>CM076583.1:437168737-437824598 GCA_034641835.2 Pinus albicaulis
GACGGGACCGAGGGAACCACGCATGTTGCGATGGGTTTCATTGATGGCTCGTCATGGTGGAGATGGTCTTATGGTTCGATATACTCCTCAGTTCTTTATATGGCTCAGGAGCCAAATATTCATGATTAAGGATTTTACTTATGCAGGGGTTGATTTTAGGGGTGACCCTGACACATCACTTCCACTGGGAACACAGTGGGATGCATCAAGTAAAATATCTCATTTTGAGTTTTTCTATTATCTAATTTTTATTTGATTTTTTATCGTCCAATACTCTTAAAAACATTAAAAATGCAGATGTTGGCCCAACACAACCAGCGATGCTTCGTCGTTTTGACGGAAGAGAAGCACAACCTATAGCAGCAGCTCCACCACAGACCGATGCAGTAGAGACCCTTGTAGAGCTAGAACACAACCTAGAGAGGTTGACCTGTTGTGAAACCAGCTCCAAAAATAGAATAAAAGAGATATCAATGCCTTATAAATAAGCCACTTCGAGGGGGAAACCTCCAATACATTACATAAATGAACAATTCTTGGATGATTCAAACTACAAAACCTCCTTTCTATATATAGGAGTCCATGGGCCACAATTTAATCCTTGTGGGGCCACAATGTAATCCTATTCGACCTAACAATAATAATTTAAGGGCACAATAATAACAATATGTGAGTTACACTAACAACAATAAGGGACTATACTAGTAATATAGGGACCTAACATGCCCCTCTCATTCAAAAAAGTGTTGTCCTCAATGCTTGAGTAGTTCTGGGTGCTTCTATATAAAATTATCATCCTCCCATGTAGAATCTTCAGTGGGTAAGTTCTTCCACTCGATGAGATACTCTGAAATTGATCGATTTCGTAGCTGTTGAGTTCTTGTTTCTGTGACCGCTTCAGGTTCCAATATCATTTTTCCTTCCTCATCAAGTTCTGGAAATATTGTTTGAACTGGAAGATTTTCACCTATAACCTTCTTCAAGCATGAAACATGGAAAACTGGATGCACTCGTGAAGAAGCAGGAAGCTTCAATTTGTATGCCATAGTACCAATATTTTGCAACACCTTGTAAGGACCATAGTACTTTGGCGATAATTTATTATCCTTCTTAGCTTGCTTGAGGGACATTTGTTTGTATGGTTGTAGCCGTAAAAATACCCAGTCTCCTACATCAAAACTTCACTCGTTGCGATGTTGATCTGCCTGTTGTTTCATTCGATTTTGTGCCAAATTCAGGTTATCCTTTAAGAATTGGAGAACTTCTTCTTGATGCTCGATGTGATCTTCCATTGCTTGAACCTTTGAATTTTCTCTTAAAGATGATGTGATTTATGGTGGATGATATCCATAAAGTGCCATAAATGGGGTCATTTTTGCTGCAATATGGAAGGAAGTGTTATACCACCATTCTGCGAGAGGTAACCACTTGACCCATTGTGTTTGTTTATCAGATACAAAACAACGAAGATATCCTTCCAAACATTTTTTTACTATCTCAGTTTGACCATCAGATTGAGGATGATAAGATGAGCTATGAGCTAATTGAGTACCCAAACAAGAAAATAACTCCGTCCAAAAATTTCAGTAAAAATGGGATCTCTGTCGCTCACAATAACCCTTGGGCTTCCATGTAGCTTTTGAATTTTGTCCATAAATGTAGTAGCAACTGTACTTGCTTTAAATGGATGAGATAATGTACAAAAGTGTGCATACTTGGTAAGTCTATCAACTACCACCATGATGACACTCTTTCCTTCAGACTTAGGTAAACCTGTGATAAAATCCATTGAAATCTCCTCCCAACGTTGACTTGCAATGGATAAAGGTTGTAGAAGACCCGGGGTCTTCATTGTCTCAACTTTATTCTGCTGGAAAACCAAACATTCTGCCACAAACTTTTGAATATCAGATTTAAGTCCATCCCAAAAAAATTCTTTCTTCACCCTGTGGTAAGTTTTCAAAAATCTTGAGTGTCCTCCTAAAGGAAAAGTGTGCAATTCCAAAAGAATCTTTTGTTTTAGTTGGGAATTCTTACAAAGATATAAGCGATCTTTGTACCATAAGGAATCATTTTTCCAACTAAATGTATCAGATGTACTAGGATCTTGCTGCAACTTTTGAATGAGTGTCCATACATCTTTTTCCTTCTTCCATTCATCTCTTGCTCCGGTTATCTAATCTGGTTGGATAATAGAAATGGCACAAAGCAATGCTTCCACCTCTTCGTTCTTTCTTGAGAGTGCATCTGCAACAACATTAAGCTTTCCTTTTTTGTAGATTATTTCAAAGTCATAACCCAACATCTTTGTGACCCATTTTTGCTACTCTTATGAAGATAGTCTTTGTTCCAAAAAGTGTTTAAGACTATCATGATCAGTTTTTACCTTGAAGTGTCTTCCCATTAGGTAAGTTCGCCATTTTTTTAGTGCATGTAGTATTGCTAACATTTCCTTCTCATAAATAGGTTTCTGTAAATACTTTCCTTTGATTGGACGACTTTCAAAAGCAATGGGTCTTCCTTCCTGCATTAAAACCGCACCAATTCCATTTCCTGAGGCATCACATTCCACAATAAATTTTTTTGTGAAGTCTGGCGTAGCTAAGACCAGTGCTAGGCACATTGCCTCTTTAAGATGTTCAAAGGCCTTAGTTGCTTCAGGAGTCCATGAAAATGCATCTTTCTTCAATAATGTTGTTAGAGGTGCTGCTATTCTCCCATAATTCTTAACAAACTTGCGATAATACCCTGTTAACCCAAGAAATCCTCGCAACTCCTTTATGGTTTTGGGGACTTTCCATTCCTTAATGGCTTTAATTTTGTGAGGGTCTAACTTAACACCCTCTTGAGATACAATATGACCCAGATATTCCACCTCTTGTAATCCAAAGAAACATTTGGATGTTTTTTCATATAATTGTTTCTCCTGCAATAGTTTGAGCACCCTGTCAACATGTTCAACATGATCCTTCCAAGACCTACTGTAGATTAGTATATCATCAAAAAAATACTAGCACAAATTTTCTAAGGAAGGGTTTGAAAATGGAATTCATCAACCCTTGAAATGTAGAAGGTGCATTGGTAAGGCCAAAGGCATGACCAAAAATTCATAATGACCCTCATGAGTTCGAAATGCTGTTTTTGGAATATCTTCAGTCTTCATTCTAATTTGATGATATCCTGAACGAAGATCCAACTTGGTCAAATAAATTGCTCCATGTAATTCATCCAATAATTCATCAATCACAGGAATGGGAAATTTATCTTTAATGGTGAGCTTATTGAGCTCCCTATAATCCAGACACATTCGCCATGATCCATCCTTCTTGTGTACCAATACTACGGGAGCAGAGAAAGAACTTTGACTAGGTTGAATTATACCCACCTCTAGCATTTCTGCAATCATACGTTCAATTTCGCTCTTTTGGAAGTAAGGATATCTATAAGGCCTGATGTTTGGAGGAACACTTCCTGGAATCAAATGAATAGCATGATCATGATCACAAATAGGTGGAAGTCCTTTGGGAGTTTCAAACACCTTGGAATGATTGTCCAAGACTTGTTGGAGATCTGCAGAAATAGATGATTTTGATGTTGGAACTTCTAGTGAGCATAATTGTGCAATTACACCTCGTTTTTCTTTCTTTAGAAGCTTTGTCATGACATTAGAGCTTATTATCTTTCCCGGCTTCCTTGCAATACCCCGTAATTCGACTTCCTTTCCTTCTGAAAAAATTTCAAGAAAATTTCTTGAAAATTAAAAGCTACCGTCCCCAAAGATTGTAACCATTGTACTCCTAGTACAACATCAACACCTCCCATAGGAATGGAAAGCATTGGAATATTCAATACATATTCCCCATGGTTAGCTTGATATTATGGAATTTTCCAGAGAAATTTATAGTTCCTCCATTTGCAACCATCACTTGACATTCTGGTGCTAGGTATAGGAAACAATTCAATTCCTTGGCTACCTTACAATGAATAAATTATGGGTGCTACCTGAATCAATCAACACTATTACCTTTTTCTTCTTGATATGTCCTTCTATCTTGAGAGTTTGAGGAGTGGTAATTCCTGCCAATGCATTACACGATGTGGTCGGACTCATTTCTTCCTCTTCTTGGGTTGGTTCCTGGTGTATATCCTCTTCTTGTTCATTTTCTTCTTCCTCTTCACAATCTATGTAAAATAATTTCTTCTCAGCACACTTATGACCTTTAGTGTATTTGCTATCACAGCTGTAGCAAAGCCCTTTTGCTCTTTTTTCTTCCAATTGTTGTGGTGTCAACCTTGTAGGTTGTGGAAATCTAGACGTAGCAACACTTCCTTCTTTATAGAATTGAGTGGTAGGCTTTCTTGTCGCCATTATTTTACATTCAACTTTTCTTGCCAGCCTAAATGCCTTCTCCAATGAATCCGGTTCCAAAACACGAACTTCATGTTGGATGTTATCCTTTAAAGTGCCTATGAAGAGATCGATCATGTGTTCCTCTGGAATATCAGTTACCCTTATATTCAATTTTTGGAAGTCCTCAATGTGCTGCCCCACTAAACCCTTTTGTTTGAGATTTACCAATTGGCTAAAGAAGGTGTTTCTCTTTGTATCCTCATAATGTGCTATCATTTCCTCCGTAAAAATTGACCAAGTGACAATTTTTTTACGGGAGCAAAGCCATCGATACCATACAAATGTATTTTGTTCTAAATTTAAAGTTGCAATACGTACCTTTTGTGTGTTTTGCACATTATGGAGATCAAAATATTGCTCCATCTGTAGTATCCATGTTACAGGATCCTTTCCATCAAACTTCCTCATATCCATTTTTGGAATATGGTGGTTGTTCCTGCCAACATTAGAGTTTATGAAATCACGATTAACATTTATTTTGTTCTCATCATGAGTTTCCTCTACTATCTTTTCACCATTAGGAAACATTTCTTATATCAACTTTGTCAAACCTTCCATGTCTGCTTTTATATCATTCTTCATGTTTTCCATTTTAGCTTCCATGTCATCCATCTTAGATTCCATGCCAGCTTCCATGCCATCTATCTTATATTCCATGCCTTTATTCAAATCATCCATCTTAGTTTCCACACCTTTCTTCAAAACTTCCATGTCATTTTTTGTTGCTCTTTGTGAGAGTGAAATTTGTTGCACTTGCTCTTGTAATTTTGATATTTCATGTTGTTATTCTTCGTCTTCATGAGTCATAGTAAAGCCTTCTAAAGGCTTAATGGGTGTTGAATTATTTTTAGGGGCCATTTTAGAAACCAATACTGATATCTATTCTACAATATGCCCTTGGAATCAATTCAACTTGATTCTTCAAACAAGACTTATGCAATTCGGAAAAAAAATACACACCTTTTACTTGCTCTTTCAAAGCTCTATATTTAAATTGAATTATATCTATAACTAAAAATCCTCAATATATGAAATTTGGCCCTGTAGTAGTCCTCTGAAGCTTCTTTCAAATGACACAGGTCTGACTTGATTTGGATTCTTCAAGGAAAAGTTATGTCCAATGTCCCAAAATGACCTAATTATGGATTGGTTCAGTAGAGTGAACTTGTACGACTTTCCACGTGTCACTGTTTGCTCCTTTGGCTCTAAAATTTATAGACAGGAAACTACAGTTTGTGTACTTCCAGCCACTTTTTACAAAATTCCAATCTGATGCTCAGAGAGAGAGTTATGAAGATTTTCCCACGATCACCTCTTTGAGATGAAATTAGGGAGCCTGAAAAATACATAACTTCCACAGATCATATCTCCGAAAATATTGCGAACCAAGCTCTGAAATTTTGTGACAATGTTCCTCAGGATCTCGGCTTCGCGCTCTAAAAATTTCAGCTTCTTAACCTTCGTATAAAAAAATAGTTATAGCGAAAATTCCGCGATGACCTGTTTAAGTGAAATTCAGGAGCCTGCACAAAACCCTACCTTCCACAAATCATATCTCCGAAACTATTGTGAACGAAGCTCTGAAATTTTGTGAAGATGTTCCTCAGTATTTCTTCTTTGCACCTTAAAAATTTTGGCTTCTAAACCTTTGTAGAAAAAAAGTTACAGCGAAAATTCCAGATGACTTTGTTTGGTGACACGACCCTAGAATCCAAAGCTCTGATACCAAATGTTGTGAAACCAGCTCCAAAAATAGAATAAAAGAGATATCAACGCCTTAGAAATAAGCCACTTCGAGGGGGCAACCTCCAATACATTACATCAATGAAAAATTCTTGGATGATTCAAATTACAAAACCTTCTTTCTATATATAGGAGTCCATGGGCCACAATGTAATCCTAGTGGGGCCACAATGTAATCCTAGCCAACCTAATAATAATAATTTAAGGGCACAATAATAACAATATGGGAGTTACACTAACAACAATAAGGGACTATGCTAGTAATATAAAGACCTAACATGACCATTGACATCCCAGAGACTAGGACAGATGATTTTCCTCTCAGGTACCAAAGGCATGTGACTGGGGTTCCAGGTCCCTTTGGGCAATATCTACGCAGAGTGGTGCACTATACTCTGCTACCATGATCATCATCATGGATAGTTGATGGTCAATCTAGATTGGCATTTTGTTTTTGTATCGGTATCTTTAGATCATAAGGTGTTTGAAACCTATAATCATATACGATGTAATATTTTTTGACACACAACTATTTTGACCTAATGATATTACTACTTTTGATCTTTGATTATTTTGTTCAATATGGATTGAATATTGTTTTGTATTAATTTTAATGCTACAAATGTCTATTTAAAACTTGATTAGCCAATGCATCAGGCAATGTGTTTAAATTTCTTGAAATGTGTTGATATTCAATGTAATCAAACTGTCTTTCCAAAAGACAGACCCTTAAAAACATTCTTAACAAAGACGAATTTTTCATAGTATAAACGTTGTTTAAATGTAATACAATGTGTTGCAAATATAACCTAACAATCAAATGTTGAATGCCAAATGCAATGGCATCAGATAATAGCTCAACGACTGTGCTATATTCTGCAATATTGTTCATTGTTTCACCGAGGCAAATCCCATGAATAGAAACTAACTCATTGGTGGGTGAATAGATAACCCAAGCAGTAGAAGATATGATTTGTGTACTACGACAGGCACCGTCAGCAAAGCTAATTCAAGTCTGAAGGAACATCGACATCTGCAATATCAAGAGTAATCAAGATAAGCAACAAAAGTAGCAAAAACTCGTCAAGAAAAATAACTAATCTAAGGCACATATTTCGAAAATGTGAGTAATGTACAAATAAGATCTTCACACGAAAATTCATGCATAATAACTCTGGAGATAAAGGTCATTTTTGGGTTTATCTAAAGATACGTTGTCATAATCAACTAACTCATAGGCCCCTTTTGCAAGCACACGCTTAACAATATAAGGATCATGCCACATTGGTTCGAATTTACTAGCGCCTAGTTTGTCGTGAGCTTGATCGTATACTAAACTAGGTCACCTTATGAATATATTTCGAGGGTTAACGCTTTGATCATATTGAGCCTTAACACGTTTTTTATGAGCTTCGGCAGCTAATGCAGTGGTGTGGTGAGTCTCATCTAACTGTGTTAGGTATAAGAGGCATTTTTCCTCTTCAGAGGTAGCTGGTAATAACTCGATGGCTAATTTGAATGACGTGATTTCACATTCTATGGATAAAACAACTTCTGAACTGTAAACGAGTTGAAAAGGAGTAAACCCTGTGGATGTTTTTACAGAGGTAAGGTATGCCCACAAAAAAAAAGGATGGTATGCCAATTCATTTTATGATTTCCTACAATCCATTTAATCATGTTGGTTAAAACCTTGTTAACAACCTCAACTTGGCCATTGGACTCTGGGTAATATGGTGTATAATTATCATGGCGTAGCCCAAGTTGAGCGGAAATTTCAGTCATCATAATGTTTTGAAAGTGGCTACCATGGTCTGTAACAATAGCTTGAGGGACACCAAACCTAGCAATCACATGATTGAATATGAAAATAGTTGTAGTTTTACCATCAGCCATGAATTTAGGCATCTCCTCAGCCCATTTGGTAAAGTAATCTAGAACGAGAATACTATACCCATGCCCCCAGCTGAGTGAGGGTTACGTGTAATGAAATCAATGCCCCATTTTGTGAATGGATCGACAATGATGATTGGGTGAAGAGGAGCTAGAGGTGCACACATATTTCGATCAAAAAATTGGCAATTGTGGCATTTTCTAACCACAAGGATAGAGTCTTGAATAGTGACAACCAGAAATAGCCAACGCGAAATATCTTTTGGGTTGTGGCAAACCCAAACATATCACTAGTACAAAATGGCTAGTTAGTTACTAAAAAAATGACTAAAATTTGCATATAAACGACTATTTTTTAGTCAGTGACCAATAGTAGCTAATTTATAGAATCTTATAACGCGACCAACTTTTGGTCGTTTTTAGCTTAGTGATTAATTGTTTATCTCGATTTTGTTATCTAGTTGTATATTTGGTCATTAATCTCATCATTGATTTGGTCATTGATTTAGTCACTAATTTAGTCATTGATTTGGTCTTTGATTTGGTCATTAATTGTCACAATTAATGACCAAATATGCAACAAAATATATTACTATATGATCACCCGAGAAAAACAATTAATGACCAAAGAAATATGACCAAAATTTTGGTCGTGTTATAAGATACTATAAATTAGCTACTAATATTCATATATATGCAAATTTTAGTCATCGTTTGAAACCAATCAATGACCGAAGAAATATGAATAAATTTTAGTCGTGTTTCTAATAAGCTTCCTGGCCATTTACCTCCATCCTTGATTTCCCTTGCTATATCTTGAATAAATAATATCCCTTCAACAACCAGTTTTGCAAGAATCCTACCAAGTAACTCAAGAGCCTTGGGCGCATCAATAGTAGCATCCTCCAATGAAAATAGTACAGTCTCCAACCTAGAAACATCAAAAATATATATAGTTATAATTCATAATCGCACATGACCATAGACTGTAGCAGTCTTGAGATAAACTCAAACTTGAATAAGAACAAACACAAAATTTCAATTTTGTGGTTTATAAGATAGCCATTTGATAATATCTCACACAGCATCCATGTTTCAGGCAGTATTTGGTGTCTTTTTTATGTGGAAAAAATTCTAATGGGGCTAGATGTTTTGACTTCTTCTATTTGGATCTAAGTTGAATATGAATATGTATTGGATTTTTGTTTTAAATGAAAACATAGGTTCTTCTTTTTCCTTTTCTGCTTTTCTCCCTTTACATATATATGTTGTGAATTTGCATCTACTTGCTAGAATCTGAGCGCACTAAGATCCTGAAGGCCCGCGAAGAGACATGGTGGCTCCGAAATAGGGCCATCTGGCTGAAAGCTAGGGATGAGAACACTAACCAACCATTCCCTTGTCAACATGAGAGATCACAGATAAACCACAAAATTGATTAGGCATTAAAATTGTGATCAGAATACCTTGAAATTTTCTTCTTGAGAAATACCTCAAAATCCCCTCGTTTCTAATAAGCTTCTTGGCTATGTACCTCCATCCTTGATTTCCCTTGCTATATCTTGAATAAAGAATATCCCTTCAACAACCAGTTTTGTGAGAATCCTACCAAGTAACTCAAGAGCCTTGGGCGCATCAATAGTACCATCCTCCAATAAAAATAGTACAGTCTCCAACCTAGAAACATCAAAATTATATAAATTGATTATTCATAATTGCACGTGATCATAGACTGTAGCAGTCTTGAAATAAACTCAAACTTGAATAAGAAAAAACACAAAATTTCAAACTACCCTTCAGTAAGTTGTCCCTGATTTAGCAAGAAAGGTTGAACTTGCATAAATGTGTATGTAGATTCCCCAAATATAAATTTCAACATCTTTCTTGACAAAATAATCTAATATCCAAAGCGAAATCTCCTTTATGAAGCCACATAGCAGAAGATGCAGGATATCCAATGGAGGAAGCATGAGAATTCTACCTGCTTTAGCCAGCATTCTTGATGCTTGTGCTAATATATATCTGGAGAATATCAACCAGGTTCAAATGGATAGTAAACCCAAATGTGACACTTCTTTTCACCTTCTTTAGAATTTTTTGCTTGGTCTAATAAATCCTGACAACAATTTGCAGCACTTTCTTTATGGTGCATCAGACCCCATTTAACTGCAGCTTCGTCATAGTCTGTATGTGGTTTTGCATGGCATTCAAAAGGAAGTGGCCTACCAGGTATGATTCCATATTCTATAGAAATAATGTCAAACTATGCATCAAGCTTTAATTGCACCATTTTAAGCTAGGATTCTCCAAACCCTTGCTGCCCTTGGACAAATTGAAGTAAAAAAGAAACAAAATAACTCATTCAAAAATAACACACATGGAGAAAGGTGGAAAAGAAAACAGATGTTAAAAAAATACTTTGAATTTTAACAGTTCTTCACTGCAAAATGCTAACTTCCATTCTCCAGCACGTAAGTAATCAAATTGTTAAATTTATTAACATAACAATAACCTTAAATATGTTGAAAAAAGGAACCTAGAGAAATTGTCAGGAAACCATAATACTCAAGTCATAAAATCAAAAATAGATAAACTTCTATATGAATACTTTGTAAAAAACACTCAGTTCAAGACATAATGCAGTGAAGAGGAAAAAATAATTTGGTGATGCTAAACTAGTAGTCAAAATCCCAAGAAATCAATAGCGAAAACACCAAACTAAGATTTCCCATATATTCATTACCGATCTCAAGTCCATCCTCCAGCATCTTTCCACTATCCTCGCTTGAAGCTTCGAGAGGTAATGAGAATCCATCTTCCTCCAACACAGGGTCCCAGTGAGTCTCCAATACTTTTGCCACCTTCTTTGTTCATGGGTACCCAAATACATAATGTATAAACACACTCCCAAATTTGGGAGCTATGGACCAAAAGGAGCAGGGAGAAAAGAACTTGATGTCACAAAAAAATACTATGCCACCACAACTAACGGACAAGCCATCAGTTGAAGTCACACATAAGCTTAATATAAAAAATGCATACCATTATCTTTGGCTTGTGTGGAGGAATTCACACTGTCTTTCATTGTTTCACATTTCTTAGCTTATTCAAGCTTTTTCGTCCACTATTCTTCAAGGGCTATCACTTAAAAAAAAATGTGAGCATTAACAACATATTGATGTAACTTCCAAATTCCAAAACAGTCAATAGTTTGCATTGCTACTGAACTGGGTAACACTTTAATTTTACTTTATTACTCAACTAGTGGGTTAACAATTTATAACTTTTGAGGAATCGAGAGCTAAAAAGTTCCTGAGTTTTATATAATGAGAAAATGTATAAGCTCCCACATGTCAATTGTTAGAAGCTATGTGAACGGTGGAATATATTCTAGAGCACTTATAGCATATGGCAGAGGTTGAGCCCTCCCTCCTATTCCCTTGCCAAGACCTCCTTGAGGAACAAGAGTCGTCACACCCCTCAATAGACTTTTTTTGTAATCTCATGGTCAATTAATTGTATAATAGAGTTATTTCCACGCAACCTGGTGAGATACTCCATCTCCTGACATAAAATGTATACAGTAGAATAGTCACGGCCTTATAGATTGATTGCATAATTGGTACAGTCTGATGATATAACTTTGTGTATTTCATTGTTACCACCACTGCCTATCTTACCTAATTTTGATAGAGTTTGTTATTAACCTGAAAGAATGCATCCGGATCATAGTTTTTTTTGTGACTGCTAGATGTTTCTCTGTTGGTACCAACTGGTAATCAAAGGTGTGCATCCACTTGTTGGAATCTGAGCGCACTAAGATCCTGAAGGCCTGCAAAGAGGCATGGCGCCTCCGAAGTAGGGCCATCTGGCTGAAATCTGGGGATGAGAACACTAACCAATCATTCACTTGTCAACATGAGAGATCATAGATAAGCCACAAAATTGATCAGGCATTAAAATTGTGAGCAGACTACCTTGAAAGAATAGAGTTTATTGTTAACCCAAAATAATGCATCTGGATCATAGTGTTTTTTGTGACTGATAGATGTTTCTTTGCTAGTACCAGTGGGTAATCAAAGGCGTGCATCTACTTGCTGGAATCTGAGTGCACTAAGATCCTGAAGGCCCGCGAAGAGACATTGCGCCTCCAAAGTAGGGCCATCTGGCTGAAATCTGGGGATGAGAACACTAACCAACCATTCACTTGTCAACATGAGAGATCACAGATAAACCACAAAATTGATCAGGCATTAAAATTGTGAGCAGACTACCTTGAAATTTTCTTCTTGAGAAATACCTCAAAATCCCCTCATTTCTAATAAGCTTCCTGGCTATGTACCTCCATCCTTGATTTCCCTTGCTATATCTTGAATAAATAATATCCCTTCAACAACTAGTTTTGCAAGAATCCTACCAAGTAACTCAAGAGCCTTGGGCGCATCAATAGTAGCATCCTCCAATGAAAATAGTACAGTCTCCAACCTAGAAACATCAAAATTATATAAAGTTATAATTCATAATCGCACATGACCATAGATTGTAGCAGTCTTGAAATAAACTCATACTTGAATAAGAACAAACACAAAATTTCAAACTACCCTTCAGTAAGTTATCCCTGATTTAGCAAGAAAGGCTCGAACTTGCATAAATGTGTATGTAGATTCCCCAAAGATCAATTTCAACATCTTTCTTGAAAAAATAATCTAATATCCAAAGCGAAATCTCCTCTATGAAGCCACATAGTAGAAGATGCAGGATATCCAATAGAGGAAGCATGATAATTCTACCTACTTTAGCCAACATTCTTGATGCTTATGCTGATATATATTTGGAGAATAGAAACCAGGTTCAAATGGACAGTAAACCCAAATGTTACACTTATTTTCACCTTCTTTAGCATTTTTTTCTTGGTCTAAGCAAGCCTGACAACAATCTGCAACACTTTCTTTATGGTGCATCAGACCCCATTTAACTACAGCTCCATCATAGTCTGTATGTGGTTCTGCATGGCATTCAAAAGGAAGTGGCCTGCCAGGTATGATTCCATCTTCTGCAGAAATAATATCAAACTATGCATTAGGATTTAATTGCACCATTTTAAGCTAGGATTCTCCAAACCCTTGCTTCCCTTGGACAAATTGAAGTAACAAAGAAACAAAATAACTCATTCAAAAATAACACACCTAGGGAAAGGTGGAAAAGAAAATAGATGTTAAAACAAAATGCTTTGAATTTTAATATTTATTCACTGCAAAATGCTAAAGTCCATTCTCCAGCACGTAAGTAATCAAATTGTTAAATTTAGCAACATAACAATAACCTTAAATATGCTAAAAAAAGGAACCTACAGAAATTGTCAGGAAACCATAATCCTCAAGTCATAAACTTAAAAATAGATAAACTGCTATATGAATACTTTGTAAAACACGCTCAGTTCAAGACATAATGCAGTGAAGAGGAAAAAATAATTTGGTGATGCTAACCTAGTAGTCAAAATCCCAAGAAATCAAAAGCGAAAACACCAAACTAAGATTGCCCATATATTCATTACCGATCTCAGGTCCATCCTCCAGCATCTTTCCACTATCCTCGCTTGAAGCTTCAGGAGGTAATGAGAATCCAGCCTCCTCCAACACAAGGCCCCAGTGAGTTTCCAATACTTTTTCCACCATCTCTTTTCATGGGAACTCCAATACATAATGTATAAACACACGCCCAAATTTGGGAGCTATGGACCAAAAGGAGCAGGGAGGAAAAGAACCTTATGTCACAAAAAAATATTATGCCACCACAACTAATGGACAAGCCATCATTTGAAGTCACACATAAGCTAAATAGAAAAAATGCATACCAGTATCTTTGGCTTGTGTGGAGGAATTCACACTGGCTTTCATTGCTTCATGTTTATTAGCTTCTTCAATATTTTTCGTCTGCCATTATTCAAGGGCTATCACTTAAATAAATGTAATCATTAACAACATATTGACGTAACTACCAAATTCCAAAATAGTCAATATTTAACAGTCAATAGTTTGCATTGTTACTGAACTGGGTAACACTTTAATTTTACATTATTACTCAACTAGTGGGTTAACAATTTATAACTTTTGAGGAATCCAAAGCTAAAAATTACCTGAGTTTTATATAATGAGAAAATGTATGAGCTCCCACATGTAAATTGTTAGAAGCTATGTGAATGGAGGAATATATTCTAGAGCACTCTTAGCATATGGCAGAGGTTGAGCCCTCCCTCCTGTTCCCTTGCCAAGACCTCCCTGAGGACCAAGAGTCATCACACCCCTGAATACACTTTTGTTTGTAATCCCATAGTCAATTAACTGTATAATATATTTCTTTCCACGCAACCTGGTGAGATAATCAATCTCCTGACAGAAACTATATGCAGTAGAATAGTCACGGCCTTTTAGATTGATTGCATAATTGGTACAGTTCGATGATATAACTTTGTGTAATTCGTTGCTACCACCACTGCCTATCTTACCTAGTTTTGATAGATTTTATTATTAACCCGAAAGAATGCATCTATATCATAGTGTTTTTTGTGACTCCTAGATGTTTCTCTACTGGTACCAGCCTTCTCAAATTTAATTTGAAAAGAAGACACTCGGACATATTTTTTTAATCCACTTGCTATTTCAGGATCTTGACCTCTCCCTTCATTTGCTTTGGGCACTACATGAGGCTCTTGAGAAATTCCTTGTTCTACTGACTTGGTTTCAACGAGGGGCTCTTGAGACACTCTTTATTCTGCTAACTTGGTCTCAACTCGAGGCTATTGAAACCTTGCATTGCTTGGTTCTTCAATTAAACATCTACCATTGTTTTCTTCCGTAGAGGCAATCTGTCCTCTGGACATACAAAGGCCCTGATCTATAGATAATGATGCCAAAGGTCCAACTGTACATTAGATTGATGCCATGCTCTGGCTTGCAAATGTCTAAGTTGTGGATGGAAAAATAGATGTGCACAAACCTGAAGAGTTGCATGCATCAATCTGTAAATTCCTTGAAGAATTGCCCAAAACAGAATGAGGATCTGGAAGCTTCAATTTTCCACTTGATTCTTGTAGTGCTCCTCTCTTACCAGCTGAGCTTAGATCTTAACATAGACCATGATTTTGGATATAGAATAACGGTGTGGGTTAAGACATGCCCTGGACTAAAGTTGGATTAGTAGCAACAAATTTTGATGTTGTGCATGATGAAAATTCAAGTACAAACAGAATTGAAGAGTTAAAGAGCACCTGAAATAAAATTCATATCTAGAAAACAACATTAACACAAATATGATCTCAGAAGACACTGTTTATGAAAATATTACCCATATTTTTCTAACTAAAGATCTGATTAGAAACACAACAAGTCGACTTTAACCCCTAAGGATGGCACAAAAGCATCGCTCTCACCTTGTTAGAAAACTTGAGGGCATGCCTGAAATGGGTCAGAGTATCAGCCAATATTCTCTTCTCCACCGTAAGACTCAACAGCTCATGAATTACTGCACAGGCATGCTTCAAAACCTCCATCGAAGCTGGTTGAAAACTAGTACAGTCTTAATAAGGCGAAATGAATGGAATTTCCTCAAACACAAGAACACGTTGCTTATCTTTCCTGGACACGGGCTATACCCATTTGGAAGATTTAACTTCTTGAAATTTTATGTCGTGTCTTCCTTATCTTAGACACCTTCTTATTATCTGGTTTCTTTACAACCTCGCTCCTTACTATCTTCGTACAATCTCAGCATTGGGTTCAATGCTTCCTTAATCCATCCGTTACCACATGCGTGCCCTTCTTGCTTTTAGGGAAGACCTGGGATGGAAAAATTGCATTTATGGAATGGAAGTTTGACAATACCAGTTTTTTGTTTGAATCATTGGAACTGCCTTTGGAAACGATTCCTAGAACTTCTTACATCGAATGGGGAGGGGATTGGCACTTTGAACTTTTCACTATTTACCCATGCCTACTTGTAATACTTTCTCTTGCACAGTTATCCATGGCATGGTTGGTCTTTTATCAGTTGAACTTACTGCCCAATTATATGCATTCAATACAGCCAAACAATCTTTATAGGGATTTATTGGGTTGATGTAACATCGCCATTCACCTTTATCCTACTACCATTTCAAAACCCACCTTACCAACCTTTCACTACCTACCTCACTTACCACACTTACTTTATCTGATGCCCCAACCTAGTGCTTCAGGCAGGAATACAGTACCAAGTACTATCTTATCCTTTTAGGGATGGGATTAACTTAAACCCCATAGACCTTTGATTCATTTCAACTCCATAGGAACTTTAGATGCATACTCTATAATTTTAATCCCACTTAATTACCATCTTTAATATTTACCTTCCATAGGCTCACTTACCTTAACAACCAATTGCTTAGTTAATGGTAGGTACAACACTTAGAAATAAAAGGGATTTAACTTCTTGAACTTCCGAGGCCTGTCAAGTATAAGATCATTGTCCAGATTATTATCTTCTTCCAAGGCATTTTCTAGAAAAGATACTGCAAGAGTAGGATCCCATGAAGTTAAATCCAATGCAAGCCCATAATCTGTATCAACAACCCCAAAAAATTCAGGTTACTTGTTGCATAAATTAGTTCTAAAGTCCATGGGGAGACCCATATCAGTAGCTAAGTGGGAAATCTTCTCCAGAAATACCCTCTTGCTCATAGACATCATTAAAAATCTTCCTGATATTCTCAACAAAGAGGCCCTCCATTTGAGATTTAATCTACACTTCTTCCCGGTGCAGTTGTTGTGCCTGGGGGGTCAATTTGAAATAGAATCAATATGCCTCTTCTTCAGTTACTTGAAAGACTGATGGGTATCTTCTTAATATGGGGATAAGTCTGCATCCCCTCTGGAGGCCGAGGTGATTTCTGTGCTTGGCAAGCTCTGCCACAGACATTTTTTGGTTGGGTTGTTTGAGGAGGATGTGCTTGATCTGGTTGACTAACTTGAGCTTCTTCTGGCTCTCTATGACCTTGTCCGGAGGTCGTTCTTTACATCTCTTGGTCGGAGAAGTGACTGAAACTAGGGAAGGATGAAGAATTTGAGATGCAATGAGTGACTTCAAGTAATGGATGGTGTCTCCCAGAAATGAGTTTTTGGGGCGAGTGAGAAAGAGGGGTCCAATTTGTGGAGTTAGGGCTTTACTTAGTCTCACGGGGATGAGGTGAGAAATTGTAGAGTGGAATATGGCAGGTTTCAGAGCTAGAGATGACGAGGGTAGTGATATGTTTGTGAAACTTTGAAGGGATAGGCCAACACTCATCTCCATCTCATATCATGCGTATAGCAGTCATATATATATTTTCGCTCGAATACCCTAAAATAACACTCTGTGGGTAATAAAAATACTTGTCGAACCCCCACATCATTATTAAATCTAGGTGAATAGCATTAACAGACACTGAAATATTGAGCGTTGAAGGGCACTGAAATCTTGGACCTTACATAATTTGGATTGGTTATTTCTATCTATGAAACAGAAATATCTGTGTCTTGGATTTTCCAATGTGCTAGTCAAGGTTTATTTTATTCTGAGAAACTGAAATCCAAATATTTAAAAATAAGAAAGACAACTCCATATGATCAAGAAGGATACATTTTATTGGAACTGTTTGAAATAAGAAGATCATGGACTTGTTCATTGTACATTTCAATCATCTGAACATCAACCTCATATATAAAGGTATCCTTTCTTTGTTTTGATCCCTGGAATAAGTCATTCAAGGCTCAATAGTTCACACCCCAACTCTCCTCTGTAATCGCCTTAGGACCAGTCTAGACAAGAAAGGCACAAAAATTAGAGCAAAGTATTTCTAGGCAAGAATTTCTTCAGCAGTGAACTCATTCCCTTATTAGTTTTGCAAGACAGTGCTTCGAACCGCAATTTACTAACTAGAAGATGGTTTTTATTACCATGGTGTATATCTTAAAATAACTTGCTTGCTCATATGCAAAAATGCAAACATTATAACCATCCAGTACAGATCTGATCAATGGCTTGGTATCCAAAAACACTTCCTCTGCAATTCAACATGAATAATGTTATGATTTAAGAGATTTCACCTTATAATCATGTAAAAGGTTTTAAACACTCTAAAAAGAGAGCCAACCTTGAGTAGCAGATGCTCCAAATACTTTGTTGAATGTGAATGATTTACGTATATCCTTTCCTTTATTTGCAGGATTTGCAATCATAATTTGACCATCCTCCCCAATATAATCCATTGTAATCTAACAGCCGGATTGGCAAGGCAAGCATGGTCTGATTCAGCAATACACCCTTATGCTTCCTAAGAAGAATAAGAAACACAGACTCAGCATGAAGTTCGATGTACATAACATCATAAATTTGTTATCCTAACAAATGGCTTCTGTTGTGCTTTCACAATTTCATGTTGTCTGTGAAAATATTACCCATATTTTTCTAACTAAAGATCTGATTAGAAAGTTTAATTAGAAACAGAAAACAATGTATTCAAAGTATTTTGTGAAACCCAAGTTGTTTTAATCAACTCCAAAAAAGAGGTGTAGAGGTCCCTGAAGATATCTATGTTGTATTGAGGCTGAAGAGAAAATGGACCACCTGCTGATAATATATCTATGAACCAAGAATATATCTTTTACTACACTAGGTAGACATGTCTTCTTCGAGTTCTACTGATGAATGGTAAATGACTACCCTAAATTACTTAAATTTTTACTTCCTTGATTTTATGTCAATGCAGGTGAATTTAAACGAGATGGCAATTTCTCCACACTAGTATCAGTGGCCACCTTTTCATAGGCCTCTGCAGACACATAAACAATAGGAGTAGATGACATAATTGGACTAACTTCAACATCAAAAATATAACAATCACTCTTTAGTGTATCACTACAAACCAAGGCAAGATCATAACTTAAAAATTGGCCCCTTCTAACAAAACTTTCTTTGTTATGTTCACTTATGAGTGAAGGGTAGGGCTTACTGTGAATGGAGTCATATTTAGAAAAATATCTTGAGAATGTCTTTTTGCCATCGGAAACATGCTTCAACAAGCTACTTGACTTCAACTGCACTTGTTGGTCATCACATGCTGGATAGAGTATCTTATTTTGTGTCTTTAATGCATGAATTTCGATGTTCAATACTTTCGCCTTTAATTAGAGAGACAAGGTTCACAAAATGCACCTTTTTTGGCCCATCAGATATCATTGGTTTTAAAGGCTTAGACCTACCAAACACATCATGAGACTCCTGTTGTTTTAGTTGATGTTTTGGAGTTGTTGCTGCTTCAACATTTGAATGCACAGAGCATGGCTTGACTTCTTCACTGTATACACTATAGCTATTCATGGATAGATTGTGCAAAGCCATTAATTTCTAGAATTTTACCCCTAAATCAAATCCACCTATGCCAAAATAATCACCCCCCTTTTCACCTAACCTTTTAAATCTCCAATCTTTTGACTTGGGCTTCCAATGTTTTCAATATCGGCAGTTAAAGAGAGAAACATATCTTCAGCTAAGGATTTTCTCTTTTGATGTTCTAGGACATCAAAGTTTCCTCCAGTAACTCTTCTAGATGAACTAATTTAGTCTGAATGCCCCTTATAAGAACATTATTTTTATCAAACTTCATATCTTCTATTGTTTTCTTTACTACTCCAACATCCTTTGTAGAAAACTCTGTAACTAGCTCAGAAGTTTCTGTGTTTCCTTGATATTCCTCACCAAAGCTTCCAAAAGATGAAGATATATCAGAAAAAATAAATGTACTCATAGATTCTGAATCTTGTAAAGGTTCCAGTGTTCTCTTTCAAATATCCCTTTTAGTGATCTCATCTACAGATGTTAAAACTCTTGATATCCTTAATGAGGATAGTGTCCACAATAGTAGCTTTTCACATTTTGTGGGATTGCTAAATGAACCACAAGGATGGGCCGCAGAATCAGGCTCTGACAATGAAGAATACATAATTGTTTCTATAGCTAGCTCAGAATTAGCCCCTCCATCAATAGCTTTAACTGTCTTCTGCAGGGCTGCCATCAACAACTTTAACAGTTTAGATGAAAATTTTGCCTATGCATTTCATGTCAGTAAAAAAAAAAAAAAAAAAAAAAATGGCCCTACTAGTATCTAAGAATAAATTATGAAAATAGAACTACATATAAATTTCAGGAACAAAGCCTTTTTAATATTCAATTGGAATGCCCAATCCATCTCCTTACTATGATATCCCAAGGCATGTCACATTCTCTAACCACTGTAAGAACTGAATAAAAATAAAATAGTACATAATAGAACAATGTGTACATATTCTTTAAGAAGTAAAACAAAAATTCGTCCCTGTGTCATTACTATATAATTACCTTAATATCATAAATAAGTTGTGTAAGATTTTCAATGGAATATATATCATGATGTGGAGGAGGACTGATAAACCCCACACCGATAGTTGAATCTCTTGTAACAACAATATCACCAATGACTTTATGGACAAGAAGTCCACCACGCTAGACAAGTTTTTCACCTTGTAGAGGAACATTTAAAATAAATGATAATAGCAAATATCTAGTCTAATGTAGGAAGGAGCCTTCACATGAATGTCTGCAAGTTACCATGCACAAAACATAATAATCCTAATAATATGTCTTGGAAATAAGCGAAAATCATAATGCTAGCTCAGACAATGTACTCTCCCCAAATGCCACCAGTATCATCAATTAATTACCTTCAGTAGACTCCTTGAATTAACAATGATCAAAGCCTGCTTTGGCTATTAGAATAACCATAATAGACAAGTTAGGGAAGTAAAGGCATTTATATTACCCACCTCTTTTTAATACTACTAGTAATTTGTAACCTTCACAAATTACAAGATAATCCTCCAAGCATATCCTATCCAAGGTCTCTTCCAATCCTGTAGAGCCACATTATTTTGGTAATGTGATATCAAGCACTTTTCTATACCAACCTCAGTGATTAATTTTTTTAATTGGTTATGTTTCCTCAATGGAAAGAATAGGAGCTTTAAGAGAAATTCTATGGCACTGCTTCTCACTAGTTTTTGTAAGATCCCCTTTTGGACCAATCATGCATTCCATTAAGGTGACAATTGCTTTACGAATTGGATCAATAGGAGGGTTTGTCAATTGAGAAAACATGTGCTTTAAGTATTCAAGTATTATTTTTAGTCTATTTGACATCATAGTTAAAGGTGTATCATTCCCCATGGAACCAAGAGATTTTGTTCCATATTTTTCCATAGGAAGCAACAGCATTTCCAAAGCCTTAATTTTTTTCCTGAACAATGAAATGCATATTTAAACAAATAGCTCATAAATGCAAACACACATTCAAAAATACCTCATAGCATATTTACATACAAATCACTTACCCATAAGCCTTCATTAGTGACAACAAGCCATATATCCCCATGTTTTGCATTGTATCATCCAAACTATAAACTTGTAAACCAATAAAATCAACAAGCTATGGAAAATTTATAGTTGACATCCAGAGTGACCAAGTCCTTCCATACAATATGTGTGATCATTTAGTCAACATTTTATTTGCAATAAAATCCAAACGAGGAGTTTCAGAACTTAGTCCAAATTAATATTAAGAAAAAAAAAATGTTTTGTTTTGTATCTGAGTTATCACAAAAGAGTGATTGGATTTGGGAATTAGCTATATATGAACAACAAAAATAAGACCATCTAGATCGATGACTTTTCCAAATACTTCTTCGGCCACCGAGTGAAACTATTTTCCTTCTCCTTCAAACGAACACATCCATCTATTTTATCTTCATACTGAAGGGGGATGTTACTTGTGACATTAATGACATTTACATTTGCGTCTTTTGGACCAACTGGCACTCCATGGATGACAGAAATTGACTGAATTCGTCCAATGCCAGCAATAGCACTATTATATGGATCTAATATATTCACTTTGTCACCTACCTAGAGTAGGTCATGCCCTACCAGAGTTAATAAGCACTGTCAAAAACAAAAAAGTATACATAGATATTAGGAAAATAATAATTACAATTAAATTTCAAAAACATACATAGATATTTAATTAACTGAATAATATGCACTCACTGAGTTAATATCTGAAATACCAGTAGGATTTGGCACCAATTGGGAATGTTCAGGTGCATCAATTTCTTCATATTTTATAACTCTTAAGGTAACCATTTTTCCTTTAACACCTTATATGTGATTTAATTATGCACAAATCAAATATTACATTAAAACACAATAAGTTATAACATAGAAAAAAACAGTAAATATAATATTAAAACATTAAAATCTTAATAACACTAAAATAGAAGCATATAGGTCTTATAGATATCTACAAAAACATACCTTCACATGTTCATGGCCATTTTTTGAGTCATTTAGCATTCTTGCACCACCCAAATTTACATTTTCTTCCTGTGATTGATAGGAATTGCCAATAAAAGAAGGCTTCATGAGTGAAGGGAAATAAAACCAAAACATTAACATATTACAAATTCAAGTAAAGCACTAGTTTCAAAGGAATTATAATTTGCTTACCTCATCAAATTCAATGTTAAATTCCTTCTTTTTCCATGTAGCAACAAGAGGTTCAATGGAGGAGGCTATGGCTGACATTGTCTTTGCCAAACCAGTTATACATTGCATTGCATGATTATAATCCTTACTATGGTTTTCAAAAGTAGATAAAGCTCCTATTTGTATACTCTCAACGTCAATAGATGGAAAAGAACTTTCTATTGGATTTTCTGACATATAATTATGTTTGGAATTTTCCAAGTCTGCCATATAATGAGCCATTTCACCTACCATTGGTTCTCTATTAGATCCTTCAACCTACAAATAATTTTCAACGCACAATTAGTTGGATATTAAGAAAAATAAAAACACATAACACAATGTACAATATTTAACAAAAAAATTGTGTACTTACAAATATTTGTTGTTTGGCTCGCAACCCACCCCGACCCAAAAAATATCGAGCCTTCACATGCTCTCTTGCTTTCTTCGCTCTTATACTCTTTAGCATGCATACTTTCCTTCAAATCTTCCCATTGTTTGGGAGTCAAGCTACTCTCCCTATCTTTTCCATCCAAGATTAATTTTCTGCATTTATGCCTGAAGTTATTCATCAAAATTATCATTCTACGCTTTAATATTTACTATAAATCCTTCCACCAATAATCTCAAAAACATTTTCCATTTGTTGGATCACTTGATCAACATTTCTTGGGTCTTGATCTACAAAGTTGGATTTGGTAACATCCAAATGAGACCTTATTGTTGTGCCCAACTTTGTGGCCCACCTTGACGCATTTGGTCCAGTAGGCTCACCATCTTTTACCTCAATCAAGTAAGCCTTCTTCGCTTCAGATTTTCGTTCTTTGGATTCCCTTTCTGTGGACCTATAAAGGCTTTGACTAATTCTTTGTCTTTTGACTAAAGCTGATACATCTTCAAAACCAAGACTAGGTGATGAAAAATCACTCATACTTCTTGATAAAGAAGGTGTGGTAGTTCCTAGCACCTTACTTGGAGAAGATGTAATTGGTGTGCTTTCTGTGGAAAAAGACTGACTTGGTTGCTCCTTACCCACAATAGGTGTGGCACTATGTTGCTCACAAATCTCCTTACCCACAATAGGTGCCGCACTATGTTGCACATAAATCTCCTCATATGTGCCTTCAAATCTTTTCTTTAACTGTAAATAAATTTCTTGCAACTCTTCTTCTTCAGAATGTGCCAATTTTTCGCGAACACCTTGGACATGATCATCTAATATCAGGAAGTTGATCATTAGTATTGTCAGCTTCATCTCCATGCATTGAATTACCACAGCGTTTGCTTCTACGAGTTGGCAGGGATATGTCTTTGCTTGCATTTTGTTTCTTCTCATTGTCTATGGAATCTAAGTTTCCCCTTTAAAAAAATAATAATAATAAAAAAAAAATTAAAAAAAAAAAAAAAAAATAACTTATCAAATTATGGCCTACATCATCAAATATATTATATACAACTTTCATTAAATATGCATAGAAATAAAAAGTGACAAAGAGTAACTACTTACTTATTCACCAAACCAAGAGATGATAAATATTCTTCATTTTTTGTGATGTGTTCTTTACGAACACGCTCGTATTATATCATATTTTCATCGCTGCTAAGATCATTTTTACGTTTCAACCCTTTCTTCATAGTATTTATGTCCTACATTTCACATTTAAAGAAAAAATATTAGTGCATGGACAAACAACAATTATAAAATATATCTATAATACGATCATGCATTATGATCAATGAAAATTCAAAAATTGATAACTTCAAAAATTGATAATGAGAATGAATCAACATCATGGTGACTTCAAAAACTAACAAAAATGGGAGTTGTTCCTATTATATCATCAAATTCTTTCTTCAACACATTGCTACTATCATAACATCAGTGGAGACATGTTACAATGAACTAAGGTAATTATAGAATCTCACATCTATGGTGAACCCTCTTAAACTATGGCAGTTAGTATTTCCACTTAAATAACCTTGAATTTGAATATTTATAAATTAGATGTTAATCCTAGCTTGGATTGTAATCCCTTTTCCAAAAAACTCTCAATCTATAGCAGTTGAAATAGAAAGAAAACTAAGACATGAACCAAAGCATATTATGTTGATCCTTATTCTGGTTATTGCCTTCGAACTATGTTGTTAATATGTTGATAGAAGGAACACTTTAATCACTATCAGCACCTTGTCTATAATTATGGATTCTATTTTTTTAATTGCAAAATTTTTTGTAACATTTGCATAAATTTATGACATAATAAAAACATAGCATATTGCAACTGGGAATGCATATTGGTTGTCCCAGCCCTTGTAACATTATTGAATCTATTATATGTGTACTAGTGTCAGTACCGTACAGCTTTGGTGAAGATCTCCTGAACCATATTAAGAATTTGAGCCCTTAGTAAACAGACTCCAGAGACTTACATTTAGCTTCGAGGTTTGCAAGTTGAAAATCAAATATCCCGCAATAAAAATATACACATCCCCCAATTTAACAACTAAAATAACATTAGAAGATTCTAGATTTTCCTGAAAAAAAATAAATATAAAATAAAATAAAATAATAAATAAATAAAATAAAATAAAAATTTTAAAAATAATAATATATATATATATATATATATATATAGAAGTTACAAAATAAATATTAAAGTTAGCATAACTTCATGTAGGCAATTTCATTGATGGATCTAGTAACCCTCTTTAAGATAAATTGAATCACTTCATGCTACAATAGAGTTACTGGAATGAGACAAAATTCACACAAACTGAAAAATGAATGATAAATTTCACACAGAGTTTAATGCAACCATCTGGCTAATCCCATGACCAAAACAATAAAATCCATTTTCATAGTGAAAATTTATGCCATAAAGTCAAGGTGATAAATCATCATCGTGATCATTTGCGTGGTCATGAAGATCACAATCCTGATCACTTGTGTATACATTTGCTTGATTTCCTTCATTGTCCTCATACGTTATATTGTCCTGGCTATGAATTATGTTTTCTATCTCGGTCTCTTCATTGGGAATCAATGTTTCATCTTCAAATACTCTATCGCCATCTTCAGATTCTTCCTCCAATGTTTCTTGTAAACTATTACATTTCCCATCAACCATTATATCAACATATTCCATGAATTTCCTTTTTGAGCGGGGCTCTATTTGAACGACATACGACCATCCTGAGCTTGTCACGTCACCAATTAAAAATGCCTGGTTAATTTGAATAGGGGAAACATATGGCTCATTGGTCTTCAGTAAAATTTGGCATGTATTTGCATGTACAAATCCATACCCATCATGTTGTATTGCAGATGACTTGATCCATTTACATTTTAATAATATAGGACTAGTTTCACCATAATCAACTTGAATAATTTCTTGTATGAATCCAACATACAAGTTCTTTTCAGTGTTGTGATGAAATTAAACACTAACAATAAAATCACAATTTGCCTTTCCTATGTCCCTTTCTTCCACTCTTAAATGAGTACCATAGGCCCACATCCCACTGAAATAAGAAGCCCATATACTTGGAGGTTGTGAAAGCTAAATTTACTCCTTCGTCATATCTTGACCTTCTTGTCGTGCATCATTAATTGCACCAACAATCCAATCATCAAATTTTGGAAAAGAATGATCTCCAAGGTTCAAATCTTGAAGTGTATGCTTTAGAGATGGATGCATCAATTTTTTAATCTCTTCTTCGTATTTTCTGCATAGAATATTAAAATTAAGAGTGACAATAATTTAGCTATTAAATTAAATTAAATAAATAAATTATCATGTAAATAATATTTTACCTACGCCACTTATCAAATGATGATGTGTTTTGAATAACATAGGCATGTATGGCAATTCTTTCCTCATTTGAGAGCTTGAAGCGACATCCATTTCCTTCTAATACTTCACCTGCAACTCTCTGGTCATCATCATCATCATCATCCCATACACACCGATTGACATTGCTAAAATACTTCATATATTCTATGAAAAACCCTATGGCCTCTTGCATTAAATATCCTTCACAAATTCTACCTTCTGGTTTTGCCTTATTACGAACATTTTTTTTCAAAACTTTCATGTATCGTTCTATAGGATACATCCATCTTGCTCTTATTGGGTCACAATGCTCTAGCTCATGTTCTAGATGTATAAGAAGATGCATAGAAATATTGAATATTGTTGGTGGAAATTCTCATTCCAATAAGAAGAGGACTTCAACAACCTCTCCCCTCAAATTATCAAAGTTTGAAGGATCTAGCACATGCAAACTCATTCTTTTTAAGATTAGGCCCAACCTTATAATTTCCAATCTCGGTCCCTTTTCCAAACTTGATATGATGCAATAGGTAAAATATCCTCAATTATGACATGATAGTCATGGGTATTGAGGCTTCTTAAGCTATTATTTTTTGTTTGGCTTCTAATATTACCACTTACATATCCAGTAGGAAATCGAGTCTGAGACATCAACTTTAAGAATTGTGCACATTGATCCTTTGTCCACACATAAGGAGCAATAGGCTTTCTATATTTTCCATTACCATATTTTCAACCCAAATATTTCGACGAATCTTTAGTTCTTTAAGGTCTAGGTTTGATGACACTGTATCATATGCACCAAAAGCTGTGTTTTTCTCAATATGCATAAATTCAATAGTATGCCTAATGGTTATATGCTTAAAGTATGGCAATTTATAGAATATGCACACTCTTTTTACACCACTGTTGTAAAATGGATCATTTTTACTACCACAAATGCCACCATTTTCAATAAATTGCATTCTTTTTTCTCCATTCTCAATAATGTAATCACTTGTTATTGCCAGTGGTGCTTCATGATTCTCTTCCTTACCATTGAAACGTGACTTTTGTGGACAATATGGATGCTCCATTTTGAGGTAAGCACGATGTCCACAATAAATACACTTGTGCAAACTACTTGAGTGCCTCACAAAACCCTTAAAGATGCAAGTCGAACATCCATGGTATCCATGAACATTGAGACCAGTCAAAGTGCCATATGTAGGAAGATCATGGATTATAAAGAATAAATAAGCTCTTAAATTGAATTGAATTGAATTACCATCCCTTAAAATTTGAATTGCTTCAATTCCTTTCCACAATTCCACTAGCTCATCAAATAATGGTTCTAAATAAACATCAATTGTATCTAAAGTCACACTTTTTTCCCCCAGCATGATCAATGACAACATCAAGAAAAATGGCTTGGTTGCTAACCATGGAGGCAATTTATAATTTATTAAAAACACTGGCCAAGTTGACCATTTAGTGCTTTGATATGAGAAAGGGTTCACCCCATATAGAGCTAAACCTAGTCTTATATTGAGAGGATCTTGGGAAAATCAGGGGATTTATTGTCAAATTCCTTCCAAATCTGAGAATCAGTCGCAAATCGTTGTTTTTTATTGGTGCTCTTATTTTGGGCATGCCATTGCATTAGCTCGACAATGTCTCGACATTTGTACATTCGAAGCAACCGTGGGATTAGTGGAAAGTGGCGAAGAACCCTTCTGGAAGCTGAATTTGATTTCAACCCTGGTCTATACCTCCCTTCTTTACATTTTGGACATTCAGTCTCACTTACAAGGATTTTGTGAAATAATACACAACCATTCACACATGTGTGGATGTTTTCATACCCTAAGCCTAGCTTAGTGATTTGCACTTTACATGCTCTTCGTTTTGTTGGCAATGTGGAGTCGGGTGGTAACAATCGTTGTAAAAATGCCAATAACTCATCAACACTCTCATTTTTCCAACCATGCACCACTTGCAAGTTAAGAATTAAAAGGATTGTTATTAAATGACTTAAATTGCAAGTACCATACATAGGTTTTAAAGCATCCTCCATCAACTTCTTCCATTCATCCTTGAAACCCTCATTCAGCATTGTATCAACTTCAATACCTTCATCAAAGGTTCCTACCTTTTCATTTGTGTTTGTTGCCTATTCATCTATGTCTAGTGCCTCTACATCTCTCATGCTATGCAATTCTATCCTATCTGGATAACAATTTTGAGGGAAAGGGCTTATACCACTATGCCCATATTTTAGCATATGTTGAAAAATCACACCTCTTTTTCTCATCTTCCCACCACGACAATCATTACATGAACATGCATATTTAAGCAAGCTCTTCTCATCATCTATTCTCTCATCATGTGCATGGTATTCATCCGTTGTCAAAATTGGGCGTTGACTCATCTTCAATTTTCTACGTTCAAAGATGAAACTAATATGTTAACTCTTTACTTTCAACTATTTTCAAAACTTCATTTGTAAAAGAGAAGTTTCAACTCCTATTTTAGCACAAATGTCAATTGTGCGAACTTTTTAGAAACAACAAATAGGAAGAGAAGACTACACATTTTTTACCAGTGTGAACACACCCATACACAAAAATCACACAATCAAACAACAAAAGAAAGTCATATTTGAGAGAAAGCTTGTGGATCAGCACTTGTTTGAGGAGATATTTTTGTTGTATTTACACCTTTTGAATGCAAATCTATCATCATGACAGCAAAATTTTTTGGTTTTGAATGCAGATCTATCAGCATGACAGCTATTTTTTTTGGTTAATATATTAAAATTCTTAAGGGAACATCCCTTGCGGTCATTTTTAAACATTCATTACAACAGCAGTGAGGAGAAGAACACACCAATGGGAGTTGCCTTAGTAGCAAATAGGATGCACCACTCAGCTACAGGGGAGGCACTTGGCACTGATGAAGTGGCAGTTACCAGTAGTGAACTCTCTCCTTTATAGCCTGTTTTTGACATGTTCCCAGTGCTCATTCCTATAAAATGAGGGCACTCCAATTGAGGGAGTCACTTACCTATTCATGGTAGCATGACAAGTTACAAATTATCACCTTTTTGTCACTTGAAGGGAATACATTATGTTTTTGGCCACTTGCATGGAGGGAAAATTAATGAAGGATTTACAACACATTCTCTCCTTATTCCTAGCATGAAAGAGGGTACATCATTTGGAGATTTACATTACTTTTCTAAGCTTGAAGAAGTTCACCCTAGTATAAAATATGCCTTTGGAGTCATATTTGTTATTCCTATCTTCATCTATAATTATGTGATTGATCTTTGATACCCATTCAAGACCTTCACAAGTTGTAATAATATTACCTAGGATAAAATTTCTCTTAATAAACTCCATTTGATCAAGAAAAATGGTTCGGGCTGCCATATTCTTGATTATAAGACACATTACAAAGTGTGATAGGCCGACAATTGCTCACTATGTTTATCTTGTTGTCTATCTTGAAACTTGTATAGTTTATCTTTTTGTTGAAGTGAGACACCTTGTATGTGTCTCAAACAATTGATTTGTCACAATGTACTCAAAATTATCCCACATTTCCTTCAATAGATGTGTGAATATTCAGCGGGGAAATTTTCCTCCAGTTACAATTATGGCAGAATCATATATGAACAAACAATCATATTATGTAAATGCAAAGACAATCCCAAACCTTCCTCTCAAAGAAGAAACACAGTTTTGTGGAGGATACAAGGTAGATGATATTGGCAATCATCCAATATTGTCAAATCCATGTTTTTCTGAAAATAATTTGATGACCAAGAAGCCACAAAAATAGTGTTGATGCTAGTTGGCCCATAACAGCTTGGACTAGAGTTGTCATATCTAGAGATGAGTCATAGACACATTTAGAAAATTCAGGCATAGCTCGAGACGGTGTAAGACTAGACAGAGCTTTGTTGTTATAAAGAACATTCATGTATCTCAACTAGACATTTTGAAGTGGATTGATGAACGATGTGTAACAAAGATGGATTTGAAGTTTCGCTTGTTTTAGCCATGGCCTTCAAGCTTGTTAGCAAATGATAGAGAAGCTCTATCTATATTGTTAAGAATATTCTCATGTTTTGACTGCTCTTCTGCCACTAACTTTACCTCCAACATCGTTGCACAAGAAATTAATGTCCAATGTGCTAGCAGTTTTTATTCTTACAAAGATGAATGGTCATAGTTGAACTATTTCTGATTTGAATGAAATTAAAACATAAACATAAGATAATATAATCATTATATATCATTTGGAGAATTGAACTTGTCATAAGTAAAATTTTCTTCCAATATCTCATGAGTATGCTAGAATATATCTCAATCATTGCCAACTTATTTTCAAATCCCATATTGGCAAAAATGTTCGATGTGACTAAGGATAGGTATAACTTACAATTTATGGTTCTCTTCTAGTGTTAAAAGTGATTATTAGATGAGGAAACTTATTCTAATAGATACATTGGCTTTGGGCCTGTCATATAACTTCAATGGAGTTATGATTATAGCACAAGACTTGATACAGATCACTAAACACTAGCCATTTTGATGTGTAAGCTATTAGGAGAGAATGAGAGCTCTATTCTACTTTTACCAGTGTTTGCTTAACACATTAGAGGAAGATATATTTTTGAGGAGGAGATAAAGGCACACTATGTTATAAAGAGAATTACTTTCTCAAGCAAGATCTCAAGAACTTGTGAAGTAACATCTTGTATTCAGACAATTAGAAAAAATAATTGTTGATAGACTAGAGGCAGGAAACTTAGACTAAATACAATCAATGCTCGAATTTAAGCTTCAGTTTCCACCACACTCCTAACCGCAAAGGACCAATGAGGATATCACTGTAAATAACTTAAGATTAGATCCCTGTTATGATCAGATGGGTTTGGCTAGGGAAAAACAATGAGAACAAGACAACTGACAAATCATACAACAGGAAAGGACAACCTTAAAGTAACTGACATGTTTCATGCAATATATTTAATCCGCTACCAGCAATTCTGGGAATAAGTATTAGTATCAAATTCCAAGGTAAAATAAAAATAGTTGCATCATTATAAAGGTCTCTTGTGGGTGTTTCACACTTTCTTGCAGTTGTCTACAGTAGTAACATATCTGATCTATTAATATTCAATAGTCTAGAGTTTTCTAATATATATTGACTACAGTAACTGTAGATACTCAACTGAGACCAATGCATATCATGACATGAAATCCTCTTTATGCATTTGAGAAGAGTTGTTTACTATGCCAATGGCAGCCTAAGTGTTGGTTTATAAGCCAGAAGTTTGGGAACTCTCTGCTGCACCTATAGTTTGCTATGAGAGCATGCTCAACCACTAATGAAGTAAAACTAAGTGAAACTTCAGTGATTCTGTAGGTCATTATTTCAAAGTTTAGTATTGAAGCTTGCGACAGTTGGAAAAATGTGGCAAGGTTAGGATCAGAAAACATAGAAAACAAAAATTATTAAATCACAAACAAAAAAAATGTTAAAATCCCATATGTTTGATGTAAATTAGAAAACCCAGAGAAACAACTAAGAACGAAGGCTTCATTTACTACTAGTGGATAGCGGTAGCCACCAATCATCACAATCCAAAATTCCACTGGGCCATTACACTTGTAAACACTGTCAAACAAGAAGGTGTGCTACAACGGGAACATGGCCACTTAAGCTTGGAAAGCTGACTAGTTAAGAAAAACTGCACAAGTGCCCAACTTCCCATAATATGATGAGGAAAAGTAATGTAAAAAAAAAATACAACGGATTAGCCACAATGTATCTGACACCATGGTTCCATGATAATGTATGATGTGCCCATATTGTGGGATTTATATGGTGGCTTATGATAATCTAGTGAAACCTTAGCCACATCATATAGTTTCCATGACAATGTATGATGTGCCCAAATTGTGGGATTTATATGGTGGCTTATGATAGTGTGGTAAAACGTTAGCCCAATTGTCGAGGCAAGTGCTAACAATTATCCAAAGGCCCATGCAAAATAACCATATGAGAACCTGGCAATGTTGGAAGCCTAGCGTTCTTCAACTTTTAAGTCATTATGGAAAAGAAAGTATTGAATGTAGAAGTGGTTTAAATGAACAGTTGAAATTTAGATATTACTAGAAAGGCACAACAAAGGATGTTGAAAATTGGCCTTTGCAGAGTCTCCTCACAAAACAAGTTAGACGGAGGAGTCTCTTTTCATAGAGAAGGCTTCTATTAAAGAAGCAACGGGAAACTATGATGTTCAATTCTACAATCATGAAGAACTATTTGTGAATAGTGAATGAGTTAGCACCAATGTCGTCATAATCTATATTCTATAGTAGTGAAATGGAACTCAGTGTGATACATTGTTTTCAATTGAACCATTCAGTGTACATTGTTGATATAAATAAATATGAAGATAGTGCCTGTTGTCGCTCCTAGAGACAGCCTTGAGTTGTACAAGGACCAGTGCCTAGGACATCTTAATCAGCAAGGAGCGTAAAGTTCAATTTGTAAAGATTGACAAGAAAAGAGGCTCTCATGTTATCATATCTTGAGTGGAAAGGTTTCGTAAAGGTGGAACCAAGACTCACAAAACTTAAACACGGCAGAAGTAATACTGTAGTAGCAGAGTATAAACTTTGATATATGAATGTATCAGACAATTTTAAGATAGCATGTTAAAAGGAGGTTGAATTCTAAAAGGATCCACAGAAGTTAATAAAAGGAGGGCGATGGATGATAAGAGCATGTAATGGATACCAACTGTAACAGAAATTTAATCCAGAAACAAATGTTCACATATATTGGGCCTATGCGCTGATAAGAATCCATACATGAGAACAGTTTTAAAGATAAAACTCCATTGCTGCTAATATCAGAAGAATATTGGTGAGAGCAGAAGATGAAACAAAATATCTAGCCTGAGCCATATTTAAAGCACTAGATATGAGTAAACATGAGTATCAACAACGATATATCCACATCTAAACATATGAGCACTCACATTCCAAAACACAGATATAAGAAGTATGGAAATGGATAATAAAACACAAAGGAGAGCCACAAACTGTGGAACACTCAGATCAGAATCCCCAATATAGCGAAACTCCTCATCACTGAATCCCAATGGGATATTTAACATTAATATCAAAGTGGCAACAAAAATACATACAGATTTCTTTCTTAGTTAGTTTTTTTGGAAATCTGGAACCCCATATCAGTCCCTGTTTACTGCTTTTATAGAGTTTTCAATCAACATATGTGGGAAGATATTTTGGGAAAATATCTTCTCTGCATGCTAGTAGGCATTTTTAAGTCCTGATCAAAATATCAAAAATTCATGATGGGAATAAAACATTTACCATCATTTACAATTCGGGCTCATGGCCATTTTAAAACAAATATCACAATTGTTCTTAACAGAAAGTAAATTGCAAGAGTCAAACATGAATCTCACTCGGAACTTGAAAGTAAAAGTAAAAATAAAAACTAAAGGCCACTCGGGCCAAATCATGAGTTAACATTTTCCATGGTGGGAAGGAGTCGAAGAAGTGGCTGAAGCTGGGGGTGCGATGGTTGCAGAAGAGTTGGCTAACAGACTAGCATAACTGGTACACCTCTGTCAGGTGTCAACTGCTGGTTCAGGCATTGTAGTGAAACCTTCTGCCTTGATGTAAGCCTCGAAAATTTCATCATAGTTTTCATCACTAGGAATTTTATATTTCACTTGATGCAGGAGTGCAAACTCTTTACCGAGGATTGAAACTATGGTTTCAAGTTTGAGTCGAGTAGATTTTTAAGAAGGTATGTTGGTCTGGTTCATTAGTTCTTTTAGTCAACCCTCGTACGCTGGTAACAGTTGTAGGACTGCGTTGGAGGGCTCCCAGCATGATGGGAGTCTTGCAAGTGTTATCTCTACCCAATCTGCCTCGAACCGTTCTAAACTAGCTGCCACATTCTCTTAGACGTTCAAAGCCATACTACGTGCGGACTCTTTTTCTATTACCTTCTGACACTCCACAACTTCCTTGAACCTGCTCTTGATATCCCGCTTTACCACATCCTCTAGTTTTAGCTCTTTTAAGAAACAAATACAACTCTTTGCGCTTTGAACCCTATTGGAGGCATCAGTACTTCCTTCATGAAGCATTCTTCTGAAAAGGCGCACAACTGACCTCATTTCCTCGACGATATTTAAAAATGCGTAGCGCTTGTTTACCTCTGTGATAATTTTGACCTAGATCAAACGCCTAGCGTCTAGGAGGGTGATATTTCCTTTCATTCGGCTAGTGAGCTCACGAATGTTTTTCTCTTGCTGCGCCTTTTCCTGTTTCCCCTCCTCGATCTCTTTCTGCATAGCGTTAATCTTCTTGGAATTCTCGGCAAGGAGGGCTTCGAGCTCGCTGATCCTTTGGCATGTTGTTGAGACCTGTTTTTCCATTGCTTCAAGTGTGGCCAGTGCAGTAGTCAACTGCTCAGAAAGCGAGCTAGTCTTTTATGGAGCTGGTGGAGCGCACACATGAGTATCCCAGCTTATCTGAAATTCATTCATCCTTCCCTATAGAGCAACCATCTCCTATGAAATCTTAGATTTCTCCTCCCTTTCTTTCGCAAGAGAATCGGCCAGGCTTGCCTTATCTTTCTCTGCCTGGACTAACTCAGTCGTTTGCACATGGTGAGAGCCAGGTATATTTACTTTGTGTTTCAGGGTTGCGACCTGCTTTTGCAACTCAGCGATAAGATGACTCTGGGGGTCTGCTTTACCTTTTTATTTCCCTTTTATCACTTTCTGGAGACTATGTAGGTCGTTTGTGAGTGCGCGGGAGTTTATCTTCTCCCTTCTGAAATTTTCCAGTACTTGGTTATGCTAACTTTGTAGTTTTATCAGAGTAAGGGAGAGTCGTATTACCTCGTCTTTTAGCATGTTGCCAAAACACTGGAACAAATTGCATTTGTCAATTGTTGCAACCTGCGACATATCTATTGCTATCTCCAAGGCTCTATAGCTGGTGGTACTAGCCTCTGGGTTCAAGACAGCTTCAGTCATAGCCATTACCAATTGCTCTTTATCCAAGTCTATCGCAGACGAAAACCTGGTTTGGTATTTGTCGACATATCCTTCTAGCTCGGACTAGTGTTTATCCCTGATTGCTTTGTTCCTTGTCCTGCCCTCGCTTGCTCCTCGAGAGCTGCTAGCTGTGATGGCTTGTGAGACTTTTGAGAAGTCAGAAGAGGCCGTGCTATCCCGTAGCATCATGATACCTGTTTTGCTCCTGTCTGATTTCCCGTAAGGTATTTCATCTTGAAGCAACTGTTCGTCTCCCATACCTTCTGCATCGCTGGTCCCTGTTCTCTGTCTTTTGAAAGGGGGAGAACCTTCTCCCAATGCACCAACCTCCTCCACCTGTTTCTTATCTGCTTCTCTGGTTGAAGCAGTATCTACCTTTTCCCCTATCACAGATGAATCAGTCTCCATCTGCAAAAGCAAAGGCCAAGTTTCAAGATTAGCTCTCCATTCGATGAAGGGCCTTGTTTCATGGTTGTAAGGGGTTGACTTAATCTTCTTCCTTCTGTTAGAGATGATGCCTTTCGGATCATAGGGCCAAGATTTCCCTTGCCTCAAATCCATGCCTTGAAGCAGCTTTTCCACCGTGGGAAGGGTGTGTCTTTAATTAACAAAAAAAGGGCCAATGGTTGTGGGAAGCTTGAGAATAAACCCCTTTTTAGCAGGGAGGAAGTGAAGCTGGTCAGCCTTTAGGGCCTGCTGGAGGTATTCTAAGGCGTAAATCCACTAGGCGGGAAAAACCAGCAGTTGGTAGCAAGAAACTTCGGCCCATAAACCCTAATTTCGGTGTAGTGATCAAAAAGATACCAGTCTCCAGTGCTTTCAGCTTCACTGTACTGCAACCATTTCCTCAATTCAGGAAAAATCCTAGGCGGAGGGGAATCATGGATGATAGTGTAAGCTATGGGCGTGAAATCATTTAGGAAACTAGAGTAGCCCACCCCATTTTCCAATTGATGAGTTGCGGGACTCCAGTCAAAAACTGGTCTTGGCTGAGAGTTTGTTCTGTAGACCTTATCTAAACCCAAACCCTCAAATTTATCAGCGTGTTGGAAAAGGAAAAGATAAAAAACAATAGAACAGAAAGAAAAACGACCCATGTCTGAGAGCTCATGGAACTGAGTTTGGATGACGGAGGCCAGAAAACCAGGGATATCTAAAATGACACCGGGTTGAGACATTAACCACAAAAAGGCTATGCATTCTTTTGAGGTTCGCCCAAAACCTTCCACACCTAGGAGACACGCAATAAGAGCGAGAATAGGCTGGAGGCCTTCCTTGAATAAGGTCAAGGGCACTGAATTGCAATGGGGAGAGTGGTGAAATGGGAGTCGGTTATGGCAGTGATGAAATCGCTTTGATGTCTCCATGGAAGTTTCAAAAACTGATGAGACAGTGTTATTTCATTAAAAGTGGCATAGTTCGAACTGGTAGGAAAACAAAGGGATTTTCTGATTATTTCAGGGGATATAGTGAATATTTTGTTCCCCTGAGATGAGAGGAACATGCCCCGACGTTCATCGTAAGCATCCCGGAGCCAACAGATGAATTCGACCACTAGGTATACCGGGGGAGTTATTTGATGATATAGTCCAGACAAAACGACACAAAACCTATCTTTATTTTCCACATGTTTCCTAAACAACTCAGGCTTGACGCTGCTAATGAGAAATGGGCATTGCGGATCACGGATGTCAGCTTGTAAATTTGTGAAAGTTTCAGGTCCAGGGACAGCCCTGGACTCACAGGCTTGGGGAGTTTCGGGCTTTGATTTCTTGGCTATGACTTTACCCATGACCATCATACAAATTTAAAACAAAACAAAAGGAAACCAGATGGAATGAAAGGGATGGAATACATGCGAAGTAAGAAAAAATGCTCGGGAAAGTGACGCAGGGGTACTGTCAACGACTGGGTAGACCTGGTACTGGGTGCTCGCTTTAGCTTATACAGTTATCGTAAACCACGAGTATTTTACCACAGTAACTAACATAACACAGTTATATAGGCCCGAGGCAGCTTGGGAAAATATGGCAGGGTAAAACGAGTAGGGCTGATGTCCTAAGGACGCTGACTGTGAGAAATGTGGCATAAATGGATTGGGTGTTAGAATCTTGTTAGGTGAATACCGCATGTCGGGTTAAATGCCGGTACTGGTCTCGGTACCAGTTGTCGTAAGACTTACCTTACCGTTGGATCGTGGTAACAGTTGTACATTGGGACCCGGCCCTTCAAGGATGAAAGGCGATCTTCGTAATAGCTCTCAAGCCCCTGACCTTTTCTCCATAGAGCGCTCGCCTTGTGTCATGCTCCTTGACACGTCATAAGGATTCTGGGGGGGGAAGGCTCCGCCTTACCCCTCTCGTCCGTGACCCCCCCATAATTGTGCTTGCAATCCTCCATCTATGTGTGTGTCGAGTATAAGCGGGCCCCGCCTTATATTTATTTCCTTCGCACTTTTCAAACCTTCATTATTTAGATCGAGGCTTTTGTCATACTCCCACCTTATTACAAAACGCGCTTGCCCCTTTTTATATATGACTCATTCGAATTTTATTTCCCCTTCACACCTTTTGAAACATAAGCCGAATTTACTCCTGTTAAGTAAATTGTGTTTTTATAATCTTTCTTCGGACCTTAAGGGTATAATGATATAATCAACATTGGTTCCACCTGGGGATAGCACGTTTGTCCACAAACGTGTCGAGAACTTCGCTGACTACCTGTTAGCCCTTTTTGTGCAGACACAGCTCCTTAGCACCTTTCCCTTTTCTTCATGACTCTCCACGACGAACATCATTAAAAATAAAAATTGAAGTGGCTAAATAATGTACAATATAATACATTGGGCCCTCTCGGCCTGAATTAAAACTGGAAGAAGGGTTTTAAGAACTGACCATTTACAGGGGTGTCAAGCAAGTCACCCTGCAAATTTTCCCGCTTGAAGGTGTTGTTTCCTCCTTGTTCCACAATTTTGAAGGGGCCAAACCATAATGGATCAAATTTACCATGCTTCCCCTTCTCTGCTCTTCGTATATCCCATCTGAGTACTAAATCCCCGACCTGCATATTTTTGTCTTTTGCATGTTGGTCAAACAAGTCCTTCATTTTTTCTTGATATTTGGTCAACCTATGATTCACCTGATTTCGGGTCTCCTCCAGTTCTACTAGCTGGTTCATTCTCCTGGTAATGTTATTCGGCTCCTCTTGACACTCATGCATGAATCTAGCCACTAGTAACACCAATTGTATAGGAAAAACTGCCGCTCTCCCGTATACCAACTCATAAGGAGATTTCCCCATTGATCTCTTGCTGGTGATCCTTTTTTCCCATAAAGCGAACTTTAGCTGAGAATCCCAATTTTTCTGATTTTCATTAATGGCCTTCTTCAGTGCTCTCACCAGAGTTTTATTTGAAGACTTTGCTAAACCATTTCCCTGTGGATAGTAGGCGGTGGAGTGTCCCAACCCATTGTTATATTGCTGGCAGAAGCTGACGAACTTAGTAGACTTAAAGGCCTGGGCATTGTCAGTGACAATCTTGGCAGGGCAACTTCCAGAAACTTTATTAATACCGAGTCTGTTGCATTCCTTGCTGGTACTGCTTCCACCCATTTAGTGAAATAATCTGTGGCAGTTAATATCCATTTATGTTTCCCACTTGATGTAGGGTGAATTTCACCAATAAATTCAATCCCCCATTGCCGGAATGGTTCATCTATATGTACAGGGATCATGGAAAAGGGTGAAAACTTCTGCCTCTCTGCGAATTTTTGGCACTTCTCACAAGCTCTGACCCGAGCAAAAACATCTCCAAAGAGCTTGGGCCAGAAGAAACCAGCTTTCAAAATTTTATGAGTAGTGGCTCTCCAGCTATAATGACCTCCACAGATGCCTTCGTGGAACTCTTCCATTATTTCCTCCACTTCATTCTCTGTAAGGCACAGGAGCAGGATGCCAGAGGGGTCTCTCCAATACAGACGACCATTGGCGACCACGAATTTCTGTGACTTCAGCCTCAGTGTTCTGTATTTGGCGTTTGAGAGTCAAAAGATATTCAATGATTTCCTTATACCACGGACTGAGGAGATACTTCATATGAGTCTTCTGAGTAGTCGTCTCTATCCCACATCATTCATCTATATTTTCAGACTCCTCGTTTGCTATCATAGAAATATTTATGCCCAGAGCCTGGAAATTCGATTTTGACGGGATTTTAGCTAATCCCTGTCCTTTAATTAACTTGGTGGGACGTATTCCCAGCTCATATTCTTGTATCTTCACAATCCATTTGCCCCTTTTTCCCTCACTATCTCCTTGGATCAGGATATCCTTTACAGTTACTGTGGGCACAAATGCAGTGATGGAAGACTACAGAACATACATCCAAAACGCCTTGAGGGACTTTACCAAGGCATAAGCTTGCTTTTCTAGGATGTTGTATTTCAACTTAGCATCACGGAGCACCTGGATGAAGAAAGAAATAGGTTGCTCGTATCCTCCTTCATTCTTTTGTACTCCTGCCACTGTATGGGGTGATGCGAATGAAAAAATCATGAAAGGCTTAGCGTAATCTGGTCCAGCCAACACTGGAGCTTCTGCAAAAGCATTTTTAATCTTGTTAAATTCCTCTCATGACTCAGGAGACCGCTTTACTTCATTATTCTTTTTGAGCATGTCCGTTATATGCCGAACTATCTCTGTATAATTTGGAATGAACCTTCTCAAAAAATTAATGCGCCCAAGGAATACTTGCACCTCTTTTTTATTTATGGGGAACGATATGCTGTTTATAACCTCTAATATTTTAGGGTCAATATTCACCCCATCCTTTGTCACAATGTGTCCCAATAGCTTACCCTCTTCTAAGGCAAACAATGATTTCTGAGGGTTTAGAGAGAGACCATACCCCCGGCACTTTTCAAAAGTCCTGCGCAAGTGTTCAATATGCTCTGCATCGTCCTTTGAGAACGCAATAATATCATCAAGTTAGACCACCATGAACTTATCCTGCTCCCCAACAAAGGCAATATACATGGCCCTTTGGAAAGTGGCCCCTGCATTGATCAGTCCGAAAGGCATCCATGCATTCATAAATGTACCCCAGGGTGTGGTCAAGGCAGTTTTCTTTTGATTCTCTGGAAGCACAGCCACCTGATTTTATCCAGAAAAACCGTCCATTATGGACATCCATGAAGCTCCTACTACCTTCTGCAAAATATGATCCATCTTGGGCAATGGGTAATTATCCTTTAAGGATGCTCGGTTTAAATTTCGGAAATCAACACACAACCTTATCTCTCCATTATTTTTCCGAACTGGGACCAAATTGGCTACCCACTCAGAGTATCTCAACGGCACGATGATCTTGGCCTTTAATAGCTTCTTGATCTCCTTCTCTATGGAAGGAAGTAGCAGAGGGTTAATCTTTCTGAGCTTCTATTTATGCGGCTTCACATCTCCTTTTAGAGGAATCTTATGTTGCATGATGCTGATATCGAAAGTCTTCAGGTCTTGATAAGACCAAGAAAAACCATCCTTGTATGCCTGGAATAGTTTCTGGTAGTGCTCTTTATATTCTTCAGGAACCTTCTTGGACAGCTTCACAATTTTTGGATCAGCTTCAGTACCTAGGTTCAAGTCATAGACCTAATTTTCTTTTGTCACTTTACTGGGATGTAAAGGGACGTCATTCTTGTCGAACAATCTCTCTAGAGGGACTAGACCTCTAGGTATAACATTTCCCTTTAGTTGCAGCACTTTATGACCGGCCACCTTTTCTTCCCATTTTTTTTGGGAAAGGTCTTCAGTTTCTTCTTCACAAGTGTCTATCTCCATATTGGAGAATTCTCCAACAGTTTCCATGAATCTCCTTACTTTTTCTTCATCCTCAAACACTTGCCAGTGTTTGACGTTGTCGGGAATTGAAGGTCGATAACGAACTTCAATTTCGTATCTTAAGAGAGGATTTTGAGGTGGTCGAAAGGTACTGTCAGCCACAACAAGAGAATCTGCCATTCTGTTATGTTCTCTTGGCATAAACTGAATGTTAAATGCCAAGAAAAAGTTTTCTATTAGGTCCCATACCTCGTTCCTATAGGCCCTCAGTCGCGGGTGTTTAGCTTGGCACTGATTTTTCACTTGCCTCACTACTAGCTTTGAATCTCCTAGAACTTTTAGGCTTTGAATGTTCATGCTTCTGGCTGTTTGCAACTCCAAGAGCAGTGCTTCGTATTCAGCTACGTTGTTCGTAGCTTCATACTCTAATTTAAAAGATAATGGAACTCATTGGCCTGTAGGAGAAATCAGTGGCACCCCAGCTCCATTCCCTTCTCTATAATTGGCTCCATCAAAGTGTAGCGTCCAAACTCCGGCCTCTTGAGTTTTTGAAGATTATTCAGTCTTAATCTGGCAGAATGATGGCTCTTGTGCATAGTCTTGGTCTTCCTCCAGCATTAGGCATGAGAACTCCCCTTCTTTACTATATACTGGTGAATTAATAGAGTTATCAGCCTTAGTAACCATCTTTACAAATCTCGTTTCCTGATACAGCCTCCTTTCTTGCCCTCCAAATACTGGAATGGTAGCATAAGTCAGATCCAGTTTTATTGACCCTCCACTTTTGGTTCCCCAAGACCTTGACAACAACATCCCAAAACGAGCTGGGATATTAGCCACCACTATATCCATCATCACACTCTTGGATGGGATTTGGGCTAAGTTGACTACCAAGTCCTTGATCATCCCCAGACACTTGACCCTCTTGGAATCAAAAGAATAAAGGTTTTTGTAAGGATGAGTGATTTGCAATCCTAACTGCTCCATTACTGACAGGGGCAAGAGATTATGGGATGCTCCCGAATCCAACATACAATTATGCAGTAGCAGATCATGGATTACTAATGACACATAGAAAGGAGGGGTCGAGGCATCTATTTCTTCGACATGTGGACCAAACACGACCATGGGCCTTTCTTCCTGGAGATTCAGACTGTCTGGGATGGGGGGAGCATAAAAGAGGAGACCTGAGACTGATAGGCTGGCTGCTTCAATAGTTCAGTCTGGGGGACTGGGATTTTGACTTTCTCAAGCTCTTTTTGCAGGTTAAAGATAGAAGAGGACTTTTCTATTATATCTTATTTTGACTCTTTATTTTCAACTACAGGTTTTACTTCTTTCAATACGGACTTGGGATGTGGAGTAGTGGTTATCTTTGAAGAAGAAGGAATTTGGTCATTAGAATGTAAAGGCTCGTTTAGAGGCCTCTTACCTTTATTTGTTGCCTTCTGTACCATTGTCTCCTTCTGTGCAATGCTTCTTTTTGAGGTATCTCTTCCTCCTGATCTTGTGTACGGGTCCTTTTCCTAGAAGACCTGAGATCATATTTTCTATGGAACTGCGCTTGCATAAAGTCAACGAACTACTTGCAGTAGTCGTTGATCTCTGGATACTCAGTGGCTCCAGCCTTTTCTTCTTCTTCACGCAATGGAATCCCCATCCCATCACCTTCTTGTAAAGGACACTCGACTTCATCACTATTCAAATAAGAAAGATATGGGACATCTTGTTCATATAAAATGTCTTCGGTAGGACCACCCATTTGACCCTCCAGGTACAGTGGGTGTGGCACCTGGTCTTGCTACTCCTTTCGCTCTCTTTGCAGTATTTGCAAGGGTGGCTTTCTATATTGTGGATTGTAACCCCTGTTTGGAGCATTCTGGAATGTCTTGGAGGATGAATTCTTGGCTTCAAGTTCAAGCTTCACCAGCTTACTTGAAAGATTTTTAATCATCTTATTCATCTCTTCAATTTTATTTTCAACTGCCTCTCTGTCTTGGCCAGAGGTGGATACCTCTTCTTTTCCTCTTCTTCTTGCATCATGATCTGACCTCCCCTTTGATTTTCCTATAGAGGAAAAGTTAGCCTCTACTTCCAATGCATCGGTTTGGGCATCATCTAGGGTGGCAAAGTTCCTTTCCCTTAGAGAGAAACCAAATTCTGAATCAAAAGTTGCTACAAACACTACTTTAGCAGTAGTCTGGTGAGGTTTCATTTCAGCTGGAAGGCTTGAGTATAATTTTTTGAACCTTTTAATGAACTCTAGTACTCCCTCATTATGTCTTTTCCTGAGTGCATTAAACTCTGTGAGGCAGTATCCATGGTCTTTCTTTTCCCCCCATTTTCAGAGAAAAGAGTTTGCCATTTCCTCCCAAGTAGTAATGGAGCGGTATCCCAATGTTTTGAACCATTTTCTAGCTTCACCGTCTAGGGATTGGATAAAAAGTCTCAACACTACATCCAAATGTTAAATATTAAAGTTTTCTGCAAAGGCACAGAAAACTTCAAGATGTTTCTGAGCTTCAATATCATTCTCCCTGTTGAAACGAGGCAGAATTTTCAGATAGTCCTGAGGCATGTCATTTAAGACATGAAGTAATGCCAGGGGGGAATATTTGTTTAACAAGAAGCCCGGAACAACCATCGGGGGTCGTGGAGGTGGTGGGAGAATCTGATGAGTAAGAGGAGGTGGTGGAAGCGAAGTGTGTATGACAATTAGTATGTATTTAACAGAGGCTTGAGGTGCTGATGAGGACGTTGGACTGTTAACAGCAGACACTTCTGTGACTTCTGACTTCTTCAACTTCAGGACTGGGATGAAGAAAGAAGCTGGTGGTATTTACGGATTCATCTTCGTCTTTAACTTGAATGTTTCCTAGGGAAGGGTTATCTGAAGAGTAATCAAGGTTTCTCGAAGTGGGGTCAGGACCTTGATCTTGGGCTAATTGGGATGAGGAGGATGGAGAATCTTCCAAAGAAAATCTAGGGATGTCAATGTAGGTTGACTGTCTTTCCCTCCAACCTCTCTTATGTAATATATTTTCTGGGTCAGACACCGAAGGTGTTCTCAACTGGGAAGTATCTGACCTCATATGTGGCTTTCGGGGAGCCAGTACTACAGATAGATTTATCTTATAAATGATAGTGAAGTCGCCAAGGCAAGGAATCTACAACTCTCAACTCTTCTTGCTCACATGTTCTGAAGAGTGAATAAAAGGTTTGTCGAGGCCCAGGGATTTATCTTTTCTCAAATTCGTATCCCCGACAACGGCGCCAGAAAGATGTTTTCGCTCCTAGATACAGCCTTGAGTTGTACAAAGACCAATGCCTGGGACATCTTAATCAGAGAGGAGCGTAAAGTTCAATTTGTAAATATTGACAAGAAAAGAGGCTCTCATGCTATCATATCTTGAGTGGAAAGGTTTGGTAAAGGTGGAACCAAGACTCATAAAACTTAAACACGGCAGAATTAATACTATAGTAGCAGAGTATACACTTTGATATATGAACGTATCAGACAATTTTAAGACAGCATGTTAAAAGGAGGTTGAATTCTAAAATGATCCACAGAAGTTAATAAAAGGAGGGTGATGGATGATAAGAGCATGTAATGGATACCAACTGTAACAGAAATTTAATCCAGAAACAAATGTTCACATACACTGGGCCTATGCGCTGATAAGAATCCATACATGAGAACAATTTTAAAGATAAAACTCCATTGCTGCTAATATCAGACGAATATTGGTGAGAGCAAAAGATGAAACAAAATATCTTGCCTGAGCCATATTTAAAGCACTAGATATGAGTAAACATGAGTATCAACAACGATATATCCACGTCTAAACATATGAGCACTCGCATTCCAGAACACAGATATAAGAAATATGGAAATGGATGATAAAACACAAAGGAGAGCCACAAACTGTGGAACACTCAGATCAGAATCCCCAATATAACGAAACTCCTCATCACTGAATCCCAATGGGATCTTCAACATTAATATCAAAGTGAAAAAAAAAATACGTACAGAGTTCTTTCTTAGTCAGTTCTTTTGGAAATCTGGAACCCCATATTAGTCCCTATTTACTGCTTTTATAGAGTTTTCAATCAACATATGCGGGATGATATTTTGGGAAAATATCTTCTCCGCATGCTAGTAGGCAGTTTTAAGTCCTGATCAAAATATCAAAATTCATGATGGGAATAAAACATTTGCCATCATTTACAATTCGGGCTCATGGCCATTTCAAAACAAATATCACAACTATTCTTAACAGAAAGTAAATTGCAAGAGTGAAACGTGAATCTCACACGGAACTTCAAAGTAAAAGTAAAAATAAAAATTAAAGGCCACTCGGGCCGAATCATGAGTTAACATTTTCCATGGCGGGAAGAAGTCGAAGCAACGATTGGAGCTGGCGGTGCGACGGTTGCAGAAGAGTTGGCTAACATACTAGCATAACTGGTACACCTATGCCAGGTGTCAACTGTTGGTTCAGGCATCGCGGTGAAACCTTCTGCCTTGATGTAAGCCTCGGTAAGTTCATCATAGTTTGCATCAGTAGGAATTTTATATTTCACTTGATGCAGGAGTAAAAACTCTTTACCGAGGATGGAAACTATGGTTTCATGTTTGAGTCGAGTAGATTTTTCAGAAGGTATGTTGGTCTGGTTCATTACTTCTTTTAGTTGGCCCTTGTATGCTGGTAATGGCTGTAAGACTATGTTGGAGGACTCCCAGCATGATGGGAGTCCTGCAAGTGTTATTTCCGCCCAATCTGCCTCGAACTGTTCTAAACTAGCCGCCACCTTCTCTAAGACGTTCAAAGCCATACTACGTGCGGACTCTTTTTCTATTACCTTCTGACACTTCGCAGCTTCCTTGAACCTGCTCTTGATACCACACTTTATCACATCCTCTGGTTTTAGCTCTTTCAAGAAAGAAATATACCTCTTTGCGCTTTGAACCCTGTTTGAGGCATCAGTACTTCCTTCATGAAGCATTCTTCTGAAAAGGCACACAGCTAACCTCATTTCCTCGACGATATTTAAAAATGCCCAGCGCTTTTTTACCTCTGTGATAATTTCGGCCCAGATCAAATGCCTAGCATCTAGGAGGGTGATATTTCCTTTCATTCAGCTAGTGAACTCATGGATGGTTTTCTTTTGCTGTGCTTTTCCCTGTTTCCCCTCCTCGATCTCTTTCTGCATAGCGTTAATCTTCTTGGCATTCTTGACAAAGAGGGCTTCGAGCTCGCTGATCCTTTGGCATGCTGTTGAGACTTGTTTTTTCGCTGCTTCAAGTGTGGCCAGTGCAGTAGTCAACTGCTCAGAAAGTGAGCTAGTCCCTTCTGGAGCTGGTGGAGCGCACACATGAGTATCCCAGCTTATCTGCAATTCATTCATCCTTCCTTGTAGAGCAGCCATCTCCTCTGAAATCTTAGTCTTATCCTCCCTTTCTTTCACAAGAGAATCGGCCAGGCTTGCCTTATCTTTCTCTGTATGGACTAACTCAGTCGTTTGCACATGGTCAGAGCCAGGTATATTTACTTTGTGTTTCAGGGCTGCGACCTGCTTTTGTAACTCAGCGATAAGATGACTCTGGGGGTCTGCTTTACCTTTTTCTTTCCCTTTTATCACTTCCTGGAGACTGTGTAGGTCGTTTGTGAGTGCGCGGGAGTTTATCTTCTCCCTTCTGAAATTTTCCAGTACTTGGTTACGCTTACTTTGTAGTTTTCTCAGAGTAAGGGAGAGCTGTATTACCTCATCTTTTAGCATGTCGCCAAAACACTGGAACAAATTGCATTTGTCAATTGTTGGAACCTGCGACATATCTATTGCTATCTCCAAGGCTCTGTAGCTGGTGGTACCAGCCTCTGGGTTTAAGACAACTTAATTCATAGCCATTACCAATTGCTCTTTATCAAAGTCTATCACAGATGAAATCCTGGTTTGGTATTTTTCGACATATCCTTATAGCTCGGACCAGTGTTTATCCCTGATTGCTCTGTTCCTTGTCCTGCCCTTGCTTGCTCCTCGAAAGCTGCTGGTTGTGATGGCTTGTGAGACTTCTGAGAAGTCAGAAGAGATCGTGCTATCTCGTAGCACCATGGTACCTACTTTGATTTTGTCTGATTGCCCGTAAGGTATTTAATCTTGAAGCAACTGTTCGTCTCCCATACCTTCTGCTTTGCTGGTCCCTGTTCTTTGTCTTTTGAAAGGGCGAGAACCTTCTCCCGATGCACCAACCTCCTCCACCTGTTTCTTATCTGCTTCTCTGGTTGAAGCAGTATTTGCCTTTTCCCTCGTCGCAGATGAATCAGTCTCCATCTGCGAAAGCAAAGGCCAAGTTTCAAGATTAGCTCGCCATTCGATGAAAGGACTTGTTTCATGGTTGTAAGGGGTTGACTTAATCTTCTTCCTTCTATTAGAGATGATGCCTTTCGGATCATAGGGCCAAGCTTTCCCTTGGCTCAAATCCCTGCCTTGAAGAAAAATTTCCACTGTGGGAAGGGCGTGTCTTGAATTAACAACAAAAGGGCCAATGGTTGTGGGAAGCTTGAGAATAAACCCCTTTTTAGCAGGGAGGAAGTGAAGTTGGTCAGCCTTTAGGGCCTGCTGGAGGTATTCTAAGGCGTAAATTCTTCGGGTGGGAAAAACCAGCAGTTGGTAGGGAGAAACTTCGGCCCCATAAACCCTTATTTCGGTGTAGTGATAAAAAAGATACTAGTCTCCAGTTCTTTCAGCTTCACTGTACTGCAACCATTTCCTCAATTCAGGAAAAATCCTAGGCGGAGGGGAATCATGGATGATAGTGTAAGCTATGGGCATGAAATCATTTAGGAAACTGGAGTAGCCCACCCCATTTTCCAGCTGATGAGTTGCAGGACTCCAGTCAAAAACTGGTCTTGGCTGAGAGTTTGTTCTGTAGACCTTATCTAAACCCAAACCCTCAAATTTATCAGCGTGTTGGAAAAAAAAAAGATAAAAAACCATAGAATAGAAATGAAAACGACCCGTGTCTGAGAGCTCCTGGAACTGAATTTGGATGACGGAGGCCAAAAAACCAGGGATATCTAAAATGACACCGGGTTGAGACATTAACCACAAAAAGGCTATGCATTCTTTTGAGGCTCGCCCAAAACCTTCCACACCTAGGAGACCTACAATAAGAGCGAGAATAAGCTAGAGGCCTTCCTTGAATAAGGTCAGGGGCACTGAATCTGCGGTGGGGAGAGTGGTGAAATGGGAGTCGGTTATGGCAGCAATGAAATCGCTCTGCTGTCTCCATGGTAGTTTTGAAAACTGATGAGACAGTGTTATTTCATTAAAAGTGGCATAGTTCGAACTGGTAGGAAAATAAAGGGCTTTTCTGATGATTTCGAGGGAGATAGTGAATATTTTGTTCCCCTAGGTATACCGGGGGATTTATTTGATGATACAAACCAGACAAAACGACACGAAACCTATCTTTATTTTCCTCATGTTTCCTAAACAGCTCAGGCTTGCCGCTGCTAATGAGAAATGGGTATTGCGGATCACGGATGTCGGCTTGTAAATCTGTGAAAGGTTCAGGTCCAGGGACAGCCCTGGACTCACGATCTTGGGGAGTGTCGAGCTCTGATTTCTTGGATGCGACTTTACCCATGACCATCATACAAATTTAAAACAAAACAAAAGGAACTAGATGGAATGAAAGGGACGGAATACCTACGAAGTAATAAAAAATGCTCGGGAAAGTGACGCAGGGGTATTGACAACGACTGGGAAGACCTGGTACTGGGTGCTCTCTTTCGCTTATATAGTTATCGTAAACCACAAGTATTTTACCACAGAAACTAATAGAACACAGTTATACAGGCCTGAGGCAACTCGGGAAAAGATGGAGGGGTAAAACGAGTAGGGCTGACGTCATAAGGACGCTGAATGTGAGACACGCAGCATAAAGGGATTGGGTGTTAGACTCTTATTAGGTGAATACCGCATGTCGGGTTAAATTCGGTACTGGTCTCGGTATCGGCTGTCCTAGGACTTACCTTACCGTTGGATCGTGGTAACAGCTGTACATTGGGACCCGGCCCTTCAAGGACGAAAGGCGACCTTCGTAACAGCTCTAAAGCCCGTGACCTTTTCTCCATAGAGCGCTCGCCTCATGTCATGCTCCTTGACATGTCATTAGGATTCCGGGGGGGGAAGGCTCCGCCTTACCCCTCTGGTCCGTGACCCCCCCAGAATTTTGCTTGCAATCCTTCGTCTATGTGTGTGTCGAGTATAAGCGGGCCTCGCCTTATATTTATTTCCTTCGCACTTTTCAAACCTTCGTTATTTAGATCGAGGCTTTTTTCATACTCCCACCTTATTACAAAACGCGCTTGCCCCTTTTTATATATGACTCATTCGAATTTTATTTCCCCTTCACACCTTTTGAAACATAAGCCAAATTTACTACTGTCGGGTAAACTATCTTTTTATAATCTTTCTTCAGACCTTGAGGGTATAATGATATAATCAACAGTGCCAATTCATAAACAATCCATTTCTTAGATCGAAATAAACATATACAGTGAGCGAATAATGGCAATAGAACCTGGTTTGGAGGCTTATAAATAAGTGAAAAATATCAGCTCTGAAGGCAGAAGTGGATCAGCATTGACCCCTTTAATTATGAGCTTACTTTCTGGAGTACGACCAGCTCTTCCTCATTGTACAAACTCAATAGCATTTATGGCTCCCTTTTTCTCCTAAATGACACCCTCTGCACACATGTAATTAAGGCATCTCCATAACCCACGCACAGAGATTGTGATAGCAGCCATAAGAGGTTAAAATCAACCCACAATAATGCTACAGCGAGCAAGGAAATTTGTCTAGCAACTTGTCCTTCAACACAATGTCACTCTCAGAAGGTACGAACTTCAGCAAATGAGAAAAATATCAATCTTGCCTTCCAAAAACACGCCCACAAGACAAAGACCAGATTCAAGCTCCCTTGTGACTGGTTATTATACTTCCTTTGTTACATAATTCGGCCAACTGAGTGTAAGAGTGAATACAGCCCTCTTGAGTGGCGAACTCGACCCCTTGTAAAAACTGAACTTGACCCATGGAACAGAGGATTTCAACCTCTTTCACAATACTAAACTTGTTCTTCCTTGAGATGAACTTGACCAGCAATGAATAGGATGAGCTCAACCCTAGATGCAATGTTCACTTCCTTTCTAAGCATTATTGAGAGGTCGGAGACTTCGAGGTTGATGTCAACAATCATAGCTACATTGATCCACACTTGATGTTAATGCCCAAAGATAGCCTTTCCAGCAACAAGGAAGCTCTTTGTACATAGAATTGTCAAATCAAGCACAAACCAACATATATGGTCATTGATAATGGAAACCAAAATAACCTTCTCTTGCTTCAATTGGAAAATGAACTCAAGTTACCAAACTCAAATCATCCCAACTCACATTAGCTTGGATGAGTCAAATATGCACATTAGCTTGTGCTAATCACTTGACAATAGATTAGAATGTTGCTAGAAGATGGAAATATTTTTCCCAATATCTTATATGTTCTTACAAACAAAGATGAGAAGACTTACGAAAATAAGATGATGATAAAAAGTGTGACTAATTGCGTAAAGCAGGGGCTTCTAGGTTCAACCTTAGGCATGTGCCCTCTTTCAATCCTAATAATACTTGGAATTATTTCTATTGTGCATGTCAAATGTTGGGTGATTATGTTGCTGGTATTGTCCTTCATTACAGTTATGATCATTAATTCTAACTCAAGATTAGAACTGGTAGTGGTACTAATATTCTTGCAAGGTCAGTAGCCCTTTGGGCCCTATTAAAATTTTTTATGGTTAAAAGTGCTCAAAATCTTCAGGTTGCTGGAGACTCGAAAGTGGTAATGAGAGTTTTAAAGGTTCTCTGCCATTGGATAGTCTGGTTCTCTCTCATTGCCAGCACTAAGTTAAGGAGCTCCAGGAAGCTTTTCATTCAATTTCTATTCAGCATGTCCACATAGAATATAATTCTCGGGCAGATCATCTTTCAAAGGATCCCATTGCAATCAGCAAAGGGATTATGCATGGAAAATCAGAGGGAGGGTTTTGGTTTCATCTTTCACAGAAATATTGTTTTAAAAGCATTTTACAGGCAGTTTTAAGATATTATTTTGGGTTGTCTGCAATTTTAGCACTATAGGTTTTAATGTCATTTTGATGTTCAACGTTTATTAGAAGGATATTTTACAGGATCTGATGATAATCAAGAAGTTGTCTGAAAGGAGCTCTTGTGCATAGGCACAGTCAATGTATACTTTAATTTCTACTTGAAATAATAGATGCCAAATATACATTTGTTTTCTTGGAAGAAAATATTCATAGAAATGAGGAAAATTTTATGTGGAAGAAGATAAGAAATTTTCTATTGGTTTCCATTTTCAAACAACTCTTTTTTCATTTACAAACCTGGCTCCTTTCACCATGGTTCTTTGGATGATTGTAAAGACAGAATTTTATAGGCATACTCTTTTTATATGAGTATGGGTGGTTGAATGTCGGGAATGGGTTCTACCCCCTAAAACTCTATCTTATAGAATAAAACTCCATCCTATAGTGGCAACTTGTAATGGGTGGTTGAATGTGGGGAATGGGTGCTACCACCTAAAAAAAGAGATCTACAGAATTATTAACTTGTTGTTTTATTTATGATTTCTCAGACACATCATTTCATTCAGACAAATCATTTCATTAGTCTACAGGTCCTACCACTTATTCTATAATTTTATTTATTTATTTATTTGTTTTTCAAATGTGAGCCCGAAAACTTGACAGAATGAGATAAATATGGATGATCCCATCAAAGGAATCCTAGCCAGCGACATTAATAACTATTTCTCGATTATACTCATTAGTTAGACATGACCTATTAAAGTCGTTTTTTTATCTAATCTCGCTCACGTTGAACCAACTAGAGAGGTTTCAAATGGGAAGGCCTAACCTATGAATAACGGGAAAGCTCAACCATAATTTGGGGTAGATTTAATTGAAAAATATGGTGACAATATTTCCTGATTGAACTCATTAAAAGCATCACGGGTGGAAAGGTTTATTTCTTCAATTATAGACATAGAAACACTTATATTTTCATGGGGTTTGAGCTGAGAGAGTTGTATAAAAATATAGTGTAACACTAGTTGCAATGCGCATGCGAAGAATGAACAACACCCATCGGATGTCTCTCGAATCCATCACAGCCACACCTATTGTCTTGAGAAGGTAGCAAGGTTTAAAACTAGAAATGAGATAAGGACTATAGAAGGCTAGACCAACAAGGTCTTGGATTTCCTTCACTGGGCCACTGCGTCCCAATACACTTTGATGGAAAATTCCCACTTGCAACTTGGTGATATCACGAAGGTAGCAGAGAATGGTAGATAAATTCCATGTTGGGAAAGATGACACATAGGTTTCTACACCTCGTGACCAAACATATCTTATGCACCTGGAAATGCTGGAAATGATAGTGATTCGCTTCCTTTAATTATGTGACTACTTAAGCCAGACTTCTCGCTGGAGGAAGCGATTTGGTTGAATCCATTGATTAGCTAGTGAGTATCGTAAAACCAACAGCATCAAAAACAAAAATCCTAAAACCAACAACATCATATAACAAATGAAAAAATCCATTGCCAGTCGATCCTTACCCAAAAAAGTTCGTATGAATCAACAATATCTTAAAACAAACAGAGGAAATACAAAGGTAGGAAATAGAAAAATATAATCTTATAAATCCAACTAACCTGTGACTCCAGATATGCAAACTTCAATTGTGAATTTTATGTTGCCCGCCTCTTCAAAAGCCTCCAAGTTCTTTCTAATCTATTTTTATCCATGATAAAAGTTGTAATTATATAGAAAAAATTGCCATCCCTAAAAAAATTTAATCACATTATTAATTTTTCTCAAAATATATCAAAACCCTCCCGCCAACTACAAAAATTTGGCGCCAAATAACCAGCACATCCATTTTTCATCCAGTTTTTATCTAAATTTTAGAACCATCTACAAAAATTCGGCGCCAAAGACCTAGAACATCGTCTTCCTGAACTAGTCCGGGTAAGAACAACGAGTTTTCCTTTGTTCTTGGGCTTTCATACCAGTGACAAATTTGACTTTCATATATGTTTTTAATGAAATCAACCATGCCCTCTCCCCGACTTTGACTTTTGACAGACTTCGAATGTGGCATGCCCTCAAAACATCGTCTTCCTAAACCAGTCCGGGTAAGAACAACGAGTTTTCCTCTGTTCTTGGGCTTTCATACGGGTGACAAGTTCGACTTTCATATATATTTTTAATGAAATCAACCCATGCCCTCTCCCCGACTTCGAATTTTGACATCTCCCCGACTTCGACTTTTGACGGACTTCGAATGTGGCATGCCCTGAAACGTTTTACAAATATTCAAACAATTTTTCTTTAAATAATTAAAATATTAATATTAATATTTATTATTTTAATAAATTAATTAATGTTCATATCAAATAATATATATATGTTAAATTGGTGTCGCACAATATATGTATGTCAAACATATTATAAATAAATTCTATATGTGTGCGAGTATTCACAGCTTGAGTAGGCTTAATGGTTAAGAGCATGTGTTTCCTCCTAAGAGGTCATAGGTTCAAAACCAGAGGGGGTAGAGTATGTATGTCTTCGTAGACTTAGCAGTCAAATCGCTACTTGGAGGTGGGTCCCTTGTCCCACAAACAAGGGGTTCTCATACACCAATTTGGTGTCTGGCTTGGTTGTGACCTTAAAATTAGATTATTATTATTATTATTATTATTATTATTATAACAAAGGTTCATACACTCTCTAATGGGAGTGAGGTTTGAGCAACACGTGGAAGGCGTCTCGCTTGAGTAAATGCAAGTGGAGTGAGGATGAGGGAGTGTCACACCCTCGAGTTAGTGTCGTGACAACCGAGTGGTGGGGGCGCGCCTTGGCGTGACGGGCACCCAACTCGGGTATGTGCGATAGCGATGTGCAATGGGCGCGTCGTATAGCGGTGGGCGAAGTCGTGCATTTTGGCGGACGCGACGAGCGACAACGTTGAATGGGTGTGTTCCCCATAGCGGGCAGACGAGTTAAAGACATCAGGCGAAGTCATGTTGATGAGCGCGTTCGGTGTTACAGGAGCATTGTGTTGTGATTGGGTGAGCTGGGCGGGACAGGGCGCGGGTGGTCGATCGGTCGTCGAGGCGGATCAGGAACCCGTGGTGGCAAGGGGAATCATGGGTACGATCTCTCTGAGGTAAATGAGGGGCAGGGTATCGAGCATTAATGTTTCTTGGAGAACTGTCATCCAGTACTTATCAAAAACCTAATGGAAAGAGTATTAGACACAGCTGAGAGAATTTTAACACTGCAGATGGATTCAGAGAATCGTATAGTGAATTGTAACACTTCGATATCAAAATTACAATTTTCCATTTACGGTGTGACACAATTAAAAATTATTGACATAAATGACTAATTCATATACTTGTTGTACTAGTCATATTTTTATTCTTGGACTATAATAGTCATTTACATTAATCATTATTAATTTTGTCACTTATTATCTAGTCATATATTTTAATCCTAGGCTAAATTAGTCATTTAAGTCAGTCGCTTTTAGTTTAGTCACTTATTATCTTGTCATATATTTTATCCTTGGAATAAATTAGTCATTTAAGTTAGTCGTCTTTAGTTTAGTCTCTTATTATCTAGTCGTATATTTTTTTCCTAGACTAAATTAGTCATTTAAGTTAGTCATTTTTAGTTCGGTTACTTAAAATTGCTCAAATTTAGTAGTAATTCACTTGAAATAATAGTGGTGACTAACTTTTTTAGTCACCTGGTCATTAATTTCATCATTTTTTACTAGTGTATGACCACCACACGCTCCAAAATGGCAGTAATTTAAGACCCTTTCGACTTCTTCGTGAGTTATACAATGACAAAAAACAGAATCAGCACCACGATGATAAATAGTGTCGCCAACAATATTGTATTGTTGAGATTGGTATTGTATTCTACATCGATCAGATCGTGAAAGGTTTGGCTGAAAGATTTGGCCGAAAGGTTTGGGTTTGAAGATATATAATGATATCTACATACCAAGGATATAATGTACTGATTAGAAGCAAAGATTCATTGGGAAGACAGTCATCTTCCATTGTTTCTAATTTAGTATAGGAAAAATCATTGGGAAGATAGTCCTCTTCCATTGTTTCTAATTTAGTATAGGAAAAATCACACATAAGTTCAGCAAAAACCAGTGATTTCTTAGACTTGGATTTCTCGAACTCCAAATCAAACTCTTGTAGGATAATTATTCATTTAGAGTATTTTCCCCCAAGCAATTGTTTCGTCAAAATGTACATCATAGGTTTGCAATTAGATATCATTATGGTTTTACGTAACAATATGTAATGATAGAATCGTTGGACAACTTTAACGGATGCCAAGGCCAATTTATCCACATGTGAATACTTGATCTCTTTCGAGGTGAGATTTCAACTGAGGTAATAAATCACATGTTCATTGTTGGAGTCATCCTCTTGAACTAAAACCATTCCAATTGTGGAATCATATGCAACTAAATACAAAAATTAATCTCGGTTATAATCAGGTGGATGCAACAACGGTGCATGGGTCAACACGTGGTTGAGTGCATCAAAAGCTTTATCAGCGAGCTCTTCCCAAACGAATGGAACATCTTGTTTTAATAACCGAGTCAAACCTTTAGTTAACTGTTCATACTTCGGGATAAAACAACGTAGAAAGTTGCTTTCCCTTGCAAACTCTGCAGTTGGCGAAGAGTGGAAGGAGGAGGTAAATTGATAATGGCCTCAACCTTCAATGGGTCGACAAGAATGCCTTATTTTGAAACAATGAACCCAACTAAGCGTCCTAATTGTACACAAAATACACATTTGTGTGGATTCAAATGAATGTTGTAATGTCTACATCGCATAAATATGGCATGTAAATGTGTAGGATGGTCTTGTCTGCATAAAGAATGAGCAGGTAAGTCATCCAAGTAGGGGTGCACAATGTGTTTGATATCGTGAAATGCATACAACATATCTCTTTGAAAAGTTGCGCCAACATTTTTCAGTCCAAAAGGTAATTTAAAATATGCAAATGTTCCCCATGGACATATAAATGATGTCTTGAGTTGATCGGTAGGGAGTATGTTTATTTGATTGTAACCGGAAAATCCATCCATAAACGAAAATATTTAGTTTTCGGCACAATCATCAACAATTTGATCGATGTAAGGGGTAGGATAATTGTCTTTGGGACAAGTCTTTTTAATATCCCTATAATCGACACATACTCTAATAGTTCCTTGTTTCTTTGTCACTGGAACTATATTAGATACCCAATCTGTCAACAAAATAGGATAAATAAATCTTGCACGAAATAGTTTTTCAACTTCAGCTTTAATAGCAGCAGCTTTTCACAGATGTATCGGACGTAATCTCTGTCTAATAGGTTTATGATCTGGTATGTCTTAATTCTGTGAATCACAATTTTAAGATCAATACCTAGCATTTCTTCATAATACCACTCAAAAATGTCTCGGAATTCCTGAAATAGGGCTTTGTAAATATTAATCTCTTCCATAAAGCAAGAAGCACCTATATGAATGTTTTCAGTTATCCCTGGCTTGATTGATATGTCAATGGGAATTATGGTGGAAATATTTCCTAAATTTGTCTTATAATCTGAATGAAGAATGGATATAGGATTTTGAGGTTCCTCGACATAATCAATCGAAAAGATGGATGAAAAGCCATTGTCGAGTTTATGAGGATCACGTAAAAAAGAAGATTGATGATGAAGATCATCCCATGGTAATTCATCCAATGACAAGATTTCTCAGATATTTTCATCAGTTAAAAAAAATTGTTGAAAAGGATCAGAAAATGATGTCATGGTTGAGCTTGATAAAGGAGAAGACCCTTCACTGACCACATTCATTTGATTAGTATTAGTTGATGAAATGTCAGAAAGAGATTGTACCGCTACATATGCCGATTCGTATGGACTTAAAGGCATATCGCCGCCATAACAGTCCAATTCAGATTCTAAAGGCACATTCCATGTGTCATTAAATGACATTGTGCTTGATGTAATCATATTGATATTGGAAGTAGTTCGAGGTACGTTAGGAGGAGGTATAGCAAAATTTCCCATAAGAGCGAAACCTTTAACTAGTCCTACCCCAACATCTTCATAAGGGATAATTGTTTTGCCGACATGTTGGATACTATCAGTAGAGGTACTGTCAAAAGTGAAGTAAGACAACTGATCGATTTTAACAATCATTCATTTGTGAGGAAACATGATCATTTGAAAGACTGATGAAACCAAAATGGTCATGGCATAAGACCAACTTTGACCTAATAGAAGGTTGTAGTCAAGAGGGGCATCAACAACTTCCACCTCAAGCGTTACGGTTTTCCCTTCTACCTCTATAGGTAGATCCTAGATTATTCCAAATGGACGAAAACCTCTTCCATCAAAGGCTTTAAGAATCGTGGGTGACTGATTGATTTGTGGAGAACCAAGGGTTTTCCAACAGGCTAAGGACATAATGCACGTAGATGCTCCCTCATCAATTACTGTGAGAAAAACTTGCCTAGATTTGACTAGAACTGGAATTTGAAAATCCATTTGGTGTGGGATTATAGGTACAAAGTTCTTGAGATCAAAGACAATAATATTAGAATATTGAGGATCAATCGCTCCAATAGCTGATAACGGTAATTTCCTCTTAGCTGGACAAGATTGTAGCACCTTGAGGGCCGACATCGTTGAAGGGGACATGGCCAGATCTTCAACAATATTGTAATTATGAGCGGATCTCGCATGTGGATTGAAAGCCTATTTTCGAAGTACACCTTTGGCACGTTTTTTAATTACCAAATCAGGATTAGGTTTCTCGATTTGTAATGGTTCAAAAATAAGAGGAGTTGATACTGGAGGTTGACTGGATGATTCAGTTTCCTTTCCAGTTACAGGACTCTTCATCAGTATATTCATCGATGAATTGGAAGAAGATCTTATCATTTTGTTTCTTGTGAGGGAAAAGGATATTTAAGGACAGCGGGTGTAGGTGAACCTTTAACAAATTTGGATAACTCAGCCCGATGTGGGTACTCTTTGGCGTAGTGATCCTCATCACAGATAATACAAGGATAACGATGTTTCTATTTTTTGTCTAATGGTTTGGTTTTTTCTGCTTTCTCTTTGGGATAATTGTTTTGTTTATTTTTACCCTTCCCTTTCTTCTTATTACCGGATGATTTAAATTTGGTGGTTGATGAGTCTACGACATGAATTTTGTCATAAGTTTCTAGGGAACAGTCTCCTTTAGGTGAATCTGGTAGAGTTAGGATTAGATTAGTATATTTAAATGATTTCTTCTTATTCTTTGACGTATTAACTGTACCGATTACACCATATGCAGCATGTGAACCGAAAGGAGTTGTAGTAAGTTGACTTGGGCGTGGTAAATTAGGAATTTTTTCATAAAAAGTACTAGACTGTGTGTAGAAAAGGTCTAGATACTAGGCTTGAACGATGACCTTCTCTTATGTTACAACGCCTCCTTTAGCTACATCTTTGGTAATCTTAGGAAGCAATGATTTGATGAACCATTCAACCAGAATTTGATCCAGAATGAAAACTTTGACTAAGCGGGGCCTACGTCGCCATTGGTGGATGTGATCTAAAATGTACGTAGACGTACTTTGTTTAAGTGAAGTAAAAAGTTTCGTGTCATTATTATAACGGAGTGGCAACTAAAAATGAGTAAGGAAACTTGTTGCTAAAGCATTGAAATTGTTGAAAGAGCCTCGTGGTAACTTAATGTACCACTTTGTGGCTAAGCCAATCAAAGTTCTTTGAAAAATTCTTAAACGGATCGAATCATCAATCAAAGAATTGGATGCACACCATAGATGATAAGTCATCACATGATTCGAGGGGTATTCTCCTAATTTTCCTTCAAACTTTGGAATGTCACTGGGCAACTTAGTAGGCATTGTTACCCAAAACGGAAGATAGTAACTTGGATGATTTGTTAGCCGAGACAAGTCTGGTAAATCTAAATTTGTAATGAAAGGTAATCGTATGTTAGGGTCTTTCTGAGCGAATTGATAACCTTGAGTGACAATCCCAATACTCGGAAGAGGATATCCAGGAAAACCTAGGATAGCTTGAGTAGTTGGAATCGATATACATCCAGGGTATCCAAGGGTAGCCATACTAAGTTGAGGTTGAGATGGTATTTGATATGTATAACCAGAGTATGGTTGGATCTGAAAAAAATGAATTTTGTCCCATTTTTCCATATTGTAATTGCCCTTGAAATCGCTGGCTTTGAACAAATTGACCTTGAAAAGGTTGACCTACTTGTCCCTCAATATTTGGTCTTGTAAAAGGTTTCCCTTGAACAGATTGACCTACAAAGGGTTGTCCTTTCACCTGTAAAAGTTTGACTTGTTTGTATAGTTGTTGCACTAAGTTGTCCCGTAGAGGTTTGAGGAATTGAGTGGACTGTAGGTCCAGTATGATGGGTAGTAGTTCGAGGAATAGCCTGCTTAATAGTTGGCGTTGACATTTGAAGGGTCGTAACAATAGGGATTCGAGAAACTCCTGGGATAGGTGTACTTTGTTGTTGAACAGAAGTTTGTACAACAGATTGGATAGGAGTACTAGGAGTACTTGGACCAGCTTGCTGACTACTTGGCACAAATACCTTTGGGGTAATTTGAAGTGAACCTTGAACAGGCTATTGGACTTGGGTAAAACCAAATTGTCCAGCTAGCTGAGCAGGTTGAATATAAGGTACTTGTAATGTAGGTTGAAAATACTATTGAGTAAACAAATGGTTCCACATAGTATTTATCCCTAGGTAAGGAGTTCCCATTGAAGGTTGTGACGCATAGGGTTGACCATAACCTATTTGAGGCATTGGGACATAAGTTTGATAATTACCAGGAACATTTTTCCCTAAAATCGTGGGATAGGTTCCAGTAAAAGATTGTCCTCCTTGAAAATACTTTTGCTCTTGAAAAGGTTGTTGCCCTTGAAAAGGTTGCTGCCCTTGGAGAGGTTGTTGTCCTTGGAGAGGTTGTTTCCCCCCAGGCGCTATATAGCCACCTTGTGAGCTAGCTTGAGGGACATTCCCAGAAAACATATAGACATGTTCCATTGTCAAAGGTTGGGTGGTAGACTCAAATAAACCAATTGACACGATAGAGGTTTTAGAGAATGGAGATGCTCCTAAGAAAGTACTGGAAAGCGACTGGTACCCAATAGGAACATAAGTACCGCCATACAAAAAAGTTTTTGGTGAAGAAGAAAACATAGAGGACTCAGTAGACATGTTGTCGGAAGCCATGTTACTCTTTCTAGGTAAAGAGTAGAATGGGATTCGGCATGGTGACTGAGTGTAACCAAAGCTATATAGGAAATCGGTAAATTAATGGGATCTGGTAGAAAAGGAATGAAAGGGTATATCGGTTCACTAAACCTTAGATATAAATATTCTTGATGACATGGAAGTGTAATTTGTTATTCTATGTCAGATATCTCTTCAATGCTAATAAGGCCAGGAGGAATATTCTCGATGATGAGAAGCTTTACTTGAGATTAACAAGCATGACCAGGAGTCAGGGCTATAAGATCCGAAGATAACTTAGACGAAGTGGAATCAGACTCGGGCTTAGATATTTCAGGTTCAATGAGTTGTGTATCTGACAACTCACTAGCGAAAGATTCAAATGTAATTACTTCGAAATTTTCTGGTTGATCTTGTTCTCTTTCAGTTATCTGAGGTTGATTAACTTTGAAATCAGGATGTATTACAATGGATGTTTCTCCTTATTCAATAGACCCGATGATTGAACCCTATCAGTTTTGATTTTTTCCAATTGACTAGGCATATATTCAGGGGGTTTCCCCTACATCCTATGTGAATGTCTCGGTCATTTAGCCACGGTTAATTTCTTTAACACACGAAATCAAAAATTTCAAAAGAATCACATCTAATGCCTCTAAAAATCAAAAAAATGAACACGCACCTACAAGATCTAAGAAAAAATCCAAACACAAACAATATGTTTCCACAATAAAATCACTAGTTGGTGATGAAATCCAACGTCGCGAGATTAATATGGAAAAATAGAAGTTGGAACAGTTACCCTAACAACCTGCTTAATGAAACATTCTGGTGCAAGTAACTTCACTATGCCATCTTGAAGTGAAGAGCACCCTCCAGAAAGTCAACGTCTGCTCTAAATACAGTGGGACCTTCCCTCCACTGTCACGATTATGGCCACTAAGGTCACCAACTGAGACAATTGAACCTGGGGGAACAATCTGTGGCCTGATATAAACACAAGGGCAAAGTATCAAAGCTTAATCCCCTTGAAATCTCCTTGACATGGTAAATACAAGGTTTACTAAGAAGTGATCCCAGGCTCCTCGACAATGGTTAATCTGAGGTTTACCATTTGTATTACGTGCACATCTTCTATCTTTGCCAATGAAGTAGGCATGATTACTTCACTGGGTCTGATATGACCTCGTGCTTGACTCTTTTAAGAAGAGCTTCCTAGAGAACAATTGCAACAATTGGGTTTTTCCCTACCGCAAGATGCTGCTTGTTTGTTTTATCTGCTTTGGAAAGTTAATTACAACCTCTTCCAAAGCACTAATCCTGAGCTAAATTGGTGGAATGAGCCCTAGAAAGTGTAAAAAATATCTAGATCAATTTTATTAAGCATTATATTAATTTGGATGTTGTTTACGTAGAGGGGTATGGGGATGAAACTTAATGATATTGTGACTGACTAAATAATACTCTAAATGCATCAATATGAAAATGCAATTCTTTATTTCGATAAATTTCTATTTGAGAGAAAGTAGGAGGACTTTTGGACTCAAAAAGTACAAAATTCATAAAACTTCACATAATATTTCTATTTCATCAAGAAAACAATTTCATTTCCAAGCGTGACCAATATCTCTTTGCGATGAAAATGTTCGTTAATTACAAAGCCAAAAAATACAACTCCATGAACAAATAATTATCAAAAGAAAAATCAACTATAAAAACCATAAAAAGTATAAAAACATCAAAGAAAATCAAAGATTTTAACTAGCAATCCTAACTAAGATAGCTATGAGTGTCTTTTAATGATTTCTTTTAGTTAAAAGTAAACTAAATCATTTTTTCGCTTTCACTGGCAGAAACAAAAGCATAAAAGACTACTTTGAGACAAATCTTACTTCGGTAATCTAGAAGTTTTCATTTTGCAAATGAGTTATAAAAAAACACTCAAACAAGCAAGGCTGACAAGAATCCTGGTGGCTCAAGAAGGAAATAAAAGATAACCAATGATCTTAGGCAATGAATCTATTTTCCCAAAAGAGCAATGCATCAAACCATGGAAAACCCTACCTGAATATGAAAAAAGGATGATTTATTAAAAAAGACTCTAAGGTGGTTAAGAAGAGTTCACAGACAGACTCTGAGAATTGGTATAGATCAGGTTAAACCTTGAGAAATTGGTTATCTGACTCTGAAAGAGAAAATATTAATTTTTTCAAAATTTCTCAAGGGGTGCGTAGGTTTTCAGTGCAAACCAGTGTGCATGCGCACTTAACTAAATTGCCAACTTGCGTAGTTTTGCGTTCTATTTACCACATAAAACAACACAAAGTATAGAAATATTGGGAAAAAAATCAAGGCTTTCTAATTAAGAGAATCTAAAAGGTTATATACCCAACCACACTCAGAAAAGTCAAACTATAAAAGTTGGAGTTGCCAATTTTTTTCTGGATAAATCCCTCTTGCGGACGAGAGAAATCTCCCTATTATTCCAACAGATAACTAGAAACAAACACCCATTTTAATAACTCTTTCTCTAAAATATTAGTATTCATATTATTATAACTTAGAAATGAGGAGGTTATATTCCTACCTTTCAATGAGACGTTTGATGTAGACCTCTATCTTTCGCTCCAAAGCAATCCTTCAATTATGAGAAGAGCCTGCAATCACAAACATGCAAAGGATAAAAGCACCTACAATATATAATAATAAAAAAACACTAGTTCAACTTAATGATCAAGGAGATTAAGTATTGGCATTGTTTCAATGAGTTTAAAAACAACACAATTGGCAAAAAAGATCCATATGTATTATCAAGAATCAAAATGAGCAATCTTACAACCTGAGCCTTGATGTTGTACATGTTTCTCCCGTATGTTTGCACAATCGTGCCCCTTGGTTTGACAAACCTTCCTCTCTAGAATGACTAACATAGGTTTATCTTTAATTAACTCTTGTGTACAAAGGTTTGATCTTCAATGTACAGTTATATGTTAGACCAACTACCCTAACCCTGAAATTTCAGCTCAATTTATAGAGAGATTAAGGAAGTTTTAGATCCATAAAGAGAGGGATGAGACCCTCTAATGAAGGGATTAGGGTTCCTTTATCCAAGGGGATAAGCTCCATGAGTGGAGGGATATAGCTCGAACTGGCACGAATCTAGAGGCTTCTAGTTGGAAAAATATTCGCCCAACTAGGCTTCTAGAAGTTATGTTTTCGTGTTTACTTCCTTTTATGAGGCTGAACAGTTTTTATTGGCAAACATAGCGGTGATCGCGGCATATAATAGAAGGAGTATTAGTGCATGCGCGGGAAATGACCACAAAAAGCATGCATGTAACCTTTTAAGGGTTTTTTAAAGATCTTTTTCAGTTTCCAAGACTTGGTTCAGTAACATGGACATTTTTTACTTCTAAGGAGGCATGAATATGGATGGTGATAGATCCATAATGACAGTCAAATTTCATGGTGACAAAATGACATGTAACAGTTATGTAGTAACTTAGTCATATAGGTATTTATCTTTCCCTCGTGCACTTGCAAATTTCTCTTATGTGTTTTAATATTTTGTCATTTACACTACCACTATGGGTTTTGCATAATCGATACTTTGACTCACTAAATTACTTAGCAACTTAGTCATATGTAGATCAATATTTCCCTTGTGAGGTTTCAATTGCGAGACATTGCATACCTACATGCTTATAGTGTTTTTATTTCAAATATTTTATAAAATCTTAGAGAATATGCACATGTCATTGACAATGCAAGTAAGAATTAGCTTGTCTTTTAAAGGCATGGGAGGATTTCTTAAAGAAATGTTTTATTTCTTATTTACAAGAACCACTATCCTTGCACTAATAGAGGGATGATGTAGGAAAATGAACTAATGTCTAATTATTAGCCGCAACTTCACATTTTAACTTTCAAAGTGGAATATTCAACTACATCTTCTCATTCAAGTAACTACACATATGTATATGGGATGGATATTACACTCGAATGGTGGTAAGGTTTTTGATTCCAAATACTATCTCAACGATGTTTATCTCTAGCTTCTTCTCCTTCACATGGGGTGTAATTTATTGTGGTAATAACCTCCATTTTTTGTGTGCACAAGCAATGTATTCATCCTCTTCTCCCACTAAGAGTCCACATAACCTTAATATCTTGAAGTTAGTTTCTACTCCAATTAATGCATGTCTTGGTTTATTTTGGTCATATTTTTTTTGGTAATCAATCTCTTAGCATATATATATTTTTAACAAAAAATGGTAGAAATTCTATTTTATAAATGATTTTATTTATAATTTTATTTTATTTTATCTTTACTAATATATTTTCTTAAAAAAATCTTAAAAGTTACAAACTACTTTGCAATATATAGGCATCTCATGTCAGCTTAAACCAATTCACAATAACCCAATGTACCTTAGCATAATTAAGGGAGGATAAATCCTGCCAAATCAACCAATTAGCATAATACATGGATATACATAATCATAACAACATATATACTTGTAACACCTGGCATATTAGCACATAAAGTCATTCTAGTTAGAGTCTAGTCATCAATGCATGACCATACCAACTACACCCCATGACCTAATGCATGACAACCTCAACCATACCAACGAAAAATTTACCACATGTACCAACATGACATGTATAAACAGTCATATGCTCATGAAAAAACATGCAAAACAACACCATCAGCCCTTCCATGGCAACACCACTGCCACCATTGCCAACACAATGTGAATGCAACAAGTACATAGAACATAACATGAGAAACACATACACTACCGACATGAATGTATGACGATGACAATATTGACAACATCGCTCTTTTCCCAAGGAGAGCGCAACCATGCTCTGTTACCACCTGTAATATCCACTCCCCTCACACCAACCCAAGTAGCCGACCAATCACGAAAACATGAGATGAGAGATCGTTAAGACACACTAAACCTCCATGGTGACCTTAAGAAAGAAAAATTGAAGCAGAAAACCATAACACATATCTTTAACACGTGTTACAGCACCACCAGAGGCTATCTCAGTCATCCAGTTGACTTGTCCCTACTTCCCATTGAGATTTCGTGAATAAAACCCTTTATATGCATGCACAGGCCTGCATCCATGCGTCTCGAAGGCTCTGGACGCACACATAAGGCTACATGCCTGCGTCTAGGGACTAAATTACCTAGAACTGTGCCTGTGTTCATGATATTTAAGGCAATTTTCAAGCCCATAATCCCGGACACTTCCCATAACTTCTTGTAGCTTTAAGGAATCATTAAATACAAAATGACAATGCCAATTAATTAAAATTTTACTCTAGGACTAGGCTTAACCATCACAAACCAGGACTGAGATTCTGTCAAACACTTGGCATAAATGTAATCTACAGGTCTAGGATACAAGACATAGCATGAATGATTGAAAACATTTATGAAACATTACAATAAGGATCACCACTTTCTTCCTTAACTAGATATGGCATCAATTAGGTCTTGCATCCTCGTTTTAACAATTACAAGTAAATACATGAAATAACCATGACATGAACTAGTCATTTAAACATGTTTATAACCAACATAAAACCATGGAAATAACAGTGAGAATACAACCATTAAATACACACGATAATAGGTACAAAATCAAGAGAACTTAGCTTCCATAAAACATAGGAAAATACTGACCATGTTCAAGCTTCCACGTTCCACCTAACCATGGACATGGTTGAGCCAAATCTCTCTTCAGCCAGTCTAATCCGGACTTATGCAGGAACGCAATAAAATATAGAAATAAACATAAAAGCAGAGATGCAGCAGGAATAACACTTCATTTCATTAATATCAAATACTAAAAAATGCTTACACACAAAATGGAAAATAAACCAGCTCAAGTGATGGTAGCTTATCTATGAGAAGAGATGTGGCGAATACATGCCTCTGAACTGTATTAAAATGAGGCTCAAGGGCCTTTTAAATATTGAACAATATGGGCAAATCCTAAACATCCAGAAACCTGGCCCTAGGAGATGAAGCGCCAAAACTATGGGCCCCGTTTGGGTAAATTAGTACATCAACTTCCTAGGGATGTAACTGATTTTGCATGTGATATCTATCTTACGTGCACAATATCTCGTTAGAAAGATCTATCTGAGGAATACAAATTTTGAGTGACCAACATTGGTTGAAAACCCATGTTGGTCCTAGTTTTTCAACAACAACAACAAATGTCATTTAAGGCTCGAAAGTTCAGGACCCGAAAAACTGCCAAAAATAGTAAATTGTGCTACAATTAAGGAAACTGAAAAACCGAAAGAAAAAATGGTGGAGGTCATAGTGGAATAGGTGGGTGGACACCAATATCCACCTGGATCAATCCTCCCCCCTTAGGAAGCAATGGTCCCCATTGCGTTGCGTTGAGTTCCTCCATGAGATGAGGAAATTCTTGTTCAATTTGGTCTCTGGTGAACCACTTGCCCTAGTGAAGGAGTTGGCTTGCTTTGACAACTTGATATAGATATATCCTTTGTTGTTGGGTGGTCTTAACGTATGTGTCCATGATCCAATCATTTGTGGCTTGTTCCATGCAGTATGGGTTTAACTCTGTTGGTGTGAGTTGTTCTGCAATGTTGGATGTGTCCAACAATGGTGGAAAGTAGGGTCGAAGGTAGTCCACATTGAACACTGGGTGGAGACCAAGGAACAGTGGAATATTGAACTCGAAGGTATTTTCCTATACTACCTTGGTGGTGTTGTATGACCCATATCAGAGCGGGCGAAGCTTGCGGTGTGGCCCAGCGAGGCGCTCCTTCGGCAAATGTAGCCAAACTTTTTTTCCCACCTGGAACTTTTGAGGCACTCAATCTTGATCATGTCATTGCTTGTACTTAGCACTGGCTCTGCCAAATATGTCATGGAACTGATGGAGGATGTCTTGAATGTGCTTAATGAAGCTATTCGCCTTGTCGGCTTCAGACTGGACATAAGCTGAATCTGCCTGAGTAGCTGCAAATGGTATGGCCACATTAATGGGACACAGTGGTTGGAATCCCAATTCCACCTCAAAGGGGTTGTGGAGAGCTCAATTATAGATGTGATGGACATAGGGGAGGCTTTCATCCCATGTGCGTGGATGCTTCGAGTTGTACATACGCAGAATTTATATGATCATCATGTTGACGACCTCTGTTTGGCCATCAGTTTGGGGGTGGACAATTGTGGACTTCGTGAGCATGGTGTCCATAATCAATGAGAGACTTGAATAAAATGTACAGAGGAACTTGTTGTCCCGATTTTATATAATGGACTGTGGGATCCCAAAGTGTACCCACACTCGTTCAAAGAAGATTTTAGCAGTGGCTTCTACTGTGATATTCTTCTTGCAAGGTGCCATAATGGAAATTTTAGAGAATCTGTTGGCGACCACAAAAGCCCAGTCATTACCATGCTTGGTAGAACGAAGGCCCAAAATGTAATTCATGGAGATGGATTCCCAAGGTCGGCTAGGGGTAGGCAACGAAGTATATAGGCCTTGCTTCTTGATGGTTAGCTTATAAATGGCACAGGCAGTGCAATATCTAATGTACTTCCCAACATCATGTCGAAGGTTCGGCCAATAGAAATACTTCTGCAGTACTACCATTTTTTTCCCAACCCCGAAATGTCCAGTGACCCAACTGTAATGCGCTTCCAAAATAATCATGGCGCACTTGCTTAAAGGAACACATAGGTGTCCCAGATGGCATAATAGTGCATCTTAGAGGTGAAAATTTGGTACTTGCTTACCTTCCAGGAGCATCTGGTATGTGTTGTCAAATTCTAGATCACTTTTTAGAGATGAGGCCAACCCGAAGTCTCGTTCCCACAAGAGTCCAACACAGTGGTTAGCACCATGATCGACGGTCAGTTGAGGGAATCTGCAACATTTTTTATGCTTTCCTTATTGTACTTGATCTTATAATGGATTTGTTGCAGGTACGTGGACCATTTCTTATGGTGATCATTCTAAATTCCCTTGTGTCTATATGAACTACAAGGGTTGGTGATTTGTGTGGATGATTGTTTCCTTCCCCAAAATGTAATGCTTCCATTGTAAGCATGCTTGCACAATGGAATACATTTCTTTTCCATAGGTGGGATACTTTCGGACTGTGTCTGAAAGTGTCTCACTATGATATACCATTGGATGCCCCTGCTAAGTAAGTACTGCCCCAATAGCATAGTCAGAGGCATCTGTCTCGATCTCAAATGGTTGCTACAAGTTGAGTAATGTGAGCACTGGTGCAGAGTAGTGGTGATTCTTAAAATTTGTGAACGCCTTATGTTGAGATTGATACAAAGATAATTTTTCTTTTGCTCCTCCCTTGGTGACTTGACTCAAAGGCCAAGTGATATAAGAGAACCCCAACACAAACCTACGATAGGATTTTGCAAGACCTAGAAAGTTGAAAAGCTCTGTTATTTCTCCAAATTTGCACACAACTTGTGTTGTCACAGTGTTTGGAGGACTTGTCGAATGTGGTGGAGGTGCTCTTCCCAAATCTGGCTGAAGATCAGGATGTCATCCAAATACACCACCACAAATGAGTTGATGAATGGTCACAATATTTTTTCCATTAGCCTCATGAAGGTTGCGGGAGCATTCATTAACCCGAAAGGCATAACCAACCATTTGAAATGGCCCTCCTTGGTTTTGAAGGCAATCTTCCACACATAAGAGGACTCGATAGGTACCTGGTGATACCCGGACTTCAAGTTGATTTTACTGAAATATTTTTCCCCTTTGAGTTGGTCCAGAAGGTCATCAATCCACTGGATCAGATACCTATTTTAGATATTGATCTTGTTCAGCGCCTGATAGTCAATAAAAAGTTTCCAAGTCTCATCCTTCTTCTGCACCAATATGATTGGGCTCCCACGGGGTGATGAACTTGGCCGGATGTGACCTTTCTGCAGCAGCTCCTGAATCTACCTCTTGATTTCGTCATTCTCTAGAATAAAGCATCGATAGATCGTTCCATTAGGTAGTGGAATGCCTAGGGTGAGATCGATGGACTGCTTTACCTGACAATGCATAGGTACCCCTGCAGGCAAGGTGAAGATGTCCACATACTCCTCCACGACCTTGTCCATATGTTGTTATCGTACGAAGGAGCCTTGTCTCGAGGTCATGGCCACAATATTCTTCTTTCCTAGAGGGCAGATCATCAAGAAAACAAATTTCTTGGTCTTGGAAATGAGCTTACTGCATTTTTTGCAGTGATCAAAGAGATGGCAGTAGGCGGTGCTACCTCTGGTATCTTGTACAAATTACTGCCCAAAGTAACAATAACAACGTGAGGCCTAGACTCATACACAACATGTCATTTCCACAAGTATGGTTGGCCTAATAATACATCACAAACATTAAGAGGAGCAATGTCACATAATACCTCATCAATGAAGAGCTTGATACTGTAGGGAAGGTGACATTGTTGGCTGATGCGAAGATCCCGCCGTTGGTGAAGCCACCCGATGGTGTACGAATATGGTTGTGTTGTGGTTGGCAAGATTAGCTTCACAACCTATACTGAAATGAGGTTATTTTGGCTCCCGCTGTCGACAATGAACTACGGCGGGGAACCCCTCACCCACATCTAGGAATGGAAGAGGCGCTTCCCCTCCTCTGGATCTTCGGGTTCCCCCTTCTGGATCTTGGTGGTGGCATCCATGGTGTTGGGCTCTGCATATATAATCTTCTCCCCTTTGTCATTACCCTATTTAGGTTCTGACTTAGATTCGGAACATGCATATGATTTAGAAGCCTTTAGCTTGGCCACCAGTGACTGCTTCGCCTGACACTCACTTTTGTTGTGAGTGGACCTCTTATGGAACTCACACCACTTTCCCATGTCCTTCTTTAGCTTTACAGTGTTGCTCTTCGCTTGTGGATTTGGCAAGTTGTCTTGGGTCGCCCTGCCTTGGCTTTGTCCTTTGTTATGCGACTTGGGGGGGCTTTCCCTTGCTTCTGATTTACAAATCCAAAGTCTCGCTTCTTCTATTTTAATTTCTTCTCAATCTTGGCAGCATACCGATATGCTACACCAAGCGAGGAGATGTCGAGGAACTAAATTTCCTCCTAATTGTATCAGTGTAGAAAATTGTGGTACTTCAACACCAAATGTTTATTCGAATCTTTGATACCCAAATTTGTGTGCAGGGTATGGAACAGATTCGTCAGCTCATGCACATCTTAATCTTTTTGTTGTCGTAACCTAGTCTATTGTATGTACTTGTCCTCATAGCTCCCCATGAGATAATATTGTTCCTTAATGGCATCTCAGAAATAATTCCAAGTGGGTGTGGTTGAGAACATGAAGGGTTCACTCTCTTGATTTTTCTCACAGTAGGCTTCCCACCGGTCCTTGACATGGGGGGTGGCTTTGAGGAGTGCAAAAGTAATCTTTTCCCGATTGGAAAAATCATGAACCAAGAAATATCCTTCTAATAGATTCAGCCATGTATATATGACGTCTGCATCTATTTGGCCCTCAAATATGGGAATGTCAAAGTTTACTTGTACCTTAAAAGGAGTGGCGCCTCCAGAGTGGTTGTTGGATGAAGATGTGCCACCATTGGGTAGGCGTTGAAGGATTTTTGCAAAGTTATCCATCATTAGGTTCCTTTGTTTATCGAGGGACTCCTTGAGCAATATTTTGATAGGATCTCTTGCTCCCTCGACTTTCTTTTCTTCCCCCATGGGAGGTCGTCGGGGTTTGCGAGGCTAATCTTACAAAGGTTTAACCAGATCGAGCCCTAACTACTTATACTCCAACCTCGTTGGGGACATGCAAAGAAGGATCGAGAAAGAGCAGACCCGATCTGATACCACTAATCTAGAATTATGCATGAACACAATAAAATACAAAAATAAACATAAATGCTAAGATGAAACATGAATAACACTTCATTTCATTAATATCAAATACTGAAAAATTATTATAGACAAAGTGGAAAATAAACTAGCTCGGGCGATGGTAGCTTATCTCTGAGAAGAGATGTGGAATCTACATGCCTTTGAAGTGTGTTACAATGAGGCTCAAGGGCCTTTTTAATACTGAACAAAATTGGAAAACCCTAAACATTCAAAACCTAACCCTAGGAGATGAAGCGCCAAAACTATGGGCCTCGTTTGGGTAAATTAGTACATCAACTTCCTAGGCACATAACTTTGGAATACGATCTCCATTTGATGTGCACAATACCTCATTAGAAATATCTATCCAAGGAATAGAACTTTAGAGTGACAAAATTTTATCAACAACCCATGTTGGTCCTCATTTTTCCAACGACAAAAAAACGTCATTTATGGCCTCAAAATGACTTTGGAAGTTTAGGACACAAAAAAATTCCAAAAATAGTAAATTGTGCTACATTTAAGGAAATTGAAAGAAACAATGGTGGGGGTCCTAGTGGAATAGGCGAGTGACCACCGATATCCACTTGGATCACAGTCACCCCCATGCCATATTCCAAGCATGAATATGGGATCTCGTGGAAAAAATCATCCAAAACACAGCTAAGGGAATCCAAAGGCTAAACCACCTCCACCCTCATCATATCATGATCACACCAAACCGGTGCTCTGATCACAAAATCGAGCAGATCTTGGAAATTCCATCCAGAATCCATCACTATCCTTGAGGAATTTTCCATCTCTGTGTCTCTCAATCTTTACTGCAATCTAATCCCTGGGATCACTAGGCCCTGAACTGAGACACCTCCCTCATTCTTTACTGTGTAACATTCCAAAATCGGTCAAGTGATTCCTAGGCCTTTGGGAATGAACCTTGAGACCACCTCCGCCCCGAATTACGAATCCATCTGGAAAATCCAAAGCTCAAAACGAGATTAAAATCCCAACATACCATGGCATCCGAAAAAAATGCAAGGCAAGGTTGAAAACCATTATCGTAACCCGACAAAACCATGCCACCAACAACAAAATAACCAAATACCAACATGCATGACCCATGGATGTCCAAACCAGCTAGGAAATCATACATGCAATATGTTACTTGCAAGTATTCTTGTTGAACATGCTATATCTTTCTTTTCCTTGCTTGATCCTTTCCTTCCTTTCCTTTCTTGTTCTTCATTTGCTTGCTTCCTCCTCCTTGGCACAATGCTGAATTTCTCTAAGAAAACTCTAAGTATCCAAGAGTATGAGAGAGAGAGAGAGAGAATAATGAGAGAGCTCCAAAGTTGAATTTACAATAGGTACCAATTGATCCTTGAAATATTTTTTATAAATGAGGCCTCTATTTTCTTCATTTTCCATTATTTTCCTTAATTTTCCTCCTCACATGCAACCTATGACCTTTTGCCTTTATTTTATCCTAATTTCCTTTATTTTCGTAAAAAAACGTGTCAAAAATATTGTTTGTCTCATTAATGCCTTTGCCTTTTCCATTGCCATTTTCCCTTAGCCATAAACACATATCCAGTAATGACCACTAGGATATTTTTCCCAACATTCAGCTTGGAATAAGTGTCCTTGAACTGTGGTCTTATTTTTTGCCTTTATTAGCTTTTATTACATGAACTTTTGCCTGATTCTATTACAACTTGGGTAGATGTGAGGGGAGGCGTACGCTACATGTTCCGTGCCAAACATTAAATCACAACCTAACATATACAATAATATTATATTTTGTCATTATTCTTATTGCTATTGTTTTTGGAGAAGTAATCTCCCTAAAGAACATAAGGGATGCTTCCTCGCATTTGTAAATGGAATCTGTAGTAAACATAATGTTGTAGACCAATGCACCTAGGGCATAGGGATTTGAATTGGGCACCTATTGGAATATCAGTAGCCAAGTGCCCAACAACATGATGACAACCTGTTCAAAGAAAAGACATATAAGCAACAATTGAACTATCATTGTAAAATTATGTTAAAGCAATAATGACACCTTCCTTTATTTATGTTCTTTTGCATGTTGATACTTTGGCCTTTGAGTTTTCGATGAGTAGCTACACCACCTTGGATTGTGAAAAGTTTTTTTTTTACCAACATGTTCTTAGCTAGTGGGACTAGCGTGTGGTCTAAGAAATCATGACTCGGGGGCATCTAAACCATCAAAATCACTCATGGGTCACACCTGGCCTAGGCCACACCAACCCTTAACTTGGCTGAATTTCTTTTAGCGTCTCCTCTTGACTACCATGAATTTCGAACCTTGGCTACCTTCCAAAATAAAACCCTTTAAATCTATTCATGTAAGTGGGATTTGAATGAATAGTTGGAACCTTGTCTTCTCTTTGTTATGTAGTAACGTCATATAAGTATTTATATTTCCCTCACGCACTTACAAATTTATCTTATGGGTTTTAATATTTTGTCATTTACACTATCACTATGGGTTTTGGATAATCGATACTTTGACTCACTAAATTACTTAGCAACTTAATCATATTTAGATCAATATTTCCCTTGTGAGATTGCAATTTCCAGGCATTATGAACCTACATGCTTATAATGTTTTTATTTCAAAGGTTCTAAAAATCTTAGAGAATATGCACATGTCATTGGCAATGCAAGTAAGCACTAGCATGTGTTTTAAAGGCATGGGAGGATCTCCTAAAGAAATATTTTATTTCTTATTTGCAAGAACCACTATCCTTGCACTAATAGAGGGATGATGTAAGACAATGAACTAATGTCTAATTCTTAGCTGCAACTTCACATTTTTAAGTGTCAAAGTGGCATAATCAACTACATCTTCTCATTCAAGTAACTACTCGCGTGTATTGGGAGGGATATTACACTCGAATGGTGGTAATGTTTTTGATTCCCAATACTATCTCAATGATGTTTATCTTTGGCTTCTTCTCCTCCACATGGGGCGTCAGTTATTGTGGTAATAACCTCTGTGTTTTGTGTGCACAAGAAATGTATTCATCCTCTTCTCTCACAAAGAGTCCACATAACCTTAATATCTTGAAGGTAGTTTCTACTCCAATTAATGCACATCTTGGTTTATTTTGATCTTTTTTTTTGGTAATCCATCTCTTAGCATATATATATTTTTAACAAAAAATGGTAGAAAAATTATTTTATAAATGATTTTATGTATCGTTTTATTTTATTTTATCTTTACTAATATATTTTCTTAAAAAAACTTCAAAGTTACAAACTACTTTGCAATGTATAGCATCAAACGAAGGAAATGACAATGTTGTGCCTCTTGTAGCCCTAGATTGGTTAGGTTTGATTCTTAGTTGCTAGTGTCCATGTCATAATGAATTTGGTGCATAGTGTCCACCTCCTAATATTTATATGCATAGAATTGGTGGACATCCTATAATTTGAGGTTGTTGACTAATTGATTTTTCTCAAGTCAATTAAGTGTCAAAGTGGCATAATCAACTACATCTTCTCATTCAAGTAACTACTCACGTGTATTGGGAGGGATATTACACTCGAATGGTGGTAAGGTTTTTGATTCCCAATACTATCTCAATGATGTTTATCTTTGGCTTCTTCTCCTCCACATAGGGCGTAAGTTATTGTGGTAATAACCTTTGTGTTTTGTGTGCACAATAAATGTATCCATCCTCTTCTCTCACGAAGAGTCCACATAACCTTAATATCTTGAAGGTAGTTTCTACTCCAATTAATGCACATTTTGGTTTATTTTGATCATTTTTTTTGGTAATCCATCTCTTAGCATATATATATATATAACAAAAAATGGTAACAAAATAATTTTATAAATGATTTTATGTATCGTTTTATTTTATTTTATCTTTACTAATATATTTTCTTAAAAAAACTTCAAAGTTACAAACTACTTTGCAATGTATAGCATCAAACGAAGGAAATGATAATGTTGTGCCTCTTATAGCCCTAGATTGGTTAGATTTGATTCTGAGTTGCTAGTGTCCATGTCATAATGAATTTGGTGTATAGTGTCCACCTCCTAATATTTATATGCATAGAATTGGTGGACATCCTATAATTTGAGGTTGTTAAGTCCCTATATTAATAGTGTAGTCCCTTATTATGTTAGTGTAGCCCCCCTTATTGTTATTTTTGTGCCCCTATAACCTCCATATTGTTATTATTGTGCCCTTAAATTATTATTGTTAGGTCGGCTAGGATTACATTGTGGCCCCATGGACTCCTATATATAGAAAGGAGGTTTTGTCATTTGTATCATCCAAGAATTGTTCATTCATATAATGTATTGGAGGTTGCACCCTCGAAGTGGCTTATTTATATGGCGTTGATATCTATTTTCTTCTGTTTTTGGAGCTGGTTTCTCAACATTTGGTATCAGAGCTTGGGATTCTAAGGTTTCGCCGCTCCAAACAGGTCATCGTGGCATTTTCGCTATAACTTTTTTTTCTACGAAGGTTCGGAAGCTGAAATTTTTATAGTGCGAAGCTAAAATCCTGAGAAACATCGTTGCAAAATTTCAGATTTTGGTACGCAATATTTTCGGAGATATGATCTATGGAAGTTAGGTCTTTTTGCAGGCTCCTGAATTTCACTTAAATAGGTCATCACGAAATTTTCGCTATAAATTTTTTTTCTACGAAGGTTCAGAAGCTAGAATTTTTAGAGCGTGACGTTGAAATCCTAAGGAACTTTGTCGCAAAATTTTAGAGCTTGGTTCGCAATATTTTCGGAGATATGATCTTAGGAAGTTAGGTCTTTTTCAGGCTCCCTAATTTCATCTCAAAGAGGTGATAGTGGGAAAAGATTCATAACTCTCTCTCTGAGCATCGGATTGGAATTATGTAAAAGGTGGCTGGAAGTACACAGATTGTAGTTTCTTGTCTATACATTTCAAAACCAAAGGAGCAAACAGTGACACGTGGCAAGTCATACAAATTCGCGCTACTAAACCAGTCCATAATTAGGTCATTGTGGGAGATTGGACATAACTTTGTCTTTAAGAATCTAAATCAAGTCAGACTTGTGGCATTAGAAAGAAGATTCAGAGGGCTACTACAGGGCCGAATTTCAGATATTGAGGATCTGCAATTATAGGTATTATTCAATTTCAATATCGAGCTCCTCAAAAGAAAGTAAAAGGTGTGTATTTTTTTTTTCCCGAATTGCATAAGTCTTGTTTGAAGAATCAAGTTTGAAGTGATTATAAGGGAATATTTTAGAATTTTTATCAGTATTGGGTTCTATAATGCCTCCAAAAAATAATTCCATACCCACTAAGCCCTCAAAAATCTATACTATGACGCATGAAGAGGAAGAATTACAGTATGAGATATCAAAATTACGGTACCAAGTGCAACAAATTTCGATCTTACGAACAGCAACCGAAGATGACATAGATGGTTTAAAAGCATAAATGGAGGCTAATTTGGATGGTTTGAAGGATCAAATAATAGCTAATATGGACAATAAATTAGTGGAAGATCACATCGAGCATCAACAACAAGTTCTCCAACTCTCAAAGGATAACCTAACTTTGGTGCAGAATCTAATGAAACAACATGAAGATCAACATCACATCGAAAGAAGTTCTGAAGCAGTCACAAAAAAAAGAACTTGAAAAGTACGATCAATTTCAGAGTATCTCAGCAAGTGGAAGAACTTTCCTGTAGAAGATTCCACTTGGGAGAATGAGAATTTTATACAGAAGCATCAAGAAATAATCAAGCGTTGAGGACAATACTTGTTTGAAGGAGAGGGGCATGTTAAGCCCCTATATTAATAGTGTAGTCCCTTATTATGTCAGTGTAGCCCCCCTTATTGTTATTGTTGTACCCCTGTAACCCCCATATTGTTATTATTGTGCCCTTACATTATTATTGTTAGGTCGGCTAGGATTACATTGTGGCCCCATGGACTCCTATATATAGAAAGGAGGTTTTTTCATTTGTATCATCCAAGAATTGTTCATTCATATAATGTATTGGAGGTTGCCCCCTCGAAGTGGCTCATTTCTAAGTCGTTGATATCTCTTTCTTCTATTTTTGGAGCTGGTTTCCCAACACGTAAGTTATTGTGGTAATAATCTCTGTGTTTTGTGTGCACAAGAAATGTATTCATCCTCTTCTCTCACGAACAGTCCACATAACCTTAATATCTTGAAGGTAGTTTCTACTCCAATTAATGCACGTCTTGGTTAATTTTGATCATTTTTTTTTGGTAATCCATCTTAGCATATATATATTTTTAACAAAAAATGGTAGAAAAATTATTCTATAAATGATTTTATGTATCATTTTATTTTATTTTATCTTTACAAATATATTTTCTTAAAAAAAAACTTCAGTGTTACAAACTACTTTGCAATGTATAGTATCAAACGAAGGAAATGATAATGTTGTGCCTCTTATAGCCCTAGATTGGTTAGATTTGATTCGTAGTTGCTAGTGTCCATGTCATAATGAATTTGGTGCATAGTGTCCACCTCCTAATATTTATATGCATAGAATTGGTGGGCATCCTATAATTTGAGGTTGTTGACTAATTGATTTTTCTCAAATCATGGGACAGGGTATGTATGCTAAAGTTGTCATAATTATGAAATACTAAGCTAAAAACCAGTGATTTCTCTTGGGAAGATTTGTGGTGAACAAGAAAATGGAAGTCTTGTTATGTTGGATAGACTCTTTCTCCCAATGAAGGGATCTCTAGATGTCTTGGGCATCCCTATAATCTATGAAAGTGGTAAAAAAATGGGCTTGCCATATTTTATTTGGAAAGAAGTTTGACTTTGACATTAGAAACACCTTTTTGCTTGCCTAATGAACAAGGGGAAAACCTGTTGAGAAATCAATGCTAGTAGTATACAGGGTTTGATTCCTCTCTCTTGATAATTACTTGTGAATTATGGTGCATTATTTTACTTCTTAATTAGTTTATTTTTCATTAAGAAAATGCCAAATTATATGTGTATGAAGATCACAAGAACAAAAGACACAAGACGTAGGCGCTCAACCAGCGCAAAAAAAATCTTATAAGGGGAAAACCTAGTCACAAACTCTTCCTTCAATAGATTCAATTCAAGATGAGACACTTACATACTTCTTAGACCTAGACAAAGACTTTCTCCAACCACCAAGTTAATGCTTGCTCCTTTTAGATATTCTTTGCTCAACCTTCCAAGTTTCAGCTCTTCAAGTTGCAACTTCATATCAAAATTTCGGCCCTAGCAACAGATTGTTGGCCCCTAGCTTCATAACTTAGACCTTGCAACAAAAACATAATTTTGGCCCTAGCTTCAGCCTAGTAATTTCACACGTGTGAGAGAAAGGTAGCCAAAAAATTCAATTTTCTTTTTCGAGCTTCTCGTCTTATTTTCCAGCAACTTCACACTCTTTTCCAGCTATTTCTTCTTTGAGACCAAACATGTTGATGATGCTCTCCAAATGAATTCGAGTTGCTCAATATATAGGCTTCTTGTGAGGTCGAATTGCCCTAATTCAGGCCAACTTGTTGAAGGTAGGGTTGACTTGGTGTGGAGGTGACAAATTACCTTTTTGACTAAAAAAAAGTTATTTTTGCACAATACAAAAGCCAAAAAAGGTTTAATAAAATTGACAATGACTCTAATGACTCAAGACAAAACCTATAAGCCTTCAATGGAGGCTTTGACCTAGAAAACATTGACCTAATCATGAAACTCATGCTTTAATTAGTCAATTACATTAATAATATATATATTTTTTATAAGTACAATTATGAAGACCAAGACTAGTTACATTCTTCAACAAAACCTAGATCAAAGGAACCAAAGAAAAATAGGTGGAAATCACTAGAACTTCTAGAAAATAAATCACACTGACAAATAGGAAAATCATTCCCATTATTGACAAATTAGTGATAGAATGGACCTTCAATCTTATAGACACAACCAAATCTTGGAAGCTAGTAAGAGAACTCAACACATAAAAGCATGGAAACCTAAGCCATAATCACTCCAGCTTAAATTCCAAAGAATTACCCATATATGGGGGTAGGTTATTACTAGATTGTTTCCATTACTCTTTCCTATAGAGTGTGCATCCATAACCAATTCCTTTGTCCCACCGTCATTAAAACAAATCCATGCACGACATTGAAAGAGCGGGCTAAAGTTAAGAATGTGCACACAAAAGGGAAATATGGGTGATGCATAAGTTTTGTCAAATCCCTTCACCTAAACTGTAATCAATCTATATTGATTGTACACCATGTGTTGATTAATGTGAGAGCACGAGTCATGATTTGATAATGAGATAAAGCAAGGGACGTGGTGTTGATATTTTGTGTATTTAAAGTAGCATCAGTTGTGCTCTAGGTCCCAAATTTTGTGGAGGGACTAGAGTACACTTGATCTACAAGACCCATAAATGGATTTGAGAAATTTCAAGTTGTGTTCAAGTTATTCAAATAATTAGTTATTTTTAATGGATTTCCTAAGTCTAACTTAGGAAAATAAAATAATTAAAGTGAATTAATTAACACATGTTCTGAAATTGTCTTAAGTCACATTGTTATGAAGGTAAATCCTCTCTGCAGATAGAGACAATCCCTCTAGCCCTAGGGTGGGTCTAGTAACAAAAGGACATGCTAAAGTGTTGCTTCCTAATTAATGAATGAACAAAAGACATGGTAGATGGACCTACCTTGAATCCAACGTTGTCAATGTTGCAGAAATAATAGTGGTCTCTTGCTCCCACCTTGGCAAATCACAATCCGTTCGCTGTCATGCTTAGATACCTGCACATAGGACAAAGAACAAGAACAACATATAACAGAATAGTTTCATTCAAAACTATTAGCCAGTCAAAGAGGGCTAAACATATCGCATAAAATAAACATCATAACACAATAGTGGAACCAAACAGTAGTCATGTATATTAATGAGTAGAAGGAAGAGTACAACCGATGCTTTGGCGTCGCAGTCTCCTCCATCGGGGTTCAGATGAAGCGTGTCTCAACTGTTGGTCGGGGAATTTGAACTCAAGCTCGCTCAGAAGTCATCGACTCGAGCTCTCTCAACACAATATTTCTAACTCTATCTTCTCTAGCAGCTTAGCTATAGTATAATTCTCCTAGTTCAGTTATTCAGTCGTTCCGCTATAATTTGTTCAGCTAGATTCCACTAAAGGAGATAGTTTCTTATATAGAGGGAAGAGAGGAGATTGAGATCCCTAGAAAGGTAGGAGGGATTCCTATCCTTTAGGAGAGTTCCAAGGGAGGTGGAAACTACTAACTAAAGGAAGAAGTATGTGGTTGTTTCAGTTCAACCACTCCCAATGACTCATCCTCGAGGTGGTTGGAATAGAACCTCCACCTCTATTTTTTTTTTAAATTCCATAAACAGCTTGGCGCGGGTGTCTAATTGGCACAGAGTGCCACCTGGTGCGGGCTCAGTGTTAAATTTCTTGGTCGGCGTGAGGGTGTAACGGGCTACTCGCGCCAAGGCAAAAATATGGATTTTCACAGCTTTGCTTAGGGAAATGTCAATAAGAAGAATGTTGATTTCATTAAAAAGGATGCAAGGATGGTATTTGCAAAGCATGACACTGCTTATTGGTCACAGAAACGACCCTCCAATGTGCGAGTTGGGAATTGCAGGGATAGTGAAAAAATGTTGTGTAACAAATTCCCCCTAAAGCATGAAGTCTGAGATAGAGGGAGGGGTGAAATGCTTTATGAGAACGCGTTCGAACCAAACACTGTTGTCGAAATACCTGCAATTACAAATACAACTGATATCTGTGATACATGAATCATGTGGCATGGGCACATCCATCCATAATAGAATATATAAAACTGAGATCCGAGGTATGGACATAGCCATCCAGCAGGAAGGATCAGTAAATAGACTCAGGTATGGTCGCAGCCATCCAATCAAGAGATTCATGCAATAAGTCATAATAATCCACAAAAATCCGTAGCCTGGAATTTATCATACAAAATCCATGGTCTTGCACTCCATCTCGACTCGAACAAGTACAATTTCGAGCATGCGAATGTATGAGTTGAAGTCGAACATGCAGGAAAATCGTCTAATTACCAGCCAATGATGAAAGTTGTTCATAGATACGAGAGAAACCACCAATGATGACGATGGGCCCCAAGGTACAAAAGGTACAATCTACAGAATGTGAAAAAGGTTTTGACGTCGAACATCCGTAGAATCACTCGATCGAAGGCCAATGATGTGAACCTTGCGTCGAATGTGAAAAACCTGCCATTGAGGCATGCAGGCTCCAAGGTACCAGAAGGGAATCTCTAGATCAAATTCGTGGATAATGAGTTGAAGTCGACAGGAAGTGACCTGGTCGAAGGAGGGCCATAATGTTTCCCACATCATCAACACAAGACAGAGGAACATGATGAAAGTGGAACAGGACCAACAGAAAATCAGAGGACGGTTGACAACTGCATAGGAAAACTTCTCTTGAACATATCAACAACACGATACTGGATTTGGAATTATTTGACATCAAAGGATCTGAGGTCATGATGATGTGGCAAAGAGCAGATGAGAGGTCAAAAGAGATCACCCAAACCCATGAAGGCAAAAATGACAAAATGAGATGTCCCCAACCCGACACAAATGTAGACAAGTGCCATGTTCAAGAGCGACATACTGCCAACATAATTAAAACTTGGTTCCATTTTCCCCCACCATTTATGGCAAGTACCCCAGTTATTTTTTAAAACAAGCTTGAAGGGGATAACATATGCTTGTACTGTAAGTTTTTTGTTTGGACAAATCCAACCTAGTACATTTTACGAGCCCTAGGAAGGAGGAAATCGAAATAACGTCATGGTGACGAAGTCCGATGTCATCAGGGTTTAACAAGTCTAACAAAGGGATAGCTCAGCATCTTTTCATATTTAGATAGTTTGAAAAGAAGGTAGAAAAGAAAATCCAACAGTCTCTTTTTGTAGGTAGTCTCACAGATCCGAAAAGGTAGAAAATTGTATCTGAGAGAACCTCTTAGTCGCGAGAGGCTAAGGTATTCCTTTTTCGTAAATAATTTGTCCCAGCCCGAAAAAATTGTTTAACGTATACTAGGTAGATATTGTTTCGCAGCCATTTAACGAGTTCAAAATGACAAGAGTCTCGACAATCTTTTCATGTTTTGAGAGTCAGAAAAGAGATGAAAGTTGACTCCTCCTGGAGGAACGAGTGGTATTAAAGGTAGTTACTGGTTCCAGTAATGGTGGAACTGCTCTGAACAAATAAAGGTCAAGAGGCTGGCTAACAAGACCACTCATTGCAGTGGTTCCTCAGGAATGGGCGAAGCAACCAAGTGAAGGCGTATGATCGTCCAAGAAAACGGTGACGATGGAATGAAAAAACCAAGGCTCATCTGGCAAAACAGGCTAATAAGATGGCAATCACGAGAGGTAAAATAGGAATGGTTTCATTTTTACACAAGCTTGAAATCAGGAAACTCTACTTGAAACTAGTTTCATTTTTACACAACCTTGAAACGGAAACAAACTATTCTTGAAATGATTTGCACGCCCCCAACATGGTGACTCAATTCAAGGTACATGCCCCCCAATATTTAGTCCATGCACCTAAGTAAACAGATGGAGGGAGTGAAGGTTCAGTTACGAGATCAAGAGAAATACTTGACTGGGATCTTACGATATATTATCAAAGACTCGAATTGAACATGAATGTGTTTCATTGTTTTAACGAGGTTGACACATTAAAAGGACTATCCTCATGACACCTTGTTTCATTTTTTAAGGAGCTTGACACAAGAAAATGAACTCTGCTCCGGAGAGCTTGTTTCACTTTTTAAGGAGCTTGACACAAGAAAATGAACCCTGCTCCAAGGACCTCATCATATTCAATAAGAAGTCATGGCTTCCGAGAGTTCCACACCGGATGGGAGAACAACATCTCAGAAATCAAGACCCAATGCCTCCAGCACATGATGCACAATGGCAGTATCACTGAATACGGGCATGGGACAGGTAGCCACATAATTAACCTACGGCGGGGAAGAAAAAACTGACAGATAAAAACCTGGAAGGGGCGATGGTGGAACAAATTTCTCGTCAGGACCAAAGAATGAAAGTTGATCAATGGTCACGATCCGACCTTTGTGTGGAAAACAGATCACACGAAAGAGAGAAGAGACAACTACGCCCATGGCATAAGCATAGTCACGGCCCAAGAGTAAATTAGAATCCAAGGTACCTTGGACCACCATCATGTCTATATAGACGGTTTTTCCTCCCAAATTAATAGGCAACTTTGGAAGGATCCCTAACGGTTGAATAGTTCCTCTGTTAAAAGCCAACAGATTATGCGTAACCGGCACAAGCAGTGGAGAACCAACAGCTTGCCGAGTAGTTGAAGACAAAACACTAATAGACACGCCTTCATTTATAATGGTGCTAGGTACGACCACATTAAAGGTATGTAATGTGATCTCAAAAGGCACATAAGAAGGAAGGCGGTATTCCGCAAGTCGACTCTAATCGAAGGAAGCAATCACAATACTTGGAGGGGGTACCATTGAACTGATATGGTCATCCCCTGATGTTACCGGAGCAAGAGGAGCATCCTCCTGGACCTCCATCGTGGGAGCAGGAGGAGCAGCTTCTTGAACTACAGGGATGGGAGAATCTTTTTCCAAGTCTGAGGAATCTGAAGAAACAAGAGGAATGTGAGGGGGATGAGATCTGCTCTCGATGGAAAAGACCTGATGTATGACATGCAAGATCATATTGACTGATTCCTTGACCAATGGTTGGTTGGGAACGAATTCCTGAATTTGAATTTCCGAGGGAACGGGAGTGACCAAGGATGACTCTTGACCGATCGTTGAATCAACTAGTGGAGGACTCGAAGAAAGTTTTTGGTAACCAACCGGAAGGCAGGGTGCAGAAACAGTAGGGTTGTCCAACACTCTCTTGGCTTCATCCATGTACGAACAAGGGTGAATGGGATGATACCCTTCACACAACTTACAGGGATTTGTAATCTTATCCTGTTTCTTATGAGTCTTATCATGTCTAGTCGAATATGTGCCACCAATATGACTTCTAGAAGCCAAAGGCAATGGCAGACAACCATCAGACCATGCTTCAAGCACCTTGGGAATGCCAGGGCAATCTTGAAGAAGATGGTCACCTTTGCACAACATGCAAGGGAATTTGACTTTTCGTGGAAGGTTGGATGGTTTATCAAGTGAAATTTTCTTAGGAACAATAGCTACAACTTTAGCCTCTTGCTTATCTAACTTCTTATTCTTTGTCTTCTTCTTCTTCTTCTTAGTCACCTGGTTACTGGAATCTAGACTTTCACTAGGCGAAGTAGAAGAGGAGGATGAAGAAATAGGCGAAGAAGGGGAGAGGCCCACTTTAGAATCAACACGATGTTGTTAGGTGGAGGAGATGGTCGAACAGAGGTTGGAACACTCGGGACCACCGAGGTTGAGAATAACCAAACATACAACCCAATAGTTAACCCAAGCAAGGACAACGTTGCCATATAAGGAGCACCAACATTTCCAAAAGCAGGAAAAGGACCAAGATTCCCTTTGGAGGGGATTCCTTGGTTAGTGAACTCCGGAAACGTTGCCATCAGAAACAATCTTAAAACAACACACTAAGGACGATAACTTTAACCAGGAATATTTCGTGGACAGTTAATTTTTAAGACATTAAAACAAAACTCTGTCATTTCATATTTTAAGAGTTGAGAAACAGGCAAAAGGTGACTCTATCACTTTCAGGTTGAAACGAGCATGAAAGTACAAGTGCTCGATGATCTCTTCTCTTGTTTAAAAATTCACGAAAAGATCGAAATGACTTCTCAGGAATTCTAAGCAAGAGGGTGTAACAGGTTTCTGTGAACTGCCATATACACCTTGGTGATCAAATGAAACAGAAATGACCAAGGACTTAACGTACGTGCAGGTAGTCTCCCCGAATGCTGTGTTCGGTGTACCACGGTTACAGGGTGGCAAACTCAGCTTCCTATGGATAAAAGGACTGCAACCTAGAGGGGTCTCTCTTTATATACGCGATGGTACGGGGAGCACAAGTTCGTACTAGCGTTGTCTGAAGCCAAAAGGCGAGCGACAACTGCTACGTTTTAAGACGTCGGAACACGTCTCTAGCCTAGACCACTATAAATGTTTCATTAGGTTCCAATTTTTCCTTAGGTTAATTCAATAAATTTTAAAGCTAATCTTGAATTATGTTTCAATTTCAGGCCCTATCAAATGTGGAGCTCAACTTCCTAAATGCAAGCTATATGCAAATGATACCATTTCAATTCGATGAATACTAGTTATAAGAAGGATAGAAATCTTTCAAACAAGAAAACAAAGAAAACATGCGAAGAAACTTCTAATGCCCTTAATGCAACCAATCGAAAACGAATTTCCTTCCTAGATTGATAAATGCTAGTTATGTAAAGGAATGTTTCACTTTTGATGCAACAAAAGCATGCAAAGATAGTTTTTTGATTTTTTGAATTTTCAATGAAATGAAGCACACATTGTACTAATTCAATGGAAAACAAAATAAACACTAGTTTGAGTTTTGCGAATGTAAGGTTTTGAAATTGAATGACTCAACCAAAGCAAAACAGACACAAAAACATGCAAGCTAATGAAGCAAACTTTTAATCAAGAAAGAGAGTTCTCAAAATGACCCAAACAAGCAAAGTAATCGATGCTCAAGTATTGAAGAAGAAGGACTAATCGAAAAACGAAAAGACCATTCAATCAACAAAACAAAAGGATCAAGAAAACTCAGTCTAAAAACCCGAAACAACACTGATAACAATCAAAGAGACTTGTTCCCGAACAGAAGGCTAGGTGTGCAAGAACACCTAGAAACCCTAAGGTCTTAAATGACACTGACAAGACAACGGACAAACGACTGAGGGAAACAATTCTACAGTAGTCAACACAGAGTGCAAAGGCTTAAACACACTAAAAAATAACCCATAAACAAGAACAAATGACCAAAGTACACATTAGGGAGGTCAAACCAAAACCTATAGGGGTTGGCGCGACTGTAAGGTTGTAATTCGCGCATACAAAGGTTGGCGCGAGTGCTAAAATATCAACCTGTGCCAATCGGCGTGATTGTCTAGACAAAAAACGCGCCAAGCTGGAAACCTATGAGAAAAAGTGGAAAAACCCTAACCTAATGAGCAGAGGTCAACCTTGATTCTTTGGAGCTGAACAGAGAATGGAAACTCAGCAAACAAACCAGAAAAAGATAGATAAAATCAATAATTGAAACCGACCCAACAGGATGACACGACAAACTCGCACTGATCCCCAGCGGAGTCGCCAATTTGTTATGAAGGTAAATCCTCTCTATGGACAGAGACGATCCCTCTAGCCCTAGGATGGATCTAGTAACAAAATGACATGCTAAAGTGTTGCTTCCTAGTTAATGAATGAACAAAAGACATGGTAGATGGACCTACCTTGAATCCAACGCTGTCGATGTTGCAGAAAGAATAGTGGTCTCTTGCTCCCGCCTTGGAAAATCACAATCCGTTCGTTGTCACGCTCAGATACCTACACATAGGACAAAGAACAAGAACAACATATAACAAAATAGTTTCATTCACAACTATTAGCCAGTCAAAGAGGGCTAAACATATCGCATCAAATAAACATCATAACACAATAGTGGAACCAAACAGTAGTCATGTATATTAATGAGTAGAAGGAAGAGTACAATCGATGCTTTGGCATTGCAGTCTCCTCCAGCGGGGTTGAGACGAAGCGCGTCTCAATTGTTGGTCAAGGAATTCAGACTCAAGCTCTCTCAGAAGTCATCAATTCGAGTTCTCTCAACACAATCTTTCTAACTCTATCTTCTCTAGCAGCTTAGCTATAGTATAATTATCCTAGTTCAACTATTCAGCCATTCCGCTATAGTTTTTTCAGCTATAATTTGTTCAGATAGCTTCTACTAAAGGAGATAGTTTCTTATATAGAGGGAAGAGAGGAGGTTGGGATCCCTACAAAAGTGGGAGGGAGTCCTATCCTTTAGGAGAGTTCCAAGGGAGGTGGAAACTACTAACTAAAGGAAGGAGTCTGTGGTTGTTTTAGTTCAACCACTCCCAATGACTCATCCCATAGGTGGTTGGAATAGAACCTCTGCCTCTATTTTTAAAAAAAATTCTATAAACAACTTGTCGCGGGTGTCTAACTGGCACAGAGCGCCACCTGGCACGGGCTCAGCGTTAAATTTCTTGGTCGGCACGAGGGTGTAACGAGCTACTCGCGCCAAGGCAAAAATAGGGATTTTCACAGCTCTGCTTAGGGAAATGTCAACAAGAAGAATGTTTCTTTCATCAAAAGGGATGCAAGGATGGTATTTGTAAAGCATGAAACTGCTTATTGATCGCAGAAATGACCCTCCAAGGTGCGAGTTGGGAATTGTAGGGACAGTGAAAAAATGTTGTGTAACACACATGGATCAAGCAGTCTTTTAATCTCAGCCATTGATGGAAGATTTAATCTCGGCCGTTGAAGGGTTCAACGAAAAAGTATAAGAGAAAGGCTTGAGGGCCAGTCGAAGACACACATTTTCTATAGAACTGAGGAATAGATCTGGAATTATAGGGCGATTTTGTTAAGAATTTCCAGTGGAATTTCCTGCAGTGAGGGGTAGCATTAGCTAAGGGAACGTTCTGATTCTAGGGCCAAGAGACACCAAGAGGCAAGAGGATCAACCATGAGGATGGCGTAGAGAGGTTTCAGAGCCATGTAGAGCAGTAAGGACAACACAGAGGTAGCTAGGCCCACGCTGGGCTGACACTGGCCAAGTAGAGGCAGCGTAGACCCTCCTAGGGTGATGCAGGCCCTCCTAGAGCCACGCAGAGGCTGATGAAATCCCTCTAGGGCAACGCTAGGGCTTCAAAAGTAGCACTGAGGGTTTCTAGGGTCAAATCCGGGCTGAGTCCTGTAAATCCCGTTTGAGGGTATGGATCAGTCAGATATTTGGCACTAGATCTTCAAGTTAGCTGCAAATTTTATATCTTTTATTCTCTGTCAGGTTTTCCAAGGTTGGAACCCATATTTGCTATACTTAGAACTACTTAATAATAAAACCCTCATATTTTTTGAACCAGTTTTTCTGCTTTGGGTTTTTCCGGGGACTTATGTCCAAAAATCCATGTGTCACTTTGTTGCATGAGTGAATTATTCAGTAAATGATCTGCATGTGTAGGTTGTAGTTGTGTTTATTTTCGGTATTTTCTGAATATAATTTCTGAAAATAACTTGTATAAATTAAATCAAGTAGGAGGAAATAAACCAATATATTGTAGTATAATTCGCACATGGTATCAAAGTGATAGCAGATCAAGCTGAATCTCCAGCAAATCGGTTGAAGAAATATTTTTCTAAAGGGTGGCAGAAGAAGCAGCAAATCTGGAAAGGGCATCTTGACAGCAAGGGAAAGCAGATCTAGGAGACAACACTGAAGCTGCAGAATTCCTCTAGGCTTACGCAGACCCTTCTCGGGGCAGTGTAAGGACTGTGTCACCCAGTCTGGGGTTACACAGTCCACTTCTAAGAAACACTGGGACTGCGTTGGTACAGCTAGGAGGATGCTTTCCAGTCACTTCTCTTGTTGCAGAAGAATTTAGCCAAGTTCTGGAAGCAATGCTTCAGATCTTCAACAGTGTTGGTGGGGTAGAGATTCTACAGGTGCAAAATTGTGCCTAGCTAAGGCAACAAAGGCGGGAGGAAGATAGTTATTCAACAGATATGAGCCAAACAGATCTGAGATTCGATCAAGAGGATCAGAGAATATTGTTCGTTTGAGTTTTGGTGGAAGATTTCCAGGAGGGAAGTTAATTTGCAGAAAGAAGCAGTTACTAGAGGGTTTCTAGTCACCAAGAAACCCAAATCCAGAGGGGGAAGTACTGTTTGCTTCAGATCTAAGAAAATATGGCTCAATATGGATTGAGGGATCAAGACAGATTGGATGGCATGTCCAACTATGTTATCTGGAAGACCATAATCCTCTCAATTATGGATGAGTATGGTCTCAAATATCATGCATAGAAGACACTTGTTGTACAAACCGATGCAGATCCACTCAAGAAGTATGAAGGAAATCAAGCACGGACGAAGAGGCTGATCATAGACGGAGTCCAGGATCACGTGATTCCTCATGTGACTGGTAAGAATACAACACATGAAATGTGGTCAACTTCGAAAGTGATGTACCAAGGGGGTTCTGTGCAAAGAAGAATGCTTCTTGAGAATCAGATGCGTATGTTCCATATGATGAAGGGTGAAGAGATAGATCCATTCCTCTTCAAACTTCAAGCTATCCGTGACTAGCTGATTAGCATGGGTGCTAATCCAGATGAAGGGATCCTAGTGAGGATGGCCATGAATGTTGTCTATGAAGAATGGGAAACGTTTGTCCAAAGAATTCTAGGAAGGGAAACATTACCATCATGGGCAGATATGTGGGCTATTCTCCACCAAGAGGAGATCAGGAGTATCACCAAGAAGCAGTCCAACAGTGGAGGAAGCCGATCAACCAGAGTGAAGAAAGAAGAAGAGGAGGATGCAACCCTTGCATCAAGGGAAAAGAAGCAAGGGAAGAAGAAGAGGGACCTCTCCATTAGGGGAATTTTGAGGTTTAAAATGAGCCTCCTAAGGAAATTATAAAATAATAGTGGAAATAATAAAATAAGATTTAATTACATTATCAAATTTTGGAGGGAAAAAAGAAAAAAATTAATTTTTCTACTTGTATTTTCAACTTATCTCCCAAAGTTTTTACTCAAATTTCGAGCGGGAGTACTCATTGGATGCAAAATTTAATTTCTCATCAAAGGAGTACCCATGTTGCATACTTTCGATGGATCCTACTACATTAAAAATGATAAATACATGAAAAAATCACATGAGTACTTCCACTCGAAATTTGAGTAAAAACTTTTGGAGATAAGTTGAAAATACGAGTTGAAAAAGTAGTTTTATTATTTTATTAAATTTTAATCTTTTTACCGTTTTACTTTAAAAATGGTGAGTCATCCCCCATGGTTGACATCATCATCTTGAATCCTACTGGTTCTTATAAAGTTTATTTTTTTTGTACATTTTTCTTAGGAGGCCCATTTTAGACCTCAAAATTCCTCTAATGCCAAGGTCTGGTGCTTTAACTATGGTGATCTTGGTCATTTTGCCAGCAGTTGTCCTAAGAAGGACAAAAGAGCTTTTGATTCCAAGGCTGCAGCAACAAATGACAATGGATCTGATGATGATGCAGCCATGAGTTCTCATGCACCTTGAGAGAAGAGGTGGGTGACATGGATATATAGATTATCCATAGAGGGTTGGTGGGATCCTTGAGTCAACCCTACTCTTGGATCACATACGAGCTATAGGAGCCTTAAGACGGTAGCGAGATGAGTCGGGAGATGGTTGTAGATGACCACATTAAAGAGAAAGAGGGAGCTGAAGAGCTAAAGAGTGAGCAGCGTGATGCAGAGGCAGCAACAGCGTGGAGACAACAACACAGAGAGGCTAATGGGACTTCAACATCACAAAGAAGCTGGGCTCACGCAGTGCACTATTGCAGCATGACAGTGTCTCCAGGGGGACAATGTGATTCAGCATCTAAGAGGCTTCAGTGGTGGAGGGAAACTTGACTTGCTTGTCAAACAGTTGGGCAAAGGCTTTCAGTTGCTTACTTCTCAAAACCTGAGTTGTAGTGCAGCAGTTAGCAATGGCAGTGCTATGGGCAGCATGATGTAGCAATTTGAGAGGGAGCTGTAGTACAAATGTGGCAGTGTCAGTGGCAGTGGCATGGGCAACAGTACAGAGAGAAGCAGTGTAGTATATGGAGGGTAGCAGGCCAAGAATCAACAACACAGACCAAGTACTCAAGATCTTGTGATGCATGGTGTGATGTATTGCTAGAGCACACTTTTGATGCTAAGAGGGAGTGTTGAGATTTTGTGTATTTGGGGTAGCATAATTTGTGCTCTAAGTCCCAAATTTTGTGGAGGGACTAGAGTACACTTGATCTACAAGACCCATAAATGGATTTGAGAAATTTCAAGTTGGGTTCAAGTTATTCAAATAATTAATTATTTTTGATGGATTTCCTAAGTCTAACTTAGGAAAAAGTTTCTGATTTTTCTCTGTCAGGTTTTTCTATGAAGGGAACAACTCGTAACGGACATAAAATAATTAAAGTGAATTAATTAACACGTGCTAAAATTGTCTTAAGTCGCATGGATCAAGAAGTATTTTAATCTCATTCGTTGATTGATGATTTAATCTCGTCCATTGAAGGGTTCAATGAAAAAGTATAAGAGAAAGGCTCGAGGGTCAGTTGAAGACACACATTTTCTGTAGAACTGAGCAATAGATTTGGAATTCTAGGGCGGGTTTGCTAAGAAATTCCAGTGGAATTTCCTGCAGTGAGGGGTAGTATTGGCCAAGGGAATGTTCTGATTTCGGGGCCAAGAGACAACAAGAGGCAAGAGGAGCAGCCATAAGGACAACACAGAGAGGCTTCAGAGCCATGCAAAGCAGCAGGGACAATGCAGAGGCAACTAGGGCCACGCTGGGCTGATGTTGGCCAAGTAGAGGCAGCACAGGGGTAGCATATACCCTCCTAGGGTGACGCAGGCCCTCCTAGAGCCACGTAGAGGCTGACGCAGTCCCGCTAGGGCAACGCTAGAGCTTTAGAAGCAACGCGGATGGTTTCTAGGTTCAAATCCGGGATGAGTCCTGTAAATCCCGTTTGAGGGTGTGGATTAGTCAGATATTTGGCACTAGATATTCATTTTAGCTGTAGATTTTATATCTTTTATTCTCTGTCGGGTTTTCCAAGGTTGGAACCGAAATTTTTTGTACTCAAAACTGCTTAATAATAAAACCCTCATATTTGTTGAACCAGTTTTCCCGCTTTGGGTTTTTCTGGGGATTATGTCAAAAAATCCATGTGTCACTTTGTTACATGAGTGAAATATTATTCAGTAAATGATCTGCATGTGTAGGTTGTACTTGTGTTTATTTTCGGTATTTTTTGAATCTAATTTCTAAAAATAACTTGTATAAATTAAATCAAGTAGGAGCAAATAAACAAATATACTGCAGTAGAATTTTCACACGTGGCAATAATATAGCATCCCTCTTAGAAAAACAAATAAATATAACATCCCTCCTTTCCTTAGCTTCCCTTTTTGAAGCTACGAGGTTTGATTGGCTTGATTTTCAGCTTTATAGTTTTGATCTCGAGGAACATGGAAGAGCAAGATCTTCTAAGAATAACTAGCTTCCTTACGTGATCAACCTATAATGAAGGTGATCTTGTTATTAGAAGGGTGACTTTCAAAACCATCACATTGATTACTAAACTCAAAACTCTAATAAATATCATACTCCTTATTCCCAATTTAGATGCAAGGATTAGGTCACAAAGAAAAGAGTAAGCTTCAACTTGGTTATTCGAAGATCCTCCAAGACCCCATGCAAAGTTTGTTTCTAGGTTTTCTTCGAGATCATAAATGATCCCCGCCCTGCCCTCCCCTAATGCCTATGATCCCTCCATCTATTAGTGTATAGGATTTTGGGGAAGTGTTAAGTATTAACATACGTGCCATATGAAGCTTGGTGTTTTGATATCAAAGTTATAGGGAAACCATATTTTATGGCAAGTTTGTTTGGTGCTTTTTACCCACCGTTCGTGGGTAAATCCCTAGGAGAAATTTTTTCTTCGTGATGGACCTCAGCCGGCAGGCAGCAGCCTCTTACAACCCCCAACTAGCTTGTTGTGCCATTTCTTCGCCACCTGAACTAGCCATTTGGTCCCTCGCCCATTTGTATTAATTGTGTGTTTGAAGGTGGGCCTCCCAAACCTAAAGGTATGCCTTGTCTTTTGGTAATTGAGTATTGAGTTTACTTGTCATGGACACTTCTGGGCATGGATTGATGGGGGGATTCAACGGAAAGAGTGTTATTAGTTGTGCTTATGTACCCTTGATCTCTTTTGGATGTTACCCTTGGATTTTAGTCTTGTGGGATCGCCTTTACTTACCATTTGGTTTTAGGGTGTTACTACTTGGGAAACCCCAACTTTGGTTGTGTGGTCCCCCTCCCTTATCCACGTATACTACTCCCCTTCCATTCACTATACCCCCATTCATCATCTCTCCCACCTGGGTCCACATTGCCTCTCTGGATCCACATAAATTTAGCCTCCCCATTCCCTTGCCCCCTCCTTGGGTCAGGCTTGTAACAATGGCTAATAGGCTGAAGCAGCTAAAAAAGAAAAGTAAAAGCATAAATGGACACATTTAACAGAAAAATATACCATAGGATGCAAAAGATGGTCGGGACAAGCATAATTAGCTAGTGGGAAAAATCCAATACACGAGCTCTACCCCATACCCATGGCCATCACCCTGGTTCCATAGGCCCTAGATGAGCCTCCTTTATCATTCAGGAACCCATGATTGTCCCAACCCCCGAAGGGCAATGAATCGACCTACCAAAAAAGGGGTAATCACTGCTATATCTTACACATCATGCTCTTTTCCTTTGAGCCCTGAGCAATTAATCAAAGAAAAAACATAAAAGGTAAAAGGTATATAAAGAAGGGTGGAAAAATCAAGGTCGAGGCACCTCATGTACCACGATTGCTCCCTCCTACACATTATACACCCAGGTGCGGGCTTCCCTTTATTTAGGTACCCTTGTGCCCGATATGTAGCCCATGATTTCCCTTCTCATTCCCTATTCCATTTAACCTCTTTATCATATGCCACCGCCATTTGAGGGTTGTACCTTGGACATACTATCCCCTCTAAAGGTGTAAACCACCTAATAATGTCCTTGGTTAACCCCCTTTGGAGCTTGGATACATTAGCACATGCCAAAGCCCGATATGGAAGGGCATGTCATTATGAAGTGTCCACTTATTGTCCATGGTTTGTAATCCCTTTTACCCAATTACTTTAATGACTTGTTGTACCAGAAGGCTAGGGGACACATTGGATCTTATGCAGGATTACAGGTGTTTTCCATTTGGGTTTAGTCTCCCTATACAAGGTCCTAACCCTCCAAAGGGATACATGGGCACATATAGGGTGTGTATAGAGCCATGGGCCTCCACAACAGGAGAAAGCATTCGATGGATCCCTAAAGATGTTCAAAGATTTCCAGAGATCCACCTTTTGGATGAGGACGATACATTTTGGTACACTATGCCTAAATCGCCCCCATGGATGCACCACACACTTCGCAGGTGTCCCATGACTTTTACGATGACATGGCATCATTCATTCCATCATCTAAGCCCTTACAGATGGTCTACAAGCATCTTCGAATCATATGGAGACCCATGAGGTCATTGGTGTGCCCCCACACCCACTAGGAGCACCATAGGTTTATTGTTTGGAGAACAAGGGGGCACCTTCTTTGTACATCAGTTTTTAGGATTTTATTCATCATTATGTCACTCATGGACCTCGTTAGGCCTCTTGGAGGGCCCTATGACATGCTTAGTTTATTATTTGACCTCCCATGAGGCTTTTTATTTCATTTGTGAGCTAGTTTGGTGGGCCTGTCACCAAATGTTAGTTAATTTGCAAATTATTTTATTTTTAGGGGCTAATGTAGACCCATTAGGTAATTCAAACTCCTAATTGGTGTACAAATAAGATTTGGATGGATTCATTTGTATCATCACTTGGATTTGGATCTCTCTTTCATTAGAGAACTTCACATTTTTTTCCTTGGTGGATATTTTTGGGTGATGGATGAATTTTGATGTATAGATTGGGTTCTTTTCTATCTTGGAGCCTCTTATATTGCAAATCTTATGTTGGTTGGATATATTCTCTAACATGTAAGTGCAAGTTTAAATGCTATTTTTCATTTTGCTACATATGTTGGAACCTCGCTATTATTAAGGCTAATTGATGCATGTGTTTAATGTGGAATTATGTGTCTATTTAGCTTATTTCCATGTATGGGCCATGTTGGATGAATGAAATGTCCTATATATCATGTTATCTTGATAAGCCTTCACCATTTGTAACGAAGTATAAATGCTTTAAAGCCAATTTTCTTCTCTTGCCTTTAACATTGGACGAAGTTGAATTTTGGAGCCTCCTTAAGCAAGATACAAATCTGTCTTCACAATTCTCCTTGAATCCACATCCCCAAGAGAAAATAGGCATTGATCCATCAAAGGGTGATTATTTCAACCCCATTTTTCACCTCCCCCACTTTCCTAGGTCTAGCCTCATTAGGTCACCTAAGGCATCAATTTCCCGAGAAACTGACCATAGAAAAACTTCGATCTCCTAGCCTCAACTATGTTGGTGGGTCCCCTAGGTCTCCTCTGAATTTGAAGGAAAATCGACGACGGAATCTCTGGATATCCCAAGCCTTAGGTCTAGGATCAAGTTTTGACTTGGTGTTCCCAAGGCTATTACCTAATAGGATCAATTTGACATCTTTGGGTGAAAATTCTTGTTTGATCCTTTCCACTAACCTTGGCCAGATTAAGAATATCATTGGTTGCTAAAATCCATCCCCTAACTTGGGTTGGGTCCACTTGGCCTCGTGTGGTCCCATTTTTCGCCAAAGACTAGTTATCAAGGACTAACCAGGAATCCAAGTTCCCAAGGGGTTTTAGGGATTAGGAAACTCCTTTATAAGCCATTTCTTCTCCCTCACCCCTCAAATCCTCATCCCCTCTCCCCAGAAAACCAAGTCCCTTGCTTAAAGAGCAAGCAAGCTCCATTCTTCATCCTATATTAGGGAAAGGGTCTAAGGGGTCACTTATGTTATATTTGTTGATATATCCTCTATAAGTGGCTTCCTAAAAAATCGAGTCTCCTCCCATCGGTGAAAGTCCGTAAAGATCAGGGAGCCTTAACTGTGGTGACAATGGGCTAAGTCTCCATTGTTGCCCTTAACCTAGCAGTTGCCCTCTTAGGTCCCCTGTTGGTTTGAGTGGTAACAATGCCTAAGGATTGTTAAATATTTTGTAAAAACAAGCTAACCTTGTAATGAAATGACCTTATTTCTGACCATAAATTTGATAAGAATCTAGTTGAAATTTCAATTATGAGCAAAGTTTTATCAATAATATGAGATCTTCACATGGTGGAAAAATGCACTTATAAATTTTTCCCAATTCTAAATCAATTGAGATTATAATTTTGGATTAATGAGAATTTAAACCTTTTTATTATCATGTATACTAAATAAATGGAAGTTTATTTATTTATTTTGGTTAAATTAAAATTTCTATTGATTAATCAAAACATAATGGAAAATATAATCCTAGCTTTGCCTTGTTTGCCACTAGGGAAACAAAACTAGTGGAAAAACCATAAGTTGTGAGTAAAATCTTTCGATAAAAATCACATCAAAATAAATTTGGTCTACGTGTAGCTAGTGTGGTTCATCATCAGGACAAGATAAAAAATCTGATCAGGTAACCCAATTAAATAGATAAGAAAAGCTCCAACTAGCCATTTGTAAAATAACGCCCAGTTTGACTAAACTTAGGCAATAAAATCAAAAAAATATAATAATAATTTCTTTTTTATTTAATAGGAATAAATTAAATGCTTAATATTTATATTTATAATATTATTTATTTTTATTTTTAATAAAATAAGAATTATTCAATATATTCTTGAAGAATAAATAAATGTTTACTATTATATATATTTATTTTTATTTTTAGAATAATAATTAATATATTTATTTTGTTCTATTTTTATTCTTATTTATTTTAATAATAGATTAAATGTTAAAATATCAAATCAATAAAAATTAATTAATTAATTAAAAAATAAATAAAAATAAAAAAATAAAAATAAAAATGAATAAATGAATAAAAATAAAAATAAAAATAAATAAATATTTATAGTTTGAATTTAATAAATCTATTTTATTTTAATAATATGTTATATATTAAAAAAAAAAAAAAAAACTAGGAATGAAGAGCAGGAATCCAACATTTGCTAACCATCCACCCATCGTCCATGTTGAGGTTAACTGGCCTCTTTTCGATTTCCAAGGCTTCTCTCAACTTACGATAGTGGAAATGGTCAATCCTCGCAATAACCTTAGCATCTTCAATGCAAATGTGATGAATTTTCTTCTCAGCATGCTCTGTTAGGGCAGATGAGCACGATCTATTATGCTTAAGGTCAGCGACATGTTCATGAATTCTTTGATTAATTGATCGACCTGTTTCACCAACGTAAGGGGTCCCACACGAGCACACAATCAAGTAAACACCCTTACCATCCTTAGGGCAAATCGGGTCCTTAACCGATCTAAGCGAACTCCGAATGGTGCAAAAGAGAGATAAAAAAGAGGGAAGTGTTTGGTTCATGGGCCTTTATTGTCTAACCAAGTGACAAAAATATGTTGGTAAGTAGAAAACCAAGAGTAAAAAACTAGAGAGACAAAATCAAATCATGCTTATAGAGATAAGTCTGAGGGAACCACCTCTATTGGGGTTTTGCCACTACCAAAAGAGTTGCTTGGGTTAGGTGGGAGGCCGAGATGGTCTTTAATCCACTTCATGCATCGGTCTAAGGATTTCAAAGACATGTGCAACTCATCAAACATTAGGATAATTTCATTTGTTTTATTTATGTCCAAATTTTTTTTGCCCAATAATGGCTCCACGTGCCAATATAAAGCCACTATGTGCATGTACTAATTTTGTTTGCCTCGAGCATGACCAGTATCAGGGACCCAAGCCACAACTTCTCCCGTTATTTTTTCATTTGACAGGCAACTGTGTTCCCCTTTGATATCCCTCTCAACCTTTGTGAGGTCTACTTGGATGTTTGGAGGCATTTGAGAGTGATACAAACTAGTAAAGGATTTCACTCTCTGATGAGCATGAGAGCTCCTTCTTGCTTCATAATACGTGACCTCATGATGACATCTTGCACGCTGACGAGGCATGGTAGATGCCTAAAACCATTGATGGAGCTGCCTTAGAGGTTGATTATCAGCTAGAGCTATAAGAACACAAAGAGAAGGGAGAACTATAATAGAGCAGTTGAATAGGTGGATTAAGACAAAATAGAAGGGCTCTAAAGACCAGAGATTGATTCCTTGAGAATGCTCGATGGGAAGGGAGGGGAGTCTGAAGTAAGAAGCATAGGGGTAACCTAGAGAAAGCCAACTATGCAATATCGTGCATTGTGAACTTGAGAAAGGAAACATTAGGGAAAGTGAAAACCACAATAAAGGATCCTACATGATGCTCTGTCAAAGTTGACCACTTGGAAAATGAATGCATTGCTGATGAGAGCTCCCAAAACTCGAAAAGACCGAACAAAATCATGGATGCATGTGAGGGCGGTTCAATCATAATGCACTTAGCATAACGATTGTAGCTGGAAGGGAGAGATGTCATACCTGCATAATGGTTTGAATTGGAAATGTCTTTACCACCTTATAGCATTAAAATTCCATGAGGACCACTGACTCACATGTCCCCTCCCATTAGTGCTAGGTAAGATGGTTGATATGCTGACCTCCACACATTGCATTACTTCCCACCCTATAAAAAGAGAATTTTTTTTGTAAAATTAAAACAATCCATATATATATATATATATATATATATATATATATATATATATATATATATATATATATATATATATATATATATATATATATATATATATATATATATATACATTCTTTCAAAATAAATTAATTTATCATCAAAAAAATAATAAATTTATATAACTAAACAAAATTGAATCAATAATCTAGTAGTTTCCCTCTTACGTACCCCTTTTAGGTCCCCTGTTGGTTTGAGTGGTAACCGTGCCTAAGGCTTGTCAAATCTTTTGTAAAAACAAGCTAACCTTTTAATGAAATGACGTATTTCTAACCATAAATTTGATAGGAATCTAGTTGAAATTTCAATTATGAGCAAAGTTTTACCAATAACATGAGATCTTCACATGGTGGAAAAATGCACTTAAAATTTTGCCAAATTCTAAATCAAGTGAGATTATAATTTTGGATTAATGAGAATTTCAACATTTTTATTATCATGTATAAGAACTAAATGTAAGTTTTTTTTTGTTGGTTAAATTAAAATTTCTATTGATTAATCAAAACAGAATGGAAAATATAATCCTAGCTTGCCCTTGTTTGCCACTAGGGAAAAAAAACCAGTGGAAAAACCATAAGTTCTTCAACATTTATACATGGTGATCAAAAGAGAGCTAAAAAAGAGGTAAGTGTTTGGTCTATGGGCCTTTATTGTCTAACCAAGTGACAAAAATATGTTGGTAAGTAGAAAACCAAGAGTAAAAAACTAGAGAGACAAAATCGAATCATGCATACAGAGACGAGTCACATGGAACCACCTCTATTGGGGCTTTGCCACTACTAAGAGAGTTGCTCGAGTTAGGTGGGAGGCCGAGATGGTCTTTGATCCACTTCATGCATCAGTCCAAGGATTTCAAAGATAGGTGCAACTCATCAAACATTAGGATAATTTCCTCTGTTTTATTTCTGTCCAGTAAAATTTTACCCAATAATGCCGCCACATGCCAATATAAAGCCACCGTGTGCATGTACTAATTTTGTTTGCCTCGAGCATGACCAGTATTAGGGACCTAAGCCACAACTTCCCCCGTTATTTCTGCATTTGATAGGCAACTGTGTTCCCCCGTGATATCCCTCTCAACCTTTGTGAGCTCTACTTGGATGTTTGGAGGCATTTGAGAGTGATACAAACTAGTAGAGGATTTCACCCTATGATGAGCATGAGATCCCCTTCTTGCTTCATAATGTGTGACCTCGCGATGACATCTTGCACGCTGACGTGGCATGGTAGATGCCCAAAACCATTGATGGAGCTGCCATAGAGGTTGATTATCAACTAGAGCTATAAGGACATAAAGAGAAAGGAAAACTATAATAGACCAGTTGAATTAGGACAAAACTAGAAGGGCTCTAAAGACCAAAGACTGATTCCTTGAGAATGCTTGATGGGAAAGGAGGGGAGTTTGAAGTAAGAAGCACATGGGTAATCTAGAGAAAGCCCACTATGCAATGTCGTGCATTGTGAACTTGAGAAAGGAAACAATAGGGAAAGCGAAAACCACAATAAAGGACCCTAAATGATGCTCTGTCAAAGCTGACCACTGGGAAAATGAATGCATTGCTGATGAAAGCTCCCAAAACTCAAAAAGACCGAACAAAATCATGGATGCATGTGAGGGCAGTTCAATCATAATGCGCTTAGCATAACGGTTGTAGATGGAAGGGAGAGATGTCATATCTACACAATGGTTTGAATTGGAAATGTCTTTACCACCTTATAGCATTAAAATTCCATGAGAAGGGTTGCCTACATGTCCCCTCCCATTAATGCTAGATAGGATTGTTGACATTCTGACCTCCACCTATTGCATTGCTTCCCACCTTATAGAAAGATAAAATTTATTGTAAAATTAAAACAATCCACACACATATATATATATATATATATATAATTTTACTTACAAAATAAATTAATTTACCATTAAAAAAAATTTATATAATCAAACAAAATTTAATCAACAATTATTTATTTATCAAATGGAACCGCTATTCAAATTTGTAATTTTATTGTGTTAAAAATGATTTAAAGTAATTAATAATCTAACTAATCAACAATTATAACTATTCAAATTTGTAATTTTAATGTGTGTTAAAAATAATTAATAATATGACGCGCTATAATTTATTTTTAAATATAATATAATTATTATTATTTTTTTATTATTATTTTTATTTTTTAAGTTAATAATTAAAATATAAATATATATCTATATATGTATAAGCTTTGTTTTTGTTTTAATGGTGTATTGCATTGTTTTGAAGCAAGGAGGTGCTAAAGTGGCGTTTTTAAGTAGGGGCTGAATCTACGTTAATTTGCACTAATCCGGTATTAAAAGAAGTGTTTAAAAAAGCCAAAAAAACCGGGAAGACAAAAGCCTGGCGTTTTAGAAGCAGGGATGAGTCTAAGTTAATTTGGAGGCACGAAGGCGCTAACGTGGCATTACAGAAGCATGGATGGATTTATGTTAATTTGGAGTAATATCGTATTAAAAGAAGTGTTTAAAAACAACCAAAATATGTCGGAAGACAAAACCCTGTTGAAGCAGGAATGAGTTTATCTTAATTAGAAGCAGGGATAAGTTTATCTTAATTTGGACTAATCCTGTATTAAAAGAACTGTAGAGAAATCCGGAAAACCAGGAAGACAAAAGCCAAAAAGGCAGGAAGACACGTAATAAAATATAATGAAGACACATATACTGCTTATTTAAAATTTCTTGACGTGAATTTGGTTGGAGCGCGCGACCTGCAACAACAGGTTAGCTGGGCAGGGTTTGTGGTGTCGCAAATTCAGTTAAATGAAAGGGCAATTTCACTTCGCTCGACAGATAAGGCAGGAGCATGAGCTTCCAGAGCAAACACAAGTGCATAGTTGGGGACAAACCCGTAGAACAGAGCCAGTGACAGAAGCAGAGGCGCCACCGGTGGCTAAGGTAGCAGGAGCAGCAACAGTTGCACATTCTATTTGAAGCAGTAGAAGCAAGGTTATAAAAGTGGGTATGGGCCAGAGTCAAAGTAGCGCTCTAGCTTGCTCCCGGACCATATATGTATAATGGTAGAGCCACCCTCCGGATCGAGAGCCAGCAAATTGAGTGTGTTAGTGTCCATGGTTGGCCATGGATCCATAGATGCAGAACACAGTTGGTTTGCCATGACGGAGTGGAGTCTGGTTTTTTTGTAATGTTTTCTATTTTTTTTGTTCCCAGAGCAGTGTTGGTTGACCATGGACCGATAGATGCAGAGCAGAGTTGGCTGGCCATGGACGCTTTCTGGAGTCTTGATTTTGTGTGTTGTGTTTTCTGTTTTTCTTTTTTTTAATTAAATTTTGCTGTTACATTGTTTTGGGTGGTTTTTTTTGTTTTTTTGTTTTTTCATTTGAAGCATGGCCATGTGAACTGAGTTTGATATGTGTCGTTTTTCTTTGGTTTTTCATCTTTTATTTTCTGTTACCTTTTATTTTTATATATTTTTTCCCTTTGGGATTTAATGAGATGGAAATAAGACATCCAAAATAGATGCAGATTTCTCGGATGTAAGCGAAGGCAATGGAAGGTATGTCTGGTTTCATTTACTTTATTTTTCGAAACAAATGATAATCTGATTTGTTGGAGGGAGGCTATTTAGCGTTTACAAATTAGAATGTATGTTGATGCAGATTTGACACATTCAATGGGCGCAGGTTACGGCAATATTAGAATGTATGTTGATGTAGATTTCACAGATTCAAAGGAGGCAGGCTACGGCAACGGAAGGTATGCCTGGTTATATTTTGTATGTTTTTAAAATTGAGAGGGGCTATTTAGGGTTAAATTGTTGGTCCCTAGCTAAGATACGCTTTTATAGGGTTTATGTTTTTTTGGTCATTACAAAATCTATTTACATCTGCCCAAGGTTTTTAGTCTCTATTTGCCCAAGCGTGTTTGAGTGTAATATTAGGCTACTTGGAGGGCTTATTTCAGCTCATGCTTGCAACAGAATCAGCCAAGAAAAGTTTTCAGGAAATATACGATGGTCAGTTGCTTATTCTTGCCTATGATTTGGGGCAACGTTTTCTGCGAGCTTTTGATACTTCCGCTAGCTTTCCATATGCATGGATTAATCTTAAGGTACTCTTTTCTCATACTCACTAACATTTGCCTAGCTCATCTTTAAAATAATTCCAGTAACTTTTATTGATTCCGAATATGTTATATCACTTTTGGTAGAATGTTGTTGGTATCTTATGCCATAATAGCTAAAAACCAAGTTGCATGGATCTCTTGGAAGATATTTATTTATTAATTGGACCCTGTAAACAAAGCTTTTGTTGATATCTCTTTCTGAAGAAGCCGTCACTAAAGAATGTGTATTAATTGTTTAGAATTCCCCATAGGTTTTTACTCTTTTGTTGATATCTGTTTCTGAAGAAGCGGTCACTAAAGGTTTTTACTCTTTTGTTGATATCTGTTTCTGAAGAAGCGGTCACTAAAGAATGAGTATTAATTGTTTAGAATTCCCCATAGGTTTTTACTTTTTGAGTAGCAACATATTGTCCCCATTTACAACGCCACTTGTCCCTACTATAGTTCTAGGAAGTTCTAACTTCCTCTAACAAGAAGTTTTTTCATGAAATAAATTCTATCACCAGATTTAGTGATATTATAACATCCTTGCTTTCTTATTTAGTTCCCTCTAAACATGTAGGAAGGTGAAATGTAAATTTAACTCTCACCTCTTTATTTATATCCATGATTTGGATCAGTAATAAGTTTTTATCCGGATTGTAGCCTCTTTTGCCTATTTTGTGATGTTCTTGGATTCCAACAAAATTTCAGGGCTTTTTAAGACCGTAGATGCAATTTTCAGCAGCAATTAAGAACCTAAAGTTTATACTCTCAAATATATAACCAATTTGTAACTAGTGTCCTACCCCACAAGACACTAAGAATTCCTTGACATGCTACATTAAAGTAGCCCCACGCCTCTGATTTGTTGATATTAAAATCTTTTTAAATTTGGAATTTCCTTACTGTGAAATGTCATAATTTATCACCAACCATAGGGCCCATGCAATTGTTTAACACAAGGATGTATGTTTTGCTACTACATTTTCCCTATACCATTCCTCAAAACAATTAGATACACTCTCCCCTTCCCAATTTCCTTTCCTAGTAGTCAATTTAAACAGTAGGTGATCAAGAAATTCATCTTTTTGCATAGAATATAGCTACTAGGTCTACATTGTTCTCTTACAATTTTTCCAAGTTAGAATCTTATTTGGTAATGCCAAGTAAAGAACCATCCTAGATTTCAAAGGGCTTTTGAGCTTCCGTAAAGCTTTCCACCGCCATCTTTTTTTTCTCTTCTTTGTTCTCCTTCATCTTAAACTTATAGCCTAGTTTTGTTGTATAATTTCTTGTATGGTTCTTTTCATTCTTGGTTCTACATGGAGTTAGAGTTTGTTGGATTTGCTGTTCTCTAATCTTGAAGTGTTGTTTTCAAAGATAATGATAGCCTATAATTGCCTTTACGACATATATGGTCCTCCCTCATTCTTGGTCTATTTCATTTCCCAACCTTTTAGGCCAAATTTTTTCCTAGGAATGGATAATATTTCACTAATGCCTTGGATGGATCCTCCCCAAATTTTAGTCTATCTCTTCTCCCAACCTTTTGTGCCAACCATTTTCCTTTGAATGGATAAATATTTCACTGATTCCTTTTAGATAAGTGAGGTCGCTCCAAAATCCTTCACTCTCATTTTGGTTTTGCAAACTTTTTCCACTTAAACAATGGTATTCCCTCTCATTTTCTTTTCCTTGTCTACAAGGAAGTGTAAGTACTTTTTTCTAACATTCCTTTTGGTATGTAAGTTAAAGAATGTTAATAAATAGGTATCCTCTCCAAAATTAGTTTGGCCAAATTTAGCTTTGCCTCCCTTGGATGACCATCTGTAGCATAAATTACTCATACATATTATTGTAATCCTTGAATTTGTAGTTAATAGGCTTGAGGCAAAGCCTTGAATAACACAAAAGATTTATGAACATACATCCTTGCTGCCTTATTGTATAGATCAAGGATCTTTTAATCCTTTTCTTCTTCCCTAATTGTTCCCATGCCAATTAAAACCACATCATCTACAAATAGTAAATGGGATAAGGAAAAATAGTTTCTCATTTTAATACCTGTTTAGTACCTTCCCTTTTAGATGCATTACCATTCTATTCAAACTTAGTGTGGAAATTTCCAATTCAAAATAATTGAATGCCATCCATCTTTATGCATTTATCATTCTTTGCCATCATAATTCCATCTAGTTCTTGTGGAAACTTTCATTGCAAAATAATTGAATGCAAAACATAAATTTTACCTACTTTGATTAGAGGTTTGTGTGATCTTATTCCTACAAATTTTCAGCCTTAGCGTTGTTATGAAAACAACAATGGAAAGTGAGGAATATTTCAATCTTCAACTACCCAATATTCTAGGAAATCCAAAGAGAGGAATTTGTTGCCAAAACAAACCAATGATACTGTTGCGAAAACAAACCAGATCCAACTATAAAATAAAATTGAGCGAAGTCCAGTAGTAGCTAATTTACCCTATTTCTGTAAACTAAACCTGGATTATTCCTTCCTCAGTTCCCTTTTGTGTCAAAAGGTAGACACAACAGACTAAACTTCTTGTTTTGGGTACTCACAACTTCAAAAGTGTAGCTCTCGTCCTTAAGGATTCCCTCTCCAATAGTTAGTAGCTCATTGGTGGTTTGTAACTTAGTTTCGAACTTGGTAGTTCACTGAAATTCCTGTTCATGTAACAGTTTGGTCTACCAAACTCCACTTCAGGAGGACTTGAACTGTCTCAGAGAGAATAGTTCACTGAAATATGCCTTAGAATACACCTATATTTATAACAAAAAGTTACATCGTATATGCCACAACATTTCATAAGAGTTCAACGACCACTACAAAGAGGGGCCAACAGAGAATTCTGTCCAGTTTAGGAAAAAAACCAAAAACCCAAAGACTATGAAGCACACCAAAAAATACAATGTATCATCAAGCCTTGGTGTGCACATAAACATAATCCAAAATAGAGATCAAGGCCTCCATATTGGAGAAACATCCCACAGTCACATCAAAAAAGAAATAAACCAAGCCTCCCTTAAGGGAAAACAACCCCAATAAAACTAGAGTGTAACAGTATTATCCATGTCATAGTAATAGCAGAAACGAAAGCAATAATATTTACAGTGTGTCCAAAACAATGATATATGTACAAAATCTCCAGGATATATAGCATTGTTGGAGTAAATATTAAAACACTTGAAAAGTGAAAAGAAGTAAAAAGTCAATACGGTCTGGTGTTCGACACACGGACTACCGAATCGTTCTTCTCCTCTTTAGACAGACGGTCAACATTCCCGTTCTGTTCCCTGTAAATATGGCATACAGAAATCAATATAAAATGTATTTTGAGAGCTAGAATCTCTTCAAGAATTGGAAGTAACAAAATTTTTTGACATCTTTGAGTGTTGCTAAACCAATTTATGACATTCAAGGAGTCCTTAGAAATTTGAACCGAATCAATGCCCAACATGAATGAGCTAGCAGAAAAGGAGTTTAAGCGTTTGAAGTCCAACACAATTGTTTGTGCCTTTTCCAAGGCCCACTAAGGCGGCCATGGAAACATAATAATTTTTATGAATAATCATACCAGCCCCACAAGCTCCTTGGTTGTCAGCTGCACCATCGAAATAAGCCCACGGAATCTCAAAATCAATCTCTTCAATCCTAACGATCCTTGGAGTTTTGGAAGAGACAAAAGTGGGGATGAAAGATAAAATAGCTGCACATTCCATCCCCACTAAATAGGGGGATGAAGAAGCATCCTTAAAAATTGCTTTATTTCTAGCTAGCCAGATTCCCCATGAAATTATGAGGGGAAGGCATTTGTAGTCTTGGTCTTTACAGGTTTCCCACCAATCTCTCCAGGCCTCGCTACAATTGTCACCTCCCCAAACAACCTTAATTTCATAGAGCGTTAATGTATGTTCCCATACTTTTTTAGAGATAACACATGAGAGGAAAAGGTGTTCAATTGTTTCCTCCGAATTTTTGCATAAGCAGCAACTTGGAGTTTTGGAAGAGACAAAAGTGGGGATGAAAGATAAAGTAGCTGCACATTCCACTGCCACTAAATAGGGGGATGAAGAAGCATCCTTAAAAATTCCTTTATTTCTAGCCAGCCAGATTCCCCATGAAATTACGAGGGGAAGGCATTTGTAGTCTTGGTCTTTACAGGTTTCCCACCAATCTCTCTAGGCCTCGCTACAATTGTCACCTCTCCAAACAACCTTAATGTCACAGAGCATTAATGTATGTTCCCATACTTTTTTAGAGATAACACATGAGAGGAAAAGGTGTTCAATTGTTTCCACTGAATTTTTGCATAAGTAGCACCATCCCGGCCTGTTCAGAAACCTCCTTTGAAGGATATCTCATGTAGGGACCTTCCTCTTCATAATGCATCATAAAAAGAGTTTAGTTTTTTCTGGACCTTCCATTTTCCATAGAGACTTGAACCACCATTCACGACCCCCTCTTTCGTTGTTTTTCATTATGTAACCATAGCCCTCTTTGGGGGAGTAAACACCCAGTTTTGAATGTACCCAACAGAGAGTATGGAAATTCTTTTAGGCGAACTCTAGACCGGTCGAGTTCCTGTATATAGTCCTACCATTCCTGTTCCCAATGAAGGTCAAGCCTTAGGTCCTCCGTTGACAGCCAAGGTTGAGCCCATATTGAAGTACCTTCCGGCTTATCAATCTGATTCAGAGTGTAGATCCCCCTATGACCAAGTGTCTCCATGAGCCCATCAGACATAATGTATCTGTTGCTGCACCTCACCCATGGGTCCAAGCCTATCCTGCACCGCTCGCCATTACCAATTCTCCAAGCCAGGCCTAGAGCTAGCAATGTAGCTTTCCAAATAGTGGAGACCTTGTAAGTGTCTTTTTCCGGGATTCTAATCCAATCATCCAGAGGAATAGGGTCAATATATTTTCTTTTCACCATCGTCGTCCAGAGATTGTTTGTTGTTAAAATTCACTAGCCCAACTTTGCAGCCAGAGACATAGCAAACGTCTTGAGGTGTTTAATACCCCAACCACCCCACTCCTTAGGTTTTGCAATTTTGTTACAAGCTACCCACGAAAGGGTCTTCTTATCCTCCTTCCCAGACCATATGAAACTGCTGCAAATACTTCTAATTTTATTAATAATTCCTAGAAGGACCCACGCTAGGGCAATCCAGTAGACTAGGATTGCCATTAAGACTGATTTTATGAGGACAGTTCTCTCTGCCGTAGACAGCCACTTGTGACTCCATACATTAATCCTTTTTTCAGTTTTTGTGACTAACCAATACGAGTCTTGCTTTCGATAGGAGTATGGCTTTAGATAAAACCCAAAATATTTGATGCTTGAACCCAAAGTGATATGGTTGAAAGGAAGTAGGTTATAGGTCCATGCTAGCTCAGCCTCCGAGATGTCATCATGGGTAAGAGTTGACTTCTGATTGTTGATAGCCATCCCCGTTGCTTTCATAAAAATATCCAGAATATTTTTCAATTTTTGAATTTCTATCTGATTCCCATTACTAAACAAGAGAATGTCATCCACGAATAAGAGGTGAGTTATGTAAAGGTTAGTAGCCACTTCAATGCCACTAAAATCCCCATCTCTCCTGGCCTGATGAAGTAATTGACTTAAACCCTCTGCGGCCAGAAGGAACCACAGTGGAGAAAGGGGGCACCCTTGTCTCAACCCTCTTTGATTTTTGAAAAAAGGGGATGCAGGTCCATTAATAAGAACAACAAAAGATACATTGGAAATACAACTCATAATCCAATTGATGAACTCAATTTTGAAACCTAGATGAGTTAGAAGGAGTCTTAGATAAAGCCAACTGATACGATCATATGCCTTTTACAGGTCAGTCTTCACAATCGTGCATTTCTTTCTTGTCAATTTAATACTATGTAGAGTCTCGTGGGCAACAACTATGGCCTCATGAATCTGCCTGCCATCCAGGAAACCAAACTGTTCTTTAGAAATGTAACGAGATAACAAAGGTTTTAACCTGTTAGCAATAGCTTTTGCAATGAATTTGTAAATACAATTACATAGAGAGATAGGTCTAAAATCATCGAAAGAGGTGGGGGAGTCCTGCTTCAGAATGAGAGCCAGAAAGGTCGTTTTAAGGGCATCATGGATGAAACCCTTTGATCGAGATTCCTCCACCATACTTGTAATAGAGTCCCCCATAAGTTCAAAAAAATGTTGAAAGAATTCCACCGTCTACCCATCAGGCCCCCAACTTTTATCTTTTTGCATAGCTTTCAAAATAAACTCAACCACTTTTTTCTCCATTGGGGCCAAAAAGATGATTATTTTCCTCCACATCCACGTATCTAGGAAAGAGTTGAGCCACTTGGGTAATTTCCCCAATCGAAACCCCTTCCTGGTTCCCATAAAGATTCTTGAAATGTATTTTCCCCAAATTAGATAGATCTTGAAAAGATTTAGCCATCCCTACCTCAGGATGTTCAAGCTCCCATATGGTATTTGAGTTCTTTCTTCCCTTGGTATAATTTTGGAAGAATTTGGTGTTTTCATCACCAACATTTAGCCAAATAGCACGACTTTTTAACCTTCGTTGTTCTTCCTTATCATGAAGGATTTTCCTTCTCCTAAGTTCCAAGTCCTTTAATCTTCCTCTCGAAGCTTCATCCAGATAACCCTCATCACCATGATTGTTCATTTGTTCAAGAGTCTCATCAATATCCCTAAGAGCTTTGGAGTCTTTTTTAGCCTTTTCTTTAGCCCAATTAATAGGCCTGGGCATAAGAACCACCATCGTCCTTAGATATAGGCCGCCATGTGTCAGCAACCAGCTTTTGATAATCCTCCTCTTTTAACCAACCAACATTGAACTTAAAAGGACAACAAGGCTTATTGTTCGGGCCCACCAACTCCAGGAGAATAGGGCTGTGATCGGATTCCCCCCAGTGCCCACCCATTGACGGAAGCCAACAACACGATTGGAAAATTCATCACCAAGAAGGAATCGATCCAGCCTCTTTGCGACCCGTGTCTCCGTCACTCGTTTGTTCTTCCAGGTATGGGTGGCCTTAATCAGATTAGAATTAATCAAGTTTCCATCCCTCAACTTCTTTAAGAAAATTCAGCAAGTGGGTCAGCCCTGGCATTTGGACCCCACGCCTCAGACCTTCCCAGAGAGAAATTTAAATCACCCCCCACCACCAGAAACCCATTCTGCTAGAGCGTGGGCCATAAACATTTACTAATGTGAAATCAATACCCAGTTCCATCGAGGAAACCTCCACCCCAATTAGGAGATCAAAGGTTCAGCAGTTATTCAGCTTAACTGTACCATTCTTTAAACCCGTTGCCAGGCCTCCAGACTTTCCCCTTACATCAGAGGTGACAAAAGACCACCTAGGGAGGAAAGAAGAAAGAAAATTTGAAACCTGGACTCTTGATCCCAGAGTCTCTTGAAGCATCAAAATATCAGGTTTGTATGTGTGAATAAGGTTTTTTAGGGCTAGTTTTTTAGGTGCACTAGCCAAACCCCTACAGTTGAAAGATATCACAATCATTTGGTCACAAGGTCCAGGGATACCGCTGCTCTAAGCACCCCTTTGAGGGGGAGTTGTCTGCCATCTACTATGTCGATCACAACGTTTAACTGATCTTTTGAGAGATCTGATTTCCTATCCCTGTTCCTTCTTGATTTTTCAATAGGCGGATGTAGAAATTTCTTGTTTTCCCACCCCGGTTTTCAGTTTCACCTTATTTCTCCTTTTAGTTAAATGCCCTTTCCCATATCCTTACATTCAACAACAGAAAAATAATTTTTTGCTGAAAACACAAATTCTAGAAAATTTACAGAATGCTGGAAAATGCAGAAATAAAAATCAGCAAGCTTAAAACAGTCATTCACACATTTTAACACAGATATTTTTGGTCAACATGACCTTGGAAAACCCCCCTACAACTCTTGGGGAAAACCAGTTCGAAAGCTTCTCTTTTATTTTTCTGAATATTGCTTTTTACAGTGAAACAGGAAAAACTCAGAAAAAATTCCAGCAACCAATTTACAGACTTATCTCGATTTCTGTGCTTGCACACCGCTTCAGAAATTGTGCCAAATCAGCAACAACAGAAAACAGAAAATTTACAGCACCTTAGGACAACATTAAATGCTGTACGACCACCTCGGGAAGTGTGCCGGAACAACCGTACTTTACTGTACGGATTGTACAACAACCTCTCTCGAAATCCGTGCCAAAAAACAGAGCTATAGCTGCTGTCCTCTTCCTCGATTTTTGTGCCAGAAATGACAGCCACCCTCTTCCTTGAAAAACGTGCCTGATTTTTGTGCCTTAGAGTGCGTGCTTGTTGTTTTACCCTCTTCCTCGATTTCTGTGCCTCCTCACTTGGAAACACTGCCTCTCCTTTGTTGTACGGATTTTTTGCCTCGGTATGTGTGCCAATAAATGCTGCTGTACCTTTGCTGAAATCTCTTCACTGCTGCCCTCCTTCTTCTCACTGCTCAGAAAAATCTCCAGCTCTCCTTTTTCCAATCTGCTCATGAAAGAATGAATGACCTTTTCCTCCTTTCCCTCCTTTAACCTAACCCTAAGTGACTTTTGGGGAATCCCTAAATCCAATGGCTGAAATAGATTGAGATCTAGGGCTGAGATTAAATGCTCATTTAAATCTCACTTTCTAATTTTTAATTCACCCCACTTTAATAAAGACCCACTTAGTCTTTTATTTCCAAAGTCACTTTTTCCTTTCTAATTTTATATTGACTTTATTTAAAGTCACTTTAACTTTAGTAGCTTTATCACTTAAAGTCACTTTAAAATTAGATTTGACTTTATAACTTTATAAAGTCACTTTAGTAACTTTATCACTTAAGTCACTTTTAAATTAGATTTAACTTTATAAAAAATTATAAAGTTACTTTAGGAGAAAAATTAAATTCTTTTGGACATTTTTCCCTAGGCCAAAGATCAAAGCCTTAGGGAACCACCTGTCCTCCGGTAACCAAATTTCAACACTCCCTCTTACCGAGGAAGGTGTTCCTCACCACACCCATCTTGTCTCTGAAGTAGACATGCTTGCCCCGTGGTAAGGCTTTGGTAAGAATATCTGCAACCTGCTCATCGGTGGGAATATACTCAAGCTTCACAGCTCCTTTCTGAACATAGTCTCTGATGAAATGATATTTGATCCCGATATGCTTTGACCTGTCATGAAATACTGGATTCTCCGTGAGTTTAATGCAACTATGATTATCACAGTAAATCACTGAAGGTCTCAACGGCTGACCAAATAAGCCAAACAACATCTTGCGAAGCCAGATGGCCTCACAACTAGCTAGACTGGCTGCCATATACTCTGCTTCCGCTGAACTCAATGCTACTGACTGCTGCTTCTGGCTGAACCATGACACCACTGCTGAACCCAACCCAAAACAACACCTTGAAGTGCTCTTCCTATCAGAAGCACAACCTGCCCAATCAGAATCAGTGTAACCTGCCAATCTCACTCCATCCCCCTGCCTGTAGTCCAGACCATAATCCATTGTCCCCTGCAAGTACCGCAAAATGTGTTTTGCAGCCACCCAGTGAGCCTTCCTAGGCTCACACATAAACTGACTCATCGTGTTGACTGCAAAACAAATATCTGGCCTAGTGTTGACCAAATACATCAAGGAACCAATCAGCTGTCTGTACAATGTGGGATCCACCAACTCGGAATCCGAAGCATGGAGCTTCTTCCAGTTGGTGATCATTGGTGTCGACATGGGTTTACAGTCCTCCATGTGGAATCTGCCAAGGATGTCCACAATATACTTCCCTTGCCCCAGGAAGAAATGCCCCTCCTCCTGCCACACCTCCAAACCCAAAAAGTAATGCATCAAGTCGATGTCCTTCATCTCAAACTCCGCTGCAAGATCTCTCTTGCAGTGCTCTATGAGTCTCTCTGCACTTGTAATGACTAAGTCATCCACATACAGCACCAGAATGAGAGGCTCCTCACCTATCACAATATAGTAAAGGTTCAGATCTGCCTCACTCTTTGTGAAACCCATCTTCTGCAAGTAAGTATCTATCCTGGAGTACCAAGCTCTGGGAGCTTTCTTCAGGCCATAAAGGGCCTTCTTCAGTCTGCACACACGGGACTCCTTCCCATGCACCTCAAAGCCCTGTGGCTGCTCAATGTACACCTCCTCCTGTATGAAGCCATTGAGAAATGCGGTCTTCACATCCATTTGGTGGATCTTCCAACCCATCTCTGCTGCTATCGATATAATGGAGCAGATCGAAGTATATCGAGCCACGGGAGCGAAGGTCTCCTCATAATCAACTCCCTCTACTTGGGAGAACCCTCTAGCCACAAACCTCGCTTTGAATTTCTCAATGCTGCCATCTGTAGCATGCTTTACCTTGTAAAGCCATCTGGAAGTAACCACGGATTTGCCCTCAGGCCTCGGCACCACCTCCCAAACATCATTCTTCATGATAGAAGAATACTCCTCTTGCATGGCCTCTCTCCAGACCTGCTGGCTAGCTACCTCCTCATAGCTAGAAGGCTCAAAGTCAAGGATGCTGGTAGCCATTGCCATATAGCTACAAAACCTCTCAGGTGGTCTGCTCTCTCTGACCGGCCTCTTAGGCTCAGCAACAGATGTGGCATCTCTCAAGGTGTCCTGAAGCCACCTGGGCTTCCTCTTCCCTGAGCACACTTCTCCCAACGGAAGTGAAGCCGCTCCTCCTCCTCATCATCATCGGGGAGCACAGACTCCGCACAGTAGCCATCCTGCTTGTCCTCCTACCTACACACGAACTTTGTAGAAGGGCGAGGTACCGTGTGAACTGTCCATCAGTGGACTCCCTAGTGAACTGCTCTGCATGCAGCCCGAAGCACCACCCCTCTGACTCTGCGAGCCACTGCTCACTGACGGACCAGACATCGTCATAGATGTACCTCCGGATCCTCCTGATCCCTGTCCACTGGATCCCTGATCCCTGTGACTGACTCAGCTGCTGCTGAGGGTCTGGCTGATCCAGATACTCTAACTCCCGTGACCTCCTAAAAGCCCTATCCTCCTCGAACTTCACATCCCGCCTGACAACAACTTTCCTATGTGCAGGAATGTAAATCCGAAAGGCCTTTGAGGTCTCACTGTAGCCCACAAAGATACCTTTCTCTGCGGTGGGCTCTAGTTTGGTCCTCTTCTCCTTGGGTATGTAGGAGTATGTGATGCACCCAAAGATACGAAGATGACCAATATCAGGCTTCTTCCCAGAAAAAGCCTCCTTCGGAGTCATGTGCCCCAAGGCACGATGCAGACTCCTGTTCTGCAAATAAACAGCTGTGTTGCAGGCCTCTGCCCACAAAAACAATGGCAACCCCTGATCATGTAACATGGCTTTGGCAGCCCCTCCGTTGGATCTGTTCTTCCTCTCCGCAACCCCGTTCTGCTGGGGGTTGTAAGGAACGGTGAACTCCCTCCTAATGCCTGCCTCTGCACAATAGTCAACAAACTCTCCAAGGGTGTACTCTCCCCCATTGTCCGACCTCAGGGACTTGATCTTCCGACCTGTCTGTGTCTCCACAAGAGCTCTGAACTCCCGAAACCGCTTGAAGACCTCACTCTTGGTCTTCAAGAAATAAATCCAGGTCCTCCTGGAGTGATCATCAATGAATAACACATAGTACTCATATCCACTCAAGGAAACATGAGACATCCGACCGCTCACATCGGAATGAATCAAATCAAGTATCCCAGTCGCTCTGCTGTCACTGTTGGGAAAAGGGGATTTGGAAAACTTGCCCATCGCACATCCTCTGCAAGTATCAAAGTGATCAGTACTGAAATCTGGCACACCTGTAGTGATCTCCCGCAAAGTCCTCAAGGCTCCATGATACATATGCCCCATCCTGCGGTGCCAAATCTCACACAGCTCAGAACTTCTAGCTCTGCTGTCAATGCTACTGCTCAATGCCAAAAGGGGCTGAAATGTAAACTTGTACACCTTTGCATGGCGTACACCTATCACTTTAGCTGAATCAGCTGGAGCGCCCCTGGGATACATCAGCACCTGTCCACCCCTAAACAGTATCTCATATCCTCTGTCCTCCAAAGCTGAGACAGATATGAGGTTCTTCCTCATCCCTGGCACATAAAGAACGTCTGACACCTTCAAGGGAGGTTTAGACTCCCTCTGAAATGTCAGTGTTCCCACACCGATTGCTCTAACAACTCTGTCATCACCGAGTACTACCTCTATATCAGTGCCACTCTCTGAAAGCTCTGAGAAGTACTCATGGACTCTTGTCATATGACGTGAAGCCCCACTGTCCACATACCAGATACCCGAAGATGCTCCGCTAGTCGAGGGAAATGCATGCTCCCTCTGAACCTCTGTGGCAGGTAATCCTGCACTAGAGGACTCACACGCAATGAACCCAAACTCCCGGTCAAAGCGATCTGCAAAGTCCTCAACCTCTGCTGATGCTGCCAAGCTCTGGTTCTTCCCCTTCTTCTTCTTCTTCTCCAGACACACAACTGCATAGTGTCCCATCTTCTGACAATTCCAACACTTCACCTTGGAATAGTCCTTCTGTGTGTTACCCTGTTTACCTTTACCTTTACCTTTGCCCCCACCATTGCTTGTGGAAGTCTGCTTCTCGCCTTTGCCTTTCTTGCCTCCTGCCAACAGTGCTACATCCTCATCCTGCTCAACTGGCTTGGCTGCCCCAAGTTGACCTTTCCTGATCTCTGTTTGAATGCAATCATCCCAAAACCTCTCCCATGTGGGAAGGGTCTCACGTGCACAAACCCCATCAGCAAAGTTCATCCATGAACTGGGAAGGCCACTCACTGCTATCTGCACCAACTCAGTGGGTGGAATGACCTCTCCAATTGCTGCCAACTCATCTCTCACATTAGTAATCTTTGTGAGATATCCAACTGCACTATCAATCTTACCCATCTTAATGGTTTTCAGCTTCTCCTTCAGGACCATTTTCCGATTCTCATTGGTACTTTGGTAGAGATTGGACAATGCTGTCCACATCTCATGAGCATTTCTCTTTCCTCTCACATGAGGAATGCAATGGTCTTTGATTCCGTCTAGAATCTGTCTCTTACCTTTGTTGTTCTTCCTATTATATGCTGCCAACTGAGTAGCATCAGTAGGCACATTAACAGGCTGCTGTGTGGTATGAACCATGATATCCCAGACTTTTGCCTCCTCAAAGATACTCTGCATTCTCTTTTTCCAAACGCTGTAATTGGTATGCCCATCCAACCTATCCTCTACCCTCAATCCCAATGACATCCTGCTGTCCTAAAACTGAAAAATAACACTGCTGTAGTAAAGATAAAAATTCTGTTTGTGAAAAAATCAGCTTGCTGGAATTTTCTGAGTGAAAAATCAGCAGGCTGTATTTTTCTCTTTGCTGTCTCAAACTGCACTTTCAGCTCTCAAGCTCCGATACCATGTAGAAATTTCTTGTTTTCCCACCCCGGTTTTCAGTTTCACCTTATTTATCCTTTTAGTTAAATGCTCTTTCCCATATCCTTACATTCAACAACAGAAAAATAATTTTTTGCCGAAAACACAAATTCTGGAAAATTTACAGAATGCTGGAAAATGCAGAAATAAAAATCAGCAAGCTTAAAACAATCATTCACACATTTTAACACAGATATTTTTGGTCAACATGACTCTGGAAAAACCCCCTACAACTCTTGGGGAAAACCAGTTCGAAAGCTTATCTTTTATTTTTCTGAATATTGCTTTTTACAGTGCAACAGGAAAAACTCAAAAAATTCCAGCAACCAATTTACAGACTTATCTCAATTTTCGTGCTTGCACACCGCCTCGGAAATTGTGCCAAATCAACAACAACAGAAAACAGAAAATTTACAGCGCCTTAGGACAGCATTAAACGCTGTACGACCACCTCGGGAAGCGTGCCGGAACAGTCGTACTTTGCTGTACGGACTGTACAGATTTTGTACAGCAACCTCTTTCGAAATCCGTGCCAAAAAACAGAGCTGTAGCTGTTGTCCTCTTCCTCGATTTTTGTGCCAAAAATGACAGCCACCCTCTTCCTTGAAAAACGTGCTTGATTTTTGTGCCTTGGAGTGCGTGCTTGCTGCTGTACCCTCTTCCTCGATTTCTGTGCCTCCTCACTTGGAAACACTGCCTCTCCTTTGCTGTACGGATTTTCTGCCTCGGTATGTGTGCCAATAAATGCTGCTGTACCTTTGCTGAAATCTCTTCACCGCTGCCCTCCTTCTTCTCACTGCTCAGAAAAATTTCCAGCTCTCCTTCTCTCCTTCTCCCAATCTGCTCATGAAAGAATGAATGACCTTTTCCTCCTTTCCCTCCTTTAACCTAACCCTAAGTGACTTTTGGGGAATCTCTAAATCCAATGGTTGAAATAGATTGAGATCTAGGGCTGAGATTAAATGCTCATTTAAATCTCACTTTCTATTTTTTAATTCACCCCACTTTAATAAAGACCCACTTAGTCATTTATTTTCAAAGTCACTTTTCCTTTCTAATTTTACATTGACTTTATTAAAGTCACTTTAAAATTAGACTTTAATAACTTTATCACTTAAAGTCACTTTTAAATTAGACTTTAGTAACTTTATCACTTAAAGTCACTTTTAAATTAGATTTGACTTTATAAAAATTATAAAGTCACTTTAGAAGAAAAATTAAATTCTTTTGGACACTTTTCCCTAGGCCAAAGATCAAAGCCTTAGGGAACCACATGTCCTCCGGTAACCAAATTTCAACAGGGGAGCCTTCCCTAGACCTCCAAACATCTCATATTCCATCATCTTCTTATCTCTAGGTCTCCGGTTATAGGGGACGGTGTCAATGGATAATTTAGGGATAGTAGTTATAATACTGTCCATAGCCAAAGAGGGATTGCTAACACTCAAAGTTGTATTTGGATCTAGCCTGGAGGGACCAGGCATCCTCATGCAATTCAACAAATGATCAACGAAGTTTAAAGTAGGAGAGGAGGGGCAAGGAGCAGTACCCACTAAATACGAAGCAGGATCAGCAGGGGGTGGCACCATTTGTTCCTGGCTGGGTTCCATCACAACGCCCAACTCCTCTGCTCTAACTTGTGTATTTAGCACTTCCATGGGTGTCGTCTCTGTTGCCTGTGGTAAAATATCCTCACCACCCTTATCCTGCTTGCCATCCAAATCCTCTTGTGTAACAACCTCTCGCCTATGCCTCGGGCCACGATTGTAGCCACTTTTATGGCGCCTGCTTTTGTTAAGGCCGAGAGGGCAATCTCGGGCCAAGTGTCCATGTTTGTGACATCTGTGACAACAAAAAGGCAGTTGTTTGTAATCAATCTGCTGCTCATACGCATGGCCTTCCGTGTTTAGAACTATTTTTGCGATCAACCCCTCCCTTGGGGCTAACTTCACCAAAATGTGCGCAGTATATTTGGAGCGAGTTTCTAAGAAAGTCATGTTCGCCTCCAAAAAAGTACCCAAACTGTTCCCAATTGCTCGAAATACGTCCACTGTCCAGAAATGAGGAGGAAGGGGCCGAGAGCCTTACCCACACAAGAATTTCGTCCACCCATTCTCTGTTTGAGTCGAATAATGGGGTCCATTTCTTGAAAAGTATCGGGGCAATACCAAATCCCCATTGTCTCTCCAGAACCCACTCCAAGGTAGACGGGTTCTTGAAATTTACCATAAACCATCCTTTAGATAGGGTAATGACCTCCACATCTCTGTTTGGGGATTCGGCCCAACTCCTTCCTATCCAGTCCGAAATGTATTCTGCTGAGAAGAATTTTCCCCTCGCTCTGCACACCAGGATCTATTCTGAGGCTGCCATCACACTGTCAAATTGTAGATCAACCCCAAACACCAGATTGGCACATTCAGTGCATTCCTTTATGACTTTACCCTTTCTTTTGAGTCTCGATTTTCTGTCATGTTTTACTGATACCCTTGAAGATTTTTCCCTTCCTCTCGAGACCTCCCCCTGTTTTAGATCATTAGAAGATTTTTTCGCCTTCCCTAGACCACCCTCAGGATTTGTGCCAAAACCCCTATTGTCGGAACCGCGCCTCTAACTTCCTAGTTCCTCGGGCCACCCTCTGCAAAAATTTCCCCTTCCCTTTCTTTGGTAGCCCCCAGCTGGCCAGAGATACCACCACTTGGCCCCCCATTAGTGAAGCTTTCGAAACCCCCTTGTGTTCCCTAGAAAAGGACTTTTGTCCCAGGGGTGTCTTTCTCGCTTATGCTCACCGGAAGAAAAGAGCCATCTCCCGCACATGAGATTAGGTTCTCAGTGCCTTCATGCCATGTCGCCCCCCATCCTTCGTTGCATATTCGTTCAAACTCTCGACTCCTATTCCAGAACTGAATCCCATCTTCCCTTCACAGCCAACCCCATAGACTATATCCTCTAGACTGTTAGTGTGCAACAAAGCAGGGGAGACAGAGAGTTTTGGGGAGCTTTTCCTTTCCACCGGGGAGAAAAACAGGCTATCCCTTTCCACCCCCGTCCTTGTTGAAACTGGGGGAAAATCATGACCCAGGTTTGTCAGTAACCTGAGGAGAGAGGGTTTTTAGGTCAACTCCCTTTAGCGAAACAAACCCCTCCACCGGACTCCACCTCAGCTTTTCTTCCCCAACCCTCTCAGCATGTGACTGTGGCGGGAGGGAAACCTTAGCCAGGTTCTGTTTCATTGGTTCTAACCCCCAAACCGACAGAATGTCCTCCGTTGCTGGTTCCACGTCAACATAATCCTTCTCCTTCCCCATATAGCAAACCACCGAAACCGGTGAGTCACCCAACACCCGGTAACTCAATGATGAAATGAAAACCTTGTAACTACCTCCCGTAATAGGACCTAAACTTATACCGTTCACAGGGTTCCGACTAATACGACAAGCCACTAACCTTCTCACCACGAGACAACCTCCGACAAAGACGAGAGAAAAATGTGAAATAAACTGCAAATGCATAGTGGGAAAAGATAACTGTAACTTATCAGCACCGAGCGCGAGAAACATGTGCCGACTGACCTGAGATGATAGTGAAAAGCCAGTGTCTCTTCTTGTTGACAGAGTAATATGAAAGGACCGAAGAAAAACCAAATGCCACCCACCTGGACCAAAACCACAATATCAAACCTCGGAGAACCGAAAAACAAGTAGAACCCAACCAGACAAAGTTCTCGGGCACAGTGATTTCGAGCCCCAAGGTGAAATGCGAGAAAAAATGCCAAGGGGAGCTCATCGCCCCAATCCGATAACACCTGGCCCGCCCCCCGACAATGCACCCGCCATCCTAGCATCTCCCATCTGTAAACGCTCTACTGCACCGATATATCTACCAGTAGGAACTCTAGGGTTTTCACCATTGATGTCCGCCTCTCAGAACTCCTCACCCCATCACTTCAACTCATTCAAGTTCATCTTAGAATACACCTGCACAACTCCAAAAGAATTCAAGTTCTTGCCTCAGATTTGACACCAAATCTTGCTGTCTTATAGATAGGCGAATCCCACGATTTTCAGACCAGAATTAGAAGAAAAATGGAGAATTTACTAACTAGGGTGGAATCTTTCACCACCAAAATTAGCAGAGAAAAAGGGGTTTTAAAACCCATAGAGCCACAACTCAAGAGAACCTATGTATTTGATCCAATTTGATGATGCCAATTTGATTCCAACTCTCTTATCTCCTTTATTTGTGGATTCCTTCATGACCTCCCAAATGCGAGGGTTGTGAATGCAACCCCTAATTTTGGGCATTTTGCCCCAACCGACTCAACTTTTACACAATGTTGCCCCAACATTGGAAAAATTGGGTTTTACCCCTTTATCAAGGCTTATAGCCCTATGGGGTTGGATAGGCTATTTTGTCCTCACTTAGCTAATCAATTGGGAGAGTACATTACATTCTCCAAAGGGGCAGGGGGGCTTCCAAAGTGGACACACAAACCCCATCTGTGAAACAAGCAACTTCTCATGACCTTCAAGCATATCCATAGCGGCTTAAACATGCCATATCTAAACTCCAAGGTGGACATTTTCGTTCTCCACAAATTAGCAACTGGATTCTTCAAACATCATCCAAGGTGGACATTTTCATTCTCCACAAATTAGCAAGTGGATTCTTCAAACATCATCCAACATGGACAAGTGATTTTCTAATCTTCTTTACATGCAGACATGTAGGCTATCCTAATCTACTTGGGGATAAAAGTAGCTCTCCAATTTTCTCATGTCTAATAAAAATTTAATCATATTGGAGTTGGCCCTGGGTTATATAGGTCAGGGCAAGATCTACGTGCACTTCAAACCTGCATTTTAAGGTCAACTTGTGGAAAGATATTAATTCAATTAGGTCATCGCCCCAATCCGATAACACCTGGCCCGCCCCCCGACCATACACCCGCCATCCTAGCATCTCCCATCTGTAAACGCTCCACTGCACCGATATATCCGCCAATAGGAAATCTAGGGCTTTCACCATTGATGTCCGCCTCTCAGAACTCCTCACCCCATCACTTCAACTCATTCAAGTTCATCTTAGAATACACCTGCACAACTCCAAAAGAATTCAAGTTCTTGCCTCAGATTTGACACCAAATCTTGCTGTCTTCTAGATAGGCGAATCCCACGATTTCCAGACCAAAATCAGAAGATAAATGGAGAATTTACTAACTAGGGTGGAATCTTTCACCACCAAAATTAGTAGAGAAAAAGAGGTTTTAAAACCCATAGAGCCACAACTCAAGAGAAATTATGTATTTGATCCAATTTGATGATGCCAATTTGATTCCAACTCTCTTATCTCCTCTATTTATGGATTCCTTCATGACCTCCCAAATGCGAGGGTTGTGAATGCAACCCCTAATTTTGGGCATTTTGCCCCAGCCGACTCAACTTTTACAAAATGTTGCCCCAACATTGGAAAAATTGGGTTTTACCCCTTTATCAAGGCTTATAGCCCTATGGGGTTGGATAGGCTATTTTGTCCTCACTTAGCTAAATCAATTGGGAGAGTACATTACATTCTCCAAAGGGGCAGGGGGGGCTTCCAAAGTGGACACACAAACCCCATCTGTGAAACAAGCAACTTCTCATGACCTTCAAGCATATCCATAGTGGCTTAAACATGCCATATCTAAACTCCAAGGTGGACATTTTTGTTCTCCACAAATTAGCAACTGGATTCTTCAAACATCATCCAAGGTGGACATTTTCATTCTCCACAAATTAGCAAGTGGATTCTTCAAACATCATCCAACATGGACAAGTGATTTTCTAATCTTCTTTACGTGCAGACATGTAGGCTATCCTAATCTACTTGGGGATAAAAGTAGCTCTCCAATTTTCTCATATCTAATAAAAATTTAATCATATTGGAGTTGACCCTGGGTTATATAGGTCAGGGCAAGATCTACGTGCACTTCAAACCTGCATTTTAAGTTCAACTTGTGGAAAGATATTAATTCAATTTGTTGATTATGTCGACTATATAGATCAATCTTAATATCTGTTTCTCTTCATCGCTAGGTGCGATAGGCACTCTGTTTTACAGCATATATTTGAGTTTAGGTTGCACTTTTTTTTGTCTTCGCCATGTTTCAGACTATGTTTCTCAACCCAATAAGAGACATCACCAAACATAGCAAAATTTATACCAGCATTATCAACCAGTGTTTTCTGCTACTGACTTTAGCAGCTTAAGGTCATAGCAGTAAAGAAACTACTTTGCTGCAGAATACACACAATACAATAATAGATCAGTTGTATCTTCCATTTTAAGATGAATGATAATGTTGGATACTGGATGAACATTCACAGCTTGGACATGGTTTTAGTGCAATCTTTTCATCCCACATATATACAGTGTTGTTTAGCAATTGATTTACAAAAGGGCAGGCAAGACTTTCAATGCACCAAAACTATACAACATCTATCACAATGGCAGCTATATCTTGAATGTCTTTGGAATTCGTTAAAGGTTTTACATATGTGATTTGCCCTTAGGATTGGATCTATGTCTCCAATTGATGCAGTTTTAGGTATGGTCAATTGTCCTGCATTTTTAGTAGAAGTGCTTCATTTGTATGATTGAACCCTACAATTTAATCATCAACTGAATGATTCTCCAACAATGGTCATGCTGTAGACTCAAACTTAAAAACATAAACAGGCAATCTCTAATTTATGAGTGGTGTCCAAGCATGCAAAACTCAGGTATGGTAGACATTCTGTTTGGTGGACAGAATTAGAGCTTGGCTGGAATGTCGCTTCTTTGCCAACAAACCTAACAAAGTTTGTCCTTAGCAATGATTGGTGCCATTCCCTTATAATCCAACCAGCATCAGTGCCTTCCTCCCTACAACATCTCAATTCACAATCAAACACGTTTCCATTCTTATTGAGCCTTACTGGGAGACTGGGTAGTTGAATATAATCTGTAAAAGAAAACAACTCCAACATTTCAAAAGGAAGTATGTACGGAATGAATTATTGCCCAGACTGCATCGTAAGCCAAGAAACCAAATGTATCAATGTAGAGATCAATTTTTGCAGTCTGTTCCATCTAGAATTAAAAGAATACCATCAATTTTCAAATGGAGTAGTTGATGTAAACAAATGACTCTTTGAAGTGAGTTCATGATATGGCAATTTAACACAGCAAAAATGGGAATATGACATACTCAGGGTCAACTTTGTCAGGTCAGCTCTGTAATGACAGATTTTAACTTCTTTCTTGCCCTATTGATGGCAAGCTTCTATGCTACATCATCTGTTCCTTTCTTTTATTCCAAAAAGGTATTTTGAGGTCTCCTTTAGAGTTACCCTAGAAATGGATGTGTAACATCTAGCTCCAACTTGGAGAGAAGTGTCATTCTCGAAGGCACTTGAGAACCCCAGAGAACCCCATAATCTCATCATGCAAGAACAAAATACCAAGTAAAATCAAACAGGCTATGCAAACACTTCCTCATTAATTATGTGCAATGCCCATTACCTTTGTGTTTGATTATTGTCCAAGACAATTAGATTTTTAAAATTAAATGCTAGTGGGCTGATTTTTTTAATGCTAGTATGTCTATTAGCTTTGTAACCATGTCCCTGTGTAGTAAATATGTCCTTGTTTTACCAACTCTGTAGGTTAAGGTTTTTCTCATTATGTTTGTCATAAAATATTAAAATTGACCTTCTCCTTCCCTAAGATCTGAGATGCACATCTTGTTACAACTTGCACTTGCTTATATTTGTTTCCATCACCAAGGTTTTTCCAAATGGTCTCTCAAAATATTGATTGCTCCCTGTAAGCAATTTTCATCAAGGAAAGGGGGTTGCTATTTCACTTTTGAAACATCCTGATTTGTATCGGTATCCTTAATCATCACCATAGTTGCCATCAAAATGTGTTCGTGAAGGTCTGTCCTCAAAATCAATCATAAAATATAATTCTAAGCTGCCAGCAGTTCTCTTATATTTGTCTTGTAGGGGACCAGGGCTGTAGTCTATCACATGAAGTTTGTCAAGAAACAATCCCTCATCATGATACTCGTCATCAAAATTGGTGCCCCACTAAAACATATTATGTATGACTTTTCACAATTTTGTTTAAGGTGCACAAATAGATGAGGGCACATATGGTCATCAAAATTGTTCTCTTCCGGGTCAGTAGTACCTTCTTTACTGGATCCAACAACATTGTCTTCATGGGGAGCCAATACATCTTGCTCTAAGGATGTTTCATCTCCATCAAGACCCTTGTTATCTTAATTTTCGCAAAGTTGTTCCATAATTTTCTGATCCAAAATCCCCTTTTGATCAGCCTCATCTACATTAGAACCACAGTCTTCAAAAGGATTATGGGGCTGCCCTTGCTGCAGATTTGTGGCAATTATCTCTTCCAGATTGTCTTTGTGGCGGTGTTCATTTGTGTCTTCTTCAAGTTCAACAATGTCTTTATCTCTATTATTGCTGCCACAAATTTTTTCTCTTGAGACAACAGAGACATTGTTAGTGGATCCAACAATATTGTCTTCATGGGCAGCCATGACATCTTGCTCTAAGGATGTTTCATCTCCATCAAGACCCTTGTTATCTTCATTTTCAGAAAGTTATTCCATATTGTTCTGATCCAAAATCCCCTTTTTGATCAGCCTCATCTACATTATAACCACAGTCTTCATAAAGCTTATGGGGCTGCCCTTGCTACAAATTTCTGGCAATTTTCTCTTTCTCACTCTTTGTGGTAGTGTTCGTTTGTGTCTTCTTCAAATTAACAATGTCTTGATTTCCATTATTGTTATCACATTTTTTTTCTTTTGAGACAATGGAGACACCATTACATTTTGGAAAAAACCCCAATCTTTTTCTTTGATCCAGAGTGCCCTTTTCTTCAAGGATGTTAGATGGACCTTTGTTTACAATACATTGATGATTATCTATGAAAGACGTGAACAAAAGGTCCCTTTCCATCTTTAATGCCCATACAACTTCCACATGAAAATTTAAATTTGAATATAAATGCAGTTTGTACCCTTTTTACAATGGAGTAAAAGGGAGTGGACAAGGTGAGATGTCCAATGCAATTACAGGCAAGACTTCAGTGTGCCAAAACTATACAACATATATCACAATGGAAGCTATATCTTTAATGTCTATTTCAGAATTTGGACCATAACTGCTTTTTGGGAATTATGTAAATTGGCTATATATGTGATTTTCCTTTTGTTCATATCCAAAATCCACTTTTGATCAGCCTCATATACATTATAACCATAATCTTCAAAATGATTATGGGCTGCCCTTGCCGCAGATTTGTGACAGTTATCTCTTCACCACTGTCTCTGTGGTGGTGTTCATTTATGTCTTCTTAAAGTTCAACAACATCTTTATCTCCATTATTGTGCCACAAAATGTTTTCTCTGAGACAACATAGACATCATATGTGGATTCAACATTATTGTATTTATGGGGAGCCAAGACATACTATGGTTAAGGATGTTTCATCTACATCAAGAGCCTTGTTATCTTCATTTTCACAAAGTTGTGCCATAATTTTCTGATCCAAAATCCCCTTTTGATCAGCCTCATCCACATTATAACTGCAGTCTTCAATCTCCATCAAGACCCATGTTATCCTCATTTTCACAAAGTTGTTCCATAATATTATGATCCAAAATCCCCTTTTGATCCCTTGCTGCAGATTTGTGCCAATTATCTCTGGCAGACTGTTTCTGTGTTGGTGTTCATTTGTGTCTTCTTCAAATTCAACAATGTCTTTATCTCCAGTGTTGCTGTCACACAATTTTTCTTTTGAGACAACAGAGACATCATTACATTTGGAAAAAACCGCAATCTTTCTCTTTGATCCAGAGTGTCCTTTTATTCAAGGATATTAGAATTGATGATTATCTATGAAAAACATGAACAAAAAGTCCCTTTCCATCTTTAACCCCCATACAACTTCCACTTGAAAATTTAAATTTGAATAAATGCAATTTGTACCCTTTTTTCTGTGGGAGTAAGAAAGAAGACGACAAGGTGAGAAGCTGAATTGCTTCATATGTTTGCTTGAACCCAAAAATTTATAATCAGTTGAATGATTCTCCAACAAAGACCACGTTGTAGACTCATACATAACAATCACTTAAAACATAACCCTGCAATCTCTAATAAATGAAGGTATCATGCCTAGGCATATAAAATTAAGATATGGTAGACATTTTGTTTGTTGGATAGATATTAGAGTTTGGCTAGAATGTTGCTTCATTGCCAACAATGTAAACAACAAATCCACCAAAGGTTGTTCTTGGAAATGGTTGGAGCCATACCCTTATTGTTAAAATTGGACAACTAGGTCCAAACTCCATGTTGTGATGCTCAGATGAAGACTCCAATATTTTTATTGGGTTCCTCTTTCGAAGAGGTGCAAGATCGATTTAAAGATCGTCTTGATCCGATGAGCAGAACATTTATTTTGAATTTATTTTTAATACTTTCAAAATATGTGTAGGTCGGCCTTAGAGTTTTACACCCCCAGCAAATGTGTCACACGCCCTCAGTGATTGATATAAATAGAGTCAACATTGGAGGACATTTCAATCATCTCATCACACACATCCTCATGATCTATAAATGATGCCGTAAATTTGGATGATGCTGGAAATGGATGCCGTAAATCTGGATTTCGTAAATATGGATGCCGTAAGTATGGATGATGCTGGAAATGGATGCTGTAAATCTGGATGCTGTAAATCATGCCAGATTTTAGCTGCAAATTTGCACTCCAGAACAAGGTGGCGGGCGCACTCCATGTTTTCTCTGCACAAAATACATCTAGAAGGTCCATAAAAACCCCTTTTTTGCAATCTGTCTTCTGTCAGAATTTTATTGTGACACAGAAGCCAGCAAAAGAAATCAACTTTCGGAATGGAGGTGTGATTCCAGATCCCCTTCCAAGGCGCTTGATTCGGAGGGACATGAGACTGCTCCAGTAACTTTGCGTAGCCCTGCGCCACAAAGTAGCCACTAGAAGTCGACCCCCAGCCTCGAAGATCCTTTCTCCTCGCGTGAATGGGAGCCATGCCCTTCAAGAGAGCAAAAAGAGATGCGCAGTCATTCTTCAGATCCGGAGGCACCTGAATTTGCTTCCAGTTCGACCAAGCACACCTGTTCCATGATGAAATGTCCCACAGCGTGTTGTATCCAACGTTGGACAACTACAAATGCAGCAATTGCAGGGAGCTGATCTCCGCAAGAGCGGCATTGTTCATTATACGATCATCTCGAATATTAATATGCTTGCCATTTCCAGGGATCCAAAACACATGGGAATTGACCAGAGGGATGACTTTGGCGCAGAGCTTAAGGAAGGGCGATCTGATCTGGGGGAGAGGTTTATCAAGGCAGCGAGATCTCTGTCCTTTGAAATATTTCTTCCATAACGCCAGCTGCGCCCAGCCAGGATTGGGAGCGATAATCCTCCAAATGATTTTAGCTCCCATAGCTACGTTTTGGGAGCAGAGATTTTTAAAATTCAAACCCCCCTCCATCAGGGGCTTGGATACTTAATCCCAATTGACGAGAGGAGTTTAAATCTCATTCTGTTTGCCTCCCTTCCAAAAAAATTTGCGAATGTAATCCTCCATCTTCCTAAGGATACCAGTAGGAGCCAAAAGGACAGAGAATTGAAATAAAGGGAGACTGTTGAGCACAACCTTAATGAGCATCGTCTTACCTACAATATTGAGCCAGAAGAAGCCCCAGGCTTGCATTTTGGTCTTGAATTTCTCTAATTGGGGGAGCCAATCTCTGCTGAAGGCGCTCTTGAGGAAGATAGGAAGCCCAAGGTACTTGAACGAAGACTAGGATGAGGAGGCAGTAAACCCAAAACATCTGGCAATGGCATTGAGAGGGGTGGCTGAAGTGTTCCAACAAAATATGTGACATTTCCCATTGTTAAGTTTATTGTCAGATTCCTCACAGAAGTCATCCAACACGCCTTTGAATCTAGATGCCAAGAGCATAGTGGCTACACCCAGCAACAGTGAATCATCGGTAGAAGGGCGTGATTAATATTTTTTACTCGTCTTGCTTTGCTGAGCCCAATAATCTCTTGATCTTGCTGCTTCTTGTCTAGGAAAAAGCTGAGTACATAAGCTTGAAGAACAAATAGGATAGGTGAAAGAGGACACCCTTGCCTAAGTCCTCTCAAGGCTTTCAAGAAATCAGCAGCCCTGCCATTCACCAGAGGGCCAATCCAGGGCTCCGAAATACAAGCCCGAATCTAATTGGTGAAGTTAATCCCAAACCCAAGCTTATGCAAAACATCCAACAGAAAGCTGTGTCTAACTTGGTCAAAAGCATTTTCTTTATCAAGCTTGACAACCATACCTTTTTCATTTCGATGCAGACTTGAATGAATCACCTCTTGGACTAAAATGAAGTTGTCCACAATATGCCTGCCTTGGATGAAGCCACCTTGATTCTCTAGAATAATTTTGGGGAGGATGTTTTTCAATCTGTTGGCTATTACTTTGGTTATCAATTTGTAGTCGATGTTACAAAGAGAAGTCAGACGGAATCTATTGAAGGTATTGGCTCCTTTCTCCTTAGGGATGAGGGCAAGGAACACAGAGTTAGTGCTGCCTCCAATTTTCTGACAAACTTGGGATTTTAAAACCATTTTAAACACGTCCTTTTCCACTATCTGCCAACAGGATTGGAGGAATCTGGCTGTAAATTTGTCCGGGCCTGGGGCTTTGTCGGGATCCATAGCAAAGAGGGCATCCTTTACTTCATTTTTGGTGACCTTTGCTTCCAGCAGCTGATTCATCTTGGAGGTTATCAAGAGGGGAACCACATTGAGAAGTTTAGAATTCTGGCCCATCAACACTTACTATATAGATTTTTAAAGTGAATGAAGGCTGCCCTTTTGATGCTCATATTGTCCTTATGAGTGGTATTCTCTTCCTTGATTTCAGAGATGGTGTTGAAGCATTTCCGCGCTTGGGCTTGCTGGTGAAAGGAGGAGGAGTTCCTGTCTCTTGCTTTTAGCCAAAGACTGCGAGATTTTTGTCTCCAATATTCTTCCTCAGCCAAACATGCATTGTGAAATTTTTGCTGAAGATGTGCTTCCTTGTCTAGTACATCTTTTGATATCTCAGCATCTTCCGACTGCAAATGGTGGAGCTCTAAAGTACTTTGGATTTTTTTCCTTTCGGTTGCAAGATTGGGCAGAGATTTGGCCCAACTTTTCAGAACAGCTTTCACTCTTTTGAGTTTTTCCTCCCAAACGAAAAAGGAGGAGCCCTTAACTGGCTGCCTCCAATTTTCCTTGACCATGTGCATGAAATCAGGTTCCTTGACCCATAGAGGGCTAAATCTGAATGGGATGGGACCTAGATCAAGATGGGCCAGTGTTAAAATTGGACAACTAGGTCCAAACTCCGGGTTGTGTTGCTCAAATGACGATCCCAATATTTTTATTGGATTCCTCTTTCGGAGAGGTGTAAGATTGATCTAAATATCATCTCGATCGAATGAGCAGAACATATACTTTGAATTTATTCCACTTATGTGCTAGGTCGCCCTGGAATGAAATATAGACTTAAATGTCTTAAAGGACGTGTCACACACCCCCAAAGATGCCTATATATTGGAGAGACTTGGAGTTCATTTTACACAGAATGTGTGGAGGATTTTCTTCTCTCTTGATGGCGTTGGAGCTGTGTTCTTGGTGCTGCGTATTTGTGGAGTATTCTCTGTTTGGGTTGTACTGGGGTTATGTGTGACACGCTTGGCCGAATGACCTATTAGAGACTTTGCTGGTAGAAGCATCTTGTTGATAACCGTAACGCCACCATTCATCATCTTTGTTTTGGCTTGTCTTCTATCGATCTATTAGTATGTTCTATCTGCTTCAGTGTTGTGCCCTAATCTGAAATGGCATAGAACATGTTCAGAAATTAACATGGTATCGGAGCTGGAGCGGAGACAAAGCCCAATTTATGTTGAAAAGCAATCTGTGATCTAGGATCAACTGCTTCCCTCGTGCCATCTTATTTCTGTACTCTTTCAATTGATCTAAATCTGTGGGAACCGTCACCACATTATCGATATATATATTCAAGCCAAATTCATCTAGAAGGAAGGAGATCCTTGCCTTCCAGATGACATAGTTTGAAGCACCATCCAACCTGTCCTGATATCTTAACCCTGCAGTGGTTGTCTCTGAAAAAATTTCAAAAAATCCCTCTTCCTCTGTGCTCAGCTACTGCTCTACTACTCGCACTCCCTCCTGGAATGCATGTCTCTACTAGATACTGCTGTCAACTTGCAACTAGAAATTCGAACTTCCGAGACTAGAAGTTCCTTGAGAGAAATTTTCCCTCAGTGTGTGCTCTTCTTCCACCCGACGTAGGTTCTGCACTCGAAAACTGTTGCAGAAAACCTTTGCATCCAACTAGAGATATTGCCAATGAAATTATTTAGCTGCTCCCTCTACCTCTGGAATCACTCGATCTGGAAATATTGAATTGTTCTGCCTCTCAGAAAAATAAAATCTCCTCAGGTAAATCAGACTCTTAGCAAAGGGACTGTGACCCCCTTGGGAATTTCAATCTGCTACCCACACTGAAAAAAATTCCTTCCTTTCGCTTCTAAGATCTCTTGCCGATCAACCTAGCTCTGGTACCATGTGAAAATTCCTAAAATCAGTATCCTGTTGCAACAACTGGAAATTATTCTCCTAATTGATAATTTTATTTAACAATTTATTTGTTGTTTGTTATGACAAATACCGAATAAATCACACTCTAATCTACATAAATAAAACCATGGAAGAATAGACAACGTAAAAAATGCTAACGTACACACATAAAATGAACATAATTATTTTTGGACAAAATTCCCCAGAAAAACCCAACTTGGGAAAATCGGTGCAACAGATAAGTGTTTTATTTTATTATGATACAATGAAATCTGAGTACATCTATGGATGCCCATGGAAATCCAAACAACAAGATAATATGGAAAAAAAATGAATGGAAATTACCCTTCTTCCACAAGCAATTTTTGCCACAGCTTGTCTAGACTGCTCCCACAAGCAATTTCTACGTCAACCTCTACGCTTTTCTACGTAGATGGCTAGACGACTTTCCTCAGACTAGGCTATGATGAAGTTTTTCTGCCTTTGGATGCTGAGAAAATCATCTCTCCGACACTCTGGGACTTATTCCCTGCCTTTGGAACTGAGAACGATTTTTCATTCCTCCAAATCAAACTGTCTGGATGAAGCAACTACGCAGAGCCTCTGCGCTTCCTCTCTGGGATAAATCAGAACTATTACTGCTTCCTCTCTGGATATGGAAAATATTTTCTTTGGATCACTGTCCCTAACCCACATACTGCTTTGATCTCACTGACTGTCGCTCTGGAAACTGAGTGTTGCTACTCTAGAAATTTATCTACCTATGAAATCGAATTGCTGAAGTGATTTATCCGTCACCACATTGACCTCCTCTTATAATCCTCCATTGGAGCCCCAACGACCAATATTAAAACATAATCAACGCTTAGGATAATATTGGAGTCGGTCAATATTAAAACATAATCAACGCTTCTTCCAGCTCCAAAATGGGTTCTCAAATAGATCAAAGACTTGCAATGCAATTTTCTTTGGGGGCCCTTAGGGAAAAATAGAAAATGGGCACTGGTCAAATGGACAACTGTTTGCAAGCCGAAAAAGTATGGAGGCCTTGGTCTCCGAGATCCTCATCACAGTAATGCAGTAATGGGAGCTCGGATCTAGTGGCAATGGATGTCAGCGCCACACACGCCTTGGGCTCTACTCTGGACTGCCAAATATGCTAACAATAGACCACCCAAGGATCTCATCATATTGACAACGGTCGATGCAGGATCCTTGATTTGGAATGTTGCTAAGAAACATCGAATCATGATACAAGAGCACAACTTTTGGGAGGTCAGAGATGGGAGCACGACATGCTTCTGGGCTGATTCCTGGCAACAGAGACCCAAGTTAGTCAACATTATTAGACCTCAACTACAACTAGACTCGATCAATCATCTAGCCGAAAATTTCAAACAGTACTGGTCTTCAACAACAATCCAGGGGTATCGACAATGGAAACAAGAAGCTCACTTTTTAGACCACAGGCAGGAGGATACACACAAGGACATTGATACAGAGCTCAATAGTAGGAAGATCATATACTCAGAAAAGAAAGATCTTCTTCGATGGGGACACACACCTCGTGGCACGTTTACTACAGAAGAAGCCTACATGCTGATGACACCTCCCCAAGACCCAAAAGATCCCCTATGGGATTGAATATGGTCTCCAGGCATATGGCCCAAAGTCTCCACCTTTGTATGGCTCTTATGTCACAAATGAATCCTTACCTAGGACAATCTCATTAATGGATTCATAGGGCCCTCAAGGTGCCCCAACTGCACAAACCATAATGAGACCATTCAACATCTTATGGACACTTTTTTATTGGCAAAAAAACTATGGGAAAAAATCAGTTTCAGATGCAAAAAAGTGGGCAGAATCTCAGGGGACATAATCAACACCATACGCAACTGGCCCCTAGCTCCTTACAATAGTAAGTTGTTAAACTCTCTTTGGACGCTCCTCCCGGGACTCATTCTGTGGAAAATCTGGAAAGAAAGGAACAAGAGAATTTTTAAGAATTAATGCACTCCCTTGGACACAATATGGAACAATTTCTGCTGTAATATCCAAGAAACTCTGGCTCTCCTTTAATTGCAGAAGGAAGATCTTCCTAATCAAAATCTGGAAAGGTCCATCTGGGAGAACTGGAAACTCTCGCCACCTTCAGGTCTTCTCAGTGATCACTCTCCTCCTACTCATTTGGATTCTCCCAGCAATTGGACCCCTCCTTCTGTTGGACAGATAAAGATGAATTTTGATGGCGCTTCTAAAGGAAATCTAGGAGATTCAGGATATGGAGGCATTTTCCGAGACCATAAAGGCAATCCCCTCTTGATCTTCTATGGGTCAATAGGGTGGGACTCCAACAATTCAGCTGAATTAGAAGGTTTATGGCAAGGTCTATGTCTTGCTCAACAATACAACTATTTTCCTATTGAAATAGAAGGATATTCTCAAATTCTCATCAATGCAGTCAACTAACTTCTCACGGGAGCTCCTGCTTCCAAAGTGGCTGAGAGTTGGAGGCTGGCGGTGAGATTGGAACTCATAGAACAATGGATGAAGCACAACAGAGCCATCTCCTTTAAACATGTTAAAAGATCTGGTAACAAGGTAGCGGATATGCTAGCAAATACAGGATTGTACAGTCCTCAAATCTTAACTTTTGGACCCCTCACTATTCTTAATGATAGCTCTCTCTTACAGGCATGTACCAATTTGGTGCACAAAGACACAACAATCCCGGATGCAGGTGATTAAAATGGGCTATCAGTTGGCGGGCTCTTGGGATGGCAAGTGGCATCGCCACATGGCCATCCACAGGTCTCAGCGACGGGCATTAAATTGCCCCAACCGCTCCCACATATGCAACTTAATTCTGCCCATTTACCGATGCCATCGCCGATCCTTCAAAATGAATGCTCCTGGTTGTCTTCCTCCTTCGCCTCTGCCGCTAAGCTGCAATTGCCCCCCTAGAGTCTTGGAGCCGAGCCCCCGAACGCCTACAGGGCGGCGTTGCAGTCTCCTCTGCTGCATTGAGGTGATTCCTGGTCTGCACTTCTCTCAGAGTCTTCTCTACCATCTGAATTTCACCCCTGCAGATAGACTTTCCCTAGCTTCTGCCCTCTCAGCTCCTTGGGTCCCTCACCCCACTGCTACTTCGTCTTAGAGCTCTCACTCTCCCCACTACTCCACCATGCCCTGTCTTCATCATCACATGCGCTGCCGACGCGGTAGTAGCAGAGGTTGGGTTGCTCACTCCTCTCCTTCTTCCCACTCTGATACTACTCCCTCTTCTCTGGAGCACTCTCACGGACGCTATCCGGCCACTCGAAGTGGGCATGGTCGTGCTGGAACTCCTGGCCGGTCCTGCTCCTCTTCTTTGCATCCTCCTGCCACGACCATAACCCCGTCACTGCCTCAGCTGGAAATGACTACCTCTCTGCAACCCACCCACTCTGCTCAATTTCACTTTCTGTGCACCTTGGACCGCCCGCGCGTTACTGAAACTGTCACCGTCTCCTTCAAAGAGGAACCCACTAGTGTGGCTGGCCTTCATCCCAGAAAACTGCAGAAATTCTCCAACCAAAGCGCTCCTTCTACAGCTGAGAAGAGCAACCCTGCTTCCAGCAGCCAAAGCAAAGGCTCTGATAGCAGCAGTGAAGAATGGAAGAGCAGTAAAGATGCTCCTAGAAAACCCTGTGATACTAAGGAGTCTCGGAACACAGAGGATGCCACCCACGACAAGCTAGCAGACGACACCTATGAGTACATGTGTCTAATTGTGGAAGAGACACCTCCCTCTCCAAATGACACCTAAGCACTTAGGTTATTTCTGGATTCTGGTTTCTGGTTCCAAGGTTTTTGGGCCTGTTTATATGGTTTCTGGTTTCAATGTCTATTTGAGGTTTGCAAACAATTATCATTTTTCCATGTGCAACGCTGGTTTTCTCTCTGTAGGCAGTGATAAAACTACTTATTGGACTGGTTTCCCCTTCGTGGGCAGTCCTAATTTTGTTATTTTTGAGAACTATGCCTTCGGAATAGGCTAGGACTGCAGAGGCCCGAGCCTCCTTGTATTTTATGTTACATTAATAGAAATTAGTCTTATTTAGAAAAAAAAAATATTGGAGTCGATCCATGTGAGTTTCTAGATCATTATCACCTTGACTTAATTAATTCTGATTAATTAACCATATTCCCTAAGTTTTGACTTAGGGAATATTTAAAAAACTAGTTAATAATATAATTAAGCCACTTCTAGGCGGAATTTCCAGAAATGATTTATAGGTTTTGGAGAACTCATGTATTCTAGCCTCTCCACAATTTTTTGGGCTAGAACACATATGATGCTACAAAAACTAAAACTCAAGATCTGATTCATCTTTAGACTCAAGGTCCATAAGGACACATTCATTGTGCTCTTATTATTCTTCTAATGAATATTTCTCATTGCTTTCATTTGAAATATCACTTTCTTCTTTGTAGTTGTAACTCCTTCTCTTTTGAGCTTTAGCTTTTCAAAATTTCTAGGGTTTATTCGTGCTCTTCATATCCTTTCTTATTTTCCTCCTTTTTACTTATTTTGTGTGGAAATTTTGTAGCCAACTTCTCCAGATTCAAAACACTTGAAAGGAAGCATGCCTTTATACTTTCCAGCACCTCTTTTTAATTTATTGGAAAAATAAGAAAATTAATCAGATTCACTACTAGAGTATTCTTCTTATTCCTTGATTTTATTTGGAAGTTTATTGAGATTTTTGGTAACAACCTTGAACTTCTTGGAGGACTTAAATGTAGCTTCACTAGATTCAAATTTATCTTCCACAATACGCATCTCATAAGATGTGAGAATTCCAAGAAATTCCTCCATAGTGAGAGTGCTCAAAATATATTTCCTCAATAGATGAAAACTTGGGGTTAAATCTTGTTGGTAAAGGCCTCAATATCTTCTGAATAATGACTTCATCCTCAAATTTTATATCTATGCTCTTGATCAAATTAGTCATTGTTTCAACTCTTCTGAAAAATTCTGTAATAGTTTCATCTTCCTTCATTTTCAAGCTCTCAAACCTCATCCTATAGGTTTGGATCTTCACTTTCTTCACCTTATGATCACCTTCATATCTATTCTCAACTTTTTCCCAAAATTCTTTAGTTGATTTACAATGCATGACCTTTATCAACTCATTCTCACTAAGTGCTGCAATGATGGAATTTCTTTCTTTGGACTTGTTTTGATACCTCTTATTTTCATCAGTGTATGAAGGAAGAACATCATTGACAACATATCCAAACACCAGAATAGAGAATATGTCAATACCTAAACTCATGAGGTGCCCATCCATTCTCATCTTCCATAAGTTTTAGTTTTCACCATAAAAAAATGGAACTTTCACATCATGGCCAGGCATTGTCCCCTCTCAAACTCTCCTTTCAGTGGTCAAGCTGCAACAAAGGAACCAACTCTTATACCATTTTTGAGAAAAAAAAATATTGAGAGGGGGGGTGAATCAATATTACAAAAATATATAAATTATTCCTGCAATATAACTTATTCGGAAATTAAATTCAGAAAGATATAACAAGATCATATACGTGAAAAACAAAAACAACCATCACATGTATACCCTTAGATTTTAGGTGGAAAAACTCTGTACAGGGAAAAAAACCACCAAAATGTTTGATTCTTCTTCTTATTATGTATTTCTTCAAAATATTCTCATTTACATTATATCCTCTAGCACCCATTAACAATGGAGCACCCACCCCTTGACTGAAATGAGAAATATTGGCCACAACCAACTTGGAGCACCCACCCCTACAATAGACAATTAACGTGCACTTAGCTGGAAGACCCCACTCCAAGTACACACAATTCTGCTACAAGAGAATATGATTCAGAACTGAAAATATTATTGCCTGAACAAAACATGCAAAAAATAAGCACACTTGTGCAACCACAATTTCACACTCCAATTGAGAGAACACATCTCTCCACACACACTCTCCAAAATGATATTCAATATTTTCACACAACTCTAAAAAATTGTTGAAGAATAATCTCTGAAGCACACTACAATTCTGAAGCTTTGAATTCACTACAAAACTCACTAGTTGTGTACTAGGAACACATGCACACTCACTTGCTCACACTGCTAGAGAACCAACCAAATGAACTTCTTGCCTTCAAAAATTTGTAATTTATGAGATCAATTAATTATTCAAGTGATGGAGCTTGCCCAAATCCTGTTCACATCCTTCATATTTGATTGAGCTGGAATTTTTGACCAAATCAAGTCGCTCATCCCACTATACTTTTGATAATTTTAAATTTTATCACCTTTTGAAGGGCCCACAACTTGTCTCGACATTTTTCAGGAAAATTCTTACAATAAGCTTTGTTAAAAGAAATTTAATTCGAAATGAACGTACGAAATCCGAATATTTTTTCATGTTTTTCCTCAGTCGCTCACACAACACTGAGTAGATCCAGCCGATCACTCCCACAACACAACACGCCAACAACTGAGAAGTTTCAGTCTCTCCTACATGTCTTTATCCATGCAACCGAGGCCAAGCATAAGATAAAACAAAGAATCTATCCCTTACATTTGCAACATAGTTCCAGGGGGTTGACAAGACCTGTAAACTATCCTTCCAATCCCAACTTGACATTAGGAAACCAGCTACATGACTCAACAAGGATCTACACACATTATCAACTAGACCTCTAGCCCACATGTAGCTTAGCTTCATATGAGGCCTTATTACCTCATGGAAATTCTTCTACATACCTTCTAAGACTTATGATAGCATTTTACATCAGCATGAAAACCCTCACAAGTGTAAAATAAACTCAATATGATACATAAGGACTCATGAATACATACTTCAACATGTGAAATCAATGGCAACAAAAATAGACTAACACTTCTCCTTAAACATGATCAAATAAAAGTGTAACTCTATGTAACTCATGAAATAATAATTTGAGAGGGATACTAAAGAAATTGAAAAAATCAGAAATGACTGGAACTATGCTGATGAATGGGATCTTGGTTGTCTATCGATACACAATGAAGAAGCTATTTCACCCCATATGGTTATCAATTCCCTATGCAGGGACTTCACTATATTGTTTAGGATAGACAAGATGATCCAAAACCTCCCTACGGCTCGCTACTAGATAAAATCAAAGTTAACAGTGGAAATTACTAGGTACAAGAATCTATCCTGGCTAGCACTAGACGATTGGGAAAAAATCACGAAGGCTAAGAAGCACGTGAATTGAAACTTCATCCTATAACAAGATGCTTCCAACACTTACGCAGTCCAACCAATCCCACCAATGCAATCAATTACAGATCAACAAGAAGATTGGGCTGAAGTGACATTAATCTCACCTCAAATGCATATGGCGAGAATGTGTGAATCTCAAGGCCAATTCCCCGCTACCACATCCAAAATGTCTAAAGCATCCAAATCACAAATGTGTTCATGAAAATTTATGTTATTTACTTTTCATTGAAGTTATTTTAATTTGAATTTCGATTAACTTAAAAATAGTTAATATGATAATTATTTTTTGTACATTTTATTCAAGACGTTGTTTCTCGCTTAGAGGGGGTTGTTGACAGGGGAAATATTTTTTGATGTTATCAGATCTGAACGTACTTGATACACATATCTACTGTTGGTATAACTATATACTCATGCATCCTTGATAAAACACTTTTTGATATATGTGTCTATTTACAAAAGTTTAAGATGTTTTGAATTCCAAACTTGTTTCGTATTATGTAATATCTTATTAATTTAGTTGCTTGGTCTTCTGGTATTTACTATCGAATCCGGTGATTAAAAAATTGAGCATTTGATTTAAATTTAAGTTCCATGATCTTGTCTCTGGAATCCATGGTATTAATTATGGTATCATGTTGATTCTTACAATTTTATTATTCTGATATTTATTATTTGTTCACAATTCATTGTGGGATTAACCTGAGAAGGAAGGAACAATTGCACTTGTTGCATCGTTCTCTTTATTTATTTTTATATCACCGAGATAACGATTGTATCTTAAACACACACACACACACACACACACACACACATGTGTTTTTATTTATTTTTATGATTGTAATTTGAGTATTCGTCTTTAACTTATGAGATATACCATTCATTAACAGCTAGTTGATTTAAATTTCTTCCGTTTAAGCCATCTTATTGCTACAACGTATTCATTTTATCAATATTCGGTCCTGTTTTATTTTCGTTTTGAAAACCTTATAATCACAGCCATGGAATATCCCATGTGATGTGCATGAGACCAACCTAAATAACCTAAAGAGGGAGGATTTTTGAATCCTCAACGAATGCATTCTTGAGTGCTTCCCATAAATAACAATTTGAGAACCAACACTTTCTTTCTTAAGAGATCAATGGATATTTTTCTTGAGAAAGTAACTCTAGTTTATCAAATGTCTCTCCCTCTTCAATCTCATCACTCAAACCCTTAATAATAGTTTGTAGCTTTCTATTTTCTCTCCCTAACATTATTTTTCATCATTAAATATGCATACAGAGGTAGGGGATAATAAGTACTCATTATTGTATTGTGTTTGGATGTATTCTTAATCAATGGGGAGGTAGGATATTTAGGAGTAGAAACCACTTCCTCTTCTGCATATATGTTCAGGATAGTATTAAATAATTCTCCCAAAAATACTCTTTCTAGTTTGTGTGGGCTAACATGACTTTCTATCATTAATCCTTCTTCTTGTTCAGGCTCAGAAAAAACAAAGTTGAACTCCATTTCTTTTGTTGGTTCTTGTGGAGAAATAGACAGCTCAGGTTCAAGTTACCTTGCTATTTCTTGTGGGGAAACAGGAGGGCTTATTCTTATTCTACCTTTGTTGGTTCCTATGGAGTAGTATGGGAGCTTTCTTCATCCTCTTCCATCTTTGTTGGTTTTTTTGGAGCAACAAGTAAGGTTCATGTTCCATCGTTATGTTGGTGTGTGTTATATTCTTTCCACGATTAGCTCTAGGGGCGAAGTAGGGGATAAGAGGGGGGTGACAAGCCCCCCTGCACGGGGTTTGGGGCAGCACCCCGGAATAATTTTTTTAGACCCTATATTAGGTGGGCGGACTTGCCAATGGTTTTGTGCATGGGTTTGCACATGGTTTTGGGCCTGATGGTTTTCTGCCCATGGTATTTGGTAGATACGGTCAAGGGAACTACGACTATGTTCTAATCCAAGGTTAATGGATTGGGGTTTTTGAATGCTTCGACATGTATATATCTGTCATAACATTGAAAGGAATATAATGAAAAATCAATTTGATAGTACCGATTTTTGGATCCAGGGGAAAATCTTTGTGTATATATGTTTTTTTTTTACGCTCTCGCTATTGTTTATTTTCTGTTTTAAGAATTCGTTTGCAGATAATTTATGTATAGGGTTAAAACCTACACCTTATTGGTTCTTATTGGGCAGTAGGGATTTATTCCAGGTTTTTCTTAGTATACCACATCCTCCTATTTTTTGAAATATGTAAAACATTAGGTCTTTTATTTATTCATCTTAGCCACTTGGTTAGGGTTTCTTATAATGATTTACATGTCACTATTGTGGCTACTCTCATATCTTGGTGGAGTTTCAACCAAACCCAAATTGAACCCTGCTAAGGGAGATATTCCATTGCAAGTTTCACCATGGAAATATATCCTTAAACTATAGTTATTTGAACCACAACTTATGTAACTTCTTAGTTGTGCCATTACGAGTTTGTGGTGAAGTTGCAATGACTGCAATTATTGTTGGTGCTTACACAATGTCCTTCCAAGTCCTATTTGTCTCTTTGTAACACATCTATGACTAGGAGTTTGATTAGGCCATGTTGATTTAGGGTATGAATGGGATGTATGACCTTATTTTCTTGTGCCACCATGGCATATAAAGTATTAAAGAGGGAGAATAATAGGTTCATAAATTTATCATGCAACAGGTGATTGAAAAACTTGAGTTGTTACAAGTGAATGACCTTGTAATGACCCTCTTAGGTGATGTATTTTTGTTTGAAAAGGGTGGTGTATACCCATTAATCTAAGATTGACTACATATTTAACCCCATTTCCTTCTTGACTAGGGCCTCTTCTAGCTCAAGGAATTGCTATACCACTTCAGGCATCTGCAATATATGAAAATACTAATGTTTACATGTGGGAACACTGTTACTTATTCTACCCTTTCCTTTCTCACTTTTACCAATGTTCCAACCACCATTGTATTGTCCTCCCTAAAATTCATGGATAAATCTATGGATACATCATCAATGTACCCATGAAATCTATGTATATAACCCAACCAACCTTCCTATTGAAAAAATTATGTTAACATGGAAAAATCGTAGACACATTTGTACAACCCAGATGGTGCCTAAAGTCATCCATTCGAGCGTACAGGTGAATAATTTCCAGTTGAAGACATCATGAAAAATTAAAATCATAGTTTTCCAAAGGCTTTAAATATTAAATCTACTGGTGTGGCATATTCAAAGGCCGAACTTAGTGACCACACAATTTTCCTTCAATAGTCTCACGGTCAAGAGAAATTCCAAGTCAACAATCTAGGACCACTCCACACACTTGGAAGATGGGATTCCCTGATATGTACCAACCAAGCATAGTCGATTTCAAGTTTACTTGGAGATATGCATCCCCCAAGGGATCCTCTTGTCCTACTCATAAGTTATTTTCTCATTATTGGACCAAGAGAGGGAAGAGGAATTCAAAATTTTATATAAACAAGCCATTGGATAACCAAAAACAAGAGGAAGTAGAGCATTGTTATGCTGGAAAAATTGTTCCTCAACAATCCAACATTCTAGTGGGAAAATGATTTCACCATTCAGAGAGTCTTCATACTTCTTTGAGAGAGAGAGGATAATCTTGCAAAGAGACCAAGGAAAGGAACTTCCTTGTTGAGGATTTTGAGCACCATTGCTCAATTTTTTTGCTCAATTTTTTTCCAAGCGTTTAGTATTCATCTACTATATTCATCTTCTACTTTCAATAGTAAATAAAGGGAGCCATTTTCCATTACTTTTTTTACTTGTTTTCTTCATCAAGCATTGTTTGTGTGTTTGTTTTATAGTTTAGTTCATGTTTATGTATGCATTGTTCTGACTATTTACAATGCTTTGTTTACTCATGTTTGTCCACTAACAACAACCAATTCTACCTATGATTTATTTCCAGGGAACATCTGACTGCTAAGAATTTTTCTTTTGGTACCCCATAGCAACAAAAACACCATCACACATTTGGAGAATCCACATGTTTCATTTATTTACTCTAACGGTTATTTTTGCAGGACCTCCTCTTTGCATTATCATTGCTTGGTTAATTCATCACCTCTATGGAATTTGTGCATGACCTTCTGGACCTGTTTTGAAAGAAGTTTGATTGTTCACTATTTTTCTACATCTGCGCATATTTTAGGCACACAAACGCGTGTGCGCATCTGTGCACAAGAAAACCCGCACGATTTAAAGAGAGAGAAAACCTTTAGTGAATTGCCTTCACCTCTCTACTAGTAGAGTAATTACATAATTTTTGCTTTTTATTTTCATTTCTCATATAGATTAATTAGGGGGGAAAGTAAGTGGCCACATTCCACATATCTTTTTCAATTTATTTTTCTATTTTTTACAAGTCACGTAGATTAATTAGTAAATGAGTAAGTGGACCCTTATCCACAAATCTTGTTACTAACCAAAGCATTTTTATTTCATTAGTTTTTGGACTAGGACCAAGTGTTACTACATAAAGTAAGTTATCTCTGATTCCCTTGTATATTCTAGATGAACCTGGGCTTTCATATGAAATATTTCTTAAAGCACTTGAGTTTTCCATCTCCTTTTAGGAAAACATAGTGTAATAGGAAAAATAGTAAGTGCCCCATCATCCACATATCATGTATTATTCATGCAAGGAAAAATTAACACTTAGTTTAATTAGAGGGTATTGTATGTCCACGTCTTATCACACTTTGTATGTTCATTTTTCCACTCGCAGACACATTACATGTCACACACTAAGCTTCTATAAGCTTTGTACAAAAGTGAATCTAGTTTCTGGAGCTTTTTGTACTTATTTTATTTTTCTTACATTCTCACACCATAAGTAAAGAAATAATCATAAAATAAACCATAACTTGAACCAACTAAATTTCCCCACAAGGGCCACAAAATAATTGATAGTTCAGGTTAGGACCATTGGGAGTAGGCATCCCATAAGTTGCCATGGTCATGTTACATATTTTAAGCATAGAAGTTGAATTGTAGGGTGCTTGAAAGCCTTCATAATCCCACAGAAAATACTAATTGAGCACGCTAGAGACCCGATTCAGAGGGGGTTCAACTTAGGTCCAGTGTGTGCGATACTATTCGGGGCTACCCGACCCGTCTAGTGCTTGGTACTGGTAACTGAATACCAAGAAGATGAAGACTCAATTTCTCATGTGGATGAAGGTATCTTTGTGGAAAAAATTAGGGCATACTTTCCCTATAGGTGGAGGTGCGAGAAACACTAAAGCCTCATCAATTACCTTGATTGATTCTTCAGCTACTGGAAAGCATTGTCTGTTCTCTCGATATGTTGCCCCAGTGCCCATCAGAATATATCTTTGTAAGGCCCAATTACTTTGAGAGTGGAAAGGACAAATAAGTCTTCATAGGATCTTTTATCATACACAAAACAAATGAAAACCATTTTTTTTTTTTAATTGATCGCATAACATAAGTTTAAGGGAAATTAATCATCTTGTTTTTCTCTTTGGTTTATGTATGTGATTTAATTTCTTTGATACTTACCCCCTTCCCTCATCACACGAAGTGACACACACTCTACTCGACACCATAGGGGACCCCACGAACCCCCATCACTCTAGGAACTTCCAAAGCCTCCCCCCATTACCAGGAGGTGTGCTAAGAATCTCCTCATCTAGGCATAAAAGACACCACACAATCACATTTATAGGATCATCCTTTCTTGGTGAAAATTTGATTGGGAACCCTCCTAATCAAAGCACTCCTTTCACTACCCCTCAAGGGAATCCACACGCTACCCCTCAGGGGACCCCTCACGCTACCCCTTAGGGGAGCTCACGCAACTCCCCTCCTAGGAGTACACATGGTTCTCACCAGGGTAACCATCCTCATTAGGGAACCCCTTTACATATAACTGTTCAAAATCATTTTTCGATGACGAACAACTTTCAAGTACAATTTTTAGCTTCCTTAAATATCCATGATTTAATCTAATTAACCAATGACCCTATCACACATGGCCAAAATTGGCCACCCATGCCAACCAAGTTACCATCAGATGTGCTAAAATTCGAAGGAAAATAAGGAGAATATCCTAGAAACCATGTTATTACCTTTCACTTTTTGTGTTTGTCCAACAATATCACGAAATAAACTATTCAACTATGATTGTTTCAATGTACCCTCATAGGACTCGAAACAAAATGGTACATAGGCCAACATTCTCAGTCACATCAGAACTTTGGTTCTCTAGACACAACATTTATCACATTCTTTCAGCTCTCGATCCCCTGAGACTTAGGACTGGAAGTCTTAACCCCTTTCAAACAAACATCTTCTACACACATATCAGATTGCATCTATGAATGGCAGAAACACCGTAGCTTGTGAAAATCTCATTTTGAAGCAAAACTCCTCCTTGACTTGTTTTTGATATCTCTCATGTCAGAAATCTCAAAATATGTGGCAAATTCATCCCCACAAAATGAGAAAGAGGCTATCAACAAATATTAACAATTAGATCTCATGTACACACAATTTGGGTACCTCTACCATGTGCTCCCAGATGCACCACACCTACAAACTTTTAAAATAGAATACTAGGCGCATCTAGTGCTGCATATGGGTTGATTGGGACCATAGCCAAAAATAAAACAAGAAACACCTTCTAGCACTCTGGAAATATGTATATAGATTCATTCCCATAAGAGAACATAAATAGATTTTTAAAGAGTTAAGAGAGAAATGGGTGGAATTTGTGGAAATCCATAAAATAAAGTGGGATAGGAGAGGGTATAACATGGGAACTTGTTCTATTTGAAACATCAAGTGAACAAATTGAAGATTGAAGAGATCCAATTAGGATTTTTAGTATAGTTTTACCTATGTTTTAAACCCCTTTCTCTTCACTATAACATGTTTTATCCGGATAAATTTATCATGTTCCAAACAAAGGCCCTTATAACTAGCAAACCTTTTGACATAAGGTCCCGATAATTTATTTTATATCCTATCATGCATGTGTAAATGAAGAGAAAAATATGTTGTGTGAGTTATATTAGTACAATGATTTTTTATTTCATGGCTCAACCGAGAACCCGAATCATTTCATTAATACATTCAGTGAAGAAATTTTATATCATACCTACACAATTAGACTGATTGGGGTTCTTCTAATAAAATTGTAGAAACCTCTCCATGAGTAATTTATGGGTTAGGGGAGAGTCTATTGACCTATCAGAATCATAAATATACATAAGCAATTGATGGACTCTCCTCAACATGCAACATTGATGAGTAGAAACATACAAGATGTTATTACGCACATCATAAATCAGATTGAGATTTTAAATATGGTAGCTATGGAAAGATGCAACGATAGATGGAAATAGGCCAACATGGAAATCCAAACAAGAGACCATTTCATCCCTAAAAACCTTGAAGTGGCAATATAAATGGTACATAACTCTATTCAGTGCATTGAAGAATGTGTAGACAATGGATAGGGTTTAATTTCCATTATCCAAATATTTGGTTTCCCATAATGGAATATGCGAAGATCTACAAGTTGAATAGGAAAGATGATTTGATATATTGGAGGAAATTCAAGCATGAGGATGAGATTTCCTTACGAACGAGGCATTATAGTCAAGCTATAGCCTTAGCAACCTACATGGGTGCCTTTCTCTCTCAAACTCAGATTGATTGTTTCTCTCTCAAAATCAAATTTATCGTTGGTTGCATGGGGAGATGCAATGAATTTAACTAAGGGGGAATAATAGGTGACAATTTAGCATCCTTTTGGCATCCATCCAACACCTATTTGATTCTCCTTGTTCCTTAATAAAACCTAATTCTTCACTTTCCCTTCACAATAACATGTTTTTAGCAGAAGTATAATTATCACTACAATATGCCATTTCTATACATATTCTCATGCTTTATTGGGAAATTTTTATGTTAATGTACTAACCATGGTAGATGGGGAATAAAAACACATAAGCACTCATCAGAAATTGCTGCACTTCACATCCATTTTTGCAACACGCAATTGTTGTTGCAACTCCTATTCTTGTAAATTTTGTTTCTACAACTTAGAACATGATGTAGTCACAACTTTAAGGCACAAAAATGATGAAACTTTTGTTCATGCCCATTGTTGCATCGTATACTCTATCCCATTGCTACAACAACTACTTTTTCTTATAGTACAATTCTCACTCGTATTTGTGGCAACAACACCTGCCATGGTTTGTGTTGCAACTCTTGTTTACATATGTGGCTGCAACTCAGGACCAACGTTGTTGAAAATCCATATTGCACTCAATGCATTGATAGTTAAAGATATATTTGTCACTTTTGGACTAGTAATATTCTTAACAATGTGTCTTCTCATGATGGAAAGAAACAAGGGGAAAGCAAACTCACTTGTCACCTATCGTACAACTGCTCGAGTTAGCACGTACCTGAATTTTCACTCTTCATGGGAAAACAACGTATTAGGATGGAACATTCTAATTCTCATGGCTATCCATCCCCTCTTAAATCACTCAATTTAGGTAAATCATACTCTACAAAAGGATACACAAAGAGAGAGATAAACAATTAACAAAGAGACTGTATGGAACTATTAAGTGTCGTAACTTCATTTTTATTATAATTTAAAGTTCATTTTCTTCCTAAATGGTGTGTTGGGAACTCAAATATTCCTTACTTCTTAACCTAGTGTCAGTCTAAGGAGGTATATCCCCCTCCCTAGTTAGGTATTGCTGATATTAGTAGATAGTTGTAGTTTATGTTATTTCTTTAACTCTCTTTTTATATTGTTTTTATTTGATATATTTGTGTTGCTTCAGTTCAAATTCTTAATGTTTTTTTTATTCAATTCACTTATGTTGCTACAATTCCTATAGGTTATATTATGTTATATGATGCAATTCCCTTTTACCATTATGTTATTTTTACTCTACTATAACTCATAGATTCATATTGTTGTAATTTGGTACTAGCCCTATTTCTAGGATTTAATTATATTATTGATATTTCAATAGTTGAGTTGCATTTGGATTCTTTCACAAGAAAGGATTAATTTGACAAGTTTATATCTTATTGCATATCATATATGCAATTTCAACTATGTTATAGCCTACATGATGACTTTATTACTTCATCCCTTCACATTTTGGTTTATATGTGATTTATTTCTTGCAAATAATGAATTTAGTGTTCTACAAATTAGATTAGCATTCACATTTCTACAAAGTGTGCATTATATTATGAGCTTGGTGTGGAATTAGTGATTTGATGATGCATTATAAATCATGAGCTGTGAAAAGAATATATTTATTACTACAACTACATTTGCACAAATAGAATTTTAATAAGCATATTTGGTGCACGACAGTTCATAATATTTGTATTAATTATAGATTGATAATTAAATGAACATCCCTTTCATTAAGTGAGAAAAAAATTGGGGATAATTGAAAGGCATGTCAGAAGGCCATTTCAATTTTATTATTTTAAGGAAATATCATACTTTAAAGAATATCTATCCCACTTGATGACCTCCTAAACAATAATCACTATGACCAATATAAACAACCCATAAAAAAATCATGTCTATTCCTTACACACAATCATTTTGGTGACATCCCTCACTTATAGTGTTGTCACCTTCGGCATGATTTTGTAATAATTCAACAAATTTATTAATTTCCATCATCCAATGGTGTCATTGGAAGAATTATTTTGAATGAGCTAGATCAATCCAAAATTAGAATACTCCATTAGATATCTGAGTCAAATTATTCTAATACCCATTTCATTAAGGTCATTCCCAAATATGTCCCACATAGTCTTCTAGAATTTAGAAGTAGTTGATAAATCCTTATATATTAACCATTATATATAGAATAAAATACTCCGCAAAAAGTATGTTCTTTGTTAGAATCCCTATACAACCTAACATACCACCTATAACACTCCCTCCCATCCCCTTAGATAAAATAGGCCAGATGGAAGGTGTTATTGTCATCTAAATTGACCTCCATCTTGTCATGGAAATGGGGTCACAAAATTCCTCAACTTCCTAATTCTTTAAATATGAAATCCAATATTACCAATGCGTCCAAATCACTGAGAGATTTCTAGCGATATAAATTTTACCTCCATCTGAATTATGAATCGAAAGTTATGACCAATTGAAATATGACCAATAACCCCTTGCCATGAACAAGTACTGCCATGTGGCACCCACATGGCCCTATGTGGTGCCACTAGGCAACAATGACTAATATTCCACATCAACCTACTTCCCCATAACATTTCCACTATGGTATATGTCACGTCACCCTTACCTAGGGCCCACTATACTAGCCCCTTAGCTTGTTTTACGACTAATCCACGCTTATTTCCGCTCAACCCTCAAACCTTGCCATATGATTTTCAAAATTCTTACACCTTGAAGTCCCAAGATGGCAAGTTTTAATGTTAAAAAATGGGAGTGCTTCCCATCAACCTTGGACCCATTAGCCTTGCTACCAACCATAGCACGTCTTCCCTGAGATATCGAGATGAAGTCAACTTGAGATGACATCATCCTATCCACTTGGAATCCTCTAAGAGTGCCATGTGTCACTCACTTTTGAGCCCCATTGACCCTATAATATGGTCGATTATTCCTACCATGTGGCATGTCTCCATGGTGACATGTCAACTTGATTCCATATCAATTTCACTATCTGGCCTCAGTTCCACTAGGGTCCTAACCTTTTTTACAAAACATGAAATTTGTGTTATAACAAAAAGTTGGGTATTCTATCCCCACATAACGAAACACTTTCCAAACCTGCCAAACCCTCGAACCCTGAACTCCTAGTGTAGTTTGGGCCTGAGCCCACATCCTAGCCATTCAAAAAATCAGGTTTTCCATCTTTCATTTTTCCATGGTACATGACCTGAACACACAAACCTAGAATTCACTTGGACCACCAAACTCACCCAAATTCAGTCTATTTTCGAGGCATATTTTGCCTTAATGCTTTAGGATGATTTTTTGGGTATTTTGCGTCTTTCTAAAAAAAATGACCAAGGTTATTCTGAGGGCACAAATACAATAAAATCGTCCTCATGCACAACCATTATCATAGCTTTCTCTTGGAAAATAAGATTTTGTAACTTCAATGATAGCCACGCCAGGCCTTACTTGTTTGTCCATGCATACATACCATCCCATGAGTAAGGGCAACATTGACCCATAAAGAATTTTCTTGACAAAAAAACCATGAGATACATATTTAACACATGGAGCCACCTTCCTCCAATCCACATAGGCTCTATGCTACTCATAACATGCATACCATAGATTAATCTACACACCACATTAATCTATATAGCTCTATAACCACCAATTAAATCATGCAATTGCTATGCGTGTATAAGAAACCATGCATATGACTTATGTTTTACAGATAAATCGGTTATCTTTTGAGTTATATCTTCCTTTTATACACAATACATAAATCAACCTACTAATGAAAAAAACCAGTTAGAGAGACAAGTGACCAATAATTCCACACATATCCATGCACAAAACCCTATAGCTATTAAGGAATCATATGCATTATATGTCACAATAGTAAGATGCCTAGACCTTCTAGATACAAGATAACAATATATGAGATACTCAGGGCATCCAATCAATTGCAAAACATCTGCATCAATAAGTTTTTTTCCACTCCTATTCTTACTAACAAAAGATGAACAATGAGTATGAGGTATTAAAATAAGTCTTGGTCATTGTAGACCACTAGGCATACAAACATTTGTTATCTTGCAAGGATTTTTCGAGGTAAAGTACCCTACAAATTGGTACTTATTTACCATAAACACATTAACAATTGAATATCCATGGCCATATGATTAATCGAGTGCTCTTGCTTGAATGTACAAGAGATATTCATTATTGGCCATTCATAATACGGGTACTTAAAGTAATAAACACACACTTAATTTTAAAAAAATATGTTGGTGTCTAGAGGAGGAAATTCAACTCTCCTCCCAACAATATGCTAATATACATTGTAATATTTCTTGCTAATAGTCACCCCTGAGCCAAATTTAGAGCTCGAGTAGGGAAGTGATCAAGGAAATATGCTACATCCAATCAACCAACCACATAGGAGTCCAAGGACCTCACAATAATTCCACCTGCAACCCCAGTAGGACACTACAAGGAAAATACCCTCTAGCGGAGGTTATAAAAGAGGTTTTTAGTGTTATAAAATTGGCCAAAATTGTCCAAAAAACATATGCTACCACATCTGTTTCTAGTAACAGAGGTTTTGTCAGAGCTTTTAATGTAAATTCAACACAACTAAAAAAAAATGGGTGACTGGAGGTTATTACGGAGGTTTTTTCATCAGTGCTCTTATCAGGTTTTAACGCATCGGTGCATATCGGTAGACAGTGCACTGGGGCAGTCGAAGGAGAATGCACCGGGCCATTAAGGAAAATAACAGCACCGGGCCTGGTGTTGGTGATACAACGCACGGGGCTGTTCTAATTGGTCTTGGGATTTGAGCGGTGCCCATAGGTCGTATCAACGCGCCGATGCGTATGCTTATATAAACGCCCCAGAGCATCGTATCACACAAATGCATCGAGGTTTACAATTGATATCGGTATTCGTGCAGTGCAAATATGTCATACAAATGCACAGGCGCTTATCGACACATAAACGCCCTGGTGCATACTATCACACAAATGCACCGATATTTGTAATTGGTATCGGTATTCGTGCAGTGCTTATTGGTAATCCAAATGCACCAGTGCATATAGACATAAAAATTACCCCGGTGCATAGTATCACACAGACGCACCGCAATTTATAATTGGTATCGGTATTTGTGCGGTGCTCATAGGCAGTAAAACGGCACCGGTGCATATAGATACATAAACGCACCGGAGCGTCGTACCAGACAAACGCCTCGATATTTTTAACTGGTTTTGGTATTTGTGTGGTCCCGATAGGTAGTAAAAATGCACCGGTGTGCTTAATAATACAAGCGCACCGGTTTTCATTTTGTATTTTTTAGAAATATCGACCTGTGGTAGTGCAATTATTGTGATTGTTTTAAATTCATTATTCATCAAAAGTCGACACATATTATAACAATATTCATATTAATTAAATTTTTATTAATGGATTTGAATGTGATGTTTAGATTAATTTGTTATATCATATCATAATTATTGTGGTTTTTTTAAATTCATTATTCATCAAAAGTCGACACATATATATGTTATAACAATATTCATATGAATTAAATTTTTATTACTGCATTTGAGAACGACAATGGAGAACGCAATAGCGACAATAGAGAATGCAATAGAATAAATTAAAACATTTATTATTATTATTATTATTATTATTATTATTATTATTATTATTATTATATATATATATAAGACATTCTTTGTCATACAAAATGGCACAGTTATTGGTATCCCTTTATCTTTCAATTGGGACACTATGTCCATTACATTAAAGAAAATGTCTGATTTCACAGACATTTTTCCAAAAATAGTACAATGCCTTGCTTTTATATCCAAACATAGTGATCATCATTCTTCGCTTGAACTGCTATCACTGCTAGAGCTACTTCCATGACTTGGGTTATTTTCAAAAATGTTTTGTTCACGACGTTGATTGTTTTCTTCTTCTTCACCTTCTTCCATCTACAAACATAAAAATAAACTGTAATGAATGTATATACATTGGTGAGAATAATGAAAATTGCAATATTAAATAATATACATCAATGTAAATCGAAAAGAAATGACGTACCAATGCAACAATTGACTCATAAACTATACACATTCTTTCAAAACCATGTAACATTCCATCTTTCAAGATTTGATCTGTTGGCACAGTGCCATACTTTGTTTCCTACAAGTTTTATACCCCATAAGAAATCATATATTTAATATAAAAGATTTATTTTTTCTATTAATTATAGATGAAGCTAAGTAAAACAAGATCGATAGATGTTTACAAATTCCACAATTAAGTTATGATATGCCAACATATATGCACAACCCATATTTAAACCAATTTTACAAATTCCACAATTAAGTTCTGATATGCCAACATATATGCACAACCCATTTTAAAACCAATTTCAATCAATTCCTCTGATGTTTCTTATTTGTATGTTAGCACCTGTTTGGAGACATTCAATGATGATTTTTGTAAAACAACTTAAAAATACAAAAATGAAATCTAGTTAAGTTGTTATAAGGAAGTAACAATTACTCACAAACTTAGATATCAATCATTTTCTTCCTTGTCGTCCTGTTTTATGTGCTGAATGGGTTCCATTTTCTTTTCTTCTCTGCAAGAAAATACTTGAGAATTAATATTTAATGCTAAATTGTTTATTTATTTTACTTAATAATCAAAAAATTCAATGATTACATGTTACATTTGAAGCACGTTGTTGTTGAGATGGCTCCTCCCGCGATGCAATTTTGTCCATTTCTTTGACCATCTCTTTGTACACTTTTTTGGACATTCCTACTGGCATATTTCTGATATCAGCTCGTTCATCTTTTGAGATTTTCATAATCTTCCTGAAAATGTAACATGACAATAAACTATTTAATTTTTATATTGATATATGAAAATTAAGTATAACAAAAGTGATATTTATAAATAATTCTAGATAAACATTTAAAGGAATATTACTTTTTCATTCCTTATTTTTTGTTGTTATACGTTTTTGCTATTAAAAGTCTGACATGTCTCATTGACCAATTCTCTGGAAACTCTTCCTATAGTTTACATAAAATCTGTTTCTTGGAATCATTGGATTGATTTTTGTATTGTAAGTGGAAAGAACGTCTATACATTCGTTCCACTAGATCCCTCAAAAAATTGTAAAAGTTTTTCCCCTTTTCGTTAACCTCCAACACCACTCCAGATGAGCTAAGGAGAAACTCATTTTCATTTGCATGTTCTATTGTTTTTCTTTTCTTAGAACAACATTCATTTTCTGAGTTGTTGGTCCCTTTAGAACATTAAACAGAGGTGAATTAATAGACTTTTTCACACATGTTATCTAATAATTTTAATTATATTATTAATGAAAACTGAAAAAAAAGAAACTCGTATTGGATTGATAGTATTTTTTCATTCACCTGATTCATCATTTTGCAATTTTTCCATCAAGCTTATACGTTCTTCTGGTCCTAGATCAGAAATAATCTTATCGAGCTTCGTCATTTTGTGGCTCTGCATGATACACATTAAACAATACATATTATTTAAACTTACATATAGTTCAAAAATATTTTTTTTGTAAAAAATTTACAAAGAACTTGCCTTTTTTGCTTTTCTTAATGTGTTATCAGTATTTTTGTTACTTGATATCTTGTCAGTTATTTCTTTAAAAATATCAAACCTGTATCATATCATTCAATAATATATTTTTAAATAAACTGTCAACTTCTCAATTAAAAAAAAAAAAATCTCAAAAACCCGGTGCGCCATTCATGGTAAACGCACCGACGTCGATGCATGTATGTCTTTCCAACGCACCGCAAAAACAATATAATACATCATACGGTGCTCTATGTCAATAAGAAACCCCGATGCATTACATGTCAATGACCACACCGGTTAACCATCATAAAAATAATAAAAATCGTCCAGTGTTAGTTTTTTTAGCATAAATTGGTGTTATATTTTACATATGGTGCACCGTTAAAAAAATCTTATTTTTTTCACATTACTTATCTGGTGCTTTTGTAAACAACAGAGCACTGGTGCGCTACCTTAAATAGGGCGCACCGGTAAACCACGGTACATTACATGTCAATGACCACACCGGTTAACCATCATAAAAATAATAAAAATCGTCCAGTGTTAGTTTTTTTAGCATAAATCGGTGTTATATTTTACATATGGTGCACCGTTAAAAAAATCTTATTTTTTTCACATTACTTATCTGGTGCTTTTGTAAACAATAGAGCATTGGTGCGCTACCTTAAATAGGGCGCACCGGTAAATTTTTTTTTTTTTTAAATCATTCCAAGGCCCACATGGATTAGGATATGACTATGCTAATTGTCTTGTCGGTTGCATGTCTTAGGTCTATATTTAGCAATACAAACCTTATAAATCTAAATTGAAAATTCCTAATTCTGAATCACAGAAAGAAGAAGAAGAAAGGGGAGAAACAAAAAGAAAGTAAGGTTTGTATTTTTTGAAAGTTTTTTTTTTTTTTGAAACTGAACGTTCGCGGTGCGTCATAATGAAATAGCGCATCGGCTGCATATTTTTCTAATTTGTTTATGACAGTACTTTCACGGTGCACTGTGATAATAGAGCGCCCCCATGCACTTTTTCAGATAGGACGCACCATTTTTTTTTTTTTTACACGTAAGAGCCGACATGGATTGGGATCCGACTATGTAGGTCAACCGGTTCGTTGGATGTCTTAGGTTTATATTTAATAATATAAACCCTATAAATATAAATTGAAAAACGTAATTTTGAAATCACAGCAAGTGGGAGAAGACAGGGCAGAAACAAAAATAATGTAGGGTATGTTTGTAAAATGGTTTTTTTTTCAAAACAATACATTGTGCGGTGCGCCATAATGTAATAGTGCACCAATGACATATGTTACATATAGCGCATTGTAAAAAAATAATTTGTTTTTATTTTTATTTTTTATCACTGTACTTGCACGGTGCGCTTGTATAACAGAGCGCACCGGTGCGCTATGTTACAAAGGGGGCACCCACGAAAAAAATGTCTTTTTTTTAAGATTGACGCAAGGGCCGACATGGATTGGGATCCGACTATGTAGGTCAACCCGTTCGTTGGATGTCTTAGGTTTATATTTAGAAATATAAACCCTATAAATATAAATTGAAAAGCCCTAATTCTGAAATCACAGCAAGTGGGATAAGAGAGGGCAGAAACAAAAATAATGTAGGGTATGTTTGTAAAATGGTTTTTTTTTTTTAAAAATGTACTCATAAAGTGCTTTACTATAATGTAATAGTGCACCGGTGCCACATGTTACATATGATAAAGATCGATAAAAAACATAATTTGTTTTTTAATTTTATCACTATATTTTGCGCAAAGGCGCCTGTAAGGCCGTAGCGCACGTGGCAAGCAACGTTACGTACAGGCGCACCGACGAAAAAAATTTGTATTTTTTTAAGATTGATGCAAGGGCCAACATGGATCGAGATCCGACTATGCAAGTCCCAATGTTGGAATGTCGTCCTACAAGTTGGATTTCTTATGAGTACAGAAACCCTATAAATCTAAATTGAAAAGAAAGAGGGAGAAAAAATGGCGGTAACAAAAAGAATCTAGAGTTTTGTTTCTAAAAAATGATTTCTTTTTTTATTTTTGTTTCTGAAAACTGCAGAAAAAGTAAAAAACTGCAGAAACAAAAAGTTAAAAAAAACAATAAGATTTGATTTTGTATTTTACTTGAATAAAAACTATAGAAAAAATAAAATAAAACAATAGACTTTGATTTCTCATGTCACTGCATAAAAAAAATTGCAGAAAAAAGTACAAAAAAACAATAAACTTTACTCACGTCATTTAAAATTCTATGGTATAGGGTTTGAATTACGAGAGGTTTGGAATTCGGATTGTCTGAATACTTCTGTTCAAACATATTTCCCTGCTCCACAGTGCTCTTGTGCTCTATTTGCTCCAAGTATGTATCCTGCAAATCTCTGGTTGAAATTTTTTGCAAAAATAGTGAAATAATGAAAAGTGTTTAGTATTTAAAGAAATGTTTTATGAAATTAAATTTTCGAAAATATTTTGCCGCCCAATTTTCAATTTACCGCTTTTTTCCACTTAATGAAAATAGGGTTGCGCTTTTTTTTATTGCGGTTATTCATTTACCGGTACGTCGTTTAATTGAACCGCACCAGTGCTACTTGTTACAAAAGCGCACCGGTGCGCAAAATAAAGAACTAGCCAGTGCAATTATCTAAACAGTATGCACCGAAATTACATTTAGGTTTGTGCATCGAAGTTTATTGTTGTTTTGCTCAAATGCAGGGAGAAAATATCAATATTATATGAAATGGAAAATTCTTCAAAATCCAGCTCGTTCCATAATATTTCTCAAAGTCCATTGCGGAGTTCTCCCTATCCATGTGGAGACATAATATTTACTTCATATTTGTTTTATTTTTTTCACTATCTAATTGAATTTATGTATGTTTTTTTATCCATGTAGTCAATCATGCACAACTTAATTAAATTTATAATGTATACAAGTTAACAGGTTCATGCAGATTCATCATCGAGTTCAGATGCACAAAATTATATTCAAAATACTGCTCCAAAACATCGAAAGTTTTTATCAAGAGCTGCATATCGCAAGATACATTTGGTAGATGAAAATGGACAGCCGCTTCACCCTGCCAATTGTAACAATATTGCATCTTCTAGCCACAATCCCAGGACAATGATAGTAATTATAATTATAATTGTTTGGTATATATATTGATTAATATGTAATATTTCAACATCAAACCAATTTATAATCATGCAATATTGTCAACGTGGTTACTAATTGATATCATAATATTTTGTGCTAATCATGTTTAGTTTTATTTTATTTTTAAATTATTAGGATTCTAGTGATGATGAACGACCTACCTACTATCTTCCGTTGCACCCCATGACAATGTCAAATCGAGAGAAGATTGAATTAAGAGAAAAAATCGGAGAGGAACGATACCAAGAATGGTTGAATCAACCACCGATTCAATTCCCACTACGTCCAGATTCACCAATTAGGAATTACTACAACAATAGTAGTTCTTCACAAGATGGAAATGGAGACAATCAAATAGAGGTTGGTATGGATGATTACTTAAGGGATACGACTGCCATGGAGACAATGTTGTTAGATGCATTCCATAATGATGATCAGCTAGGGGATGATGCTCACATCGCTGACACCTTTTTCGAAAGCCTTAAATTTGCTTCCACCACCCCTCTCTTTGGACCCGGCGGTTAGTCAAAGTCTACCCAGTTGGGGATAACGATGTTACTATACGACTTGAAAGAAAAGTTTGGCTTGTCGAATGCATGTTTCTCGGAACTTTTGAGGTAATTTACCATAAAGTACTTCCCTTATATATAAATTTGAAATATAATCAGTACACTGCAATGAACATTACAAATGTTAAATTTTATGAACATTAATAATTATATTGACATTAATGTACATTTATTAATATAGTTTTCCATGATCACCAACTATAGGTTATTCAAAGACAAGGTTCTTCCGAGTGATAATGTCTTGCCTGGTAGCTGCAAAGAGGCAAAAGAATTGTTGAAAATGTTGGGTGTTGAGTACATATCATATCATGCATGTACAAATGATTGTATTCTATATAGAGGAGAATATGAAAACAAAGAGATGTGTCAGAAATGTGGGCATGACAGGTATAATAAATAAATAAAGAAGGGTAAATCACATACTGGTCGTCCTTTTAAGATATTGAGGCACATGCCTATAATCCAAAGGATTCAAAGTCTCTTTCGTTGCAAAGAATTAGCTATGTTGCAGGGATGGCAGGGATGGCATGCCTCACACAGAAGTGAGTTGGGAGTTATGTGAATACCAACTAATTCAATAGCCATGAAGCATATAGAGGATACATGGCCCAAAAAATTCAAGAATGAAGTACGAAGTCTACGACTCAGCATAGCCATGGATGGCGTCAACCCATATTCCCTCTAGAACACCAACTATTTTGTTTGGCCTATAGTAGTGATCAATAACAATATCCCCCCATGGTTGTCCATGAAGAATTAACATCTTATGTTGGCTCTCATAGTCCTTGGTAGAAGACAAGTGAAGAATATGGATGTCTACTTACAACCACTGGTAGATGAATTGAAGGAATTATGGGATGGGATAAATGTATACGATGTATCAAGACCCATCGCAGCAGAGAGGAGGTTTACGTTGTATGGCATATGTGCTTACACGACACATGATTATCCAGGCTTAGGATTTTGCTCTGGTAAATTACATGTTTAATTTATTGATTTGTTTATATATAATGTAACAATATTATTTCACATATTATTTATTTAATTCGTTGTAATATTATTTGTTCTGATCTTCATGATATTCTTTAACGTTCCATGCATATTAATTAATGTATACAAATATAATCTCGCAAGTCTTATAACAAAAGGGTATTTTGGATGTAAATGTTGTGGACCTTCTCTGAAAGCTAGATGGTCCAAGGACTTACGAAAGCCAGTGTATGATTGCTCCAAGATATTCCTACCAGAAAAACACCCTTACAGAAGAGTAGCATTCGCTTTCAATGGTAAACGAGAAAGAACCCAAAGGCCTCCAATAATGACACCAGCTGAATGGCTTAGAGCATATGAGAGAGAGAAGGAGAAGGAGTTCACAGAAATGTTCGATTCAAATGGGGAGCTTAAGTTCGATGATCCAAATTTCTTCAACACCTATGTTGAGAAATTTCCCATTGGGATGAAAAGGAAATCTATCTTTTATGACTTCCCATATTGGGAGCATCTTAAGATTTCCCACTTATTAAATCCCATGCATATATTTAAAAATGTTTCATCTTCTTTATGGAGGCACATATCATTGAAAAAAAGTGACACATTGGCGGTTAGGAAAGATTTTATTACTTCAAAAACTAAAAATAAATATTGGCCAAGACGATTAGAAATTATGGGATCAGAGGCAGGCGCTGGTCCCTCTAATTCATGGTTTTTCAAATAAGGTGATGTCCCATGGATTTAAAAAAAAAGATGATATATCTTTGGCAAAGGAAGTTATAATGGATGTGAGGGTGCCAACTTCATACGGGTCTTCACTACGGCGCTGCTTCACCGTGGATGGCCATTTGTCGGGGTTGAAATCGCATGACCATTTGAATATTCTAAGAGTATGTATAATTTCAAAAGCATGATTTTGTTATTTGTTATATTAAAAAACTTTATCCCATGCGGTGATTATAAAACATAACTAATTTTTTATATTATTGCACGTTTTTATAACTTTGCAGTGTCATTATCCTTTATTTGTGCGTGGGTGTGTGAAACATGAATTCCCTCAAGACCTAGGACATGCCATATCTAAATTATCTGCATTTGTACGTTGGATCACGTCAAAGGAGATTCATGTGGCTAGAATTCCACGGTGGCGTCAAGAGATAGTTGAGATTGTTTGTATGTTTGAGAAGGAACTGCCGACGATTTTCATGGACTTACAGGTTCATCTTCTAATCCACTTGGTAGATGAGGTTGAATTAGTTGGGGTTGTTTCTTGTCGTTGGATGTTCTTCTTAGGGAGGTACATGAAGAAATTGAACGGTTTTGTTCGACAAAGGGCAAAACCCGAGTGATCTATGGCAGAGGGGTACATATCATATGAGACTTTCTACAATGCCAGTGAGTAGTACATCACGCAGATCGACAACAGACCAGGTGCGGTGATTTGGGGCGATGAATTGGATGAAGACAAAAGAGAAGGAGAGTTGCTCCAAACAAGTGGAAAAAAGCGCTTGATAAAGAGTAAGCGACTTATAATTTTTCAAATTTACAAAAATTAATTAACATTCATGTTGAACTTCGATATAATGTATATTTTAATCTCAAAGTACTATATAATGTTGGTTTGATTTCATCAGCGAATGCAGAAATTGAAGCAATCAATAAATTCATTCTTTACAATTCTGAAGCGACACAACTGTGGGTCGCATTGTACGAACAAAAAAGAATGAAATGGGATAGTGACAAGAAAGAATTCAGATAGTTGAATGGTAGAAGTGTGCCTTATCCCAATCATTTAAAAGAAAATATGCCAAAAATATGCCCCAACAGTTGGGTTGTTGACCAAGTCAGAGAGAAATACGGTGCTACCAGTTGTTACCCGCGTGCTGAAGAGGATGCGTTAAATATAGGGATTGAGTGCAACAACTTGGTAATAATTTATAAGTAATAATTTATATGTAAATTTGAAACTTATATTAAGACATCTACATTTCATATTTTAACTGTTGGATTATTATTTATAAGAGACATGACACTTATTATGATTTTTTAAACCTTTTTATAATAGGTGCATTTGTTCCCATCTATGTGGGCATATGGACACCATTTTCGCACCGAAAATGCCGATGTTGGAAACATCACACAAGACTGTGGAGTGGAAGTCGAGTTCGATCAATCTAGTCGATCTAACCACTGTGATCAACAACTAGTAAGAGGGACGTTAGGTTACGTCGGAAAGATACAAGAGATCATTAAAGTGGATTTTTCTTCTTTCCAATGTGTTATTTTTAGGTGCAAGTGGTGGGACACCTTTGATCGGAATAATGTAAAGGAAGATCATGATAGTAGGCTGATATGTATCAACTCTAGAAAGATGTGGGATGAAGCTAAGGAGCCATATGTTTTCCCTAAACACTGCAACCAGGTGTTTTTATACCCAGATGTGTTGGGTAGGGATTGGTGGTATGTATTGACACATGACCCTAGATCAAAACATACTTTTGAGAAAAATAGTGTTATCATGCCATGCGAGCTAGAAGATAATGAGGGTGATCATGAGAACCGAGAGTAATATGGTACAATATGTGTTATTTCATCAATATTTATACTTTTTAAGATGAGTTTTTCAAAATATTAATGTAATATGTATTAATTTGAATTAATTGGTAATTTGCATTGTGTTAATGTTAAAATCAATAATTCACTTGATAATTTGGTATTATTTACTTGATCTCAAAACAATGGCGTACTCTGTAAATTAATTATTTTTTTGTATCTAAGATCATAATAAATTAATGATAATTCTAATTAAGTACAGGAATTTTTTTGGATTATTTTCTAAATTTCCTTATGTTACAATAAATCATATTATTCTATATTTATTATTTTACAATTATTTAAAATTTACAAATTTACAAATTTCAAAATTTTAATAAATTCATTTCACATTAATACAATTAAAATTTTACAAACATTTTACATACAATTACAATTACAATTATAATTAGAATTAGAATTATTAGAATTACAATTACAATTTTACAATTTCATGTACAATAACAATTTTAGAATTTTCCATATATACAATTACAATTACAATTTTAGAAATTTACATATATATCATTACAATTACAATTTTAGAATTTTAAATACAATTACAAATACAATTATTACAAATTTACAATATCATGATCATTTGGTATTTATAAATTAATTAATAAACATCACGTTCATGATAAGCACCATACAAACATCATATTTGACTAAAAAACACATTCAAAATCGCTTATTAAATCATCGTGATCATGATCATCTAACAAAACACAATTAACATTATATATTAACATCATCAGTACAACACAAACATCAAATATACATCTCATGATATCACATACACATCTATCTACAAGCTGCACATTAAATGAACATATCTAACATGGCCTAACAACATATACATAATGATGATCACCAACATGTAAATTAAGTACAACTGCAAAATGAACATAAAATACATGGACCATATAATATATTTATATATAGATATATATAACTGAATAATGGTAAAAATATATAACTGTAATATAAATGTCATGGATTAGCCAATGAGCGAGCCTCATCTCCATGATGACTGCTGGTAGATGCTACTAGAGGCTTTGCATGTAAATCTGGTGCGGCGCAAGGCTGTGAACGATCATGAGATGTTGATGGTACGCTGTGGCTCACAGAATTTCCATCATGTGCTGCGGCTCGCTTGTAACATGCGAGAGTCCTCATCAATTGCGTAAAAGCTGTCGTAACTCCTACGACATGCTGCATCAGGCTGTACATGTCACGCGACATGCCTCTCCACATATGTAAGAGCCTATCATCGGCCTCTATATCTTTGAAATCAGTGGGGCAGATTTCTGCCTCAATAAACAATGCAATGAGTTGGTTAGCCAACTCCATCCTGTATGTAGCATCACTCAGACGTCGACTGCGGGCCGGCACGCCAGTAGGAGCAGGTCTCTAATTTGCACTAGCCTCTTGCTGATCCTCGACAATATCTGGCATCATGCCCTCTGCATCCTCATCAAGATACACAACTGGATCAGGTGGTGGTGGCGACATTTGATCCTTGCCATCATAAGAGCCAATGTCTGCAAAATATATACAAGTACACAACAATAATTAGACAAATTCATTACAAAATTTAATAAAAACAAGTGAAAAAAAATGTTAGAATAAATTTAAATAAAACAGTAATATTACCTCTATCATCTGGCAGCGCATCATCTGTGAAGAGGATGTTGGCACACTCTCGCCAATCCAACCCCGCATAAGGATAGGGGACCATAATGAAGGGATGCTCAAAAACACTGGCTAGCAACCCCAGTGCATCATCTGATATCCTCGCTGGAAATAGAGTCTCCTCCCTCTTGGGCATCATTTTCCCCCACATATGCATACGTGCCTCAGTAATCGGCCTACGAGGCTGTCGAAGAAAAGAAGGCCTCGTCTCTGGAAACCTCTCAAAAAATAAACAAAAAAGCTCTAAAGAAAAAGGGAAGTTGACCCTCCCTTGTGCACTAGCACGACATCTATCTAATGCTGTACAGAACTGCCGTAAAAAAATGGTAGACCACCTGACAAGTCGTGGCTGCTGTAGTAAATAATCAACATAATATAAAAGCTAACAACTAATTCATTGCCCGTCACTGGTGTTGTGTGAAATGGTCGAAATGATAAGTCAGAGACACTGGACCTCCTCACGACCAAATGCACCAATACGTAATTGTCCTCCGGAGACCTGAAAATCTGAAGGAGACAATATATCTGCTCTAACGTATCTCTGGGAGTAAACTAACTGACTCCCTGCCACAAAGCCAGCTAGAACCTCGGGTAACGAGGGAAAATCCACCCCTCTCCTTGAAATCCCTGTAATAAAATATACATCCTCCTTAGTGGGCATGTACCACTGGTCGATACCAACTCGGAAAGCCTGTTGCTGGGCATTCTACCTTCGGATAAGATGTCTCAAAAAACCACAATGGGACTTTAGGGAAGTAGCCTCCTCATAAAACTTGAGGAGGCCTACCTACCTTAGGAGCCCCTACGTCATTGTTGTAATAGGGTGAGGGTACGCATCTCTCTCCCTCTCTCTTGCCTCCCACATGCAAATCATGTTATATTGTTCCACCTGTTGTTGTTGTTGTTGCTCCTCTTCTCTCCTTTCACGTCTCTGAATGGTTGACATATTAAACACAATTTTTTAATTAAATGACACATGTATTTACAAATATACGTATATAAATATTTTTTGAAAAATAGATAAACCAAGAGTTGGTACGCCAAAAACACAGTCACGCATCGGTAACAGTGCGTCCCTCCACAGAGACACACTGGCGACGATGCACATAATGATATAAAAAGCACCAGGAGCGGTGCTCCAAAAAATATTTTTAGCGCACCGTTCACTAAGTGCGGTGTCAGGAGGCCGGTGCGCTGACTTCACTATATGCCCCGGGGCTTATAGCTAAATCAGCACACTGCCCTCCTGCCACCATACATAGTCGTACGGTGCGGCCAGGTATTCGAGCGCACCACTCTTTGTCGTAAAATTTACAATTACACGGTGCGCCTTTTGAATCCACCTCAGAACCGGTGCGGATACACTTAGCACCGGTTTACCAACCCGAACCGTTGACAATGTTGATTTTCGGTTCCGATGCGCTGAAAAAATTACGTGCCCCGGGGCAGATAATTTGGTCAATGCACCTGGTGGCCGCGATTCAACATTGTCAACGGTGTGGCGTGGTAAATGACCGCACCGCACTTTTTAAAAATTTTAAAATAACACCGTGTGCCTCGCAGTACTGCCCTGAAACCGGTGCGGACTCCTTCAGCGTTGGGTATGGTGCAACCTGTAAATTTACAGGCAGCACCGCAAACCGATGCGAGCCGAATGGCTCGAGCGCACCGCGCGATAATTTTTTGTTTTTGTTTTGATGGTTAATTTTAAGGTTTTTTCAAATTCTAATCCGCTAAAAGGTTTAATTATGGAAAAACAAGAAAAATACCTGTACATTTACCTGTCGAGGAGGCATATTGGCTGTACAATTTAAAAAAGAAAATTTGTCCACTGTTTTATAAAATTCAAGCTAGAGATTGGTGGCAATGTACAGCAGCAGTGCGTGCAATAAGTGCAATGGGAGCACTGATGTCAGTGCGGCTCAAGTAAGGATAACTTGCACCGGTGCTTGAGAGCTCTGTAGCACTAACAAAAGTGAAAAATGCGGTTTTTTGGCCGTTATTTTTTTATTTAACCCTGTTCCGGTGTGGCGGGTTTTTACTAGAGTACCGGTGTGTTATCATAATGCCGCACCGGGCTCTTTCTGTTTTCGCGTGCTTTTAGGAGGCACCGGGGTGGCGTAACTGTGCTACACCGGTGCTCTACAGTAACATCACGCACCAGTAACGGTGTCCTGTGAACCAATGATTTCTATGGTTTTTTTGCAGTAATTTTTTTTTATTTAACCCTATTCTGGTGCGCGGGGTTTTTACTGGAATACCGGTGCATTTCCTGTATGTCGCGTCGGGCTCTTTCTGTTTTCACGCGCTTTTAGGAGGCACCGGGGTGGCGTGTTTTTAAAGCACCAGTGCTCTACAGTAATATGACGCACCGGTAACAGGGTCCGGTGAACCAATGATTTCTACAATTTTTTGGCCGTAAATTTTTTTTATTTAACCCTATTCTAGTGAGCGGGATTTTTGTTGGAGTACCGGTGCGTTGTCTGTATGCCACACCGGGCTCTTTCTATTTTCGCGAGCTTTTAGGAGGCACCGGGGCGACGTAGTTTTAAGGCACCGGTGCTATATAGTATCATGATGCACTGGTAACATTGTCCGGTGAACCAATGATTTATGCGGTTTTTTGGCCGTAATTTTTTTTTATTTAATCCTATTCCGGTGCGCGGCATTTATGGGGACCTCGGTGCGTTTCCATCATTCCGCCCCGGGAAGTTTATGTTCTGCTCACTTTTATGATGCACCGGGGCGTGGGGATTTGACGCAGCGGTAACGGTGCCTGGTGAACCAATGATTTCTGCGGTTTTTTCGCCGTAATTTTGTTTGTTTTAAACCCTTTTCCGGTGCACGGCATTTACGGGGATCCCGGTGCGTTTCAGTCATTTGGCACCAGAATTTTTATGTTACGCGTTCTTTTTATGAGGCACTGAGGCTGACGATATGACACGCACCGACGCGGTTATTAAATTAAAAGCACTGGGAGGGTGTGTACGGAGCGCACTGTTTTCGGTGTGTCAATGTTTTATGCGGCTTTTTTGCCGTAATTTTTTTTATTTAACCATCCATCGGTGCACGCGTTTTGTGGGCACCCTGGTGCGTTTCATTTATTCCACACCGGGCGGTCTCTGTGCGGTCGACATGTAAAGCACCGACGCTCTATAGAAATAAAACGCACCGGCTGTGTGTGTACGGAGCGCACGGTGTCTGGTGTGCCAATTTTTGTAATGCACCGGTGCGTTGTCATATTGAACGCACCAGTGCATTTTAGGTTGATAAGAGCACCGGAAGAAATACATCCGCAAAAACCTCCACCCACCAACCTCCTCTAGGATCCTCCGTTAGAAACGGACGTTTGGGGTATTTTTCTGTGGGGTTCCTCAAAAACATCCGCTAGAGGGTCTTTTCCTTGTAGTGGGACTTTTATAACCATTGTGACTCCTTCTCCTCAACAATAATATGTTATTCCTTCTCTCAAAATCGTTCCATTTCTCTTTTTTCTTGCATGTTCGTGCCCATCTCCTTTGTCTTTCGTTTGCCTCTTTGTTCTGTATTTTTTTTCACCCCAAAATGCCTTCTCCATCGTTTCTTGCCCCTTCCTTTTTCATTGTGTGTTGTCGTTCCTAGCGCTCTAATTTTTCTTTCTAATCATTTTTCTCATTTCTTATGTGTCCCCTTACATGCTGAACACACCAACACGTTTCACAAGAATAAGAAAACCTCATCCCTATGAGAAAGTGCCCATACCACATTCTTAAATACTTGTACAAATTTGCCTTCAATTCCTACATGCAAATAGGTACTTCTTGAAAGAACCTCTACGTTTAGTTTTTTTCCCAAGCAATTCCCCTAGCAACTCTCCACTCAAGCTCTAAATCTGTGTCCTCTCCTCACCCAGTCAATGCGTTACATTTCCACATTTTTTACATGCATGTAATTTATAATACAATTACAAAAGGGATTATTGAAAGGGTTGTCACATCACCCCCTTATAAAACATATCGAGTAGCAAAAATATCCTCTATTAAGGAATAAGGAGAGCAAAAAGACAATAAGAATGATCACCAAACATACCTTGATAACCTTGTACCACATATTTTTCGAGATAATGGTTGAACATTATGTCGGAGGAAGTTATTCAAAGAACTATCATATTCATGCATGGGTGTGAACACTATTGGTTGTAAGCATGAAAATTTTCATCTTTAATATTTCTCATCATAAACAAAAATGTATTTCTTATATATTTTTAATAAATATACTATTATTTGCTATAGTAGAAGAAAATTAGATGGTCAATAGTCTGTAGGTTTTGAATCTGTAATATTAAAATAAATAAATTATGTTTTATGTTTTGTTTTGTGAAGTTATTTATTTCTTATATGCAAACTTTTATGATTTATAATGATTTTTTGAGAGAAAAAACTAGAATGCTATTTACCAAAAGAATTCTCTTGGAAAAAATGTTATTTATTTATTTATTATTATTATTATTTTAAGTAAATATATTATAGTTTAATGTATCATAAATGTTCCAAAATTATTATAAATTTTAATAAATTAACTTTAAAAAATGAATGATTATATATTGCATTAAAACAATATGGTTTGAAGACCAAATCCTCATAAATCATATATCAAAAACTCTTCTTCTAGTGTCCAAAAACTCCATAATGAGCAACACAATTTACACCTTAACTACAAACTTGAAGAAAACCCCATTTCCAAGGTCATAAAAAAGGTCAAAAAAGCAATTAAGGAGTCCAATATTTATGATAAAATAAAAAAGTACCAGTACCTGGAGGGTGAGATCATGCCCCACATTTATGGTGCCCCCAAGATCCATAAGACTAGTGCTCTTTTGAGACCCATTTTCAATACCATCGAAGCTCCAACATATGAATTAGCCAAATTTGTGGTCGGCACCCTCGCCCCTCTGGTCGGAAAAACTAGTTCATTCATTAAAGACTCCAACCATTACGTTGATTTCATTAAAAAATTTAAGTTGGATCCCGAAGATAGAATTGTAAGCTTTGATGTTGTACAACTCTTTACTAAAATCCCTCTGGATGAAGTTGTTCAAGTAGTAAAAGAAGTCGCAGACCCCCAGACTGCAAGGCTTGCTGAAATTTGTCTCCGCTCCACCTTCTTCACCTTCCAAGGAGAAATATTTGAACAAACATCTGGAGTTGCTATGGGATCTCCGTTGTCCGCCATAGTGGCCAACCTCTTCATGGAAAAATTTGAAAAGAAAGCTCTTGAATCTTACCCATTGAAACCTAAATTTTAGATTAGGTTCGTGGATGACACCAATGTCAATTGGCCACATGGCGATGAAGAATTAAAAAGCTTCTTGGACCACCTTAATAACATTTCCAAAAATATACAATTTACAATGGAAGGTGAGGTAAACAATCGTATCCCTTTCCTTGACATTCTCCTCTCGAGAAATGAAGACGGAACCCTTGGGCACAAAGTGTTCAGGAAGAAATCTCATACTGAAAATTACCTACATGTTGATTCACACCACTACCCTGCCAAGAAGATGGGGGTTTTGTTGACTCTTTTTACAAGAGTTTTTATAATATCAGACGATACTCATATTGAGGAAGAAATAGAACATATAAGAAGATTGTTCATGAACCCGGGATACAGTAATAGAGACATCAACAGAGATATTCAAAGAGCGAGATTCGGAAATAATAGAATTTCAACTGACTATTCCGCAACAAAAAAAGCATACTTCCCCTATATCCAAAGGGTCACGGACAAGATGGCCAACATTATAGTCAAGAAAGACATTAGAGCATCCTTCAAACCTCTAATGACCATCATAAAAAGGATGAAATCTGTTAAAGATGACCCCGACCACCTCCAGCAAAAAGGGGTTTACAAAATTAATTCTTCATGCGGAGAGTGCTATATTGACGAAATAGGTAGGACCTTCAAAATAAGGTTTAAAGAACATGGGGCGGACATCAAATTAGGAAGAACCAAAACCTCGACTTTAGCAAAACACTCTAATAAGACACGTCACCACATATGCCTTGAAGATGCAGTGGTCATTACCAATGAGAAGTATCATTTTAAGCGTAAAGTGCGTGAAGGCTTGGAAATCATTAAACACCCTCACAACCTCAATAGAGATGGAGGCTTAGAGGTTAGCAGGAATTGATTCACATTCTTTCTCGCAAATAAACTTACCCTCCCCTATGCTGTTTGTCGGCACCTTGTCCATCTTCCCACTTGTCATTGTCCTTTCTTGTTTCCCTGTCATATCCCTCTCATATACTCCGCCCCACACACCATACCCCTACCTTCTATCCTCCTTTCTCCTTTCTCCCCTAAATCATCTCCTGACACCTTTCCTCCCACTAACCTACTGACTTTCTTATCCTCTTTTAATATTTAAAACTCTCCTTATCTTGTCGTACCCCTCCTCCCCCTCCTCCTCCCCCTTTTTGTTTACTTCCATTATTATATAACTTCGTAGATAGGCTACACTACATAATAAATAAACCCCTCTAATACTATTAATATTAAACTCCATATTATCTCAATATTTAGGATCATTTATATTTTCCCATTATGATATAGGGCATCCCTTTACTTACCCTCTTAAATATATTTATTAAAATAAACCCTAATAGTATCCCTTAGTTTTAGTAACAACCAACTTAATTATTAACACCCCTCTTTTTTAGTATTAATAAAAATCAAAATTTTAATACAATTAATTTTAATAAGATAATAATAAATAAACCCTTATAATCAATAATTTAAATTTTATATTCACCCATTATAATATATGTTATCATAACCACCTAAACTTTTCCTCAAAAATTTAGTATTAACAAACAAAACTAATTTTTTTATATGAATAACTCAATAAACAATAATAATTAAACTTTTTAAACATGTCATTACTAAATTAAAAATGAAATAAATAAATATTTTTGAATAAACTAAAATCAATAGCTAATTAATTTATAAATATTTAAGAGCTGGTCGGCCCTTTCATTCTCCTTTCCACTATTTATTGACCCCGATCTTCTCTCATCTTAGCAGGTTGTCCTCAAGATGAGTCTTGATTTAGACTCGAAACATAGACTAAAAATGATGACTGTGGATATTCTGAGTTTTATATCTGAAAAACTACACCACTGAAACCTCCAATCTTACAAAAAATTGTGCTGATAATTTTTAATAAATGATTAAAATATATAATAGGACTTAAAAAAAAAATTGAATTTTTATAAATTAGTCATAGTATCATTTGACAACTAATAAATCATTAATTAATTTATTCTCTTCATTATTGATTTATTGATTTATTTACTTTTATTTCATTTATTTATTTATTTGACCACTTATTATTTTATTTTTAAAGTTTTTAGAATTAATTATTTTGATTATTAAGTTTGACTCAAATATTATTTTTATTTTTATTTTTTTGACTATTTAGGTTTGACCCAAATAATCTTTATTTAAGCTTAACCATTTAATAATTTTTAAGTTTTTAGAATTAATTGTTTTAGATTATTTAAATCCTTTTAAAGCTTTGCGGTTAGGTTCGCTCTAAATTATTTTCGCAAAGCTTTGCGGTCAAGTTTGTTAATTGCAACAAAGCTCTACGGTCAAGTTCACTCTAAATTATTTTCACAAAGCTTTGTGGTCAAAGTTCTATAGTCAGGTTCGTTCTAAATTATTTTCGCAAAGCTCTGCAGTCAAGTTTGTTAATTACAGCAAAGCTCTATGGTCAAGTTCACTCTAAATTATTTTTGCAAATATTTGCAGTTAGGTCTACTCTAAATTATTTTCAGAAAGCCCTGTGGTCAAGTTTGTTAAGGAGCAGGAACAATAACCTAAATTACAAAAACATGTGGTCGATTTTTGTGAGAGTCTTCTGAATATCTATCTGTGGTTTACACCCTCTCTTGAGCAATAACTCTGTGAATAAAGAAGATTAGTGAAGGAGAAACCTATTTTGTTTGGTGCAAAGCCATTTTTCCTTTCATCTAAAAAAGACCGAGGACTGTGTGGTGTGGCATCTGAAATCTTAAGCCTTGTTTCTGAGCATGTTCGATCTATTGCATTTAGATTCAAGACAGGAGTAAGGGTCCTCTTTGTACATTGATCTCAACTCTTTTCTTGATATTTTTGTGGATGTCTCCTTTGGTCCAACACAGAGATTTAGATTTGTCTAAGAAGGGCACCTAAAATCAGTGAACAAATTATTAAGAATTTACCTTTGGGGTCCATGCTCCTAAAAATGTTTGTGTGGATTCTTCATGAAACATTTGTGGCCTAATCTTCTCTGCACAAGTTGCTTACATCTGACGTTTGTTAAGGAGTTTTTAATATCATTTCTAGAAGTTCAAAATTCTGAAGTTTGAATGTCCTCCATGGCCAACGAAGAAGTGGCCAAATTACAGCAATCCTCTGACCATATGTATACATTTATATTTATTGTGTGCATCTCTTAAGAGCCAACTTATATGAGAAGTCCTAGATGCATGTTTAGTACGCACTTGTGGCTTATGGTTTAAAGCCTTGAAGCAGTGAAAGATTTGGCCCCCATATTGTTTAACACTAGGTAACATTGAAGTTTAGTCTTGGCATCAAGATCATTCATACAATAATGTTCAAGTTCCACGCTGATCATCTGTGGTTGATAACACACATTGTTGAGATTGACATTTACAACGTTAAAGGCCTTCATCATGATACTGTAGTAAGAGTCTTGTTGTAGAAATATTGAAGAGGTGTCTATTCATCTTACAACAAGGTTTCATATTCAGCAGTTTCATTTGCAGTAAGGACATAGTAGTCATCATTCTCGACATTCACTGTATGAAAAGGAGCAAGATTTATATATGCCAAAGACTCAACCTCCAAGGTACGGTGACAACCTCACATTGGTTCTGCTTTACGGGTGCACAAATTCTCACTTACCCTCCTCGTGTTAAGTTTTGTTTTATTACACTATGAATACTTCCCCACGTATTTCTAAGCCCCCCTCTAGCAAAGGCAAACCAAATAAAATTACATTAGATAGTCTCTATGAATACATTGAGTCTTTAGAAAGACTAAGAGAAGAAAGAGAAAATCATTTTAAACTAGAACTAACAGAAATACTTGATAACAACCACAAATCATTAGAAAATAAAATAACCACACTTGAAACTGAACTCCAAGAAATGAAAGGTAAAATTCAAGAAATAGAACATAGTAAACAAACAATGGTCGAAGAAAATGACACCTTGAAAAGAGAGATTAAAAATATAAAAGAACAACTATATAATAACTCAACCCTAAATAACACATAAAATAACTTAGATATTAAACCCATTAAAGAGGAAATTAATAAATTAATTGTTTTCGGCCATGAGCGCCACAAACGAGCCTTAAATCCTATAGTTGCAGGTATAGAAGAACAAACCAATGAAAACACATTAGAAATGGTTAAAGAACAATTAAAAACAAAATCTCAAATTGAAACAACCTATCTCACAAAATCAATAAGGGCTGGAAAGATACTTGAAAATAAACACAAACTCATCCGTGTCAAGGTCAGTTGTCTTGAACATAAACTAGAAATAATCAGGAAATCCCCAAGCCTAAAAGGAACGAGAATCTTTATAAATGAATATCTCATTCTAGAAGACCAAGCTGAACTTATGAAAGAAGTCCAAAAGGTCAAGGATGTAAGAAAGGCCACAAAATGGGTAATCATTAAGAATAGGAAAGCTATTATTAGAGATAGAGTCTCAAGCACGAGTGATAAATAGGGATTTTCATCACTCTGGATCCTCTTTTGGAACTTTCGTGTCTTTCCATGGTGTAAAGGTTCTATGTTAAGTTGGACCCTGAGTGTATTGACCTTATTCTCTTAGTTGAAACATGGGAGCATGATGAATCTAGGGTCCCTCACCTTGGCAATTTCACTCTTTGGTCTGGTTGGAATAAGAAATACTTTCGGAGGGGTTTTGGAGGTATAGCCTGCTATATAAGGAGAAAATTTTCCTCTCACATCCGACTTCATAAAATCGACCCCTTAAATCAATGCGTTTGGATCGAAATCTCTGATTCTACCACCAATAGGATCTTTCTTTCAATCTGTAATTTCGCTCCCATCAACTCTACATTCTATAAGAAGAACAACCTGGATAAGAATTTTCCTTTCAATTCTTTAGAAAAATACATCTTCAACCTGAGAAATGATGGTAATATCCTTTTACTAGGAGACTTTAATGCTAGAACTGCTACTAACCAAGCCATTACATTAAGAAACAACTCTAACCCCGACCCCTTATGGCTTGATGGCTTGATGAAGATAGTAACTTAGCTAATAAATTCAAGAGAAAATTTGAAGACATTATCGAGAACTTATTCAGCACCGAGTTCCTCAAACTTTGCGGTTCCCAAGACCTAATTATTTGTAATGGTATTAGCAAGTGGCCCCTCTCCGGTTAGATGACAGGTTTCCATGTGATGGGTAGTAGTGTCGTGGATTATGAAATTTCTGACATCGACGTCCTCAACGATATTACAAACTTTGAGCTTCTTAATGGATTCGAGCCTGACTTTGACCACATACCTCTGTCTCTCTCCCTCAATCTTGTTATGCATACCACCCACATGTAGGAGACCAATGAAAGAAAAAGACACATTTGCTTTGATAGAAGTAAAACCGACCTCTTCTTAAGGGATTTAGAGATGGATTTAGGCCCCATGAATTATAATAATAGCATTGATCAAATTTATAATCATTTCACTACTACCCTTTCCAACATCATTAGCAATTTTTCTAATGATATTTTGTTTAAGCAGTCTAATAGAACTTCCAATCCATGGTATGACAAAGATTGCAAAATGGCTAGGAAAGAGATCAGAGATGATCCTATTGAAATCATTAAGTTCTAGAATATCAATATATACAAAAATATCATCAAGAGGAAGAAAATATCATATATTAATAAAATACAGGATTATCTTCTCCACCTTTCTAAAGTCGCACCCAAAAAAATTTGGCAGAATGTTCTTGTCCGTAAAACCAAATATAACCATTCTATCCCCTTAGAAAACTGGGACAACTGATCTTAAGAAGTTTTATGACTCTCCAGACATTATGGGCACCACCTTAATCATAGTCTGGTATTAATAAGCTTGCTAATGGGAAACTAAAGTTATTGAAGGATACCAAGTTGCGATCCTTAAAATGGGAAGATCTATCCTCATTCCTTATCTCCACAAGCTTCTCAATTTGGTTGTAACGCATGGCTTCCCTCGGCTTTGGACGGAAAGCCTTATTGTACCTATATTTAAAAATGGGGACATGAGTGTTCCATCCAACTACAGGACCATTATGGTTAGCCATATCCTGGCCAAGAGTTATGGGTTCATTTTGGAGAAGAAGCTTAGCCTTTGGCTTGAAAGCCAGGGAAAAAGAGCTAAAGGACAAGCTAGTTTTAGGAGAAATCACTCGACTATTGACCATCTGGTCACTCTTAGAATCATTGCGGAGGAATGTAGCAATAGTAAAGCTGATCTCTTCTCTTGCTTTGTGGACTTTAGAAAATATTTCGACATTGTCCCTCGAGATAAACTTTGGGTGAGACTTAAAGATATCATGGTCCCTACTGAGCTGAGGATTGATGTGATCTGTCTCTACAAGACCGTCACTGACAAGCTTAAGACCAACGAGGGGTGGTCTAAAGACATTAAATGCAATATTGGAGTTAAGCAAGGGTGTCCCCTATTCCCTGCCCTTTTTAGCATATACATCGATAAGCTAGAGGAGTGTCTGGAATCTGCAGGGTGCAAGGGCATCGAGCTTGCTGGTGTTCTCATTACTCTCCTCCTCTATGTCAATGAAATCATTCTTCTTGCAAAAAGCCATGATGACCTTGATAAGAAGCTCCAGATTCTTCATGACTACCGCTCCAATATGGGTATGACAGTTAATACGGACAAGACTAAAGTTGTGATCATTAAATCCAAAAAGATCACCCATGGTAGTTTCGTGTATAATAACCAATGATTAAAGCATGTTTCTTCTTATAAGTATTTGGGCATTGACTTCCCTCATCATCTCAACTAGAATTATAACATTGAGAAAAAGGATCATTGGGGGCTGGAAAGCTTATTATAAGCTTGAAAACAATTGTAAGTCAGTCGATATTTACATTTGGAGTAAAAATAGGTTCCTCTTTGGGACCCTTATCACCCCTGTTGTTTTATACAAATGTGAAGTTTGGGGTTGCAGTATATCCAGAGAGTCATGGAGGAAGATTGAGATGATTCAAAAGCAATTCATAACCTACAACCTTAAGATCAAGGGAAATACTCCCTATCCTATCCTTTTGATCGAATTTGGCTTGTACCCCATTGAAAGTATGGCTATGTTTAGATATCTGATGTATAAGAAGAAGCTTGACAACATGGAATAAAAAAGGCTCCCTAAAATTGCTTCTAACTATAGTCAAAACCCTCACCTTCGCCTCCAGCGCGGGTGGCATAAGGATGCCTAGTCTTGGCTCAACCATTGAGGAATTAAGGAGGAGCTCAATATGGGAAGCAAATATAATATCAAAAATACTATTACCTCCAAGTTTAAGGAGAAGTTGTGGGAGGATCAGGAGTTGGAGGGTAAAAGGAAGCTAAGATACTATAAGGAAGTGATCAACCCCACCCTTGATAATCAGACTTATCTCTCTGTGTTGTCTAGCAATAAGAAAAAAATGAACATGGCTAAGATAAGAACTAATTGCCATGAGCTTCAGAGTGAGATCGGGAACTGGTTTATTCCCAAGACCCCTTGGAATGATAGATCTGTCAAATCTGTGATTCTAAGCAGGTGGAAGATGAAAAACACATCCTTTTAGACTGCTCAACTCTTACTCACATTCGCTCTCAATTCCCTACCATCTGTCACACTTCCAATCTTCTTGACCTATTAAGCCAACTCACCTATAACGATTTTGAAGCACTTATTTCGATTCTCTTTTACCATAGAGTCAAGATTTTGAAGAATCAAACTTAGATTCTTTCTCCTATCTTAAGGTCCAATAGACCGCATTGGTCTCAACGGACGATAACCATCATCACCATCATCACCATCATCATTGTTTTGATTATTTAGGCTCGACCTAAATATTATTTTTATTTTATTTATTCATTTCATTCAAATTTTCATTTTGATTAATTAATTTCTTTAATTCAATATTAACAACTATATTCTAACAATTATTTCTTTATATAATCGTGTTTCAAAATATTAGTTCATCATCAAGAAGTTTACATTCTCAAATATTTATCTATGTTATTCAAATATTAATAACATGATTTTTACATAATTGCTTTTCATAATATAACTTTATTAAAAAAAATTAAAAAGAAAATTATTAATTTAAAAATTTAATATTATTAAATATTTTTATTATAATTTTATTACATAATATAAAAATATAATATTTAAATTTTATTAATTTAAAATAATTTTTAATGAATTTAAAATTTTAACTTAATATTTTTTTTTCAAAATAATTTTAATGTTGCTCATTTTATAATAATTATAATATATAAAATTAAAGATTTAAATTACATTTATACTATTTTAAATCGAATTAATGATATAAATAATAATTATAATATATAAAATTAAAGATTTAAATTACATTTATACTATTTTAAATCGAATTAATGATATAAATGAGGCGTTAATAATTTTATAAAATATTGATTGTATTATTTCAAATTCATAATTAAAATTCTCGTAAATTTTAAATTATATGTTTTTAGAGAAAAAAATTATTGTCGTTGAGGCCATCAGAGCACTCTGACCCCTCCAAGCAATCATCACATTGCTTTTGATGATATGTTAGAAAAAACACTAACCTGCACACAAAGATTTATCGTTAAGAAAAGCTATCATATACAAAAAGTTATCATGCAACGAAAAAGAAATCACCGTTGTAAAAGAATTTGGAATTGGTTCTTAGTTGAAAGAATCAATGGAGGAGGCATTGGTTCTTTTGATGATATGGTAGAAAAAGCTAAAAGGCCGTTAGTGCTTTTGATGATCCGTTAGAAAAAGCTGACATACCCAGAAAGATTTACCCTTGGGAAAAAACAAGAAGATATGATGCACAAAATAATTCAATCATTTTCACAAAGTCAAAGTCCGGTCATATTGACGGGTGAATTATCCCGGTTACAGGCAATTTGCCCGTGAAATTTCATGGTCGGACTCCTTGCTATGCAGATGGACTTACACATTGAAATATGGAAGATTCTGATAATTAATTAAATGTCCATTTTACCAGTTTGTGTGGAAAAATGGAGTCCTAATAAAGTGAGTTATGGACCAATCAATATGGACAAATTTGTCTATATTGATTTGTATGGTTTAAATTAGTTTTTTTTTATTATATATGAGAATTACTAGAAACATTTTGATTATAAAGAATTTACTCTTCAAACTTGTAATTTCAATAAATCTTACTAAATTATAAACAAATTAGATCTAAAAATAAAATAAAAAACTTTTTAAAAATCCCCATTTAAAAACTACTCCAAAAGTCCCATTTAAAAGAATAGTCTACTTAGGCGGAGAAATTGCCCAGAAATAGATGTTGTTTGGAAAAAAATTCTGACTCCAAGGCCCGCGGAGTCTGGCGATTTGAAAAATAGTCAGCAGCTGGTTGTCTTAAGACAGGCTGCCAGTTTAGTATGACAGGGATTAAGGGTTAAATTTGAAGCCTATTCATTTACTTGTTTTTTTACTTTTTACTAGTAAAACACAGTTTATTATGAAACAAACATGGTATGAGAACCCATGGTATTTATGTGGAACATAACATATTTAAAGGGTAAATTAAACCAATCTAGATCCATCTTAATTCAGGGTCTATCAAGCGAGAGAAAGATATCAAATAGCTTGTGAAGTAAACCTATTTTCACTCAGTGAAAAGAAATTTGAATCCTTTTGAGGCTTGGTGGATCCAAAGTTACAATGGATTTAAGTTGGTCACATTTTGTAACCTTAGATGATGCTTCAGAAGTGGGTATGTTTTTTATGTTATATATTCCTAGATGAGGTAATAGAAGTGGGTATGTTTTTTATGTTATACATTTTATTTTAAAATATTGTTAGGAGGGGTAAATAATTCATTTCCCCATTAAGCTAGAGAATTAAAGATAATAGGACAATTGACATTATGGATTGTGTGAATTTGAAGATGATGTTTATATAAATAATTGTTTTTTTATGTGAGTGAGTTATTATTATTATAGCTTAGTGAGAGTATTTATATTCCAATTTCTTCATCAATTCTATCAATATGTATTTGGCCAGTGAACATCCATACGCCTAATTTAATAAAGTCATGATTAGTATTTTTTTGTTATCACTATTTGGTTAAATATTTGATCAATGCTTCAAATTAAAAATCACTTGGACTATTGTTCCAACCCTATAATGTCTTAGTCACGAGTACTACACTTTCCTCAATCAAAGACTTCACATATAAGTTCGAGTAGATTTTAATATATTTGAATAATTTATACACGAGTACTACACTTTCCTCAATCAAAGACTTCACATATAAGTTCGAGTAGATTTTAATATATTTGAATAATTTATACAGGAGTACTACACTTTCCTCAAGCAGAGACTTCACATATAAGTTTGAGTATATTTTAATATATTTGAATAATTTATACAGGGAGCATAGATATTTTTTTAGCAAAATCTTCTTGTAATTTTCAATGTTCAATTTCATGGAATATTTTCCCTCCTCCATGGAATTCCTGCAAGACAAGGCTCTTCCTTTAACTGAGCCTCATGAGTAGCAGACTCTTCTCTAGGAAATGATTCATCTTAACTTCAGTCAGTTCAACTGGCCTTTACTTTAATTTGAATACCTTTATTGACAATATCTAATATCAACACATTAAACATCATTTAACAAAATCTTATTGAAATTTAAACTAAAATGTTATATTGTCTGAAAAATAAATCTAATTAAAAATAAAATTTTGGAAATTTATTTTTAGCAGTGGCATGTTGTTTTTCACCCTAAACTCTTCAAAATTTAACTGCATTCACTTCAATATTTGCAGTATACATTGTGTATTTTCTTTTTTCTTTTTGAAATTCGAATTTTATTTGGCGACCTCCCTAAATAATTTGTTTCGATATTCAGAATGTGTTTCGCCATGTCAGTATAGAACTCATCCTTGACTTTCACAATGCAGGCAGCACCAAAGTGGCCGCTCTTATTTGGGGCATCTCTATTTCCTTCTGCCAATGGTCAATGCTTCATTTAGTGCTCTTTGGGAGAGACATGGCCTCCCTTGCATTCAAAACCAATTCCGCCATGAAACGTGCAGCCATACATAGCTCCGGCGCCAAAATACTCCCCATATTTGGAAACCTCATGCATCCCCTGCTGCCATAAATGAAAATGGAAGACCATATGTAAGATGTTTCGGCTCCAGTGGAGTGAGTCCCGCCGAAGCTAAATTTGGAGGATTGCACAGTTCAGACTGAGCGCATGCAGAGAATGGAAGCCAAATTTGGAGACCATTAACGAGTTCCGACAGAAGCTTAGAGATCTGAAGCAGTCAAATATTGAACAATTTTGCTAACATCAATATTCAAGTACAGACCAACTGGAGCTATTTAATATTTGATGAGGGGCTACCTGCATTACATTATTAAATCTGGTTTATTTTGGGTCTGCAATTTGCATAGGTGTGTAATGCATCTCGGAAAGAATGATTTTCATTTTTCTAAAATTCAATCAATTAATTTTGTTTTTTAATACATAATAAGTATTGGTTTGATAGTTCATGTTATTGTTTATTTAGCGAATTATTTTTGTAATAATATCCGTGCCCAACAAGAAAGAATGTCGTAGTTTGAAGAATTAGTTTAATACTTTGGATTATTGCATATATATTGCGAATTATTTTCTAACCATAACGATACATAGCAATAATGTCATAGTGAAGTATTGGTTTAATAATTTTTGTTTTTGCATATTTAACGAATTCTTTAATAACACAGAATTGGTTTCAGAACTACTTTGTGTGTATAAAGCTTCATAAGAATCAAATTTTTAACCTGTTTTCAAAATTTTTTCACGGAATTGGTTCCTGAAGATAAAGCTTCAAACCATTAAAATTTTATTTTTCCCTTGGATTGTTTTGAAAATGTCCTAGTAACACATATTAAATCTATTTCAACACTTTACTCAAAATAATTGTATGCAGAACTTATATATTTTATTCAACACTTTATTCAAAATAATTGTATGTAAAACATACATATTTTATTCAATAAATGACTTGATTTGAGCACTCTCCTCAAATGTTAAGAAAAATAATTTAAGTTTATTAACTTCTTTAAAGTTTATAGAGATAGATTTGCATATGTTGTCATAAATATATTGATTTGTAAACTTTTATATTAATTTATTAATTAATGTTTTCAAAAAAAAATGAAATGGATAAATATGAAAAATAGAGAGAAAAAAAATACAATCACATATTATTCATAATGAGTATAATAAAAAACACAATTGAAAAGTGAAAATGTTGTGCTTTTTTTTCTTTTAAAATGGAAATAATGCAAGTACAAGGGAGAAGACACTTTATGTAGATTTATCTAGGTTTCTATAGATACTAAAGCCTCATTGTTATAATCTTTTGTTATGCTTTATTGTAAAATAAGAAAAATCAAAATGAATCAAACCCTTTTCTTCCTAGCCACCTAGTTATAACGCACCCTAGAGCCAACTAGGTGTTATGTTTTACTCCTTCAACCCTCAATTAGACTTACGACTTTGACCCTTTTATAGTCTTATTCGTAGTGTTCATGTGGGTAGCCCCTTTTCCATGAGTGAGGGAGGCATTCTCTTGAATTATGGTGTTCAATCACAATAGGTCAACTATAGCTAGGCAAGCATAGGCTTTTACATATCAATTTAACATCTTTCTTGCATCGTTTGAAATAATTGTGAGTGTATCATAGCATCAAAGGGTCATGTGCTTACCTCAAAAAAACATCATTTAATACTTTAAAATGGCTCCAAAAAGTTTGAAACACCAATTCTTCAAATTATAGATATAGTTTCTTCTCCACTGGTTCAGTGAAACCCACATGAACAATCTCAGAAGAAAAGATACTTGGATATGTCGATAGGAGAGCCTTACTAATACTGCTAGTCGTGAGGATAGTTGCTTCACAGCGAAGCGCGGGAGGTTGTTGGTTAGGTCAGAGGTTGCAGGTCTTGATTCCGTAGGCCTGAGGTGCTCCCGCATCTGCCCACTATCCCCCTGCTGGTTGGGCCTGGAGTGCCTGTGCCCCTGGAGGTTTTTCCCTACCCTCGAACCCCAGTGCGCTCGTCATTCCCGGTGTTCTGTGTGGTTAGGTGTATTCGTGTGGTGAGTGATCCTTGGTCTGTTGGTATTTCTCGCATTGGCTAGCCGCCCCCATGGCTATTCCCTCCCAGGAGGGGCCTTCCCTGGAAGATGTTGTTGTATTCAACACGTTGGTGGAGGTTCCTTCGCATTTCTTCAAACAGGGGTCGTCCAAATTCGTTAAGTGTTCAAAAGAGATCCCCAAGATTTAGATCTGTGTTCCCCAGGCCTACTCCCAAGCTCTCCAACTTGTGGATTGAGGCTTAATAGGCCAATTCGTGGGCCTTTGGCCTTCCCCTCGCACGGTAAAATCATGGGTTGAGAAGAATGGGAAGCCCCTTATCAAAGGAGTTATCATTTCCTCATTATGTGGGAAGGGCTTATTTAACTTCTACTTTGAGAATAAGCCTGACAGGGACCTGGTCTTTTGGATTATTTCATGTGTGCTCAATGGCTGTACCTGGGCCATTGGAGCTCGAGTTTCAACCCAGAGTGTGACGTCCCCTCTTCTATCCTAGTCTGGGTGAAACTTCCTTACCTCCCCCTCCATTGTCGGAATGATGCAACTTTCAGACTTATTGACAACTCCCTTGGAAAATACATAGATTGGAAAATACATGGCCTCTTCTCCTATGCTTAGATTTGTGTGGAGGTGGACCTTGAAAATGGCCTCCTAACAACTGTTACTCTTTATATGGATAACTGGTCCCATATTCAGGAAGTGGACTACGACTAGTTGCCTTTCAAGTGCAATTTGTGTCATGAATGTGGTCACTTCGCCAAAAACTTCCTAAAGCACCAGGAGGCTCAAGTGCCACTTGGAGAAGAATCGAAGGAGCAATGGCAACATGTTAAAAGGAGAAAAAATCTTAGCACCCTTAGCAGTCGGCCCCTTCGGCCCCTCGAGGTGGGGGGCCTCCCCCTTCCCCCTGGAGCTAGGTCTTCTTTGGCTCAGGGGTTGGATTTGGAGAACCCCTTCGAGGTGTTAGGAACAACTCCTAATTTGGTCAAGGTGGCTTTTAAATATTTTATTGTGGCTACTCCCCTCGGTTTGGTTGCTCAGAAATCCCTTGGTGCCATCCAAGGACCTGAATCTCAACCCTCCAAAATTCTAAATCTGGGGAACTCAAGTCCTGAATCATTGAGCAGCTATGAGGAGTCCTCTTCGGAGGAAGAGAACGAAGAAGGCTTCAAATCATCAAAAGAAGGCCTAGGTACTTCAACACATTCTGCGGAAGATCCCCTGGAAATAGTGAGGCCAAAGAAGACAGGTGGGAAAGGAAAAATACCGGGGAGAAAGACAAACAAGGAAATCATAAAGGAAAAGATAGAAAAATACAAGGAACTTGGGTTCGAGCACACCATCCCTCGACAACTAACTTGAGCAGGAAACAAAGGAGATGGAGGTAAAAAATGAAACAACATAGGCCCTAGCAAGGGGGTAGGTAACTAAAAAAAGTGATTAATGAATATAATCTCTTAGAACTGTAGGGGGCTCAAAACATAAAATATATTAAGGGAAGTCATATCCCTGATAAAAAAAAAGAAAAATCCAACCATCACACTTCTGCAAGAGACAAAGCTGGATTAGAAAAATCTTCACACATCCCATAACAAGATTTGGGGCCAAAGTAATATGGAGATAGTAAGTTCACGTGGAGCCTCGGGAGGATTGTGCACACTATGGAATCCATCGAAACTTAAACTAGTAAGTTCCACTAAATCCACTCATTGGATTGCTATATCCTTTACTCACATTGATCTTAAGTATCCTTTCACTATTATAAATGTATACATGCCTACTCACTTCTGTGAGAAGCAAGAGTGCTAGAAATCCCTAATGGAGCTCAAAGACTCTAAATATGGGGAAAATTGTATCCTTGGTGGAGATTTCAATACTTCCACGAGTCAAAATGAGAAGAGAGGCGACACTTCGGTCTAGGATGCCTTCCAAGGAAAAATGGAGGACTTAATGTTGTCCCTAAATCTATTTGATGTTAAACCGAAGAATTTCCTTTACACCTGGACAAACAAGAGAGTGGGGTTGGGGCACATTGCATCCAGACTTGACAAATATCTTTCTTTTGATAATATTCCTACTCTCAACATCTGCCTGGAATCCTCCATCCTCCCCTGGGCGGGTTCAAATCATCACCCTATTTCTCTTCTGATGTCCTTACCTCAAGACCTCAGACCTATCCCTTTTCGTTTCTCTCCTTTGTTGTTGGAGTCCCAGGAGTTCTTGGATTTGGTGGCCCTCTTTTGGGAGGCTTGGGTGGATGGGAGTCCGATCACCATCGAGGAAAAGAAAATCTACATATTGAAAACATATATTAAAAAATGGGATAAGGAACGCTATTAGGGAATATTGGGGAGCATTAAAAACATTTAATAAAATTTGGCTACTATTCAAGGAAATATGGAAAAGAATGAGCTTATTGTTTCGCACTTTCAGAATGAAGAAAACTTTAAAATCCCTTCACTCGAACCTTAGGAAAGAGGAAGAATATTGGAGGCTTAATTCAAGAAATAGTTGGTTAAGGGCGGGTGATAGAAACACCAAATTCTTTCATAAACAAGCCAAATTCAGAGAATCAAAAAACAAGATATCACATATAATTCATAGAGGGAAAACTATTGATGGCTTTGAGGAATTTAAGGGAGCAACAATTGAGAATTTTGGGAACCTTTATAATGGTGGCCTCAGAGGGGAAGAAGAGGATGGGGATTGGTTCCTTGACCCCATCTCAGAAGTAATCACGAAGGAGATGAACCTAAAACTTTCTCTCCCCCCACGAAGGATGAAATAAAGAGAGTGATTTCTCCTTCTCTCCAGACAAAGCCCCGGGGCTGGATGGTTTCACCACTAGATTCTACCACTTTTTCTAGGATGTAGTCCAAAAATATTTATGCAGAATGGTGGGATATTCCTTTAAGAATTTTTTTATGGGAGGGGGCATCAACTCCTCCTTCCTAGCCTTGATTCCCAAAGAGGCTAATCCATCTTCCTTTGCAAGATTCAAACCTATTTCACTTTTCAATGTCTCCTATAGAATATTCTCAAAAATCTCGGCCCTTAGAGTCAAGCCCTTGCTGCCTCTTATGATTTCCGACAACCAAGGGGTGTTCGTGTCGGGCAGACAAATCTTTGACAATATTATCCTCATTCAAGAGGATATTGACTCAAGCTGGAGAAGAGGGGATGAAGGCATGGTTATTAAGTTGGACACGAAAAACACCTTCGATAGGGTAAAGCATGAGTTCCTTTGGAAGATCATCAAGAAAATGGGAATGGGAGAAAAATTCATAATATGGATCAAAATATATATCTCCTCCCCTTGGATTGCCCCTCTAGTCAATTATAGAGTGGATGGGTTCTTCAAAGCCTCTAGGGGGTTGATACAACGGTTCCCCTTTTCCCCATTCTTATACATCATCATGGCTGAGGCTTTGAGTCAGAAACTAGAACAAGAAATAACCTTAATGAATCTCCCTGGCATAAGGTACAAGGAAGGGATAAGAAGCATAATTTGTTGATGATAATATCTTCTTAGGAGGACCTTCATAGGTAATTTCCAGAAGATTCAAAAGGAGCTTGCATAGATATCTAAAGGCCTCCAGGGGGGCTACTAATGACAACAAGAGTCATATTTACAGTTGGAACATCTCAAGCCAGAGGGATAAAAAATAGAGGAAATTCTTGGGTTTAAATCAATGAGAGGCTGGAAGGATTTCAACTACCTAGGAATTCCAATATCCTTAAGAGAAGCAGCCCCAAAAGCCTGGAAAAAAGTTACAGACAAGATAAAAGCAAAATTTTTGAACTGGGGTGGAATTTGGCTCAACAATGCAGACATAACTATACTAATGAAGTTGGCCATGTCAGACATCCCCCTTTATCAATTATCAGTGCTCCAGGGCCAAAAATATGTCTTGCATCAACTGGGGATGTACATAAGGAATTTTTTGTGGGAAGGTGGGAAGGTTAATACCAAAAAATATCACTTAGTGAACTGGAAACCAGTCAGAGCCCCAAAGAAAAATGGCAACCAAACTTTACTGGAATATGACGGTTTCGCCAAATCAATGGTGGACGCAAGTGATTAGAGAGAAGTACTTCCCCCCATCATGATATTGGAGAAGGGAATGTTTTGGTTTCTCCCATTGGGGCTCTCATCAGAGCTACTTCGAACATAATTAAGGGAAACCTTAGCAAAGTCCCAGGTAAATGAGACACACTAGACATATTCAAAGACTCCATCCCGGGGCATCTCCCCTTGGAGCAAGGCATGGACTTGCAGGACCTCCATGTTTGCTGAGGCAAAGAGGAGTGGTCAAGTTGGATCAAATATCATATTGGGACCATAATGGTAAATGGAAGAGATGGAAGCTCGAGAACATCCCGGAGGGCCTTATCAATCAAAGGAATAAGCTTATAGAGATACTAAGAGGATGTGCCCCTATAGATCGAATCATAGATGACAGTTGGAGTTGGATGAATGGTAACTACTCAGTCAGAAAATGATATGCACATTTTCTCTCCCTAGCTCAGGTCACCCCAAAAGCACCTATTTGGAATCAAATATGGAAGCCCAACGCAATCCCAAAAGTAAATTTTTTATGTTGGGCTTTGGCTCACAAAAAAATATTAACTACCGAAAACCTCCAAAAACGTGGAAAAATAGGCCCCACAAGATGCCCTCTATGTGAACAGGTGGAAGAATCTATACAACACATCTTTCTGCAATGTAATACAACTAAGCAAGTTTGGGCGGGGGCTTTGGGACCTCTGTTTAGCAGAGTCAAGTGGCCAACTAACATCCTCTTATTTTTCCACTCTTGGCCCAAGTCTTACTCAGGCTCCCTTCAAGCCAAAATTTCCTTTCAGAACGTCTATTCAGCCCTCCCCAAGTATATATGCTAGCAAGTATGGTTGTTGAGGAACATGTCCTATATTCCAGATGGAAATAAATTTAGCTATTACTGGGGCCTTTAATGGAATTGCGCAATGCACGGAGCTGCATAGGCCCGAGATGGATCACTTATTAGATCAGGAGGAATTAGCTTGGATGAGAAGGTGGATCACCCCCCCACCCAAAAACTCAGAATGAAAGAGCACACAATCGATACTCAGTGCCATCCTTAGATTGTCCTCCGAAGAAATGGAGGAGTGGTTGAGAAAGTCGGGGATATGAACTCTGCAATTTGATGGGGCTTCAAAAGGAAATCCTGGGGTGGAATGAGGGGGAGGGATTCTCATACATCCCAATGGAAACATCGAAGATAAGTATGCCTAGAGTTTAGGTTGGAAAACTAACAACCAAGCTAAGGCCTATGGGTTACTCTTTGGAATGAAATTGGCCATCACTAAAGGAATCAAGGAGCTCTAAATCCTTGGAGACTCTGTGATAATAGTAAACCATATGAGAAAGAATACCCCAGCTAAAAACACTCTCCTAAACCAAGTCATCAAGAGAAATCAAGGTTTGACCCCTCTATTGGATGAAGTAAATTTCTTCCATATTCTCAGGGGAAACAACAAACAATAGACAAACAAGCTAATTTGGCTTGTAGAATCAAATAAGAAGCCACTATGGTGAATGGAATTGAAGGTTACCTATGTATTCCTTAACCATGAATAAGAATCCTAAGGAAAATAAAATATCTAACCATACAAATGGGAATATGTATAGCTACATTGTTAAGTTGAGTGGGTTTGACTGCCTTTTAATCCTTTCCTCCCAGCCTCCTTCGGAGCCCACTTCCCCCTCCCTCCCCCCTCCCCTTGAGAATTGGTTTATCTTTTGGCCTTCTCGTTGGCCACCTTCCCTCCTCCCTAACCCCTTGTTCCATCTCCTCTCCCCCCTCCCCTCTCCTCCCCCTTACCCCTCCAAGTTAGCACGACAGTCATTTCCTCCCACTCTCCAACATGTGGCCGCGTCTTGGTTGACCCCTTGATTTAATTACTATGCTAAGTCTTGTCGTTATTAACTACCCCTGCCTCACCCTCGGCTCTTGTGGCAATCTATATAGATAAATCGATCCGAAGAGTGGCGTCATGCAGCTTGGCAACTCGCTATTTGGTCCCTGCATAATCTCTAGTGTGTGGTTACATAGTCCCGCCTTTGATTTTTATCACAGTCGTCAGAATTTTGGTACCTTGTTCGTGGGAATGGTGAAGCAGTAGGGGAAGGATTTATTCCCCAAGCTCTAGAAAACGTAGGATAAGCGTGGGAAGATGGTGGTAATGGAGTCAAGATAAGTTGTGAAAAATTGGGAATTAATGGATAAGCATTGGGATTCCAACAACACGGGTACTGTGACGTCGCTTCTCCTTCACTGACGTACTACGGGTGGTTATTTAAGGGATAATTGTCCGAGTAAAATCAGAAATATGTTGGCCAGGGAAGCTGAGGATTCCTGGGCTTTGTCCCTGAGTTTGTAGACAAGGGTCAAGAGAAGTTGTTGCACTCTGCGTGATGGTAGGGTTGGTGGGTTGAATGTCTAGTTGGATTTTCTCTGGGGGCTCTCAGAACTGCTTGGATGCCTCTAGGTTCATTTGACTGATAATAGAACATGGGGAATTGGCGAGGAGGGTTCGGTGAATTACCTATCTGCGGGAATTGAGGTGACTGTGAATTACCTATGCACTAACATATGTGTATGTTCTGTTTACTTATAGTGCTTCGGGTATTATAGGAGTTCTGTGGCCATCTGTGTTCTAGTTTTAGTGATATCCATGGTCATGAATTACTTGTCTGTGGGAATTGAGAGTCTATAGAATTACCTATGCACTGGCTTATGTTTATGTTCTGTTTACTTCTATTGTTTCGGGTCTTATAGGAGGTCTAGGTTCATCTAAGTTCTTGTGTTTGTGACATACGTGGCCGTTGGCCAATTGAGGTCTAGATATGGGGTGACCGACCTTCTAGTGTCTATCATGATGAGTGGAAATTTTAGTTCTGCTGCTGAGAGCATAGGTTCAGGCTCCTGGGGCCTCCGCAGGCCCAGAACTGGGAGTGTTAGTGCTGAATGGACTCATGGAACTGGCAGTAACAAGTTAAATTGTGAGGCTTGTGCCATCGAACATGTCGAATCTAGAAATGGAATTGCAGTGTTGCAAATGTGCGTAAACCAACACCACAAGGATGCCATCGAGATTGAGGAATGACAATTGGAAGAAAAAGAAAAATTTTGAAGGTTGGAAGACGAAGTTGAAGCCCTTGGGCTGGAAATCGATGAGCTAAAGATAAAGTTAGCAGACAGTTGAAAGAGGGAGGAAAAGGTTCCAAAGTCGTCAAACCTCAACTCCCCAGCTCCAATGGAGGAATAGACATCCCTTCAGCACCAACAAATTTTGTAATATGTCTAATCATACTTGTATATATCTCCTATCACAGTTATTTATGGTTTATAGTAGTAGACAAATAGTGCTAAATTTTGAGAATGGGATGGCTGATGAAAAAACTCGCATAAGAGTTGGACCAATTGTATCATCCATAACCAAGGAAAAGCATAGTTTTTTTATGTGAAAATCCTGCTTTTTGATCGTGTGTGGGTGCACTTTAATACAAAATATATATATTATTTCCTGTTAAAAAAATAAAATTATAGATATTATCAACAAAATTGCTCTTATAAATTCAACTCTTCAATTTTTTCACTCTTAAAACATCAAGATAGATGACAAATAATATAATGATCCTACTCTAATCATACATACCATTCACATAAAATTTCATTTGCCTTTTTTTAATCAAAATAATTTTTATTTGTTATTAAATTTCATTTATAAAATTATTTTCTTTAATGTTTCAATTTTTGCATTTTTATTGAAATTTGATTATTAAATTTATGAAATAATTTTTTTTCAATATTTTAAATATATTTTTAAATACTTAAAAAAAATTAAAATTTCAAAAAATTCCAAAAAACTTAAATTTATATAAATTTAACTATTTTTTATTGAATTTCACAGTATTAAAATTGATGACACATTATATTTTATGTTTCAAACAATAATGGTATTTGTCTATGGCTTGCTTTTTACCATGCCCACCCAAAATGATGATAGTGATTTTATGCTTATTGTGTGTTAGTTCGTAGAGGAAAAAAACTTATATATTTATGACCTAACATTTCAAAACCATATCTAGCGATCGAAGCCATGTGGTTAGAAGTGAAAAATACATTTGGTCACTCAAATCGCTCCCAGAGCAGCCTATCTACTACTATTAATTAATGGAGGTCAATCAGGTTCAAAAACCCCATAATCAACAAGGCATGGGTCCTTGTGATAGGTCTTCTTATGGAACATCTGGAAAGGAAGGAAAAAAGTTGTATTAAAAAACCAAGAGCTAGCAAGACCAAATATTTGGCAAACAACTAGAGAAAAAATTTGTGAAACTATCTTGGCAGAGAATTGGGCAGAGGATGATTGGAAAGAAGATCAGGTTGAGTCTAAAATTCTCTCTGCTCTTAATTTGACTAAGGTTTCAATTTCCTTTTCATCCCAGCCCAAGTAGAACTTTCTTGTCAAATCCCCATCCATTTTTCTCCCTCTCCCAGATGGATTTGTTAAAATTAATTTCGATGGGGCCTCCAAAGGGAGTCTAGGCCCGACAGACTTTGGAGGAGTTCTAAGAGATTCAGGAGGTGATCCATTGTGAAAATTTGTAGGATATTGTGGATCTGAAAATAATAATGTAGCAAATCTCACTAGTCTCAAAAAGGGGCTCATCTTGGCTCATGTGTTGGATTTCTCCTGGATCCAAATTTTAGGAGAGTCTAGTTTAGTTATCAAAATGGATCAAAATATTATCGATGGCTCCCCACCATCAAAAACAGTAAGAATTTTGTGTTTGCAAGCCTAGGAATCTTGGATCATAGACCTCATTAACAATTTTCCATTTGTTATTACTGCGCACACATTACGAGCATGGAACAAGGTGGTAGACTAGATGACCAATTGGGGCACTGAGATATCACATACGGATGGAAATCAACCCTAAGCTCATCTGAATTGGATCTAGGAGAAAAGGTTATTATTTCTCGACTAATTCAAGAAGATAATAGTCTTTGTGATGGGGGTGGTACAATGGTGTCAAGTGTTGCCTCAAGGCATTCACACTCCCACACACGACATACATGAGCAGGGAAAGAAATGTGTATACCCATTTTTATGTCAGAACATGGAATAGTCTGGAAACGATGGGATTGTTTATCCTCAAAACGATGTTGAGAGTTGGTGACATAATTAACGAGGAGATGCAAAGAGGAATTCAGAGGGAGAATTTTTACTCAATAAGCCAGGATGGCTCCTTGAGAGTTTTAAACTGCCACTGAGTAGATACTAAGGGAAAGTGTGTATTGGTGTAATTGGAAAGAAGAGACCGTAAGCATTCAGTTGGGATCTCAAACGAAGCATTTTATCTCCTCCAAAGTCCTATGATAATCCATGTCCGATATTATGAGTTCTCAAAGGCTTCAATTTTATGCTAGGCCCTAGCCTTGTTTGAAGTCATTGGGGTTGAGGTACTTTTTATCCTCTGGTTGTGTTTAATTGCTTGGATTCTGGGGTTCTTAGTCTTTTGGATTCCAATGATAGTATCAACATCTTCCTATGTTGGGTGGGTGTTTTCCCTTAGTTTGCAAATACCCACCCAACACAAGAAGACGCTAATACTATCGTCGAACTCTATAATAATAAGAACCCTAAAATATGTAGAAAATCCACATAGATTCAACTGATCTTATAATATGCTAAAAAAAGTACTTGAATGTATAATACAAATTGCGGAAACCAATTACGATTGCACAATCACATGAAAAAGAAAGAGAAAGAATTTCAATCGCACAACACAAAGATGTATCTGGGGAAAACCTTAGGTAAAAACCCTGCTATCTATATATTTCATTAAGTCATGAATATGAAACAATACAATGCTTCTCTTAGGCTTGAGAACTCTTTGCACTATCTCTGACTATCTCACTCTGATCCAAGAAATTTTGGTCCAATATTTAACCACTTTCTTGCCTCTGGATGCTCAGCCTTGCTTGCACAATCCCTAGGGAAATTGAGCCCCTATTAATTAGGAAATTCCCAATAATTGATTATGAAATACATCTAAGGCATCCTGCTGACCTCATGCATGACCTGTACAATTTTCTAGTTATACAAATGATAGTATACTTCCCTTTAACTCCAATATCAACTGGGTCTTCCTCATAATTGCCACGCAACAACTATTTATAACAAATATTCAATTATTTGATTAATCACTGCATGCGAATTAAATCAGATTTAATTCGCTAGACCTCTCACTATTTCATCCATCAGTTAGAACCAGTTAAATTTATTTTAACTCAAATAATTAAGTTAAACAATTACAAGTCAAAATAAACTGTAACTGGACCCCCTAAAACTTAGATTCAACCCTACATGCCTCCTCTTTGATCCCCAACTCGAATTGACTGAGCTAACTAAGTCTTCCTGACTCAATTAACTCTTACAAGTTGTCATGTGATGTGGAATTAAAATTTCCTTCTAATTTAATCAAGGGAAAATTAAATTAGAAGCCTCTTCTTATTTCCAATTTCAACAGAATCCAAGCAATTAAACACAACCCGAGGAGAAAAAGTACCTCAACCCCGATGAGTTCAAACAACGCTAGATGCCAACATATAATTGAAGCCTTCGAGAATTCGGAATCTTAGACGTGGATGCTCACAGGACTTTGGAGGAGATAAAATGCTTCGTCGAGATCCCAACTAAATGCTTGCGTTCTCTTCTTGCCAATTACACTGATACTCTTTCCCTTAGTAGCTACTCGGTGTCCATTTGGTTCAAAGAGCCATCCCGACTTACCGAGTAGAAATTCTCCCTCTGAATTCCTCTTTGCATCTCCTTGCTAAATACGCCACCATATCTCAACATTGTTTTTAGGATAAACAATCCCATCGTTTCTAGAATATTCCATGTTTGGGAATACAGATGGGTATACACATTTATTTCCCTGCTCATGTCTGCCTCGTGTGGGAGCGTGAATGCCTTGAGGAAACTCCTGTCACCACTCTACCACCCCACTCAGGGAGACTATTATGTTCTTGAATTAGTAGAGAAACAATAGCCTTTTCTCCTAGATCCAATTCAAATGAGCTTAGGGTTGATTTCCATCTGTATGCCATATATCAGTGCCCCAATTGGCCAACAAATCTACCGCTTTGTTCCCTTCTCGTAATGTGTGTGCAGTAATAACAAATGGAAAATTGTTAATGAGGTCTTTGATCCAAGATTCCTGGGCTTCCAAATGCCAAATTCTTACTATTTTGGATGGTGGAGAGCCATCAATAATCTTTTGAGCCATTTGGATAACTAAACTAGAGTCTCCTAAAATTTGGATCCAGGAGAAATCCATTTTCTGAGCCAAGATGAGTCCCTTTTTGAGATCAGTGAGCTCTGCTACATTATTAGTTGTGGATCCAAAATATCCTGCAAAGGTTCCCAATGGATTAGCTCTTGAATATCTTAGAATTCCTCCAAAGTCTGTCGGGCATGGATTCCCTTTGGAGGCCCCATCGAAATTAATTTTAACAATGCCATCTGGGGGAGGGAGAAAAATGGATGGGGATTTGTCAAGAAAGTTCTACTTGGGATGGGGTAAAAAGGAAATTGAACCCTTAGCCAAATTAAGAGCAGAGAGAATTTTGGACTCAACCTAATCTAGTTTCTAGTCGTCCTTTGCCTAATTCTCGACCAAGATAGTTTTGCAGATATTTTCTCCAGTCATTTTCTAGATATTTTGTATTGATGGCTCTTGGTTTTTTAATACAACATTTTTCCTTGCTTTCCAGATGTTCCATAAGAGAAGACCTATCATTAGGACCCATGCCTTGTTGACTATGGGGTTTTTGAACCTGATCGACCTCCATTGATCAATAGTAGCAGTCACATTGTTCTGGGAGCGATTTGAGTAGCCAAATGTATTTTTAACTTCTAACCACAAGTCTTAGATCAATAGATATGGTTTTGAAATGTTAGGTCATAAATATATAAGTTTTTTTCTTCTACGAACTACCACACAATAAACATAAAATCACTATCATAGTCAAATATCATTATTGTTTGAAAAAGAAACTATAATCTGTCATCAGTTTTAAAACTCTGAAATTCAATGAAAATAGTTAAATTTATATAAATTTAAGTGTTTTGGAATTTTTTGAAATTTTGGAATTTTTTTATGTATTTAAAAATATATTTTAAATAATGAAAATATTTATTTCATAAATTTAATAATCAAATTTCAATAAAAATACAAAAATTGAAACATTATAAAAAATAATTTTTATAAATGAAATTTAATAACAAACAAATTTTATTTTGATTATAAAAAAGGTAAATGAAAATTTATGTGAATGGTATATATGATTAGCGTTTGGATCGTTTTCTCGTCCAAGAAGGCCTGTTCGATTTGATGGGGGGTGCCAAATCCTAGGTTGTTGATTTGGTGATTTCGGACCATCGTCCCATCGTATTGTGGTGGGAATTTGAAGTTCATGTGCATGGCGTTCCTTTCAAATTTAACAGATGTTGGTTAGCTGACCGAGACTTCAACTCTCTGGTCATGAAGATCTGGCACGCCTGTCCTCATTCTGAGGATATCTCCCCTATGCACTATATGACACAAACTCTACAACATATCAAATCCAGGGTTAGGATTTGGGAAAGAGAAAAAAAGCGGGGGTTGTTATGGGAACTCACAGAAATTATGATCGAGACTCAATCGGCTCATAGTTGCCTGCACATGGTTCAGAATTCACTAGAAATCTAGGCACGCATCAAAACACTGGAGTCCCGGAGGTGCGAGATACTTCTTTTGCATGAAGAAACCTGACATTTGAAACGTCAGGCACTATGGCTAAATGTGGGGGATAATAAGACAAAATATTTTCATAACTATGCTAATATGCAAAAAAAAGGTAATCCTATCTGGGAAATCATTAATGAAAAGGGTGATTTGGTTCACTTGATAGATGAGACTCAATGAGTAGTTGTTCATCATTTTGAGTCACTGTTTAAACAAAGACAGGGTATTTTTGTGCCTGGAAAATTATGGCGCATCTCAGAGGCTCCACGGATGTTCATCTCAGAGGAAAATTCCATACTATACAAACCTGCCACTGAGGAGGAAGTCATCCGGATCGTGCAGTCTTTCACCAAAGACAAAAGTCCTGGGCTGGATGGGTGGACAATTGATTTCTTTTTACATTTTGTTGATATGGTGATGCTCTCGACACTTATGGTGGAATGGATTATGGGATGTGTCACCCACTCACATTTGGCTGTCCTAATCAATGGTAAACCCTTGCACTTCTTCAAGGCGTGCAAAGGTTTGCGCCAGGGTTGTTCTCTTTAACCCTTACTCTGTACTCTTTTAATGGATTGCCTTATTTTAAAATTAGTTGTGCTGCCAGAGAGGGTTTGTTTCGGGGTATTAAAATTATTATAAATCTTGAAGCCTCGCATAATTTCTTTGTAGATGACATTTTGATTTTTGGGATGGTGTTATTGCCACAATGGAAGTTATTGTGGGATTTTCTTACCCGTTTTGGTTTGGCTACTGGAATGGTGGAAAATTCGGTTAAGTCTACAATTCTTTATTCAATGGGGGACTTGGACATCATTAAACAAATAAACAACATTTTCAATTTCCGTTTTGGCCCCTTGACGTAAGGTTTTACATATCTTGGTTTTCACATTAAACCAAACAAATACACAACGAGGATTGGAAATGGATGATTGTGAAATACAGGAACAAATTAAAACTCTGGTCTCATCGTTGGCTTACCTTGGGTGGTAGATTTATATTGACCCAGGTCATTCTTCAACAATTGGCGATTTATTGGGCACACCTACTATGCTACCTGCTTCTATTATACAACAGATCAAAGCACTTAGGGCACATTTCATTTGGGGTGGCCGACTGGATGTTGGTAAATACCATCTCACCAGTTGGGGGAGCCTCATTGCACCGAAAAGTCTGGGCAGCTGGGGGTTACTGTATTTGGAAGTTTCCAAGAATAATTTACTTCTCAAATCATTATGGTGCAGGTTGCTCGTCCCCAGAATATGGATGGACATCATCAGACACAAATATTTAAAAGGTCGACATATAGAAGATTGGTACCAGTGCGACACTTTGGGAAAAAAATAGGGTTCACACATTTGGCTTAGTCTTAAGAAGGTCTGGGGCCTATTTAGGAATTGTCTTTCTTGTTCCTTTGGAGGCGGAAACAAGATTATTATGGGTTTTTACCCCTTTCGGAACCTGTCGGAACAACACTCACTTGATGAAGCGACCGATGTTCATTTTCATTTGAGGGTATTCATATTTTTGTGTCTGGTCATCAAGTGGTGGGACGTGGTCGTGCCATTGTGGATGGAGGCTTCTGATGTGGGTCTTCTGGGTGTTGAGGCTACCCACTGGCGGGATTTCATTCTACATCTTCAGGGTCTGGGAGGAATCCGACAGGCTGTGGGGGATATGTTGACATGGGGCACAAACCTATCGAACAATTTAGTGAAGACTCATGAGACATACCTGCAAATATTTCTGATTCTTAGAGGCACTACCCGCATGAGTTGGTTCCAGAAGATTTGGAGATTACAAGCACCAAACAAAATCACTTTATTTTACCGGCTGATATGGAGGGACAAGAATCTGACGTGGGTGAATCTATGCAAGTGTGGCATGAACGGACCGGGTCGATGCTCGATGTGTGAAGTGGCGATGGAAAACAATACACGTATTTTCTTTACCTATGGGTTGGCGGTCAATATCTGGAACAAAATTTTTCAGTACTGTGGAGTCAAGGGTCTGAATTTTACACAAGTTATAGATTGCATGGATTGGTGGTTGGATAAGGGTATGCACTTTGGATAAATTCCATTAAATTTATGCTGGTAGGTTTGGTTGGCACGGAACCAAAAAATCTTCCATGGTGCTGCATTCAACATACAAAAGATGACACACACCATACTCCAACAATGGGAAGGATACATATTTGTCACTCCGCCACCAAGGGATCTCTCTTCTAGACTGAGGCCACACCAGTATTCCTACCTGACGGGTTTCTTTGATGGTGCACACCATCATAACAAATGTGGATGTGACGTTTGGCTTAGATTGGATGTTGGCTGTCACTACAAGTTACATTGGAGTGTTGGTTCACGTACCAACACCCGGGCTGAGGTTATTGCACTATGGGGGCTTATATGGTTCACTAAACAGTTATATATTGATACAATTTTAGTTTTGGGGGGACTCACAAGTTCTCATCAAACATCTGACTTTGGCAACAAATTTCTCCCCTCCACGTCTATCACATTAGTTGGATCGTATCTATCTGATGTGGGATTCATTTAACTCCATATCTTTCCACCATATTTTCAGGGAGAAAAACACCATGGCGGACTGCCTGTCAAAGCGGGGTTTGGACACAGATCTAGGTATTATGCATTGCATCCTTTTCCAGGCTGGCAACATTCGGGCACAGGGCTCCCTCCCATACCATTGAAGCGGTCCTCTAGTGGGATGATTTCTCTATAATTTTTTTAATTTTTTTTAACACTATGGCTCGATCTTATTTTATTTTGTATCTGTTGTTGAAGGTTTTGTTTTTTTAATGTTTGTGGTCGATGGACTTTGCATTCACTATGTTTTACTTTAGATGCAGACTTTGACTTTACAGTTCCTTCGAATATATTTGGGTCTTATCTTCAGTCACTTGAGACCCGGTGGCAATCCACTGTTTGGGTTTTGTATAATTTACAGAACTTTAAAAGTCTATATTGTAATTACTTTATATTGGAAATTGATTTGGTACATATATACACCAACATGTTCTTTTTGTCTGAAAACAAAATAAAAAATAAATTAGTAGAGTAGGATCATTATATTATTTGTCGTCTATATTGATGTTTTAAGAGTGAAGAATTTGAAGGATTGAATTTATAAGAGCAATTTTATAGATAATATCTTTAATTTGAAGAATTGGCGTCTCAAACATTTTGGAGCCATTTTGAGGTCTTAAATGATGTTTTTTTGAGGTAAGTACATGACCCTTTGATGTTATGCTACACTCACAATTCTTTCCAATGATGCAAGAAATATATTAATTTGATATTTAAAACCTATGCTTCCCTAGCTATAGTTGACATATTGTGATTGAACACCATAATTCAAGAGAATGCCATCCTCACTCATGGAAAAGGGGCTACCCACATGAACGCTACGAAGAAGACTATAAAAAGGTCGAACTCATAAATCTAATTGAGGGTTGAAGTAGTAAAACATAACACCTAATTAGCTCTAAGGATACGTTATAACCAGATGACTAAGAAAAAAAAGGTTTCATTCATTTTAATTTTTCTTGTTTTACAATAAAAAATAACAAAAAATTATAACAACTTTAGTATCTATAACAACTTTAGTATCTATAACAACCTATAACTCCAAATAATGTGTCTTTTCCCTTGTACTTACATTATTTCCATTTAAAAATAAATAAATAACACACAACATTTACACTTTTCAATTATGCTTTTTCTTAATAATATGTGATTGTATTTTTTTTCTAGACATCTTTCATATTTTATCCATTTCATATATTTAAAAAGAACATTAATTAATATTAATAAATATAAATTATCCATGGATGGCTATGTGACGGTGATCCGGCCGATGGCGACATGATGCATAGTTCCTGTCATACGAAACTCGCAGTCTGTCATACGACAACCAGCCGCTGACTCTTTTTCAAGTCGCCAGATTCCGTTGCCGGAGTCGGGATTGTTTCCGAGCGGCATCTATTTTCCGGGCAATTTCTCCGCTGCGTAGAGTACTCCGCAAAAAACTGCCAACTAGATGTGAAGTGTTGATAGGGCATTTGACGTCATCTTCCACGAGTACTAAAATACAAAGAAAGTTTATTTCCGGTCCATGAGTTACAGAGTGTTAAAGTCCAAGCAAGACGGTACGCTCCTAACTTCAGCTTCCACGTGGAACTATTTAAAAAACCTAATCTTTTCGGTTTCTAGAAGACACCCTCGTCGTCCCATCTAAGCTTGCAAAATTCCACGTCAACGATTGTCATTAAATAGCTTTCTTCACAATATACTCTTTCTTATTTGCTTTTATTTTATTCAATTGCATACTTACTCTTCTTTTGCCATGTGTTATATACGTCATATTGCATATATGGTTACATGGTTGTAAATCGTAGTTTTTTTTTTTTATAACCTTAAATGGAGTTTAAAGTTTTTATCTTAGTTTTGGAGTATTTTCGTATACAAATATGTTAAAATAATTTAATATAAAAATTTTAAAATATAATATTGTGTATTAATGTTATTAGTTTTATATTAATATTGTATTTTTCTATATATTAAAATTAATTATATATATATATTTTTAAATATGTATGGCATATTTTTTTTTTAATAGATTGATTATAAGATATTTTTGTCAAAAGTTTTGTGTAGAATGTTGTTAAAGGAATATTTTGGAAAATTTTCTAAAAACAATGTCTAAATCAACATCTTGACACATGTGCTTTTTTTGTAACTAGGAACTAGAACACCTTTGCACTAATAATAAGTGGAGGGAGGTAACTCCCAACGAAGCCCTCCTAGTACGCCCCAATTTGGGAGGTCGACCATGTATATACAAGGTTTTTAAAGTGGTCTAAAAAGGGACACCCCTTTATTAATGCTCTACATAAGCGACCTATGAACTAGTTGACATCACCCCTAACCCCCTAATAAATAAATCATATATCCTAGGAACCTTATAACCCTTGACCATTGTAACTCCTAACTAGTACTACTCTTAACTCTTATGCTTTATAGTAGTTAACCACTAAAGCCCCAAAATATCAACCATTATAACCCTTATCTCATAATTTTTATAACCCATAACTCTTGTATCCCTTAGATATTGATCCCTAAACCATATCACTTCTTAGCACTATCTTGTAAATAACAATCCTTAATGCTTATAACCTTTAATGATTTTAAACCTAATAATTGTAACCCTTAACCCTTGATCCCAACATCCCCTATAACTCTTAACATGTAACCTTTATTATCACTAACCTCTAGAAACTCTAATTATTAACCACTCTAACCTTTGTTGTGTCACTCCTATAACCCCTGAATATTAAATGTTAACCACTTCAAACCTTAAGAATATAACCCGTAATCCCTATTATAACTCATAAATGTTAGTGATTACTACCCCTAACTCTAAACCACCTACCACTAACACGTAATCCTTGATGTTTTTACCATAACCACTAGAACATATAACCCATAACCTATGTTATCCATAATCATTACAATTCCAAATACTTACCTCTAATTCTTAACCAATAACTAATCTAATATATAACCATTAACCATGTCCCTTGTAATCACTAACATTTATTAACTATCGAATAACCCTTATAAATCCTAACACATTATGTGTTAACCAATATAACAACTGACCATTATTACTCTTAATCCTCCTCTCATTAAACTTCCTATATGCTCTAAGTGTTGTAACCCTTTTTACACAACCCAATATAACCTCTAAACCTTATGACATCTACCCTTGATAAACCTAAATCCTACAACTTCTAACGCTTATGAATCGATGAAATATAACCATTAATAAGTAACCTTATAAAAAATAATACAAGTAACCCCTAAACATGAACCCTTAACACTTACTTATATTTCCCCTAAACCCTAAACCCCAAACCTCAACTATTTGAATGCTAATAAAAAAAACAGTATCGATCATTTAGCATTATCACCCCTAATCATAATACAAATAACACATAGCCTTATCACCACTATGCCCTAAGACCTAACCAACATAATCCTTATATTTAAGCCCTTATAACCCATCACTCTTATAATATTTGATTCATTTTGACCTAAATCCACTGCCTTATATAACACCTCAACCATAGTGTAACCTTGAAAACATACATTTCTTGACCCTTGTAGCACTAAATCAATGATGTCATTATCCCAATCCTTAAACCTTTAACCATTGGAAACCTTACCAACTATAAGCTCTAATTTATGTCACTATTAACCATTTAACCCCCCAAACCCCATAAACCAAACCACTATATCCCCTACATTAACTTCTAATTCCTAAAACCTAATGACTATGTCCCAAAATCCCTAATACATGTAACCCATACTCCTATTACCTAACCCCTTAAACCTAAACAATATAAACCTTATTCCAATAACACTTGACCTGCAACTATTATAGATTTTATAACCCCTAACCCTGATATTTATAAGTCTTAATCCATATCAACCCTAGTCACTGATCCCAAAAACTATATTGCTTCTATGGATCCTCACCATAATAATCCAATAGCACCATATTCGTAAAGTTTCTAACCTATATAGACCCTAACCTATATAACCCATGTTATCCTCGACCCCTAACTACTGTATGACATAATTAATAACTCTTCCCTTCCTTTCAGGACCTTTAAAGCTTATAAATCCTTATAAGCCCTAACTAGTGGCACCTATAGCTAAAATATTTAATCTTCATAACTCCATATACCTAAACCCATATCCCAACTCTAGTATCCATTATCCTCAAACACTCATAATGCATAACATTTTATACCCTTCACCCATGTAGCTCCTTACAACTATAACCCACGTAAATTTTAACACTTAACCCATAACTTACTAAAACCAAAAAATAGTGAATCCTATAGATCGTAACCCTTAGGAACATTGGAACATCGACCCTTATATCTCCTAATACTTAACGATTATCACTCCTAAACATTAACCATATACCCGAACTACTATAACAACTATATCTTATAGCATCTAGTGCATATGATTGCAACCTTCTTATATATTAAGCATATATGACCTTTAACCCAAATCTCTAATTTTTAACTACTATAACCATTAAATAATGAGTAACCCCTATAACCCCTAACATTTATAACCTATAATTCTTATAAAACATACTCTCTGTTCTCAAAACCATAACCCGCCCTATAATCTTAATCCACAACCAATATAAGCCCTAATTAATAACCCCTATAACTATTAAATTATATAACCTTCCATCCCTAACTACTTCTTTGTATGACCTCTATATTTTATGAATCCTTAACATAAACTCGCTTCCTCTATAATCCCTAATTACTTACTCTTATACCTAAAATACTTAATCTTTATAACCCCATATACTTGAACACATGCCCCTAAATCTAGTACATGTTATCCCATATGTAAAATATTTCCAAATCCTTAACACCCTTTGAACATAGTTACCGATTGAACGATAACTATTACCTCAAAACGATATCTCTAGCCTAAAAAACTCAAAAAACCTGAAAAAACAACCCAAAAACTAAAAGTGTGTCTTCCAGAACGCACTGTTTTTTTTAGGGTCAAATTTCAACATTTTTTTAAATTATGCTAAAAGCCAATTTTTTTCTTGAAAAAATGATTGAAAAAACATTTCCAATTTTTTGTGTGCAAAAAACAACCTAAAAACAACAAGTGTTGATGTTGGAATAACATCGTCAATTTTGTGTGTGCAAAAAACACGTTGAAAACAAAAAGTGTTAATGTTGGAATAACGTACTTTTCTTTTCAGGGTAAATTGTCAGCGGTTTTTAATAATGACATTAAAGATAAAATATCATGACTCTGAAAAACCTTAAAATTGCAATGATAAGCTTGACATTAAAGATCAAATATCAAGTCTTAAAATTCCAATGATTTTTAGGCATGGTATTAAAGATAACCTATTATTGTGTCTCTGAAAAGCCTTAAAAATCTAAGGATGACATTAAAGATAAAATATCACGTTTATGAAAATAAAATTCCAATGATTTTTAGCCATGGTATTAAAGATAAAATATCACTTGTAAAAAAAAATATTAAAAAAAAAAAATTAAAAAAAAAAAAAAATTTCAGAAATAAAATTAAAAATGGAAAAATTAAAAAAAAACACACAATTTAAAGAAAAAACAAAAATTAACCATTTTTTTTTAAGTTATAAAAATAATAAGAATGATAAGAATAATAAACCACATAATTTAAAAAAATAAAATAAAAAAAAATTTAGGGTTTGTGGAGTATTGATGTTGACCAATGCATGACAAGATATTGTTGGAGTAATTTCTTCTAGCTCTAGATCTTGTGAAGTTCCCACTTTCTAATATTATTCATATTCACAATATTTGTAGAATACATTTCTTCTCACTACATTTATGCCCTTTACTATACTTGTTGTCATGGTTGAAACATAGTCCCTTTGCTCTTGTTTCATCCATTTGCTGAAGAGTCAACCTTATCGGTTTAGGAAGGGGATCCTGATTTTCTCTGTAGTTATTAGTGACCATTTTTCTAGTGCCCATATTTTTTCTTTCATTTTTTCTTGTTAGACTGAATGCATTCTCTAAATATTTAGGTTCAAAGAGATGCACCTCATGTTGGATGTTTTCCTTTAAAGTACCCATAAATAGGTCTAACACGTTATCCTCTAAAATTTCTTCACTCTGAGACTCAAATTTTGGAAATACTTAATATGCTCTATAACATGACTTTTTTTTTTTCAAAAAATTAACAATTGAATTAAGAATGTGTTCCTATTAATATCCCCATAACGTGCTATCAATTTCTCTATAAAAATGGACCAAGATATAATGAAACCATTTTTTCTTTCACAAAGCCATTGATACCATAAATGTTGTTATTAGTCTAAAACATGGATGCGATATTTAAATTTTGTAAGGATGCCACTTAGTGCATATCAAAGTATTCATCAATCTAAAATATCCATGTTATGGGATCAATACCATAAAATTTCCTCATATCAATCTTTGAAATGTAGTATTTCCTTGGTGTTGACTTGAAGCCTTGATGGTGTGGATCTTGGATTGAGAATTCAAGAGTATGGTTATGCGATTCAAAATGTTTTCTCTCCAATTATGATAGTATACTCCCCATATGATATTTATTCTCAGCAACATGATTATCCCGATTTTCATGATTTCCATGTGATCTCCACATCCCTTTTAGGAATCCTTTCCAAGATAATAGTCATGGATTTTTGTATTTCTTCCTTATTTTAATTCATGTTCATTTCTATTCCTTCCTTATTTTCATTCATATTCCTTCTCATTTCTATGTTGAGTTTTTCTTGAGAACCTAAGAAATCTACCTTTTTCAACATATTACCATCCATTTCATTAACTTTGTTCTCTAATTGAGATAACCTGAATTCTAGGTCTTTACTTTCTTCATGGGTCAAGGATGGGCCTTTAGTATATTTAATTGGTGTAGCATATTTATTTAGAGGCACATTGGAAAACAACAATAACCCTCTTCTTTATTACAACAAAAAAAAGGATCTTCTAATGAATAATTAGGTCACTAGTAAATTATGTACCTTTTTGGCATCATCGCATGAGCAAACTTGTATAGCATGCCATGTGTCCAATTCTTAAAATATATTTCTAGAAACTATACCTTAGGTAGTGTTAGGGTCCCATGATTTGGCTGATTGGCAAGCCAAATGACAGTGTAACATCAAACCAATCTTTGGAGCCCAAGGACCTAGCCTTCCTAGAGTCAAAGAGGGCTCTCTCTATTTGTGTAAGGGATATCTGTATATTTGCTTATTGTGTTCTGATTTTAGGCTAGTTATGAAGTAGGTTTTTTGGTTTTGGTTTTTAGGTTGTGAGGGATGAAACTGATCAAAGATATAAGATAGGTAAAAATTTGTCAGATCAACTGGGCTATGGGGTCGAAGAGGTCAAGAAAGCTTTCAGATGGTGATACAAGGTTGTTGAAGGGCCGATTTGATTCGAGGTAAAATGGATCTTTGGGAAAAATGGAGTAAGATGGACATCAAGCTTGTGAATAACAAAGGATTTCAAGCATAACTATTTTAATAGCTGACATAAACATGGTAGGGAAAACCATTAATCATGAGAAATGTAACTACAAGCTAATCAATGCATAGAAATAAACATTCAAGCCATGCATAGAGATATATAACTCTCTAACTTTAGGAAATGGCTATCAGACTTTGGGGAAATAAATTTAAGACAGACAAACAACCCAAATCACTATGTCAGAATGCCTAAACACAGTACTTCGAGCTATTGGGCACTTTGAAAACAAGATTGCATGGTCTTGGGCAAAGGGCAAGATCAGAACAAGACCTCCTTGGTTCAAAAAATGACAATCTAATCAGTCAAAGAGAAGTTTCATAGATGGAGCTATGGCTAGCCATGAGTAAGCAGGGCATACCGTAAATCATACTTAGCATGCATAAAACCATGAATGAAACAAGCAATAATATCCTTAAGTTATTAAAGAGCAATCAAGAATTCTTTAATGTGACTAAGAATGAAGAAAACATGGAAGCTATGAAGAAACGGGAAATTTGAGGTGCCTCCAAGGGCATGTCTCAAATTTATTCTCTACTGTCCTATAGCAAGAAAGAACATGGATTTATGAATGAAAACTAGGAAACAAAACAAAGAGAGAGACACTATACCATTCTACCAAGTCATGGAATCCAACAACACTCCTCTTTCATCATCCAAGAACATCCAAGAGACTATCCAAAAGCATGAGACAAGTATTTCTTCCAAAGCTTATATGACCATATATTGCTTCTATTCATCAATTTCAGCCTTGTTTACAATGAAATCCTTTGGAATATATAGGCCAAAGTGAGGAAAACCTCTTAGTTCAACTTGCAATCTCATTGGCCTATCCAAAATATCTTATTTTGTCCTTGAGGCTTTGCAAAGCCCAAGGCACAAAATATCTCATAAAATATCTCAAAAAATGCTAAAAGAGGGAAATAAATTGACTTTTAATAACTTATCATGTACAAAAATAGCTAAACGCACATGAGGAAAAGTCAGTTTTGAAAGGTTCAATTTTTACAAAAATACTCAAAAAATACATCAGCAAAAGGTCCCTTGAATTGCCGACAACGTTTGGAGGCCTTCTCGATGTCGAAATGAGGCTCATGATAGCTCGTTGGAAAGCTCTGAGTGTCTAATTTCTGAAAATGTTTAGTTTTCTCCCAAATTACCACTGGAAGTCCTCCAAAAATAGAACTGTGTGTAAAAACCCAAAAAATAAGCCTTGCTGATAAACGGGGCAAAGTGTAGAAAAAGCGAGTGCTTTTCGCCATTTTGGGGGAGCAAATGATCTTCAAATGTTCTGAAAATCACTGAGTATGTGCTCCTAAAATTATGGCATACAATTATACCATTTTCATCCTTTGATGATGCCCCAAACTGAAATGGCGATGCCCATGAGTTTTGGCCAAAAACCCAAAAATGACAAAAAACCAAAATATGTCGAATTTCGCCCAAACTTGGCGAGCATGACCCTCAAGGGTTTTTAGCAACATGTTGTGAAGCAAAGGCCAAAATTTGGAGCCTTGAGGTGTATTTCCTCAATTTTGGTGCCGGGCGCTTCCCTTTAGCCTCCTTGAGTTTTTCTTGAGCAGCCTTCAACTTCCGCCGGACAAACTGATTTAGATTTTTATAATGCCCGGTCATCCTCCGTTGAAGGTCCAAGTCCTTGCTTGCCTTCTCCAATTTCTTCTCCAAGTGATCATTAACTCTCTCAAGCCATGCTTCCCGATTGTTCTCTATCTCTTGTTCGAACAATGCAGTGAGAGGGGTAGATTGGAGAAGTGCATCTTCTTATTCCTTTTGTTTCTTAAGGGCCCTTTTGAGCCCCATGGTTCTTGGCCTCTTTCGCCTAGGCTGATCTTCGCCTTCGCTTTCATCGAACTCACCTATGGGTTCTTCCAGCCTCACTTGTGCTTTGGAGGCCTCCTTTTTGTATTTGATTGCCTATGTCTCATAAACAACCATATGGACACTCATCTGCTTGTTTTGAACTTGCAAAAAATGATTGAAGTTCCTAGCTCTATCAAGATTAGTCCTCAAGGCATCAATTTGGATTTCTCTATGGATCAAGAGGTTTTCTAGGATCCGGGCTTCATTATCACTATCATCACTTTGGATTTGGATGATGTCGAATTCCATTTCCTGTTCATGATTGCTTTCTTCCTTGCCCTTCCCTTTGCTTTAGGTGGCTCTTTTAGTCCTCTTTCTCTTGGGCGATTCAACCATGGGATTTTTGGGCAATTTTCCCTTGCTTCGGAGGGCCCTAGTCACATTTGGAGTTACAACTCTAGGCACCCTTTTCTTTGATGTTCGGGGCTTGGCCACTTTCGGAGAAGAGAGCATAGCCCCTTTCCTAGGAGAGGCAACTAGTACATGCTCCATGCGCTCTTTACCCTTGTCACTTTGCTCCTCATTTTTGCCACTGTCTTGGATCTCTTCATGGATGCCTAGGATGTATTTTTTCATTTCCTTTTGAGGGTTGTCCTCCTCACTGTTTTGCATCTGTTTATCATGCTGCCCCTCTTCTTCTTGAGGGTGTTGTTCCTCTTTATGAGGCTGTTGTCCCTCATCCTGTGGCTGCCTTTGTTCATCATTATGAGGCTGCTGTCCCTCATCCTGTGGCTGCCTTTGTTCATCATTATGAGGCTGCTGTACCTCACTGTGTTCCTTTTCATCATGCCCAAGAGTTTGCTGTTCTACCTCACTGTGGTGCTGCTCATCATCATGTTGTGGCTGTTGTGTATCATGCTGTGGCTGCCCCTGTTCAGTATCCTCATAAGTCTGCTCACCCTCACTGTGTTGCTTTTCTTCATGCTGCTGCCCTTCATCATCTTCCTCATCATCCCCTTGCTGCCCTGTTTCATCCTATTGTTGCTCATCATCATTTCCCTCTTCTTGTTCATGATCTTCCTCCTCATCATGGTCATGCTCTTCTCCCTCTTCCTGCTCTTTTGTTTGTTCTATGGTAAACTTTAGCTTCTTGGGAATAGGTTTGATAGAAGAAGGCGCAGGGTGGTGTGTAGGAGGTGTAGGAGATATATGAAATGGAGGGACAGTGGAGAAATCTGGATGGGTGATGAAAGTATCCCAAGAGACCTCCCTCTTTTCAAGCTGATGAAGAATGATGACTTTGATGAGAGAGTGATGGAAGAGGCAGGTTGTTTGCAGTGAAGGAGGATTTTTCTGAACAGTGGAGGCCACTTTCTCAATGCTCCTGTGTAAGAAGAAAGGAAGATTTAGCAACTTGGCCCTTGTGAAATGCATGAGTAGTCGAATGTGATAGGCATAGACTCGGGAGAATATTCCCTCACATGTGAAGTATTTCATGATGATCTTCATGAGGGGGGCGTAGCTAGTCAAAAGATATGAGAAAGGGAAAATAGAAGGACATGAATCTCTGTGTTTAGGATTTAGAAAGGGATTTTATTCTTCTGAGTCCAGGTGGATTTGTTTAAACCACTTCTCCCCGACATAAGGGATTTTAGTGGCCTTGGAGATGGACCTTGGAGAGAATTTGAAATCAAGGCCTGTCAGCTGGAAATGCTTGTCTTGAAACCTCAAAGCGCAAGATGTGTCAAAGGAGAAAAGCTCTTCACCTCTTGCACTCTTTGACAAAAATCTAAACACCCAACCTCATGGAAATTGAACAAGACTGATGGGTGGGCATTCACTTCTTTAGTGGAAACAGGCTCAAATCTCTTATGCAAGCCACTCCTACTATCCTGCTTGGAGGCATCTTGTTTTGAATGCTCTCTGCAACACCAAGTTTCCTCAAATGGCTTTTGAAATGCTTTCTCAAACACAACTCTGTCCTCTTTGTTAGTCACTGTTTGACCAAGGCGAATTTCCTCAAATGCTGTGTGAAATGGTTCTTTAATATCAGCTCTCTGCTCCTTACAAATCACTGCTTTTCTCCCTTTGTATGCCAATCAACAAATAGTTATAATAACAAGCACACAGTCAAATAAAAAGCTATACACAGTCAAATGATTACTGTGTTTGGGTAAGGTCACAAAGCTCTTGGTGTTTTGGTGTAAGCAAGGCATCCTTGCAGAAAACAACACACCCCTCCCAATCAAAAACACTTATCTTGTACTTCATTGTTTCAAATACACAGGTAGATAAAACACCTTCAGACTGAGTTTAAAATATTTTTCACCACAACTTGTTTTATGGGACAAATGAGGCAGCAATTGTTTCATTGTTTCACTTATTCAAATAATCACTATGCTTTCCTTACAAACACTGCTTCACCATTACATTTTGCTGGCAGAGGTTTAGCTTTGTCTTATCGTAGTTAGGACATCTTCAACAATTTGACATAACCTCTACTACTATGCTTATTTGGACTTGTAGGTAGTGTTATGTTTTAGCACTATTTTGAGGGCAGTTTTTAGGCCTTTTGACATCAACATAAACACTCCACTTTCATTATATCAATCTTGGGCAATCATAGCCACAACAATCTCGGATCTTAAACAGAACATTCAACCCTCCTTGCCACTGTTTTCTCCACTACATATAGCTGACAGAGTTTATGTTTTATCACAGTCTTGAGGGTAGCTTTAGGCTCTTTGAAACAAAAATGACCACTCCACTTTCATCCCACTGTAACAATCTTCTTCAGACTATTTACCCCAACACACCTTGATTTATAGCAAGACTTTCTCTTTTTTAATCACCATTTAGAAATTCGAATATACCAAGGAGGTAAATGAAAATACCTTGAAGATGGATGGTAGCCTTCGTTTGAAGAGTTTGAGCAGCTTTCAGGGCTTGCTGAAGGCGTTTTGAGTGTTAAAACATGCGCGGCACGTTCAAAAGGGTAAGCGTTGCATAGCAATAGGGGTGTCGGGTCGATGATGGGAAGTTGTGACCAACGCCTATAGGTGTGCCACGCACTGCTACAGGCGCACCATGCAGCAATACAACCTCTTTGTAAACCTGATCTTGAACGCGCCGCGCGCTTTTCCAGGCGCGCCGCGCAGTCTCCAAGCTTTAAATTCTGCAAATTTTCGCTCAAGAACTCCTTGTTTCGGTCAGAGAGCAGCGTAGAGGAGTGTTACTCGTGTTTTGAAATGTAAATAGAGCTAGCAATGGTCCTTTAAAATTCTTTTGAAAATGAGTCCTTTTTACATTTGCTTGGTGAGGGTTTTTGAAAATGTTTTGAAAAGGCCTTTGCTTTAAACAAAACTTGAAACCCTGTCCTTTTAAAACATAACCGCAACTCTTTTCTGTTCAAATAAATGACATAGTGGCAAGAACCACTTCCTTTATAGACATGACCCCTTTTTGAAGCAAAGCAGCCCTTTTAAGAATTAAAAACTTTCAACTGTTTCTCACTAAGGAATGAGACATTGTTTTCTTTTTGATATCTGTACTGTGGAAAGAAATTTAGCTCCGAGCCATGTGAATGACTGTAGGTGTGCCTTTTGAATGATACTGCCTTTTTTATTGGGGGAAAAACTTAGCTGCAATTTCCATATCCTTTTTCTATCTCTTGTCTTTGTGTTGTTCATTTGCGAAGTCCCTTTTAGAAAACACAGCTTAGGTTACCTCTTTGTCACTTTTGACAAGTTTGAAAAAGATTTTTATGAATAGGAAGAGCAACACCTTTTTGAATATCAACATCACTCAGTGTTTTTCTCATTGAAAAAGGACACCTGTTGAAAGAAACATTGTGATATGTGAGGTTTTCTTTGACATTTTGTAAGGAGGTAGCTCACCTTTTTAAAACTCAAACTAACAGTTTCTGCTCTTGATGCTTTGAAGGTGGTCATGCTCACTGTGAAGCTGATTTGAACTGGCAGGCGCTGCTCTGAGTCTCTCTTGACTGTGAGTGAAGAACCTTACCTGTGTTTGTAAATGAAAAACTCTGCTATAAATAGCTTCCATCATCAAGGAAACTAACCAACCCTTGATTGCTAAAGTAATGAGTCTTCAACTTTTATGGAGATAAAACAGGAGATGATGAACTGAAGTTTGAAATGTAAACATGGGAAGGCTATCCCTTTGTTCTTCAGTGTAGGAGGTCTGCAAGAAACATGAATTTTCATTCATTTCACCCTTTTTGAGAGCAGTCCCTTTTGAAATATTTTCCACATGCAATAATTTCCTTTCATCCTCAAACAGTAGCGAGTCATTTACTTTGTTTATGAAGGAGGCTTACTTTTGACAAATGCCTGGTTTCTTTTCAACCTCTGTCTCAACCAAATGAAGAATATTTGATGAACATACTGATAGTGGTTTCCTTTATACTTGATGGCAGAAGTCAGTTTGAGACCAAGACTGTTTGACTCCTTTGGCCATCTGCTTAACAATATTTCTTCATTGATAATAAATCTATTAGCTTCACATTGTATTTCAATAGTAGTGAAACTTATGTAAACAATTTTTAAAAGCACCATTGCTTTTCCCCTGCTTTTAACACTATTTTTATTCAGAAACCCTTAGTTTCTGTCTCACTGTACCTAAAATTTTCCTTTACAGTTTAGTGAAAAACTGAAAATCAAACTTTATCCCTGGCCCTTTGCTTATGGATGAAGGAGGCCTTCTCGGTCTTCAACTCTCTGCTTATAAAATGAAGGAGGTTTTCTCAGTATTCAACCCTCTGGTTATAAAATGAAGGAGGTTTTCTCAGAGATGCCATTTCATCAGATTTTATCAGGGTTATTTTTCCTTTCACTGCGTTTTCATGCTTTGACTGTGATTGTAGGAGCTTAATGAAACAACTCTCTGCCCTTTTGCTGCATCCCAGGCTCAAAATCACATGAGAAGCAGTTGTATTCTCATGTTGAGCCAAATATTGTCTTCTGGGATGATGGTACACTTCTTCTCTTGAAAGATCCATTGAAACACTGTAAAAACCACCTAATATCAGTTTGACCTAGGGCATGTGCATTGCTGAGACTTTAGGGCTTGTTAGTGGCGCGACTTAAGGGTGTAACCAACTTTATTTGCAGAATACGAAGGTCTGTTATGACTTGTCTATAGTAGATAGAGTTTCTTTGGCTTTAGGATAGTTTGCCAAGGGAGAAATGCCTAAAGCGCCACTACCTAACTTAGGGGAGACTTCTTTGGACAGATTTGGATTGTTTCTTTGGAGCTGATGGACAAGATAGTATGGCTGAGGCTAGATAGGGCTTGATAATGAGGTTTTCATCTCGTCATGGGTGGATCGAAAAGGTAGGAGGGCAAAAAATGTTTATGGGTGTTTTCCAGCTGGAAAATTTGACAATTTTTTAGATCAGCTTCTAGAAAACATGGCTGTTACAACTAGTCATCACCAAAAAGTGAAAAATACTGATGACTAATAGTGGCTCCATTTGGGGAGGGCATCTCCTTTTCAGGAGGTGTCCAGAATTTCAGATCTTTGGCTTATGAAGACCAGTGCCTTATCCATTGGTACAAATTTCATTCTTCCTTGATGTTATTTCTGAAAATTGATAGCATGATTAGCATCAATGATATTTCTACCTACCCCACTATCTTTCCTAACATTTTTTCTTCCTTTGGGTGCATTTGGACTAGAAACTCTTTGACAATATATATTTTTTTTGAAAAATGAACCTATCTAGTTCTACACTTATATCTGCTGGGAGTTCAGATTAAGCTGATGAACTCCTTCATTGTTTTACCTATGCTAGATCAACTGTCAAGGTTAAGCTGTTTGACAGGATTTTGTTCTCTAATCTAAACATGAAATTGAAAAATGATCAAATCAGGGTTAGACAGTCTGATTTTTCATGTACTTGCGGCATGAAAGACAAGCTGCACACAAATATTGTTTTGCATAAAATGGAAACTAGGAAAAACGGGGCTAGGATACACAATTTGTTTTTCATCCCCGCTTCCCTCTTTCGTTCTGTTTTGAGCATGTGGAACCATTATCTTTCCTAATCTACTCTCTTTGATAAGTCAATCTTACACAATGTTGACCATCTTTTCCACTCACTAACTTATCAACAAATAAATTTAAAACATGTCCAGCTATGATTAGGCTAGATAATTGAACAAGACATTTGAGCACTAGTAGCGACATTTAGGCTTGTGCTCTTTCTGAATGACTATTTTTTTTGAACATGGGGCTTTCTTTCTATTTTTCAAACTGCCCTCTTTTCTATTTTTCTATTGTTTTTGAATTTTCTGTTTTTATCTATTTTTCAAACAATGGTATCTACAATGATTGAAAATGTTCTAAACTCAGAAATCTTGGAAATGGTGAAACTTAAGCATCTTATCCTCATAAGGATCTCCTACCACTCTTCGTCCACTCAGCTCTTGAAAAGAAAAATTTGGAAAGTTTTCTCTTTCAAGCATGACATAAGGATTCATGCATGAATCTCTGAACAAACTCGTGTCTTCCCGCTGTATCTCTTTATACCTCTGATTTCCACTCCTTCCTTTACTGTACATATTTTTCAAGTAATGCAGATATTCTTTGTCATTTTTGAAATATATGATGACATCATCAAGGTATGTCAAAATGCAGAAATTCAGAATTGGAAACATGGATTTTAGGAGCATATTTTTTATATCCAGCAGTTTTGCAATTCTGAGTCTGAAACTGGAACTACTTCCAGCATACTGGAAAAAATCTTTGAGCTGTCTACTTTGCAAGGGAATTATTTGGCTATAACCTGAAACATCATCTTGCAAAGACATATGATTAAAAGCACTTATCATTGGTATATCATGGTCTTGGGCAGGAAGGATAAAATTTCTGTTACAAGGATGTGTATTAGTGTTTCTAAAATAAAAATAGATCCTATGACCAACTATTTTATCTTTGAATATTACTGATTGGTTCAGATTTTTGTATTTTCTTTTGTCGAAGTTGTTTCTTGGAGTGATGGAAGTGGCATAGTGTTTCTCACTATTTTCTCTGTATGAAGTAGTATTTTGAATGAGATTTCCAATTCTAGCAGTGCTAAGTCCTTGGTGGAGTGACAGGATGTTAGCCAGTTCAAGTAACTTAGGTGTATTCGGACTGCAGTCATCATCTCCTCTCATAAGAAGTTTATCAGGCATTTTTTCTAGATTTTGAGCTGTTATGGCTACAGTCAAGGTTTCATTTGCAGTGGTAGAGTTATGCGATGGTAAATCCTTGAGGTATGGTAAGAACATTAAGCTTCCCTGCTCCTGAGTTCCGAAGAGGTTTGTGATATGTAAGTCTTCTAATGCCTCTGTTCTGAAAAAGTTTCCTGATGTTACTGCTGATGTTTGCCTAAGGTTTGAGCGATTTGCTTGATAGTACATAATGGTTTGTGCTTATTTCTCTATCCCTGTTTCAAAAGGAACACACTCACTTTCCTCAAGACATAGTTGTTCATGATCATGATAGTTTTGGGTGTCCAGTTCATCATAGAGAACTTGGGGCAGCTGATGTGGTGGATCTAAGTTTGTTTCAAATCCTTCTGACCATTCTTCAATGTCCTCATCAGTGTGTATAATGAAAGAGTTCAGATCGGAATGCAAGGAATACATCGGGATGTTATCAGGCCTCTCTTGGCTACTGATCATGTATTTCATGTGTGATTCTCGATAGAGTATCCTAGTTTGGTCAAACACAGGAATAGTGGCGTAGGACATATCAAGTTGAATATTTCCTTGAAGCTTGGCCCCCCAAGATCTGGATAAAAGAATTCCATACTGGGGAGGGATGTCTGCTACCACTATGTACATGATTAGATGTTTTGCAGGTACTTGGGCCAAACTGAAACAAAGATATTTGATCAAGCCTAGACATTTGACTCTACTAGAATCAAATGAATATAAATCTTTGTATGGTCTTGTGATTTCTAGGCCTAATATTTCCATTACAACCTTTGGCATAAGATTATGCGAGGCACCGGAGTCTAGCATGGCATTGTGAAGGATTTGGTCATGGATATTAAGACTGATGTAAAAGGGAAGAGTGGTTCCCTCTTGGAATTTCCCTTATATTTTTGGACCAAACAATACTTCAGGATTGTCATCAGCTAGGTTAAGGGTGTTGGCATCATTTCCTATATTCAGGACCTTTAACACTTGGGATTTGTAAGAGTTTTGGGTGATAAGCTTGGTAAGAGGCATGGTGATCTTTATTTTGGTGATTTCACCCTCAAAACTGAAAGGTAGTTATAGTTTAGACATGTTTGCTTCAGCTTTTTCAGCCATGAATTTCTCTATGTTCTGAGTTTGCGGACTTTGTTTCGGGATTTTGTTTGACACAGCCATCTCGGGAATCTTTGTGGAGGTACTAGGAGCATCTGAGCTAAGACCTGTTTGAATATCTTTATCTTTGTTTTGGTCAGTTTTCTTGACCATGATTTTGTTGCTATCCACTGCCTTTTTAAGGAAGGTATTAGGGGTTTTAGTAGTGTCTGAGCTACCTTTCTTGGAGCTGTCTTGGTTTTTTCTGCTTCTAAAGTCATACTGCCTATAAGCTTCTATGATGGCATTCTGAAAATATATGGCAGGATCTTCGGGATCTTCATAGTTGGTTTCATCCTGATTTGGAGAGAAGAACGTTTGTTCGTCTTTTGTGAGGTACACCTCACTCTCATTATCAGACCCTATGAGGTTCAAATGATTTTCATCAATGGGTTCTGTATCCCTATCATCTTCTTCCACATAATTTTCATTAAATGGTGGCCTAATTTGTTGGTCATTTTCCCTTGGTTTGTTTTGAGGCTGTTCCCTCCTAAAATTTTGGTTCCGGTTTCTGTTTGGAGGGTTTGGCTGGCTGTCCTTGGACTAGTAATTTGATTTTGAGCAGATCTGGGATGGTAGGAGCCAAAGTGATGGAGAAGCTGAAAGTCGGGAGGTGTGGTAGGTAAGGCTTCTCTACTAGGACTCTGTGGCAGATCTAGGGGCTCAAGATCGTCAAAGTCTATCTTACTTTGTGACTTGCTTCTAAAAAGGGTTTTTGCTAATTTTAAGTCAAAGGGGGAATCCTACAAGGCAGTGAGATGTTCAGGTACCGATCTTGCTTTACGAATGGACCTATCGGTAGCTAAATTGCCAGTTTCGGAAGCTTGCTATAAAATCTTCTCTGAGTCATCTACTATGATAGGGGGATTTGGGTCTGGATGAGATCTGGTGTTGATTCTTCATGAAGCCAGATTTCGGGTCTAGAGTTTAGAGAGGATGGTATTTGTGATTGTTTTGGATGGATGGCCTCTCTAGGGTTTTACTAATGTGAAGGATGGTCAAAACAAAAGATGGAATAGTGGAGTCTCCAGGTGGATTTCTATGAGAACTATGGTCCACCACCAACACTATCAAAGATGCTTTCGGGAAAAAGTTTTATAGCAAAATTTTAGATGGAAACTTGCAAAGAAGAGTGATTCACTTGCTTTCAACAGTTTGCTAGGCTGTGTGGACAAGCTAATGGTTCTCTTGGCAAGAAGACTTCTGCTTATCTCCTATGTTTAGGTGAGGTTTTCTGAATCGCTAAGTTATACTTAGTTTTTCACTGATTACAGAGTTTCCACCCTAAGTTTTAAGTTTTTGGAAGGATGAGTTAGTAGTATGGTTTATGAATTTTTTGGTCTTTTATGGAGTTTTTAGGCCTACTGGAGGCTAGTGGAGTCGCCAGGTGGAACTTGGTTGTTTTTGTAAAGACGTAGCTATGGTCCACCACCAGTAACTAGGAGAAAATCCAATCTGGGAATGTTTTGGGGTTTTTTGAGTTTTATGTGCAGCCTATGGTTTATTAGAGTGTTCTAGCCCTAATTCATCACTTTTCTATGGTGGTGAAAGCAAAAAGAGTTTACTCTAAAATGATTCTATGGACTGCTTGCCTGTTTAAATTTTAAAGACTAATGAATCTACAAGAGTTTGCTAGACTGTTATGTACTCAGTTAGTCCCACCGTGATCGCCATTATGTTAGGGTCCCGTGATTTGGCTAATTGGCAAGCCAAATGACAGTGTAACATCAAACCAATATTTGGAGCCCAAGGACCTAGCCTTCCTGGACTCAGAGAGGGCTCTCTCTATTTGTGTAAGGGATATCTGTGTGATTTCTTATTGTGTTCTGATTTTAGGCTAGTTATGAAGTAGTTTTTTTGGTTTTGGTTTTTAGGTTGTGAGGGATGAAACTGATCAAAGATATAAGATAGGTAAAAATATGTCAGATCAACTGGGCTATGGGTTCAAAGAGGTCAAGAAAGCTTTCAGATGGTGATACAAGGTTGTTGAAGGGCCGATTTGATTTGAGGTAAAATGGATCTTTGGGAAAAATGGAGTAAGATGGACATCAAGCTTGTGAATAACAAAGGATTTCAAGCATAAATATTTTAATAGCTGACATAAACATGGTAGGGCAAACCATTAATCATGAGAAATGTAACTACAAGCTAATCAATGCATAGATATAAACATTCAAGCCATGCATAGAGATATATAACTCTCTAACTTTAGGAAATGGCTATCAGACTTTGGGGAAATACATTTAAGACAGACAAACAACTCAAATCACTATGTCGGAACGCCTAAACACAGTACTTCAAGCTATTGAGCACTTTGAAAACAAGATTGCATCGTCTTAGGGAAAGGGCAAGATCAGAACAAGACCTCCTTGGTTCAACAAATGACAATCTATCAGTCAAAGAGAAATTTGATAGATGTAGCTATGGCTAGCCATGAGTAAGTAGGACATATTGTAAATCATACTTAGCATGCATAAAACCATGAATGAAACAAGTAACAATATCCTTAAGTTATTAAAGAGAAATCAAGAATTCTTTAATGTGACTAAGAATGAAGAAAACATAGAAGCTATGAAGAAACAAGAAATTTGAGGTGCCTCCAAGGGCATGTCTCAAATTTGTTCTCTACTGTCCTATAGCAAGCAAGAACATGGATTTATGAATGAAAACTAGGAAACAAAACAGAGAGAGAGACACTATACCATTCTACCAAGTCATGGAATCCAACAACAATCCTCTTTCATCATCCAAGAACATCCAAGAAACTATCCAAAAGCATGAGACAAATATTTTTTCCAAAGCTTATATGACCATATATTTCTTATATTCATCAAGTTCAGCCTTGTTTACAATAAAATCCTTTGGAATATATAGGTCAAAGTGAGGAAAACCTCTTAGTTCAACTTGCAATCTCATTGGCCTATCCAAAATATCTTATTTTGTCCTTGAGGCTTTGCAAAGCCCAAGGCACAAAATATCTCATAAAATATCTCAAAAAATGCTAAAAGAGGGAAATAAATTGACTTTTCATAAGTTATCATGTACAAAAATAGCTAAACGCACATGAGGAAAAGTCAGTTTTGAAAGGTTCATTTTTTACAAAAATACTCAATAAATACATCAGCAAAAGGTCCCTTGACTTTCTGGCAACTTTTGGAGGCCTTTCCGATGTCAAAATGAGGCTCATGATAGCTCGTTGGAAAGATCTGAGTGTCTACTTTCTGAAAATGTTTAGTTTTCTCCCAAATGACCACTAGAAGTCCTCAAAAAACAGAACTATGTGTAAAAACCCAAAAAATAAGCCTTGTTGATAAACGGGGCAGAGTGTAGAAAAAGCGAGTGTTTTTCGCCTCTTTGGGGGAGCAAATGATCTTAAAATGTTCTGAAAATCGTTGAGTATGTGCTCCTAAAATTATGGCATCCAATGATACCATTTTCATCCTTTGATGATGCCCCAAACTGAAATGGTGATGCCCATGAGTTTTGGCCAAAAACCCAAAAATGACAAAAAACCAAAATATGTCGAATTTCGCCCAAACTTGGCGAGCATGACCCTCAAGGGTTTTTAGAAACTTGTTGTGAAGTAGAGGCCAAAATTTGGAGCCTTGAGGTGTCTTTCCTCAATTTTGGTGTCGGGCGCTTCCCTTTAGCCTCCTTGAGTTTTTCTTGAGCAGCCTTCAACTTCCGCTGGGCAAACTAATTTAGCTTTTTATAATGCCCGGTCATCCTCCGTTGAAGGTCCAAGTCCTTGCTTTCCTTCTCCAAGTGATCATTAACTCTCTCAAGCCATGCTTCCTGATTGTTCTCTATCTCTTGTTCGAACAATGCAGTGAGAGGGGTAGATTGGAGAAGTGCATCTTCTTCTTCCTTTTGTTTCTTAAGGGCCCTTTTGAGCCCCATGGTTCTTGGCCTCTTTCACCTAGGCTGATCTTCGCCTTAGCTTTCATCGAAATCACCTATGAGTTCTTCCAACCTCACTTTTGCTTTGGAGGCCTCCTTTTTGTATTTGATTGCCCATGTCTCATAAACAGCCATATGGACACTCATCTGCTTGTTTTGAACTTGCAAAAAATGATTGAAGTTCCTAGCTCTATCAAGATCAGTCCTCAAGGCATCAATTTGGATTTCTCTATGGATCAAGAGGTTTTCTAGGATCTAGGCTTCATTATCACTATCATCACTTTGGATTTGGATGATGTCGAATTCCCTTTCTTGTTCATGACTGCTTTCTTCCTTGCCCTTCCCTTTGCTTTGGGTGGCTCTTTTAGTCCTCTTCCTCTTGGGAAATTCGACCATGGGATTTTTGGGCAATCTTCCCTTGCTTCAGAGGGCCCTAGTCACATTTGGAGTTACAACTCTAGGCACCCTTTTCTTTTATGTCTGGGGCTTGGCCACTTTCGGAGAATAGAGCATAGCCCCTTTACTAGGAGAGGCAGCTAGCACATGCTCCATGGGATCTTTACCCTTGTCACTTTTCTCCTCATTTTTGCCACTGTCTTGGATCTCTTCATGGATGCCTAGGATGTCTTTTTGAATTTCCTTTTGAGGGCTGTCCTCCTCACTGTTTTGCATCTGTTTATCATTCTGCACCTCTTCTTCTTGAGGTTGTTGTTCCTCTTTATGAGGCTGCTGTCCCTCATCCTGTAGCTACCTTTGTTCATCATTATGAGGCTGCTGTCCCTCACTGTGTTCCTTTTCATCATGCCCAGGAGTTTGTTGTTCTGCATCACTGTGATGCTGCTCATAATCATGTTGTGGCTGCCCCTGTTCAGTATCCTCATAAGTCTGCTCACCCTCACTGTGTTGCTTTTCTTCATGTTGCTGCCCTTCATCATCTTCCTCATCATCCCCTTGTTGCCCTGTTTCATCCTGCTGCTGCTCATCATCATTTCCCTCTTCTTGTTCATGCTCTTCCTCCTCATCATGTTCATGCTCTTCTCCCTCTTCCTGCTCTTTTGTTTGTTCTATGGTAAACTTGAGCTTCTTGGTAATAGGTTTGCTAGAAGAAGGCGAAGGGTGGTGTGTAGGAGGAGTAGGAGATATATGAACTGGAGGGACAATGGAGAAATCCGGATGGGTGATGAAAGTATCCCAAGAGACCTCCCTCTTTTCAAGTTGATGAAGAATGATGACTTTGATGAGAGAGTGATGGAAGAGGCAGGCTGTTTGCTGTGAAGGAGGCTTTTTCTGAACAGTGGAGGCCACTTTCTCAATGCTCCTGTGTAAGAAGAAAGGAAGATTTAGCAACGTGGCCCTTGTGAAATGCATGAGTAGTCGAATGTGATAGGCATAGACTCGGGAGAATCTTCCCTTACAAGTGAAGTATTTCATGATGATCTTCATGAGGGGGACGTAGCTAGTCAAAATATATGAGAAAGGGAAAATAGAAGGACATGAATCTTTGTGCTCAGGCTTTAGAAAGGGCTTGTATTCTTCTGAGTCTAGGTGGCTTTGTTTAAACCACTTCTCCCCGACATAAGGGATTTTAGTGGCCTTGGAGATGGACCTTGGAGAGAATTTGAAATCAAGGCCTACCAGCTAGAAATGCTTGTCTTGAAACCTCAAAGCACAAAGATGTGTCAAAGGAGAAAAGCTCTTCACCTCTTGCACTCTTTGACAAAAATATAAACACCCAACCTCATGGAAATTGAACAATACTGATGGGTGGGCATTCACTTCTTCAGTGGAAACAGGCTCAAATCTCTTATGCAAGCCACTCCTACTATCCTACCTGGGAGGCATCTTGTTTTGAATGCTCTCTGCAACACGAAGTTGCCTCAAATGGCTTTTGAAATGCTTTCTCAAACACAACTCTGTCCTCTTTGTTAGTCACTGTTTGACCAAGGCTAATTTCCTCAAATGTTGTGTGAAATGGTTCTTTAATATCAGCTCTCTGCTCCTTACAAATCACTACTTTTCTCCCTTTGTATGCCAATCAACAAATAGTTATAATAACAAGCACACAGTCAAATAAAAAGGTATACACAGTCAAATTATTACTGTGTTTGGGTAAGGTCACAAAGCTCTTGGTGTTTTGGTGTAAGCAAGGTAGCCTTGCAGAAAACAACACACCCCTCCCAATCAAAAACACTTCTCTTGTACTTCACTCTTTCACATACATAGCAATTGTTTCACTTATTCAAATAATCACTATGCTTTCCTTACAAACAATGCTTCACCATTACATTTTGCTGACAGAGGTTTAGCTTTGTCTTATCGTAGTTAGGACATCTTCAACAATTTGACATAACCTCTAGTACTGTGCTTATTTGGACTTGCAAGTAGTGTTATGTTTTAGCACTGTTTTGAGGGCAGTTTTTAGGCCTTTTGACATCAACATAAACACTCCACTTTCATTATGTTAATCTTGGGAAATCATAGCCATAGACATCTCGGATCTTAAACAGAACATTCAACCCTCCTTGCCACTGTTTTCTCCACTACATATAGCTGACAGAGTTTATGGTTTATCACAGTCTTAAGGGTAGCTTTAGGCTCTTTGAAACAAAAATGACCACTCCACTTTCATCCCACTGTAACAATCTTCTTCAGACTATTTACCCCAACACACCTTGATTTATACCAAGAGTTTCTCTTTTTTAATCACCATTTAGCAATTCGAATATACCAAGGAGGTAAATGAAAATACCTTGAAGATGGATGGCAGCCTTCGTTTGAAGAGTTTGAGCAGCTTTCAGGGCTTGTTGAAGGTGTTTTGAGTGTTAAAACATGTGCGGCACGTTCAAAAGGGTAAGCGCTGCGCAGCAATAGGGGTGTCGGGTCGATGATGGGCGGTCGTGACCGACGTCCACAGGCGTGCCATGCGCCGCTACAGGTGTGCCGCGCAGCAATACAACCTCTTTTCAAACCTGCTCCTGAATGCGTTGCGCGCTTTTCCAGGCGCGCCGCGCAGTCTCCAAGCTTTAAATTCTCCAAATTTTCGCTCAAGAACTCCTTGTTTCGGTCAGAGAGAAGCGTAGGGGAGTGTTGCTCGCGTTTTGAAATGTAAATAGAGCTAGCAACGGTCCTTTCAACTTCTTTTGAAAGCAAAAAAGGTCAGAGTCCTTTTTACATTTGCTTGGTGAGGGTTTTTGAAAATGTTTTGAAAAGGCCTTTGCTTTAAACAAAACTTGAAACCCTGTCCTTTTAAAACATAACCGAAACTCTTTTCTGTTCAAATAAATGACATAGTGGCAAGAACCACTTCCTTTATAGACATGACCCATTTTTGAAGCAAAGCAACCCTTTTAAGAATTAAAAACTTTCCACTGTTTCTCACTAAGGAATGAGACATTGTTTTCTTTTTTATATCTGTACTGTGGAGAGAAATTTAGCTCTGAGCCATGTGAATGACTATAGGTGTGCCTTTTGAATGATACTGCCATTTTTACTGGGGGAAAAACTTAGCTGCAATTTCCATATCCTTTTTTCACCTCTTGTCTTTGTTTTGTTCATTTGCGAAGTCCCTTTTAGAAAACACAGCTTAGGTTACCTCTTTGTCACTTTTGACAAGTTTGAAAAAGATTTTTATGAATATGAAGAGCAACACCTTTTTGAATATCAACATCACTCAGTGTTTTTCTCATTGAAAAAGGACACCTGTTGAAAGGCACATTGTGATATTTGAGGTTTTCTTTGACATTTTGTAAGGAGGTAGCTCACCTTTTTAAAACTCAAACTGACAGTTTCTGCTCCTGATGCTTTGAAGGTGGTCATGCCCACTGTGAATTTTATTTGAACTGGCAGGCGCTACTCTGAGTCTCTCTTGACTGTGAGTGAAGAACCTTACCTGTGTTTGTAAATGAAAAACTCTGCTATAAATAGCTTCCATCATCAAGGCAACTGACCAACCCTTGATTGCTAAAGTAATGAGTCTTCAACTTTTATGGAGATAAAACATGGGATGATGAACTGAAGTTTGAAATGTGAACATGGGAAGGCTGTCCCTTTGTTCTTCTGCGAAGGAGGTCTGCAAGAAACATGAATTTTGATTCATTTCACCCTTTTCGAGAGCAGTCCCTTTTGAAATATTTGCCACATGCAATAATTTCCTTTCATCCTCAAACAGTGGCGAGTCCTTTACTTTGTTTATGAAGGAGGCTTACTTTTGACAAATTCCTGGTTTCTTTTCAACCTCCGTCTCAACCAAATGAAGAATATTTGATGAACATACTGATAGTGGTTTCCTTTATACTTGATGGCAGAAGTCAGTTTGAGACCAAGACTATTTGACTCCTTTGGCCATCTGCTTAACAATATTTATTCATTGATAATCAATCTATTAGCTTCACATTGTATTTCAATAGTAGTGAAACTTATGTAAACAATTTTTAAAAGCACCACTACTTTGCCCCTGCTTTTAACACTATTTTTATTCAGAAACCCTCAGTTGTTGTCTCACTGTACCTAAAATTTTCCTTTACAGTTTAGTGAAAAACTTAAAATTAAACTTTATCCCTATCCCTCTGCTTATGGATGAAGGAGGCCTTCTCGGTCTTCAACCCTCTGCTTATAAAATGAAGGAGGTTTTCTCAGTCTTCAACCCTCTGGTTATAAAATGAAGGAGGTTTTCTCAGTGATGCCATTTCATCAGCTTTTATCAGGGTTATTTTTACTTTCACTGCCTTTTCATGCCTTGAATGTGATTGCAGGAGCTTAATGAAACAACTCTCTGCCCTTTGGCTGCATCCCAGGCTCAAAATCACATGAGAAGCAGTTGTCTTCTCATGTTGAGCCAAAAATTGTCTTCTGGGATGGTGGTACACTTCTTCTCTTGAAAGATCCATTGAAACACTATAAAAACCACCTACTATTAGTTTGACCTAGGGCATGTGCATTGCTGAGACTTTAGGGCTTGTTAGTGGCGCGACTTAAGGGTGTAATCAACTTTATTTGTAGAATAGGAAGGTCTGTTATGACTGGTCTATAGTAGATAGAGGTTCTTTGGTTTTAGGATAGTTTTCCAAGGGAGAAATGCCTAAAACACCACTACCTAACTTAGGGGAGACTTCTTTGGACAGATTTGGATTGTTTCTTTGGAGCTGATGGAAAAGCTAGTATGGCTGAGGCTGGATAGGGCTTGATAATGAGGTTTTCATCTCGTCATGGGCAGATTGAAAAGGTAGGAGGGAAAAAAATGTTTATGGGTGTTTTCCAGCTGGTAAATTTGACAATTTTTTAGATCAGCTGCTAGAAAACATGGCTGTTACAACTAGTCATCACCAACAAGTGAAAAATACTGATGACTAACAGGTAGTTCTATATGTATCCTAAAATCCTTCAATTTTTCACAATCTAAAAATTACTAAATGAAATATATAGAAAAAATACCAAGCTGACATGTTTAGAATTTGTTTCTTGATTGTTCACAAACCCTATGTTCCATAGGGTATAAATCCAAAGGTGTAGCAAACCAAATTATGAAAATTAAATAATATATTCCCAAATATTTATCATTAATATTTTCTAAGTTTCACTTTATGAATCCTTCCATTTTTTTTTTTATAGAAAAAATGCTAAATTGACACATTTAAGACTGAATGTTAGAGCATATAAAATCCTAACTTCCTTGGATTATATTTCTGAAAATATAGCAAACCGAGATCTATAACTTAGACCATATTTTTACCAAAATATCTTATCAATGTGTTATAAGTTTCACTGTCTGAAGCCTCGCTAATATAATTTTATAATGAAAATTATGGATTGACTTGTTTGAGACAGAATTTAGGAGCCTTCAAAAGCCCTAACTTCCTTGATCCATATCTCCAAAAATATAATGAACCAAGATTTGAAAATTAAACCAGAGATTCCCTAGAATTTCATATTAATCTTCTCTATTTCACCATGTGAAAATGCACTGAAAAGGAAAATTGATAAAGAAATTTCCACAATGACATGTTTGAAGCAGCAAACCCCTAATATCAAGAACTATAATACCAATTTTTATGTTCCTTGCACCTTAAAAATGATACGAAGGGGGGAGCCTCCTTTTACAAATAATACAATGAAAAAGACAATATTTGACGATCTTAACACTGGGTCTCCTTAGTATATATATAGGAGACAAAGGATACAATTATAATAAAATGAGACCATGAGGGGTTCTAGCCTACATAACAATATAATAATATAAATATAATCACTCAATATAAAGGGCTTAATAAGAGGTTTTTGGGTTAAAATGGGACTTATATAGGGCTTAAGAATAGACCAATTTGAGGGGCCCTCCCAAATGGCTTACAATGCAGAGAATTAAAAAGCAGAAACAACTGAAAAAATATAAGATTGGATTATAAAATAAACAATACATTAGTTTACTAATTCAAAGGTTCATAATTACATCATGAAGTCATATTCCATTCTTTTTAACTTTCTCTTTACAAATATATCTCTCTTCTCTATCCTCTCTGTTCATCCATCCCCCGACTTTTTTCCTTGGTATCATTACAACACATTTTGTAGATTTTACAATGCAGAAGGGAGTTACATCCCATAATTTCTTGATCCTAAACTTGTGGATATTAAACTACTGTCACTCATAATAGAAGATATGTATCTCATTATGAAACTTGATCCCTTAAAGAGAGAATTGTTACAAAAGAAGTTTGTGGTCTTTACCATAAGCAGATTTCATGATTGGAAGCATGAAATCCCCTTCTCATGCTCTAAATATATTGTACTACAAATGGTTGACCAATCAGGTTTGGATAAACAACAAGAAAAAATCTTCAGAAAATTCTAACGAATCCCATGTGTTCATTTTTATCTTGGAATAGGGAATGCATGCAAATCATGGAGGTGATACTGAAATTCTTGAGTATTGGTTGCTATAGGAATTTCGACAACAAATGAATTTTTGCTGGAACTATGAGTTATCAAAAAAATATTTCCAATTAATTTTCTCTGAGATAAGAAAAAATTCCAATCTAAATATTCATTAAATCGTTGGTAAATAAATTAAATTTATCAAACAATTACCTAATGGAGTATAAAAATTTCCCACCTTAACCTCGGTGAAAAGTTTTCACTTGCTAATCCATTCTCCCTTATAACATTTAGAGTGATAGGATAGCAAACAAAAATATTGGAAATTGGAAATAAGTATTACCATTGTGATTGTCTCATGAAGATTAATCTGATGATGTAAAACTTTACCTCAATCTAATCTTTGGATTAATATATGTGCCAACAAAAGTCTCGGGGAATTAGATAGTGCCACATCAACATCTTGGCGACGTGGCAACCATGTTGCTATACCCACCTGGATAATCTTCCAGTGCCACTTCACAATTAATTATTGTTGTTCGACTCATTCATGGGTTTGGGTCCCACGACCCCGCACTATGCATCCGAGAAAATCCACTTCATACATCTTGGGAATAAATTTTGGTTCTTACTACTTCATATATTCGGGGAATAACTTCCAGTGCTTATAGTTTCATATATCCTAGGAACAAATGCTTCTTTCATCTATATAATACCCATTTCACACATCTAGGGAATAGTCTTTGGGAAACCGAATGTCAAATTGCTTTTCGATGAGAAATTTTCTATCTCCCAACTTTAAAGCCTACCTAAAACTCCCAGTGCTTACCCCACCTAAAACTCATGTCTTTGGTCCTCGGCTAAAACTCTCGGTGCTCACCTTGGCTGAAAATCTTCACTTTGTACCCCAGTTAAAAATTTTGTCTCCATTCCCAGGAGAAAACTCCTGATGTACCTTTGTTTTGCATCCAAGATGGACCTTATAGGATCAAGCCTCCTAATATCATCTACAACTCTTGGTTCCCTTCTCGGTTAAAACTCCCAGCTCTGCTCCTCAACAAAAACTCTTGGCGTGTCTTTGTCTTTCCTTCGAGGAATAACCTTTGGTATAGATATCTACGATATTATAACTCTTGGGGTAAACCATCCTTCTGATCATCCCTTTTTGCGATAAGGAATAATCATAACATTCATCTTGATGCTTCCACAATGATGCTTCTTTTCAGGCCGTGAAAATAAGGTTAATTGGTTGAGGCTATAAAGTTAAGCAAGTGCCATAGTTGCAACAACTCCACTCATAGGAAGGTCTTTCCCCTAGTCCGTGAATGAAGTCAAATATGGCTGGAACTTGGGCCTTGAGCATCATGTACACTCCTGCATCTAGTGGTTTTCACATGGGTTTACTCCCTTCTTGCACTATGCGCCATTTGTAAAGGAGTTCTAACATGGCATGGTTGCAGTGTTTCTATAAGAGTTTGGAATTCTACTAGAGTTTCTTCGTAGTCATTGGAGTTTTCTAAGGAACCCACTAGTTTTATCTCTCCTAAGCTTATTTCCGAGTTACTCTCTTCAGGTTCATAGTGTCCAAGTAAACGAACACTAATTACATACTTATCCATTTAGGCCAACGAATTTCCTCTACAGTCCCTCAACGGTTTACAATTCATAGGATCTCTAGTATTTTACCTAGATATGACAGATCTTGGCATAGAGATCTACAGGTCTCATTTAAGGACTAATTAATCATTACAATAAAACAACAGGAAAAATGACACACATGGTTCTAAAACTCCATAAGGATATTATCACTCCTAAAAGGAACAAGGAAAAATGACACACATGGTTCTAAAACGCCATAAGGATATTATCACTCCTAAAAGGAACAAGGATTCCCTCCCTTAAGTCTGATTAAAAGAAAAATCATTATGGATAGGCAAATAATAGAAAATATTGTGGATTTACAGGCCCTCCCTCTTTAGGGACATAAAATTCTAGGCATTATTGCACTAATGGTTGTTAGTTACCCTCTAATACATGCATGGTGACTCTTGAAAGGCCTACAATGCTCACACGACACACTACAATGCAACATATGGCCTATGGTAGACATAGATAATTTGGGTGGACCTACATGGGTACTGCTTGTATGGTGGATGAAGAAATATATTTTGTGAATGGTTCCTAGGAATCTTGGCTACTATCAAGGTCCTATAGATGATTACCCTACACAGGGTGTCATCCAGACTCAACCAATACTATAACTAGTGGTTCAAGGCAATAATGAGACTCAAGAAGACATGCTTTACATAGCACATCATACATATATACTAAATGAAATCCTAAGTAACAGCAGGATGTGCATCACTGAGGTCTCGAAGAGGTACCTCTTATGAGGTCCTCAAAATGATCACATTGTAACATCAACCATGTCAGTGCAAGTTATCATGAGCGTAACAATCATGTTATAATGAGAAGAAGTTCTCTTATGAATATTACTATAATAAAATCAATATTATTATGGGTTATTCCTATGTGTTTTATACTTTGCATAATATGTTAGTCGATTACGCAAAAATAGTAACACTGTCATGTATTTTCACAACAACACCATTCCAAACCAGAAATATATTTACACATTCATTATCAGAAAACATACTTAAGAAACACTTATCTTATAAATATTTTGGCAACTAGGTATGGGACTAAGACTCTCCACCCAACCTTAGATAGTTGCAGCCATTTCTCTCTTGCAAGTATCACCCTCGAGCCAAATTACAAAGACTAAGATGGTTCACTCTAAGTATTGAACACCAAATGTTGATTGAAACAAGGACTCTAAACACTCTCCAAACTCCACCCACCAACCAAATATCATTCAAAAAATTCCACAGGGAATGGAGAGGCCTGCTGCCTCCACCCTTAAGTTGTTCAACAACTAATAAAATCCAGGGAAGCTAGAGGCTTCACCTCCACCCTGAAACATATAATGCAATGGTTCCACCCACTAAAGGGAATCAAAGACCCACTGTCACACTAGAAAATAGGAAAAGGAGACTCTAGAACTTCCTACCTAGGAATCCAAGAGCTAAATATATACCCCAAGATGTTAAGGGACTATAGTGAATGCCATATCCACCCTCCATACCCCTGAGGTGTCCTGATATTTACACTCACCTGGAGAAAGTTCCCCCTAACTCATGTTGCTCAATTGAAATATGAGTAGCTTCCCTAAGAGTTTTTGAATGCCTGAACCTATCCGCGCTACTGTAAAAAGTCTTCAATGCTAAAAAACTAGATATATACTATTTTATTTTCCGTTGTTTCCCCAAGGAATGCACTATTCCCCACCAAGCTCACTCACAATGGGGTTGTTCATAGTGGTTGATTCTTCCATTGTGTTCTTGTTGTTATGATTGTTATCATTCTCTTTTTCTTCCACTTCCTCCTCTATTGTTCCCATCTCTTCCCTTCTCGTCCATGATGGTTATTAAATTGTCGTCCAACAAGTGGTGTGGGGTCTTCTTGGCATGTAAAATTGTGCCATGTATCCCCACTCCCTAGTTGCACTAAATTTCATTCAACCACACACTCTCGCTCGCATGCTCTGGGAATCCTCCCTCCATGACATTTTCATACTCTTTATTTTTATTTCCTCCCTCACTTACATTTTCCTCTAAGGAAACATGGCCCCTATCCTCTTTGTCCAACATCCTCTTTAATTTCATCATCCAATGAAATTATAATGCACACCTACTAGCCTCCTTGGTTGTCATAGCAATCAAATCCCCAACAATTACCTTCCTCGATCTCTAAAATCCATGTCATTCTTAGTCCCTAATTCTTTATGAAATTATTTACATTAAAGAAATGAGGTTAAGTGATTGGGGTTGTCACAAACCCCTCTCGTCGTCGGTGTTCTTTACCGATATGCAACATAAAATACATGCTTAAAACAAATACATAATTCTTATGGAGATTTATATACATATATTTGTACAAAATTTACATTTCATATACATTTTCTTTAACCAAAAAACAAAAATGGATATGCTTCCCTCATTGAGTCAACCATTTCCCAAGTGACTTCCTTGGGCCCAATGTGCCTCCACTGCACTTTGACTTGCTCTATAGCTTGATTTCAGAGCATGCTGCTCCTATTATCTTCGATGCATAGTGGCTCTGGCTGGAACTCTCTCTCTGGTTCCACCTATAACATAGACCAATCAATCACATAATTAGAATCATGTACATATCTTGTAAGCAAAGAAACATGGAAAAAATCATGGACTTATACTAATGGAGGTAAGGCCATCTTGTAGGCCACTGGTCCAATCCTTTCTAGGATCTCAAAAGGTCCACAACAATGAGGTGCCATCTTGGAACATGACCCAATATTTAAGTAACTTTTCTTGGGCTTAATCCGCAAATAAACATGTTCCCCAACTTGGAACTCTTTATGTACCCTATGTTGATCTACATATCTTTTCTCTCTATCCTTTTCCACTTTCAAATTTAGTTTGATTGTCTAAATTTGTTGTTCCATTTCTTTGAGCATATAAGGCCCAATAAGAACCTTTCTTACTAGATCACTCCAACTTATAGGGGTATTGCAACTCCTCCCACACAATTCCTCAAATTGGATCATCTTTAAGGAATCTCGGTAGCCATTATTAGATGTGAATTCTACAAGTGGAAGATACTCTTCCTACTTATTTTTCTAGTGCATTAAATACATACTCAACATGTCTTCGAGGATTCTGTTCACCCTTTCTGTTTGTCCATTTTTCTACAGGTGATAATTAGTACTGAAGGCCAATTCAGTCCCCAATCCTACAAATAGCTCCTTCCAAAACATGGAATTGAACTTAGCATCCCTATCTGATATCATCTTCTTGGGAACTCCATGCAACCTCATAATCTCTCTTATGAAAATTTGAGCCACCTCACTAGCTGAGTTGTTGGATTGGACCGCCACAAAATGATCCACCTTGTTCAACTTGTCAATCACCACCATAATTACATCGTTTTCTGGAGTTACTCAACAAGCCTGTAATGAAATCCATGTAGATAACCTCCCACTTCCATTATGGAATGGGAATGGGCTACAATAAACCTATTTGATGTTTGCACTCAAATTTCACTTGCTTAAATTCCATGCATTTAGCAACAAAACAAACCACTTATTCCTTCAAATTTGGCCAAAAATAAAACTTTTTAATGGTTGCGAGAGTCTTTTGGTACCTAGGATGGCCTAGATACGGCTTGTTAGGGAATTCTCTGATGATGAGCCCCTTCAATTCCTCACTATTTGGCACATAGATTTTTATTGTTAAATCTAATTAGACCATCTTCTGTGAGATGATACTCTTCATCCTCAACACCTTTTTATAACTTCTCCTTTATTTGTTGTTACTTTTCATTATGTTGTGATACAAATTTTACCCTTTCCACTAGGTCTACTTAATAAAATCTCATGGATGCTAAATGATTGATTTGAATCCTTCCGCTAAGTGCATCAATCGCCTTTTTCTCTTCGCACTTTATATATCTGTTTTCAAAATAAAACTCGTTAAGTTAGGCTAGCCACCTTGTTTTCATTGCATTTAACTTGGGTTGTTCAAATAAATACTTTAGCTCTCTATGATCAGTCATTAGGGTGAATTTTATTCCAAGAAGGTAGTGGCTCCACATCTTCAGTGCATGAATGATGCTAATTAATTCCATATTATGAGTTACATAATTATCTTCATCTTCATTTAGATTTTGGGACTCATAGCACACCACTTGAACTTCCTGCATCAACACTCCATTGCGCCCTTCCTTGCAGGCATATGTGCATACTACAAAATCCTTTTTAGGATCAGTAATCCTCAACATTGGTGCTTTCTTGATAAATTGTTTCAATTTATCGAAGCTTTTTGCACACTCAACTATCCATTCAAATTTATTTCCTTTTCTTTGCAAGGATGTGATAGGATGGCCTATCTTGGAGAAGTTTCAAATTAACCTCCTATAATAACCTCCCAATCCCATGAATGATATGACTGCATTCACATTATTTTGTTTTTTCCATTCAATGGTTGCGTTAAGCTTCTCTGGGTCAGTTGCTACTCCCTCCCTTGAGCAATATGCCCTAAGTAATGAACTTGTGATTGGAAGACATTGCATTTACTAAGCTTTGGATAAATCTTAATCTCTCTCAGAAATTGCAATACTGTCACCAAATGATTTTCATGTTCTTCTTTAGTTCTTGAATACACCAATATATCATCAACAAAAAAAATGATTTTTTTTTTCCAAATAAGGACGCAACACACTATTCATTAGACACATGAAAGTGGCAGGGGCATTATTAATCCCAAAGGGTACCACTAAAAACTCATAGTTCCTGTATCTTTTCCTAAAAGAAGTCTTATGGATATCCTCTTATTTGATGTGCACTTGATTATACACAAACCTTAAATTGATCTTGTAGAATATTTTAGGTCCCCTCAACTAATTGAACAAGTCATCAATTTGTGGCAACGAATACTCATTGTTAATGGTAACTTTATTCTATTGCTAGTAGTCAATATAGAGTTGGAGCATCCCATCCTTTTTCTACACAAATAATACTGGAGCTCCCCACGACAACACAATTGGTTGTATTTACCCTTTATCAAGCATTTATTTCAGCTACAATTTTACCTCTACCAGCTCAAGAATGCTCATCCTGTATGGTTATTTAGGCATTGGTGCTGTTCCATGAACCAATTTAATGGAGAAATTGACTTCCTTATGAGGAGGTGAACTAGGTATTTCCACTAGAAACACATCCTCGTATTGTTGCACCATCGTATACTTATTTAGTAATTCACTTTATTATTACCGACTGTTGTCACTAGCCTCTATATCATTAGATATTTTCACAACAAATAATTTATAGCCTTTCCAACATCTGAATTTAGCCTGCATTACTGTGATTAGTCTAACTGAAATTGGTTTTCACTTACCTTGTAATATTTTTCTTTTCCCAACATCATTCAACCATTCAATTTATTTTTCAAAACAATCCACTTTGGTCCTATGCGTGTACAACCACTCCATGCCCAATATTATTATATACTCACCCAATGGTAGGAAATTTAAGTGTGATGTTGTGGGAATTCCACTGATTTGCACATGATTTCACCCAATGACTAACTTTTTTCTTTGTTCCGGTTTCCAATTGAACTAACCATGGCTTTGTATGTGATTCCTTAATCATTTTTCACTTTTCCAGAAGCTCCAGGCTAACATAGTTGTAGATAGAACCATGATCAATTAAAATGGAAATGAATTGATCACACATCTTACCTTCCATATCAATGATGGATGCTTGCTAGTATGTCTGGCGGTTATCCACGATTGCATAAATTTTGGGCAAGCTGTGAGCTACATCCCTTATTGTGCGAGCTTCCCGAGAACTATAAATCCTAAGCCCTATGTTTCTTTTATGTGGGAAGCCCCTCTTTCGGTGTTTCTCACCACATACCCAACACTTTAATTGCTCCTTTATTTCATCTCCCCACTGCTATGTTGTTGGTTGTTTCATATTCCCTTTAGCAACTAGACTGATTTTCTCTTGGAATCGATTTATGGTGTCGAGTTGTTTACTTCCCTGTTTATCTTTGAATTTCTTGGGCCATTGTTTTTTATTTCCATATTTTTTCTTTTCCTTATAGTCTCTTTTAATTTATGGCCTACTCTTTTCCTACTCATAGAAATGTTTCAATTTCTTAAAGGCACCGTTCAATGCCGATGGTTCCAAAAATTCAATTATGTCTATGAATGTCATAGGAAGCCCACAGATGAACCTCTAGATTTTTTCTTTCTCATCCTTGAGATATATCACATATATCAATAAATCTAGAAACTTGGTGATGTATTCTTCATCTTACATCTGCCCCATTCTCATCTCATAAAATTCCTTTGCCTTGTTGTCATAATATCGCTCAAACAAATATTGATTCCTCAAAAGATTCTCAAATTCATTCAAGGTCAATTCTTCTCCAACAATGCCTCTGACATTTTTCATATCTTCCCACCATATGTTTTCCTTACCTTTCAAACTATAGGTGGAAATCTTAGCTTTCATATTTTCAGAATAATCATGAAATCTAAAAAAAAATCCTCATGTCCCCCAACTATCCTTTTGCATATTCAATTTTTTTCATATCTCCATCAAAATTGGGTGGCTTTTCTTTCTTAAATTCCTCTGGCATATACTCCTTTTAATTTCTTCTTTGATGTTGATGTTGATGATGATGAGAGTGATGATGGTGCCTCCTGGTAGTAGAGTTGGAATTTCCACCAAATTGATGCAGATTAGTGTTGGTCCTTCCTTTTGGGGTACTTAGTGATGATTTCCCCTTCACATTGTCTTCATTCTCTAGCATATGCCTCTTTCTGGACCTTCTACCATCTGCTCCATTTTTTTATCTTCTGATTCTTGAAGGATTCCCTTGCCTCTGTGACTGGTTCCCAGCTTATCTAGCAACAGGAGGCCTAGGGAATTTTTTCTATGGCAGAAACAGGTAGGATGCCTCAACTGGAAGGGTTTATAGGGAAGATCTATTTACTTAGGAGTAACAATTTGTACTTCCAGTCTGGCTGAGCAAATTTTCTAGGGAGTGCTAATTTTGCAGTGAGGGCTAGATTGATTTGGGGAGAGGGAAAAATATTTTTCCTAGTTGAGATAAATTTTTGGATCTAAGACAGGGAGGCCAATAATTGTAATTCTCTATTTTGTTGCATAATAAAAAAAACCCTCATTTTTTGCACTAGTTTTCACTAGAGGTTTTTTCTGAGCACTATTAGACAAAAAATTATTGTGTTTATTTTTATGTGTGTGCATCTATTTATCAGTTCCTCATTTTTATTTTATGCAATATATTTTATTTTTGGTGAAGATTGCAATTGTGATTTATCGATATTTTATATAATATCAAATAAACTACTAGACAAATAGGAGATAAATTTCCAGTTATTGAAATTAAGGATTTTTCACATGGTATCATAGCATCATTGATTAGATCATAGGATCGAAGGTGAGAGGAATTAACCTCGTGCAGTCTCAGAGAGAGATCTGAAGCACTTTCTCCAGATCTGTGCAAGTCATCTAGGTAGTGCGAATTGTTGGGCAAACAATCAATTTCCAGGTCCAAAGAGGAGGAAAAGTTTAATTTTTTCTGTAGAGGTTCCAGTAGGTAGTGGATTTACCAGATAGAGGGTTCTAGTGAGAAAATTAGTTGATTCACATAGTAGATCTAACTACAAAATATCTGTAGCAAGGGTTTGTACTTGCAGATATGCGTAGGGGAGGAGGAGAAAAGCACACATAAATAAAAATTTCCATAATTTATTAGAGGGTTTCCATATCCAATTTCCGGGAGGAGATCCATAATTTCAAGTTACATAGGGTAGTATCAAACAAATTAATTTTCCAATGCAAATTTTTCAGAATAACCAGTTCGAGTTGCAGAGGTTATAGGTTGTGTGCCAGTTCCTAGAGAAGGACATCTAGAAGGTAGAGTGAGTAGTATTTGTGAGTAGTTTAAGGTATTATATTAGCTAGAGAAGGATATTCATAGGTAGATATGTGAATTCCTCAAAGAATGCAACTAGAATCTGAGTTATTAATTTCATATCTAGTTGTTAGATCCATTTTCTGGAGGAGGTGAGAATAGCTTCAAAAGTTAGGGGAGGAAGTATATTAGTCAGATCTATATTCCGGAAGTATGAATTGTAAGATCTAGTGAAGTTTGCAGGTTCCAATGCTACTTGCAGGAAAAGGAGTGTGAGTTTGCAGAGTATGCTGAGCTTATTTTTGTAGAGGAAACCAAGGGTTTCTAGATCGATTGGTTAGTTGGAGGAGTGATAATTCTTGAGTTTATTTGGTCTCATAGTTTTTTTTAGCTTTCCATAGATGGTTATATGATATTTCTGGAAGAATCCATGTAAGTTTAGATAAAAGATGTATATGGGAAACATATCGACTTCCAATTACTGGAGATAATTTTGGAGGGAGTGTGAGTTGTCTAGTGCTATTGAAAAGCGAAGAAATGTCCCAACCAGGGACAATACTCAAAATGATTGATAGGGGCTATACCTCTAGATGAAGGAGGAGCATGATGCTTCAAATTTGTAGGATCAGGGCAGGGTTCAAGGAGGCACAACATCAAATAGGTGTTTCCTCATGGATCACTACCTTTCCTACAAGAGCCCACAATATTTAGTAGTAGGAGGATCAAAATGTTAGCAACGCAAAGTCATATCTTGAGAGACATTGTAGAGCTAGTTACAATAAGATAGTAGAGGGAAAAAAAGATAGTTGGGCATAGTCAGATACTTAATAGACAGATTAGAGCTAGTTGCAATCATAGACTCAAGGGATAGTTGCAAAAGCTGGTTACAAGGGAAGTAGATCAGTTCTCAGTTGTAGTAGTTGCAGCAGCAATAATAGCATGAGATCATATGTGGCACAAACAATGTTGGCTATAGTGAAAGGAGACACAATGTAGTGTTAACAACATCGTAGATGCAGAGTGGTTCAACTACATGGTTAGAAAATGAATCAGAGGATGTGCAATAAAATGGTGGAAAGTCATAGTTTGTTGCGCATGTCAGACACCGACAACATGTTCTAGCTATAGAGGGGAGATGTTTATGCGAGAAAAACTTCCTCGCTAATGTGTTCTAGTATCAATTTGTGTCTAAGAGACTAAGGAACACGATATCTCCAAATCATAGAAAAGGTTTTGCAAGATAATATTTCGAAATTCCTTAACTAAATTAATTGATCAATAATTAAAAATTGCCTTAAGTATAACTTAGGAAAATTTATTAATTAATTGGAATTAATTAAGGGTGATCAAGAATTCTATAAATACTCACATGGATTAAGTCTAAGATTATATTAGTAATTGATGAGGATCTAATCATGGTCGTTGAATCTCTAACAAGAGATAATAAGATCAAGATAATGGGATGGGGATAGACACAGTTGCAAGTGAGAGAGAAAGGCAGATCAAGCTACCTAATGCACAGAGGTTCAGCGAGGGAAGAGTTTGAGCCAAAGGGAGAAGAATCAATGATTTAGGTAGCAGTTGGGAGAATATCTAGAGAAATACTCTACGTGTTTTCTAGTTTCTAGCAGTAGGGAAGGAAAGCCAAAATTTTGAACAAAGAAACTGAGTTCTGCAGTGTGAATTTCCCAGTTTCTAGAGAAAGTTTCCTAGAGAGGTTTGATTCAGATGCTAGTGCCTGGATCTATCACTAGGGGGCCTAGTGAATTGTTTCTAGGGAAGAAATAGGTAGGATGAATCAACTGGAGGGGTTTATAGGTTAAATCGATTTACTCAGGCGCAGTAGTGTATATTTCCAGTCTAACTTAGAGAATTTTCTAGGGAGTGTGAGTTTCCCAGAGAGGGCCAAATTGAGTTGGGGAGACAGAAACATAATTTTCTTGGCTGAGATAAATTTTTGGAGTTGATACAGGGAGACCAACAATTGTAATCCTATATTTTGTTGCATAATAAAATGAAACCTCATATGTTGCACCAATTCTCCTTTGGCATTTTTATAGGGACTATTAGTCCAAAAATTACTATGTCAATTCTTATGTGTGTGCATTTATTTCTAAGTTCTTGATTTTTATTTTATGCGGTGTATTTTATTTTTGGTGAAGATTGAAATTATGATTTTATCAATATTTGTTGAAATAAAAAATAAATTGCTAAACAATTAGGATATAAATTTCACATAATTGCAATCAAGGAATTTTCACAATCTAGTGATGTAAAAATTTACCTCAATCCAATCTCTAGATCAATATATGTGCCAAATATAGTTATTACGAATTATATAGTGCCACATCGACATATTTTCCATGTGGTAGCCATGTATCTATACCCACATGGCTAATCTCCAAAAGCCACTTTGCAATTAATTATTGATTTTCGACCCATTCATGGGTTTGGGTCTTGATCTCATATTCCTTGGATACCAGCATTATCCAAGATCTTTTCTTCAGTTGATGTTAGCATAATTTCATGAAAGAGAAAGTAAAAACCATTTGTGTAAATACTTATAGAAGAAACAACATAAATGAGACCATAAACACAATGCACACAAAATTTAGATAACAAAATTCTTCTAGCGTGGACTACATCTCTAGGCCCTAATTTAATAGTGGGGAGACTGCTTCATTCATCTCATAAAAAATAAATACAAGTATATGGAGAAATACATCATTATACCTCCATTTCTGGGAATGGCTTGAGATTAGATTGTTCAAATGAAAACAATCACACCACCAACAGGTCCATCTCATCCTCCGAATACTTTTGACTGTAAACATGACCTAATTCTGATAGGTGAATTGTTGTCTTGAAATTTTCTCCCAACAATTAATGAAGAAGGTGAGTTTCTTCCATGACCCCTAAAAGACACTTCTTAGATACAAAAAATAACTGCACCACTATGATCCTACAAAATTTTGGTTAAATGAATATAAACTTGGTCCCATTCTGACACTGTCAATTTTGTCCCCTCAGGGGATCTTTAAGATTCCTCACAACATAAAAAAATAATACTCTTGCAAAATATTGTTTGTCTCGAAAATCATTCCAATAGGGTTCCAATCCTTGTTCTCAGCCTATAATGGTTCCATCACTCTGTCATTGTTTCTGACGTCTCGTGGTTCCCAATCCGCTCTGTTGGTCTAAGGATCATACCTTTGCTCATTGGTTCAATTAGATAGTGAGAATTTGTATAACAATATGTCGGTGATCATATCAAAGTTTCCCACTTGGCACACTAGTCACAGGGCCACATGTAGTTGATTCGTCATTGGTGGGTCACGGGTTCAACCTACAGGCCCATTATTTTTTAAAAATAATTTGGCCTCTGTGGTCCTCTTCTCATCTGGACCGAGCTCACCACATGGCTCTGTTGGTCCACCCTGTTCTGTTGTGCACATTGATCCCTTAATATGACACAAACATTGGTTTATATATATAGGTGGAAGAAATAAAGTGGGATATTTAGCAGTTTAACCATATATTATATATATGGTATATAGGTTTAAACCATATATTAATATGACTATCTCGTTCCAACCATAATATTCATATTGTAAACATTATTACCATATGTTACCAAATATAACCCTCACATATATGTGATGTTGAACAAATTAAATATGTGTTTTGGTTAACGCGACAGTTGTTGGGTGAATTTCTAAGTGTGGGTTGTGGATTTTTGGTGGGTCCGTCAAATATGATGGCCCGCCAACCATTACACCAATATATAACCACTTTAAATATGGTATTTCCAACTACATTCACAACAAATTCATGCGGCCTATTGGTTAAGGTGTTGGCCATGTTCTACCAAGGTCGGAGGTTCAAATCTCCTACACACCAACTGATTTAGTCTTCAAACCATTCTTGACCAACCTCAGGGTGCCACATGGAACTGTTTGATTGGGCCACATGGCAAGACCCCATTGGTCCACTTGTGTGCCACCTCGATGTCTACTCAACTACCATGTGTCACATTCAGGTTGTGCCACTTGTCCAATCAACTTGTCAACATGGCACCTAGTTAGCACCAATTGTACCTCCCATGTTATCTCCAAGGAGCCATGTGTTAGCTCCAAAGGCTGCCATGTCACCTTTGACTATTGAATCTTTATTTTTCCATTTTTACCAAAAAATTTGACTGAGCATACTTCTGCATACGAAGTCGAATTGACGTGTCATTTGCACTGTTGGAAATATTGTGACGAGCTCTTCAATTTGGTATTGGTTTCACTAGAATACGGGGAATTTTATTTTTGAACCGTTAGGGATTCACCTAGATCATTCCTCCCCACTAAAGGAATTTTGGTCCTCCAAAAGAATAAATAGGTACTGCAATCTTGATTTGCATAACAAATGTCTCAGATAGACCTCCTTTCCCTCACTTTTGTACTTTGGAACTAGGAATGATGAAATTGACACATATATCCATATGCAAATATGTAGCTGCCAATACATTCCCAACTTAAAAGACCATACTTTCTAAGAGTTTATAGATCACTCATGGTCAATTTTAAAACATAAACGATACCAATGCTATCCGACTAAAGGAAAAATGTCACGATGTTGCATATACAAGTGATGTTATACACCTCATCACTTTTACAAACATTTTTGCAACATGTGATTTATAATGGTGGCCATACTCAACTATTTAAAAATGCTACTCATCTCTTACCTAACCAAGATAATGGTCTCTCTTCATGTATCTCACTTTCTTATTGAATCACTTCATCTGTTGGTTCCTTCACAGGTGCTTTCCAATGCTCCTTGTCCTTCTTTGGGTATAGCTTTGGATGGAGCTTCCAACATGTGCATCTTTGATGTCTATCGTTGTTGCAATGACTACAATGGTTATTCTTTCTATATACTTTCTTGACCTTCTCTTGTGTCTCCTTCCTCGACGACAAAAAATTCCTCGAATGAATATCTCTGGTGCAAGTCTGGTGAGGAGAGGTTGCCTTAGCTCATCCTCTGAAATGATCACCTCCCCTTGGAGATGATCTATAATATTGATCACTGTGATGGTGTGATGTAGCCTCAACTTGCATTGATTTATACTCCCTTGCTTTTGTGGGTTTGGAGTGTCTTTCAAATGCACAAAAATCATCATCATCATAATGAGAACATGAAACTAATAAATCACTGACAAAATTTACCTTAGTTTTCAATTCTAAAGTGGGTGATGATGGTATCACTAATCCTTCTTTTCTCTTCAACTTTTCCAAGGCCTCTTTTGTGGCTTGTAGCTGAAGTTTAAATCTCTGCTTCTCCTCTTCTTCTTCTTGTAGAAGTATTCTTAGTTGAGCATTATTTATTGAATTCTTTCGTTGATATCCTCATTTTAATGATGAAAATAAGATGAATAAGAAGAATAACCACTTCAATATGGAGATGGAGGTTATACTTCATTTACCGAGGCATTTTCCTCTACTTTCTGTTTCTTCTTCTTTCCCTTCTTTGTTATTCTCTTCTCATATTCTACAAAAAATGTATCTACCATGTATGCCATCATGTAGAAATCTTGACAAAAGGCTTTGTCATTCTCAATTTTCCTTCTTCATGCTGCACATCCAATCTTTGGTTATCATTCACACTCACAATTCACATCAGCAAGAATCTTTCTCTAATACCAAACTTGATCTGGTAATCCTTTGATACCATCATTATCCAAGATCCTTTCTTCAGCTGGTGTTAGCAGAATTGCATGAAAGAGCATGTAAAAACCATATGCATGAATACTTAAAGAAGAAGCAACATAAAGGAGACCATAAAAATAATGCACACAAAATTTTGATAACAGATTTAGTCTAGTGTGGACTCAATCTCTGGACCCAAAATTAATAGTGGGGAGTCTTCTTCATTCATCTCATAAAAATAAAGGAAAGTACATGGAAAAATACATCATTATACCTCCATTCCTGAGAGTGACTTGAAATTCGACTGCTAAAATGTTAAAAATCACAACACCTGTAGGTCTATCTCAACCTCCTGATACTTTTTACTGTAAACATGGCCTACTTCTACAAGTTGCATTGTTGTCTCAAACTTTGTGCCCAAAAATTATTGAAGAAGACAAGTTTCTTCTATGACCCCTCAAATATTCTATTCATATCCAAAAATTGACTAGACCATTGTGATCCTTACGAAATTATGGTTAAAATGAGTATAAAATTCACCCCATTTTGACATTGTAAATTCTGGCCTCTCAGGGAATCATTAAGACTCCTCATAGCATCAGAAAATAATATTCTTATAATATTCCTACAAAATATTCCTTGTCTCAAAAAACATGCTATTAGGGTTCCACTCATGGTTTCTGGCCTATCATGGTTCCATCACTTTGTTGCAGTTTCAATGACTCGTGGTTCCCAATTGGCTCTTGTTGCCTACAACTCACGTCACTTCCCATTGGATGAATTAGACAGTGGGAGTTTAAATAACAATTGGTCGATGATCATATCAAATTTGCATGCTTGGCGTGCCAGTCATTGATCCATGTGTAGTTGATTCATTGTTGGTGGGTTGCAGGTTCAACTTGCGAACCCATTATTTTTTTGAAACAAATTTTGCCTTTGTGACCATCTATTTACCTAACCCACACTTGTTGCCTGGCTCCATTGGTCCACCCTGTTCCATTGTGCACTCTAATCCCTTCGTATGCCACAAACATTAGTTTAATATATATTTAACTAGGCAGAAGAAACAAAGTGGGATATTTAGTGGTTTAACCATATATTATATATATGGTATATAGTTTTAAACCATATATGAATATGGCTATGTCATTCCAACCATGATATTCATATGGTAAACATTATCACCATATGTCACCAAATATAACCCTCATGTGTATCTGATGTTGAACCAATTAATTATATGTTTTCGTTAATGCACCAATGGTTGCGTGTATTTCTACGTGTGGGTTGTGGATTTTTGGCAGGGCTGCTAAATATGGAGCCCTACCAACCATTAAACCAATATATAACCACTTTAAATATGGTTTTTCCAACTATAATCATAACAAATTCATGTGTCCTATTGGTTAAGGTGTTTACCATGTTCTAACAAGGTCGGAGGTCCAAATTGCATGTGCTCCAACCAATTCAATCTTTGAACCATTTTTGAATGGCCTCAGGGTGCCATGTGGCACCATTTGATTGGGCCACATGGCAAGACCCCATCGGTCCACTGGTGTTCCACCTCATTGTATACTAAAATGCTATGTGTCACATTCAAGTTGTGCCACATGTACACTCAGATTTCCAACATGGTGCCTAGTAAGAACCAATTATACCTACCACGTCAGCTCCAACATGCCACGTGTTAGCTCCAAAGGTTTCCACGTCACCTTTGACTGTTGGCCTTTGAATTTGTGATTTTTACCAAAAGCTTTGACTGAGCATAAATTCTGCATACGAATTCGGATTAAGGTTTCGTTTGCATCATTGAAAAGCTTGTAAAAATCTGTTCAATTTGGTACTAGTTTCACTACAATGCGAGGAATTTAATTTTTGAGCCATTAGGGATCCACATAAATCAGGTCCCAAGACCCCACACTATGCATTCAAGAAACTTCGCTTCATACATTTGAGGAATAACTTCTAGTGCTTACCACTTCATATATCTAAGGAAAAAATTGTGGTGCATACTACTTCATATTTATGGGGAATAACTACTTCGTTCATCCGGGGATTACCTATTTCACACATCCGAGGAATAGTCTTTGGGAAACTATCAAATGTCGGATTTCTTACAAACAAGAAATTTTTGTCTCCTAGCTCTAAATCCTGCCTAAAAATCCTATCTCTATTCCCTAACTAAAACTCATGTTTCTTACCATTTCCGACTTTGGTACCCAACTAAAACTCTCAATGGTCACCTCGGCTGAAACTCCCAGCTTTGTTCCTCGACTAAAACTCTTGTCTTTATTCCCTGAAAAAAACTCTTGGCGCACCTTTGTTTTTCCTCCAAGGTGGACCTTCTTGAATCGATCCTCCTTATCCTAACTATAATGCTTGGTTACCTTCTCCAACTAAAACTCCCATCTTTGTTCCTCGACAAAAACTCTTTGTGCACCTTTGTTTTTCCTTCGATGAATAGCCCCGGTACAAATCTCTACGGGATTATCACTCTCAGGGTATGCTATCCTTTTTCTCATCCATTTTTGTGATAAGGCATGATAAAATAATTCATCCTACTTTTTCCACAGTGAGGCTTCTTTCCAGGCCATGAAGATAAGGTTAATTGATTTAGGCTATAAGGTTAAGCTCGTTCCCAAGTTACAACAACTCCATTCATAGCAGGGTCTTGCCCATAGCCTGTCGATGAAGTATCTGGATGGAAATTGGGCCTTGAGCATCATGTGCACTCTTTCATATGTTAATTTCATAGCTTAATGAAAAATTCCAACCATGGGACTAGATTCCTATTTTTGAGAAGACCAATTTTTACTATTTAAGCGCTCAATTTGGGCAAGGGAAAGTGTAGTTTTGAAGAAAATACCGCACGTGAACAAAAGAATAGTTTGGCCCTAACAATAAATTGGACACCCTTGGAAGCCTATAAAAATAAGTGACCTCAAGCTCATTTTGACATCACCAAGCATCTTATTATCCTCTTCTTCATTTCTTGGTTCGCACAGGTCTGAGACTGGGTCGTGAAGATTGGTTCTTACAGGTTTGAAATTGCAGGGTCCAAAGCTCACACACGTGTTTAGGGTTTTGGTTTCTAACCATAGGCTTGGCACAAATTTTTTTTTATTACAACCACAGACATGTAGGCTCATTCATGCGTTTGGAATTTCTCGACCACACGCCTACCTCTTCCTCTGTGTGGTTGGGATGTAGGGTTACAATTTGACATTTAATCGTAGTTGACCGCATACAAGAGAAGTTGTCTCTAATCAGGATTGATGTTTGGAACATATTTCTGAATGTTGTTGGGATAATTTTGCGAGATGTTTGTATATTGGCTCATTGTACTCTCTACTGAACATTTTCTGACAATCAAATAGAAGAACAATTTCAAATGGTTTTCCCCATAGTGGGTTTTTCCTAGTCATTGACCAAAAATATGGTGTCTTTTTTTGATCTGTTGATTTCCTTTTTTGTCATTGCATTTATTGTTCTATCTTCAATTACTATTTATGATTGGAAATATGAATTATTGTTGAAAGATTCTAATTTAAGAATTGAATTGGGCTAAAGTAATTGAGTCAACATAGAGCAGTGTGAAATTTAACATAGTATCAGAGCTAAGGTGAAGTACAAGCCCAAAGAAGACTAGAATTGAAGCAATCAACTTTGGAAAGTTGAAGGAGAAAATTTAATCTAGTCAAGATGTATTCCTCTCACTTCAAGGAAAATGAGAAGTTGTGTGACTTATCTAACTTTACCGCTTTGAAAATCAAGTTGGAGATCATAGCTGATAACAACGATGTTTTGGGAAAAATTTAAGGAAATGTACCTGATCCTTTGGAGAATTATTCCACTTCTTCCAAGAACAAGTATATGAAAGGTGATTTAAAAGAAAATAAAATTATATTTGATGGGTTACAAGATAATTTACTTGCTTATGTTTGGATTTTGAAAAATTCTAAGGAGATGTATGATAAGCTAGCTAGCATGTATGAAGTCAACAATTGGAATAAAATCATCTCCTTGAAAGATCAACTCAAAGATATGAATATGAATAAAAAAGAGTTTTTTCAATCCTACATTATGATGATATCTCATCTTAGAGATAAATTGCAGAGAGTTGGGAAATTGTGCCTCACATGATATTAGTAATTTTAACCCTTATAGGTCTCCCTCTTATTTGAAAAACATTCATTACCACTATAAGTAATATTTTCCCACCATTTGATGAGATTGATGGAAATCTCACTCAAGAATAATCAAGGATGGTTTTTAGAGGTAGGATACAAAAGCATGAAGAAGGAGATCTCATTGCATTTGTCACTCATGACAAGAAGAAGAAAGGAAAAGGAGGCCCATCAAGTTCAAGAAATCCTCCTCCTCGAAATTCAAATAGAAGCAATGGAAGAGTCAAGGAATCGATGCACATTAAACGCTACAATTGTCATAAGGAAGGCCATTGTGCTCGAGATTGCCTTGAGAAGACAATTGTCCTCTCTACAACACTAGAAGCAACAATAATAGTTTTAATAATCAAATGATAAGAGATGGTCGATGTAATGATCGTAATGGAAGAGATGGAAGAAGAAGAAGAGATGCTCCAAGTGATCATGAATAAGATCATCATCCTCAAAAGAAGTCAAGATATGCTAGGTATCCAAGTAATTTTGCTAATCAATCTGAATATATCCTTATTTTTTCACTCACTAGATCCTCTCCTCCAGATTCATGGGATAGTTGGTTGCTTGTTAGTGGGACCACTCATCATTTCTTTGGGTATAAGGAAGTTCTCTGTAATTTGGTATAAAGGGAGCCAAATTTGAGAATTATTCTTGGAGACAACTCCACTAATCCCTTTAAAGGATTTTGGTCTGTAAAATTTCATTTGGATTATAGGGAATGTGTTTTTCTCCATGATGTGATGTATTTTTTGGGGTTGAAGAATAATTTGGTATCAATATCTACTGCTTTGGAAGACAAATGGATGAGGGTTTCCTTCATCAAGGGAAAATTTCTTACTTTCCCTGTTTGATCCTTTATGAGAGATGCATTCACATTGGGATCAAGATTTGAAGGAATCTATAGAGTCACCAGTAGACCTCTTCTAGCATTGGTCCATGGTACTAATTATATAAGTGATCTATGGCATCACATTTTGGCCCATATACATTATGATGTTCTTCCGAAATTGAAGAAATTGGTCTCTAGAATTCTCGATGTTCAATCCCATCATGATGGAGTATGTCCTAGATGTGCTAGTGAAAATAATACAAGGGTTTCATTCCCCTCTAGCGAGAACAAGATGAAAAACATCGCCCATATCATCCATTATGACATATGTGGTCTGTTGCCCATACATTCTACTGGTGCCCATCTCTACTACATCACCTTCATTGATGACTTCTAAAGAAAGACATGGATATATTATTTGAATCATAAGGATGAAACCTTCAAAATGTTTAAGGAGTTCAAATATTTGGTCAAAAATTAATATCTTCAGGTTCGATAAGGGTGGAGAGTACATTTCAAATCAGTTCATCAATTTTTGTGAGAAGGAAGGTATCAAGAAAGAGACAAGTGTGCCATATAATATTGAACAAAATGGAGTGGCTGAAAGAAATAACATGTATGTTGTAGAAGTCTCTTGTGCCATGCTCCATGATTAAAAGTTGTCAAAGTTCCTTTGGGAAGAAGCAAAAAATGTTGTCGAATATGTTCAAAATAGGGTGCCTCATCAACCATTGGACAACAATACCCTCGAAGAAGTGTTCACAGGTGTCAAGCCTGGTGTTGTCCATATCTGTATCTTTGGCTGCCCTATATATTTCCATGTGCCAAAGGACAAAAGAAACAAGTTGCTAGTTATAGGAAGATAAGGTATTTTTGTTGGATATTGTGAATATTCTAAATCATTTAGAATATATATTCTTGTTCAAAGAAAGGTTGAAATTAACAGGTATGTAATGTTTTATGACGATGCTTCCCTTGGGAAAGCAAGGGACATTCCTCCACCTCCTCCTCTCGAGAAGAAGAATGATGATATGGATATTTTAGATGGTCCTTCCATGCTTGAATCCAAGAGATACATTGTTGATGATCCCATGGAGCCCATGGATCCCTTAGATCCTCTTCCATGTGATCATCCTGCGAGGAAGAGGCCACTTTGGCTTTGTGACACATTACAGGATGATGAGAGATACATTCCCATTCGAAGATGATTTATAGAAAGCAAGAATCCATGCAGGTACCGGGAAATGTTGCAACTATAACAACTATGATTCAATCCAAACCTCCCACCTTTGAACAAGCTGTGAAATAACAAGTTTGGAAGGATGTTACGACTGAATAATATGAATCCCTGATAAAGAATGACATATGGGATGTTGTGCTGAGACCAAAGGGGAAATTTGTGGTGACTTAAAAATGGCTATTCAATATCAAACATGGATTCGATGGAAGAATTGAGAAATCTAAGGGAAGTTTCGCGACTCGAGGATTCTCCTAGAAAGAGGGAGAATATTATGACGATATATTTGCACCTCTGGTTCAATATACAACCTTTCATTCGATATTTTCTCTTGTCACAAGTCAATGATGGACCCTTCATCAAATGGATGTGAAGAAAACATTCCTCCATGGCATGTTAGAAGAAGAAGTGCACATTGAGAATCCATAGGGATTTGAAGTAGAGGATCGAAAGACACATGTTTTCAAGTTGAAGAAGGAATTTTATGGTTTGAAGCAAGCCTGTAGAGCATGGTATGCCTACATAGATGATTATTGGGTGAAGTTGGTATTCACAAGAAGAACTGTTGATCACAACCTATACTTCAAGGTAGTCCAAGGTATGTCGTTGATTTTGGTTTTATATGTTGACGATATATTCTTGAAAAGTAGTGAGCTCTTGATGATCGATTTTAATATGGATTTACCCTATGAATTTGAGATGAAGGACTTGTTGGAAATACTGTCATTGATGGCAAAGGAGAAGCAACAAAATTATCATTAAGGACAAAGGAGCAACACCAGAATTATCAGTAAGGAAAAATGAGCAGCAGTAGAATCATTATCTAAGTAAATGATGCAGTGAGAAAGCATAAAAGAGAGGCAGAGGAGCAGCAAAGGAGTGAAGGCATTTAAGGCTACAAAGGAGCGAAGGAAGTTAAGGTAGCAAAGGAGCAAAGACAACAAAAGAAACAAAGGCATCAAGCTGGGTCAAGTCTTAAACATGTTGGGTGAAGTCGTGAATTCATTGGGTCAAGTCGTGAACGTAGGCAGAGTCGTGAATGAGCGGGTCGAGTCATGTTATTTTAAATTCAGAAAAGCTCAAGAGTCAAGATATTGAATACGTTTAGAACAGTGCACAGGTCAGGGTTGAGTCATGCAAATACCTGTGCATAACAGTGTTTAGAGGCTTCACTGCAAATCACAATCGCATGTAGAGGGCTTGATTGCATATCGCAAATCGCAGTGGTAGGACGATCACAAAACCAGAGAGACACAAGAAATTGCGAAATGCGAAGTACGAAAGATGACATAGGCAGTGATGTGGAAGATGACGTGGCCCCAACCCCACATATCTCAGTTAATTTATGATGATGTGGAAAGGTGATGTGGCATGATGACGTGGAGATGACATGGAATTGGCTCGCATATCGCAAATCGCAAATCGCAGAGATCCAGAGATCCAGAGATCGAGAAATTTACAATAAGAAACATGCGATAGAAATCTGTGATTGAGAAGTTGCGATAAAGTCAAGTGGGACCTAATCGCATATCACAAATCGCAAAGCTCAGGAGGAATGGCGCTCATGAACCAAGTTGGAATGCCGAAATGTGATAAGGGGTGGATGCGATGTAGTTTTAGTGTTAAATTGCAAAGGATTTCAAATCTGGAATAAGGCCTTTTTATGAAGAAACTGCATCAGAGTTGGAAGCGGTGAATATAACGTAGAACCACCAAGAATTCTGAGATGTGATATGAGGAGTGGACACAAAATAGTTCACAGCTAAAATATAAAGGAATTGAAGTCTGACTGTGGGATCCAATCTGATATCACAATTCACAAGCTCAGGAGGATAAGCACTCAAGAATCATGTTGAAACGCCGAAGTGCAAGATGCGATACGAGGAGTGGATGTGATACATTTCAAAGGCAAATTCCAAAGGATTTAAAATCCAGAAGTAAGGTTTTTTCATTAATAAATCACATCAGAGAATGGAAGAGATGAATATAACAAAAAACACAAAGGAAACGTCGAAATGCAATAAGTGACCGAACGCGATATCATACAGAGGTAAATATTAATATGTTTCAAGACCATTCTAATGGTTATTTATGAAAAAAATGTTGAACAGAACAGAAGGAGTCGGGTGAAGAATAAGGCCCAACACTATGAGCACGGATGAAAAGTGACTACACCTTGATAATGGAAGAAAGTCTGAATGTAGGTAGAAAGGCTTGGGTAACTGACTTGACACAGAGAAAAGGAGCAATGAAGGTTGAATGCTGCGGGCACGAGCAGAAGAGGAAGAGTCAGGCAAAAGGAGATAAAGTAGCACTGTTGAAAACACATCAGCTGGGTCGAGTTGGGTCAAAAGACAGTTATGCAACACTGTTCAAAACGTGCCAACTGGGTCGATTTAGGAAAAAGGCATTCATGCAGCACTGTTATAATATAACAACAGAAATGGGAAAATCAATGACAATATCAGAAAATAAAAATACTCAACGAGCCAAGAACTGAAAGGGCTGAGTGAAATATTGTTGTAACTCTAAATGTAAATTCACTGATTATTTTATATTGTTTGTGATGTAAAGGAAAGTCTCCGTAGGCATAGAAAAAACTCCAATGAGTGTTGTAATGATTATTTCTGATGTAATAACCTGAACTAAAGTGTAAGGAATCGAATGGGTGGAAGGCATAGGGTCAGGAATGTTCACTTCGTATTTCCTGTAGAATGCAAGAAGTCATGCAATTATCTGTATAAAACATGTAATATCAATGTTCATAAATAGGCTAGAGAGCGGCAGAATGGAAGAGAGCTGAAGAATGTAAGAGAGCGGCACAATGGGAGAGATTTGGAGATGTGAGAGAGATGATAGAGATGATATGAAGTAGATTTGAAGGCAGAGAGGACAGAAGTGAAGGTGGAGGAAAAAAAAGTTGATATCCAAGTAAATCAGCATTTTAATTTCATGTTGAGTGAGGGGATTGTAGTCTCCTTTCAAGTTGTAGCTTGATAAACTTCGAGTTGGAGCTAGGTGAGGTAGGAGCCTCCTTTGGGTTGTAGCCTATAGAAAATATATGGGATTTGGAACTTCCTTGCATGCTGTAGCTTGCATAAATTGAGGTTGGAACCTTCAGAAAATTAGTTGTGAGAGAGAGTAGGAGCTTGCCTTTGCATCACAACAATAATACAATGTGTTTTTCTCCCTTATGGGTTTCCACTTATATCTAGTTTCCATGTACACGATTATTATGTGTTTATGAGATGTGTTAATATTTGTATTACTTGTTGTTCACATATTTAGTCTGTTGATCACTCTGTATTAATATGCTTATGAAATGACTTGTTAATGAGTTTAATGAAAAGAATTTTAATGTCCATGAATGGAATAAATTCAATACAAGGAAAATACCCTCTAGCGGATGTTTTTGAGGAACCCCTTATAAAAATACCCCATACATCCATTTCTAGCGGAGGTTACTAGAGGAAGTTGGTGGGCGGATGGTTTTGCGGATGTTTTCCGCTCGGTGCGCTTATCATTCAACATCGCACCGATGTGCACAAAACATTGGCACACCAGAAACCATGCACTCTATACACACACACCCGATGCGTCGTATTACTGTAGTGCACCAGTGCTTCAAAACTCTTCCGCATCGGTGCATCATAAAACACCACACCAAAACTAAAAACACCCGGTGCGGTATTAAGAACCCGCACCGGTGCATCATAAAACGACGTGCCGAAACAAAAATTGACCTGTGCATTCGTAAGAAACAACACTGGTGCACCTATAAAGCACGCGCACCAGAAAAGGGTTAAAAAAAAATTAAGGAAAAAAAAACCGGATTTTTCACTTTTTTCAGTCCTCTAGAGCTCTCAATTACCGGTACGCTCTACAAGAGAAGGCACCGGTGCGCACAAACTCTTCCACGTTGGTGTGTCATAAAACACCACGCCAAAATATAAGCGGACCGGTGCGTTCATTTGAAACATTATCCCGTCGCTTCTCAACACGCCTTGCGAAAAATGATTGAATAAAAAAAAATTACGGTAAAACCACATTTTTCACTTTTCTTCTCTCAATCACCGGTGTGCTCTACAAGAGAAAGCACCGGTCGCACAAAACATTGGCACACCGGACATCGTGCACTCCATACACACACGCTCGGTGCGTCCTATTACTGTAAAGCACCGATGCTTCACGACTAATCCACCCCGGTGCATCATAAAACACCATGCCAAAACTGAAACAGCCTGCTGCAGTGTTAAGTAACTGCCCTGGTGCATCATAAAACAATGCACCAAATCTGAAACCGCTCGGTGAGTTCTTAAGAAACCACATCGGTGTTCCTATAAAATCTCACGCACCAGAACAAGGTTAAAATAAAATAAAATTTACAGCCAAAAAACCTCATTTTTCACTTTTCTCAGTACTCCAGAGCTCTCAAGCACCGGTGCAATTTCTCCTTCTCTGAGCCGCCCTGACATCGGTGCTCCCATTGCACCCATTGCATGCACTGCTGCTGTGCATTGGCCACCAATCTCCAGCTTGCATTTTGCAAAACGGTGGGCAAATTTTCTTTTGCAAATTCTACAGCCAATATGCCTCCTCGACAACGAAATATACATGTAATTTTCTAGTTTTTCCATAATTAATCATTCTAGCGGATTAGAATTTGAAATAACTTTAAAATTAACCAATAAAAAAGAAATTATATATATATATATATATATCGCGCGGTGCTCACGAGCAGTTCAGCTCACACCGGTAAGCGGTGCTACTTGTAAAAGTTACAGGTCGCACCGCAACCGGTGCTAAGCGTATTCGCACCGTGTCCGAGGCACTACCGAAAGGCTTCCCGCATTATTTTAAAATTAAAAAAAAATTGTGGTGCACTCATTTAGTGAGGCGCACCGTTGGCCATGGGAATAACAACGTGGTGCGTTGACAGATATATCCACCCCAATTTCTATCAGCGCACTGCATTCGACATTCCGACAGGGTGAACGGCGCGGCCGGGTAAAAGACCGTTTTATTCAGCGCACTGCTCTTCTGACACCATATATAGTCAACGGGCTTGAGAAAATTTTAGGTGCACCGCATACGGTGCATTTTATGTCATCTGGGGCACCGCCTCCGGTGCTCTACAAAAAAAGCCGCACCAAAACCGGTGCATGAATTTTTTGTGGCACACTGACGGGTTTGTTTTTTTTTTCCAAAAAAAATTATTTATGTATATTCTTAAATACATGTTTGATTTAATAAAAAAAAATTATTTAATATGCCAATGATTTAGAAGAAGAGGAGGAACAACAGCAACAACAGGCAGAGAAATATGACATGCTTTGCCAGTGGGAGGCACGAGAGAGGGAGAGAGATGCGTACCCTCACCCTATTACAACAGATACCCAGGGGCTCTTAAGGCAGGTAGGCCTCCTCAATTTCTATGAGGAGGCTACTTCCTTAAAGGCCCATAGTGTCTTTTTGAGACATCTTATCCGCAGGTGGAATACCCATCGACAAGCTTTCCAGGTTGGTCCTGACCAGTGGTACACACCCACTTAGGAGGATATTTATTTCATTATAGGGCTATCGAGGAGAGGGGTGGATTTTTCCTCGTTCCCAAAGATTCCATCTGGTTGTGTAGCAGGGAGTCAGTTAGTTTAATCCCAGAGATACATTAGAGAAAATGTACTATCTCCTTCAGAGTTTCAGGTCCCTGGAGGTCAGCTACGTATTGTTGCATTTAGTAGACAGGACGTGCAGTGCCTCTCACTTCTCATTTCTACCATTTCACATAACACTAGTGACGAGCAATGCATTAGTTGCTCGCTTCTATATTATGTTGATTCTTTAGTACAGGAGCCACAACTTGTTAGGTGGTCTGCCATTTTTTTGCAGCAGTTTTGTACGGCCTTAGATAGATATCGTGCTCATGCACAAGGGAGGGTCAACTTCCCTTTTTCTTCAGAGATTTTTTGTTTATTTTTTGAGAGGTTTCCAGAGATGAGGCTCGCTTTTTTTTGGTAGCCTCGTAGGCCGATGTTGGAGGCTTCGATGCACATGTGGGGGCAGATGATGCCCAAGAGGGGAGAGACTATGTTTCCAGCTAGGATATCACATGGAATTACTAGCCAATGTTGACGAGCTGCATCCCTTTATTATGGTCCCCTGTCTGTATGCTGGATTGGATTGACGAGGGTGTGACAACATCCTCTTCACAACTGATGAGCCGCCAGATGATAGAGGTAATATTACTGTTTTATATATTAAAATTTATTCTAGCATGCTCTTTAACTTGTTTTTATTAAATTGTGTAATGAAATTGTCTAATTATTGTTGTGTACTTGTATATATTTTGTAGACATTGGCTCTTTTCATGGCGAGGAGATTCTAGAACCACCACATGATCCAAGTGTGGATCCTAATGATGATCAGGACATGGCAGATGCCGAGGCTCATGATCAGGAGGCCGGCGGAGAGAGACATGCTCCTCATGCTGGCGCGCCGGTACCGCCTTTTGCTAGGCGTAGTCGACCTGATACTCGATATAGGATGGAGTTGGGCGACCAACTCAGTGCATTGATTGTTGAGGCGGGCATCAGGCCCGCTCATTACAGAGACATACAGGCTGATGATAGGCTAATACAGATGTGGAGAGGCATGTCGCGTGACATGTACAGCCTAATGTGGCATGTCGTAGGAGCTACGAAAACTGTTACCCGACTGAGGAGGATTTTTGCACGTTATAGGCATGGTCGAGCCATAACACGTGATGGATAGTCTGCGAGCAGTGACTCGTCTCATGATCATTCACCTCGCGCCACACCTGATGAGCATGAGGCTCCACTAGCATCTAGCAGTCATCATGGAGATGAGGCTGGACCATCAGCCACGTCTAGTCATCAGCAGCCTATAGAATCCATCAGTTCTAGTCATGATCATGAGCAGGCTGGACCATCGAGCGTCGAGGCTACACCATTGGCTGAGCATGCCTCCACTAGTACTGCTTATATTGATGTTGTACTACCACCAGCTGATCCATCCATCAGTACTAGTCATGATCATGAACAGGCTTGACCATTGACCGTCGAGGCTGCACCATTGACTGAGCAGGCCTCCACTAGTACTGCTATTGATGTTGACGTACTACCACCAGCTAATCCATGAAATTTATATTACAGTTGCATATTTTTAACATTATTCAGTTATATATATGTTCCATGTATTTTATGTTCATGTTGCAGTTGTACTTAATTTACATGTTGGTGATCATCATGATGTGTATATTGTTAGGTCATGTTAGATATGTTCATTTAATGTTTAGCTTGCAGATAGATGTGTATGTTATAGCATGAGTTATTTGACATGAGATGTATATATGTTTGATGTTTGTGTTGTGATGATGTTAATATATAATGTTAATTTGATGTTTGAATGTGTTTTTTAGTCGAATATGATGTTTGTACGATGGTTATCATGAACGTGATGTTTATTAGTTAATTTAATATTAAATGACCATGATATTTATTAAATATTATGTCGTGATTGTAATTGAAATTGAAATTTTAATTGTATGTAAAATTGTATTTGTATTTATTGTAATTTTAACTGTAATTGTATGTAAAATATTTAATGTAAAATTTTAATTTTGATTGTAATATTTAATTTACTGTGAAATTATTGTAATTGCAATTTTAATTGTAATTGTATATATGACAAATTGTAAAATTGTAATTGTAATTGTAACTGTATGTAAAATTCTAAAATTGTAATTGTATTTGTAATTGTAATTTTAATTGTAATTCTATGTAAAATATTTGTAAAATTGTAATTGTAATTGTAAATGTAATTCTAATTCTAATTCTAATTGTATATTGTAAAATATTTGTAAAATTTTAATTGTATTACTGTGAAATGATTGTAATTGTAAAATTTTAATTGTAAATGTAATTGTATGTAAAATTAAAATTCTAATTCTAATTCTAATCGTAATTGTATGTGAAATTGTAAAATTGTAATTGTAATTTTAATTTTAATTTTAACTGTAATTGTATGTAAAATGTTAATTGTAATCGTAATATTTAATTTATTGTGAAATGATTGTAATTGTAATTGTATATATGACAAATTGTAAAATTGTAATTCTAATTCTAATTGTATGTAAAATTCTAAATGTAATTGTATGTAAAATTAAAATTGTAATTGTAATTCTAATCGTAATTGTATGTGAAATTGTAAAATTGTAATTTTAATTGTAATTGTAATTTTAATTTTAATTGTATGTAAAATATTTGTAGAGTTTTAATTGTATTAATGTGAAAATATTTTATTAAAATATTTAAATTTGTAAATTTGTAAATAATTGTAAAATAATAAATCTAGAATAATATGAATTTTTGTAACATAATAAAGTTTAGAAAATAATGCAAATAAATTCATGTACTTTAGAATTATCATTATTTTATTATGATCTTACATACCAAAAAAAGAACTTTATACAGTCCGGTGCACTTATCATCATAACATGCACCGATGTGTCTTATTACTCCGACGCATCGGTGCTTCATAATGCTTCCACATTGGTGCGTCATAAAACATCGCGCCAAAACAAAAACCTCGATCTTACAAATCGCCCCGGTGCGCCTATAAAACAGCACGCACCGAAACAGGGTTATTCTGTAAAGTGCAATATTGGAGCAACAGAGAGTTCGAATTGCGGGGAAGAATTTTTCTGAGCAGATGAGGGTTTTAAAATACGAGAGTTCGAATTTCGGTTGAGAATTTTATAGCAGAGAAAATGGTTGATTCAAACAGAAAGACGGACAAAGATGCTTACAGGGATGCAGACTGCTACAGAGCTCGACAGAGTACAAGAGGAGTATAAGTTGAGACCGGCAGAGAGAATTCTGTTGAGGCTGGCGATAGGGCTAAGAGGTCCCATGATGGAGAAATGGAGAGCAGAGTTGATGGCAGAGAAAGATCAATCGAGGCAGTTGATAAATCCAAGAGGCACCATGAAGGGAAGGATTCTCATTCCCTTAAGGACATCAGAGAAAGATCAATTGATGTTGTTGATCGGGCTGGTAGGTCCCATGAAGGGAAAGATTCTCCAAAATGCATTTAAAGCAGTTGGGAGTATTGTCCGAGCTTTGGTTGACTTACATAAACTTTTACCGGCAAAGCTGACGTTGCATTAAATCACATCTTCAGCTTTCAATTAAACTTGAATGGCATCTCTAACATGTCTGAGTTGTGGTCCTGTGGATGAAACCACTGAAAAGTCTGCTTGTATTATAAATGGAAATCCAATGACCATTTCTGTGGGAAGAAAAGCATAGACACCTGTAGCTACCATATTTCCACTTCAAAAATAATTCGAAAATATAATTTCACAAAATAATTCTTTAAATACTAAATTTTTTTCATTATTTCACTATTTTTGTTAAAATTTTCAGCTAGATATTTGCAGGAGACACACCTGGAGAAAGAGAGCATGAGGGCACTATGGAGTAGTGAAATACGTTCGAACAGAAGTATTCAGACAATCAGAAATCAAACATCTAGTGATTCAAACCCTGTATCATAGAATTTCAAACCATCTCGTGATTAAATTTGATTATTTTTTTTACTTTTTCTGCAGTTTTATCCATTTTTACCCTAAACCCTTCATTTTTTTTGTTTTTTCCCTTTCTTCTCCCTGCTTCTGTGATTTCAGAATTAGGGCTTTTCATTTTAGATTGACATCCAACCCACAAGACGACTTGCATAGTCGGACCCCAATCCACTCGGCCATTGTGTGAATTTTTGGAAAAAATGGGTTTTGTTTTATCAGTCCGCCCTGTGTAACCTAGCGCACTGGTGCGTTGTATTATACAGCACACCGCGCAAGTACTGTAATAAAAATTTTCAAAACAGTTTTTTTTTTAAAATCCATGCGCCATATCTGAAATAGGGCACCGGTGCTCCATGTTACGAGGATAGCACCGTACGGTCTATTACAATGTTTGTGCGATTCATTTATAATACCCCCAAGCACCGTACGGTCTATTATACTATTTTTGCGTTGCGTTTTTAATACTACCACGCACCGACGGCGGTGCGTACATCATGAAAGGTGCACCGGTTTCTTGAGATTTATTTTTTACCTCAAAAGTTGACAATTTATTTATAAATATATTAATAAATGATATGGTACAGGTTTCAGATTGATAAAGAAATGACTAACAAGAGATCAAGTAACAAAAATACTGATAACACATCAAGAAAAGAAAAAAAGGCAAGTTCTTTGTAAATTCTTTATAAAAAAATATTATTTTTGAACTATATGTAAGTTTAAATCATATGTATTGTTTACTGTGTATCATGCAGAACCACAAAATGACAAAGCTCGATGAGATTATTTCTGATCTAGGACAAGAAGAGCGTAAAATCTTGATGGAAAAATTGCAAAAGGATGAATCAGGTGAATGAAAAAATACTATCGATCCAATATGAGTTTCTTTTTATAATTATCATTAATAATGTAATTAAAATTTTTAGATAACATGTGTCAAACAATCTATTAATTCACATCTGTTTAATGTTCTACAGGGACCAACAACTTAGAAAATGAATGTTTTTCTAAGAAAAGAAAAAAATAGAACATGCAAATGAAAATGAATTGCTCCTTAGCTCAGTTGGACTGGTGCTGGAAGTTAACTAAAGGGGGGAAAGCTTTTACAAAAGTTTGAGGGATCTAGTGGAACGGATGTATAGACGTGCTTTCCACTTACAATACAAAAATCAATCCAATGATTCCAAGAACCAAATTTTATCTAAACTACAGGAAGAGTTTCCAGAAAATTGGTCAATGAGACATGTCAGACTTTTAATAGCAAAAACGTACAACAACAAAAAAGAAAGAATGAAAAAGTAATTATATTCCTTTAAATGTTTGTCTAGAATTAATTATAAATATCACTTTTGTTATATTTACTTTTCAGATATCAATATAAAAATTAAATATTTTATTGTCATGTTACATTTTTAGGAAGATTATGAAAATCTCAAAAGATGAAAGAGCTGATATCAGAAATATGCCAGTAGGAATGTCCAAAAAGGTGTACAAGGAGATGGTCAAAGAAATGGACAAAATTGCATCGCAGGAGGAGCCATCTCAACAACAACGTGCTTCAAATGTAATATGCAATCATTGAATTTTTCGATCATTAGATACAATAAATAAACAATTTAGCATTAAATATTAATTCTAAAAAATTTTCTTGCAAAAAAGAAAAGAAAATGGAACCCATTCAACACATAAAACAGGACGACAAGGAAGAAAAGGGTTGATATCTACGTTTGTGAGTAATTGTTACTTCCTTATAACAAATTAACTAGATTTCATTTTTGTATTTTTTAAGTTGTTTTACAAAAATCATCATTGAATGTCTTCATACAGGTGCTAACATACAAAGAAGAACCATCAGATGAATTGATTGAAATTGGGTTAAATATGGGTTGTGAGTATATGTTGGCATATCATAAACTAATTGTGGAATTTGTAAGCATCTATCGATCTTGTTTTACTTAGCTTCGTCTATAATTAATAGAACAAAAATATCTTTGTTATGGGGTATAAAACTTACAAGAAATAAAGTATGGAACTGCGCCAACAGATGAAATTTTGAAAGATGGCATGGTACATGGTTTTGAAAGAATGTGTATAGTTTATGAGTCAATTGTTGCTATGGTACGTCATTTTTCTCTTCAATTTACATTGATGTATATTATTTAATATTGCAATTTTCATTATTCTCACCAATGTATATACACTCATTTCAGTTTATTTTTATGTTTGTAGATGGAAGTTGCAGAAGAAGCAAACAATCAACACCGTGAACAAAACATTCCTAAAAATAACCCAAGTCATGGAAATAGCTCTAGCAGTGACAACAGTTCAAGCGAAGAATGATGATCACTATGTTTGGATATCAAAGCAAGGCGTTGTATTTTTTGAAATATGTCTGTGAAATCAGACATTTTGTTTAATGTAATGGACATAGTGTCCCAATTGAAAGACAAAGGGATACCAATAACTGTCCCATTTTGTATGATAAAGACTGTCTTGTTCATATATATTTTATATCATAAAATATGTTTTAATTTATTCTATTGCGTTCTCCATTGTCGCTATTGTGTTCTCCATTGTCGTTCTCAAATGCACTAATAAAAATTTAATTCATATGAATATTGTTATGAGATATATATGTGTCGACTTTGATGAATAATGAATTTTAAAAAACCACAATAATTATGATATGATATAAAAAATTAATCCAAACATCACATTCAAATGAATTAATAAGAATTTAATTAATATGAATATTGCTATAATATGTGTCGACTTTTGATGAATAATGAATTTAAAACAATCACAATAATTGCATTGTCACAGGTCGATGTTTCTAAAAAATATGAAATGAAAACCGGTGTGTGTTAGTAACTGTACACCGGTGCGTTTCTACGAACTATGAGCACCGAAAAATCACCAAAACCAATTAAAAATATCGGTGTGTTTGTGCGGTATGACGCACCGGTGCGTTTATGTGTCTATACGCAACGACGTCATTGTACGATCTATGGGCACCGCACGAATACCGATACCAATTATAAATCTCGGTGCGTTTGTGTGATACTGGGAATCGGGGAGTTTAAGTGTCTATAAGCACTGGTGCATTTGTACGACCTATGGGCACCGCACGAATACCGATAACAATTATAAATCTCGGTGCCTTTCTATGATACTGCGCACCAATGCATTTCTATACATGTATGCACTGGTGCATTGATACGACCTATGGGCACCGCACAAATCCCAAGTCCAATTAGAACCGCCCCATGTGTTGTATCATCAACACTACGCCCGGTGCAGTTTTATACCTTAACGTCTCGGTGCATTTTTCTTCGACTGCCTCGGGGCGCCTTATATATGTACGCACTGGTGCGTTCAAGTCAGAGTAGCACATCGATGAAAAAAACATCCATAATAACCTTTGGCCGCCCATTTTTTTTTATTTGTGTTGAATTTCCATTAAAAGCTCCACCAAAATCTCCGTAACCATAAACATATGTTGTAGAAAATGTTTTTTTGACAATTTTGTCCAATTTTATAACACTAAAAACCTCCTTTATAACCTCTGCTAGAGGTTCTTTTCCTTGTAATGATTGATTCACCCCCCCTCTCAGTTTAATAAAGGGTTCATCAATTGGTATAAGAGCCAGTTCCTTCTGTATCAGTTTAACCATTGGAAGGAGCTCCTTAGTTCCCAAAATGGCTAGCCTAGAAGGAAGCTCTAAAAATAAAGCGCCTCTATTTATTGGCACAAACTATGCTTTCTGGAAAATAAGAATGAGGACATACTTAATGTCTCTTGGTGACAGCAACAAACTGAACTCGGACCCCTAAGAAGAGCTGGGTTGCTACAATCGCTCTGTCAGCATTTCCCTTGGTTTACCTCCACGTGGTTCTTTATTTTCTTGGAAATTTTATTTATCAATTTTGGAGAAAATTGATAAATAAACACATTCAGCAACATTTGATATGTTAAATTGTATATCCAACTTTATAATCAAGGTTTAATCCTTCGAGATTTTATATTAATACCAACACTCTATTTCTTAAACAAATGACTGTATAATAAACTCTCGCACCGGCCCCACCTCTACGATCGATAGCCCAATCAAATGCACGTTGTACCTTGGTTATCGTCTGCACACCTTCATCAACCGACCACCGTCCGATTGCCCCTTCCCAAATCAACGGTACCCGGCGATATCGCTTTGCCTCTGGGTACGAACTTTAACGTGCGATGGCGTGCTTTGAAGGGCGGTTTTGGGCTTCCGTCTTGTGCCATGTGTCGAAGGCTCTATGGAATCACTCCAATTCCGGGAATACCACTCAACCCGCAAAAGCGGTGCGATATGGGCAATCCGCTTCCGTAAATCCGCTCATGGTTTCGAATAGGGTTAACCACGGTTCAGGTCGGGGTTGCGTTCTCCTCCGTATACTCTCCGTTTGTTAACTCAGGTTCTGACCCCGGTTAGGAATTTCCAATTAACAACGAACAAACGTAATTTTCTTTATTAAGAGGGATTTCTATTACCATTAAACAAAGTTCAATGACCAGGGTTTATGTAGACTTATTCCATGAGTGGAGATTTATTCGACAGAGCCTGTCCGAACAAATTTGAGGGAATCAATAGACAGGGGAATGCAGAATCTACATGATAGTTCAACTCAGTAATTGTATATGCATAGAATTCAATCGTTTCGCAATTAAACAATCTCTTCACAGATAAAGGTTCGAGTCAATCCAATGGCAAATAGGCTTTGAAATCATTTAACTGGAAACAATTGCTAACACACAGAAGTTATTGCCAAAATCTCTCTTCCTCCTCCTCCCTCCAATGCATCCGAGGAATACACATATATACATCAATATATGACTCTTCGGTTCCTCTGAGAGGACCGTTCTAGAAATCAAAGGTCTAATTACAACTTATTCGAATAACTGAACTAACAGATGGATCGAATCCAACTATTCGACTTCTACCAATCCTAACTAATCTAAATAAAAACAGTCAGCTGAGGTATTGACACCTAGTTGTTACAATTCAAGGATTTCAAACCCTCCTAGCCACAATATGTGGACAAACCTCCTACATTGCTGGCTAGTGTCTAATGTCCCTGCATCAGAATCCCGAGGGCAATCTTCTTCATGGGCTCCTTTCCATGAGCTCTTCCACTGATCTGCCTATCTTCTGCAACGTTCCTTCAGTCATCCAAGTGGCATATTCCTCTGGCTTGTCCTTCCATTTGATTAAGTACTGAAAGTACTCTTGTCCTCTGGTCTTCCTGAATACTCTTTTTTCCAATATCTTCTTTGTTTGCAATGGTTGTGCTGGAGGTAGCTGCTCTTTCCACTCAATCTGTTCCTTGTCTGCTGATCCTTCTTCTGCACCATCATCTTCATACTTGTACAAATATGCAACATTAAAAATGGGAGATATTCCAACATCAGGAGGTAATTCAATGTCAGCATTTGCAGAAAAATTTCTAAGTATCTTGCATGGCCCAATCTTTTTGAACTTCAATTTTTTATATTGCTTCTTTGGGAATCTCTCTTTTCTCAGATGTGCCAAAACCAGATCTCCTACGTCAAAATGAGCTTCTTTTCTGCTCAGGCCTGCTTTGCTTTTGTATCTGATGCTGCTGCCTTGTAGTTGCTATTTCACTTGTTCATGTATGGCCTGGATCTCTGAAGAAAATTCCTCACCATCTGCACTGCTTAGCTCTGCCTTTCCCATATTTCTCAACCCTGATATTCCTCTGGGGTGCATTCCATAAAAAATATGAAATGGACTCTGCCCTGTGCTCCTGTTTGGTGAGTCATTATATGCATATTCTGCCTGGGGAAAAATATGGTCCCACTGCTTGGGATGCTCTCCTGCAAGACTTCTCAACAAATTTCCCAGGATCTTATTCACTACCTCAGTTTGTCCATCAGTATGGGGATGATAAACTGAGCTGAAACTCAGTTTGGTACCAAGTTTCTTCCACAATGTCCTCCAAAAGTGACCCACAAATCTGGTGTCTCTGTCTGAAACAATACTCTTGGGAAACCCATGCAATCTAACAACTTCTTTGAAAAACAAGTTAGCAACATGGGTGGCATCACTAGTTTTATAGCATGGAATAAAATGTGCCATTTTGGAGAATCTATCCACTACAAAAAAGACTGCATCATTCCCTCTCTGAGTCTTGGGAAATCCTAGAACAAAATCCATACTCACCATGTCCCAAGGCCTGTCTGGAATAGGCAAGGGAGTGTACAATCCTGCATTCTGGCTCCTTCCTTTGGCATATTGACAGATTTTGCAATTCTTCACAAACTTATCCACTGCTGCTCTCATCTTAGGCCAATAATAAAAGTGACTCAGCTGCTCATAAGTTTTATCAGTACCAGAGTGTCCAGCAAGTCCACCACTATGCTTTTCTTTGATCAAATTTTCTCTCATGGAACATTTTGGTACACACAGTTGATTTCTTCTTAATAGCAAGTCCTCCTGCAAGAGATAATCCAGCCACTGGCTTCTATCTGTTAGAACAGGGTTACAACATGCCTCAAATGCTTCCTTAAAATCTAGATCTGTTTTATACAATTCTTTGAGAAAATCAAACCCTACAACTTCAAAATTAGTTTCTTGAACAAGCATGTGCCTCCTACTCAAAGCATCAGCTACTTTATTTGCTTGGCCACTTATATGTTTCAAAAAAAAATTAAAACCTTGGAGATACTCAACCCATTTGGCATGCTTATGTTTCAACTTGGGCTGCTGTACAATATACTGCAAAGCATGATTATCAGAATATAATACAAATTCCCTGGACATCAAATAATGTCTCCACTTTTTCAATGCCTGAACAATTGCATAGAATTCCTTCTCATAAGAGGAATAATTTCTTCTGGTGTCATTTAGCTTCTCACTGAAATAGGCTACAGGCCTATCATCCTGACTCAACACAGCTCCAATGGCCTCCCCACTGGCATCACACTTTACTTGAAATGGTTTAGTAAAATCAGGCAGAATCAAAACAGGCTTCTCAGTTATCTTTTGCTTCAAAAGTTTAAAGTTTCTTTCTGCTTCAGCAGTCCACTTAAATGGATGTTTGCTCTTCTTTATTGTCTCAATTATGGGTGCATTGATCTTACTGAAGTTTCTTATAAATTTTCTGTAAAAACTAGCAAGTCCATGGAAACTTCTTACCTCAAAAACATTCCTGGGTGAAGGCCACTCCACAATTGCCTTAACCTTTTCTGGGTCCATCTTCAATCCTTCTGCAGAAACAAAAAAACCCAAATACACCAACTCTTCCTTCATGAATGAGCATTTCTTCAAATTTATCAGCAGTTTCTCTTGGTGCAACTTCTTCAAGACATGATTAAGATGCCTTAAATGTTCTTCTTTAGTTCTGCTGAAAACTAATATATCATCCAGATACACTATCACAAATTTACCAATGAATTCTTTCAATACTTCATTCATAAGTCTCATAAAAGTGCTAGGTGCATTTGACAACCCGAAAGGCATTACCATCCATTCATATAATCCTTCATTTGTTTTAAAGGCAGTTTTCCACTCATCACCCTTTGTTATTCTGATCTGATGGTATCCACTTTTCAAATATATCTTTGAAAAATATTTAGCACCACTCAAACAGTCCATCAAATCCTCAATTCTAGGCAAAGGTAATCTATACCTGATTGTGATCTTATTGATTGCTCTGGAATCAGTACACATCCTCCAGCCTCCATCTTTCTTTGGGCTCAATACTGCTAGTACTGCACATGGACTCAAACTTTCTCTGATCAGCCCCTTGTTCACCAATTCCTGTACTTGTCTCCTGATTTCCTCGTTTTCCTTGGGAGTCATTTTGTAGGCTGCCTTATTTGGCAGATTTGAACCAGGGATAAAATCTATTTGATGACTGATATTTCTCATAGGTGGCATCTCATCAGGTAAATCATCCACAACAATGTCACAGTAATTTTCTAACATCTCTTGGATTTCTACTGGCAAATCAAAAATCTTTGTAGAAGTAAGAACTACTTTAGGTTTGCAAACTAAAGAAAAACTTACCTCTTCTTCTTCTATCTGCTGCAGATATTCCTTCCCGCTCAGCAACAAGGTCTTTGGATCAATCACTCTGCTGGATGGCTCTCCTTCTTCCATGGGTATCAATGTATGATGTACCCCATCCTTGAAGAACTTGTAAGTGTTCTTCTTGTCATCATGCACTGCTGCTCTGTCAAACTGCCAAGGTCTACCCAGCAGTATGTGACACACATCCATGGGCATTACATCACACAGGACCTTATCTTTGTATTTTCCCATTTGCAGCTCTATCTCACACTGTTCTTTTACAACCAGCTGGTGCCCTTTATGCAGCCAGGACACCCTATAGGGAGTTGGATGCTCCCTTGTCTTCAACTTCAGCTTCTCTATTACCTCAGTGGAAACTAGATTGTCCATGCTGCCACTATCAATGACTAGATGGCAGCATTTCCCTTGGACTTTGCATATGCTCCTAAACAAGGTCTTCCTTTGTGTAGGCTCAGTGACCTCTTTGGCTTTCTTCAACAGGATCTTATTTACCACCAAGGACTCTCCCCTCTCTGGAAGAATTTCTTCTTCAATTTCTGCCTCTTCTCTAGCCTGGGCAACAACAACATTTCTTGGACTAGCACCCACATTCTCTGGGCACTCATAGTGCTTATGTCCCACTTGCTGACATCTATAACACCTCAACTCTCTACCTCTGCCTCTGTCTCTGCCTCCTCTTCCTTTTCCTCTGTAAGAACCCCTTCTGCCCCTTGCATCATCCTCTGTAGATGAATTCTGAGGTGAGCTACTGTTAGCTCCATCCCTGGGTGTAGTAGGCTTTCCTCTACCACCCTGACTTCCCTTCCCACAGAAAGTACCTCTCTTCTTGGCAGACTGCTTCCTTAGGAGTTTCTCCTCTGCTTTCAAGGCCATCTGGTAGGCCTCTTCCACTGTCTTAGGAGACAGAAGACCAATCTCATCTTGGATCTCTAGCTTGAGACCATTCACATATCTGGCAGTCTTCTCTGGTGTGTCTTGAAATTGCCCAACTCTTATGCTCACTCTGTAGAATTCCTCTGTGTATTCCTTTACTGTCAGCAACCTCTGTCTCAGGTTCTGCATTTTCCTATACAACATCAGCTGGTAATCACTAGGAAAGAATTTACCTTTTAATTTAGCCATCATTCTGGTCCAGCTCTTGATAGGTTGCTTGCCAACTCTCCTTCTTTCTGCCTGCACTCCATCCCACCAAAGTGCAGCATGTCCTTTTAGCTTTTTTACTGCAAACTTAACCTTTTTATCCTCGCTTATTTATTCATAATCGAAGCACTTATTCATTTCGTTTATCCATTCCACCAGTTCCTCTGGATTTAGTCCCCCTGCATAACTCGACACTTCAATTCTGGGCTTAACTACAGACCCCAAAACAGTTCTAAGGAGTCTCATGTCAGGAGGAATCTCAACATTTTCTTCCGCTTCTTCTGTTTTAGGTTCACTGATGTCTTCAGGATCTCTGGGCTGTCTTCGCTCCATGGCATCCATTCTGGCCTCAACCCTTTGCAACATCCCCAAAACCTCTGCATTGGCAACAAGTCTCCTTCTGCCAGCACCTCTGCCAACTCGAATTTCCATGTCAGCTTTCTGCAAAAACAACCTTAAAAACAATGCTCCGATACCACAAATGACAGCAACAAACTGAAGTCGGACCCCTAAGGAGAGCTCGGTTGCTACAATCGCTCTGTCAGCATTTCCCTTGGTTTACCTCCACGTGGTTCTTTATTTTCTTGGCAATTTTATCTATCAATTTTGGAGAAAATTGATAAATAAACACATTCGGCAGCTTTTGATATGTTAAATTGTATATCCAACTTTATAATCAAGGTTTAATCCTTCGAGATTTATATTAATACCGACACTATATTTCTTAAACAAATGACTGTATATTAAACTCTCGCACCGGCCCCACCTCTACGATCGATAACCCAATCAAATGCATGCCGTACCTTGGTTATCGTCTGCGCACCTTCATCAACCGACCACCGTCCGATGGCCCCTTCCCAAATCAATGGTACCCGGCTATATCGCTCTGCCTCCGGGTACAAACTTTAACGTGTGATTGCGTGCTTTGAAGGGCGGTTTTGGGCTTCCGTCTTGTGCCACGTATCGAAGGCTCTATGGAATCGCTCCAATTCCGGGAATACCACTCAACCCGCAAAAGTGGTGCGATATGGGCAATCTACTTCCGCAAATCCGCTCACGGTTTCGAATAGGGTTAATCGCGGTTCAGGTCGGGGTTGCGTTCTCCTTCGTATACTCTCCGTTTGTTAACTCAGGTTCTGACCCCAGTTAGGAATTTCCAATTAACAACGAACAAACGTAATTTTCTTTATCAAGCGGGATTTCTATTACCATTAAACAGAGTTCAAAAACCAGGGTTTACGCAGACTTCTTCCATGAGTGGAGATTTATTCGACAGAGACTGTCTGAACAATTTGAGGGAATCAATAGACAGGGGAATGCGGAATCTACACGATAGTTCAACTCAGTAATTGTATATGCACAGAATTCAATCGTTTCGCAATTAAACAATCTCTTCACAGATAAAGGTTCGATTCAATCCAATGGAAAATAGGCTTTGAAATCATTTAACTGGAAATAATTGTTAACACACAGAGGTTATTGCCGAAATCTCTCTTCCTCCTCCTCCCTCCAATGCATCCGAGGAATACACATATATACATCAATATATGACTCTTCGGTTCCTCTGAGAGGACCGTTCTAGAAATCAAAGGTCTAATTACAACTTATTCGAATAACTAAACTGACAGATGGATCGAATCCAACTATTCGACTTCTACCAATCCTAACTAATCTAAATAAAAATAGTCAGCTGAGGTATTGACACCTAGCTGTTACAATTCAAGGATTTCGAACCCTCCTAGCCACAACATGTGGACAAACCTCCTACATTGCTGGCTAGTGTCTAATGCCCCTACATCACTTGGAGTAGGAGTATGGGTTGCTGTGGAAGAAAAATATTCACCAAAGGATACAAAAACTAAGGAAGAAGCCAAACAAAATTTCATAGCTAATGAAAAATCAACGAATGCACTCTTGAGCAGTCTAAGTGAGTCAGAATTTATCAGAGTAATGCACATTAAGACTGCCAAATAAATCTGGGATACATTAGAAAATATTCATGAGAGAGATACAAAGGTGAAGATGGCCAACTACAAGCACATAGAACTCAGTTTGAAAACTTAAAAATGAATGAAGATGAAGATGTAACTACATTCTTCTTAAGAGTTGCAGAAGTTGTGAATATAGGCCTAGGAGAAGAAATTAAAGAAAGTGTTGTAGTACAAAAATTATTGAGATCTCTACCACCCAGGTTTAATCCTAAAGTTTCTGGCATAGAAAAAACAAAAAACTGAGAAACCTTGACCAGGAACCAATTACTTGGAAACCTAAAAACATATTATATGAGACTTCCTAAAGGGAAGTCAAACATGAGGGAGGGTGCCTTTAAAGCAGACAAGTGCATAGAAGATAAGGAAGGTACATGCTCATGCTCTGATGAAGAAGAAGCCAAATTTGTCAGAAGATTGGATAGAGGCACAGGTAAGTACAAAGGGAAAATTCCATTTAAGTGCTTTAATTGTGGAAGAGTGGGGCACTATGCTTTAAAATGTCCTCATAAGAAAATGGAGAAACAGTCAAAAGGGAAAGAGAAAAGAAATTTCAGCAATAGGCAGAAAGGGAACATATTTATTAGAAGAACATTCTATGCTCAACAAGACAATAGTGCATCTGAGAGCTCAGATAATCCCCCAATGAAGAAGGAACATCAAAATTTATTTCGATGGCCAAGGAAGAGCTTGAGAAAGATTTCCTGGAATTTGAAGAAGAAGGTGAGGTAGATCTTGAGGGGGAGTTGGTGAGTGCCCTAAAGGAAATAGATAAACTCAAGCTCAAGACTAGAAAACAGAAGGCAATCCTTCTAAAACATGTAAAGGAAGAGCCAAACTCTGAAGATTTTATTAAGTTGAAAATTGAACTAGAAGAAGCAAGTAGAAGACATTTTTCTGCAACAAATAAGGGAGAAAATTCAGGAATGTGGGAGATTGGAAGAAGAGGTGGTGAGTCTGAGGAAGAAATTGGAAAAGCCTCAAACTAATTTAACAATGAACATTCAGCAGTTAAAAGGTGTTGAACAATTGGACAGGATATTAAATGCACAAATATCTCCTCTTGTAAAGACTAGGATAAGATATGAAGGAGAATCTAGTAAGTCGAAGGGAGAGGATAAGAGAGCTATTAAATTTGTGAAAGCTGACGTTAACTCCCATCAATTTGAGAACAAAAATGTGGGAAACCCTTCAAATCATCATGAGTTGCAACAAAAACCCACCACTAGGAAAGCCCTCAAAACAAAAGGAGTGAATAGCTAAGCAACATTCCAGCACAGGTCAAATGGCTTCCAAAGATAGAATTTTCATATGACCAGATGGCTATATCCCCAAACAACCTTCTTTTCCAGATACAAATACTACTTCCATGGGTATTTATTTTGCTGTAAAAGGTTCGGTCATAAATCCATGGAATGCAAAGCGTATATAAGGAGACCAGAGTATGGAAACTAAAAGGGAATTAAGAACAATGATGGATTCACTCGTGTACATAATCCAATCTGAAATACAATCAAATGTTTTTGCTGCCATAAAAATGGGCAGAACTCTTACGAATGTCCTCTCAAAGACCGTGATCCCTCTCCTTAGGAATTTTATAGAAAAAACAACTGCTTGCAATGGAAAAGGAAGAAAAATAAGTGTGATTTGGTTCTAATTGCTTAAGATCAAAACAATCAATGGTATGTGGACAGTGGGTGCTCAAGACATATGACTAGAGGCCAAAGCAAGTTTGTAACTTTTGATGAAAAGAAATCTGGGAATGCAACATTCATAAATGATAGAGCAGGGAAAATAAAGGGAAAAGGCACAGTCAACCTAAATAATGGAAGAGGAGAGGCTCAGGATGTACTGTTTGTAGATGGTGTGAAAGCCAATATGTTAAGTGTTAGTCAAATTTGTGATAAAGGGTGTGAGGTCCTTTTCAGAGCCCAAGATTATGAAGTAAGGTCAATCACCATAGGAAAGACCTTGATTAAAGGTGTTCGAACAGAGAGTAATGTTTATATAGTGGAAGAGGAGAATGAAGCATGCCACATCAACAAATCTGACGAATCTTGGCTATGGCATAGAATATTGGGACATCTAAATTTTGACCACATCATCAAACTGAGCAAAAATAAAGTTGTCAGAGATTTTCCTGCAATAAAGAAGCCACCAAATACAATATGTAATTCCTGCCAACTGGGCAAACAAACTCGCACATCGTTCAAAGCCAAAGACCAACTATCTACAAGTAAGCCTCTTCAACTTGTACACATGCACCTGTGCGGACCTTCGAGAACAAATGCACCAGGTGGAGAATCGTATTTCATGCTGATAATCGATGATTTTTCTATATTAACATGGGTGGAATTTCTCAGCCACAAATTTGAAGCGTTTGAGAAATTTAAGATATTAAAGGCAATGACAGAAAATCAAATTAGATGTAAACTAAAATGCATCAGATTAGATAGAGGAGGTGGATTCACAGGTGATGATTTTATAGACATGTGCAATGAATGTGGGATAAAGAAACAATTTATTGTTGCTGATACACCTCAACATAATGGAGTGGCAAAGAGGAAAAACATGTATGTACAACATATTCCCAGAGCCATGATGCAAGAAAGAAACATTCCCCAAACCTACTGGGCAGAAGCAGTGCACACAACTGTTAATATTCTCAACAAAGCTCATCTCAAACCAAATTGTGACAAGACTCCATATGAACTATGGCATGGGAAACCGACGTCAATTAATCACTTTAGAGTCTTTGGAAACAAATGTTTCATAAAGAATAATGATGAAAAATTGGGGAAGTATGATGCAAGAGCCGATGAGGGAATATTTTTGGGATATGAATCAAAGAGTAAGGGCTACAGGTGCTACAATAAAAGACTGCATAAGATTGTGGAAAGCATTGATGTGAGATTCGATGAAGAACTACCAGACAAAACCAAAAGTACAAACTATGTTCCTCCAGATCATCATCATGATGAGAATCAAGAAAATAAAGAATAGAATGAGACAACAGAAGATATATAAATAAACTCAAAAGTACCCACGAGACACACTAAAAAGAACCATCCAGAAGATCAAATCATTAGAGACAAAAGTGCAGGAGTCCAAATAAGAAGACATCTAGCTGAACAGACCGAGGAAGTGTATCTAGTCATGTTGTCACAGATAGAACCAAATAGTTTCGATGAATCCAAAAAAGACAAAAATTGGATAAATGCTATGAACGAAGAATTATAAAAGATTGAGAAGAACAAGGCCTGGGAGTTAATACCAAGACCCAAAAATGTCGTTGGCACAAAGTGGATATTCAAGAATAAGATAAATGAACAAGGTCAGGTAATCAGAAATAAATCCAGACTTGTATGTAAGGGATACTCTCAAATCGAAGGACTTGACTATGATGAAACTTTTGCCCTTGTAGCAAGAATGGAAGCAATTAGAATGTTTCTGGATTTTGCATGCTATCATGATTTCAAGGTATATAAAATGGATGTGAATTATGCCTTCTTAAATGGAGATATAGAGGAAGAAGTCTACATGGAACAACCTGAAGTTTTTTCCTTAGCAGATAAGCACAACTATGTTTACTGATTAAAGAAATCCCTATATGGTCTCAAACAAGCACCACGTTCATGGTATTCTAGGCTGGACAAGTACTTTCAAAAACAAGGATTCAAGAAGGGAGGAGTAGACAACAATCCGTATGTAAATGCTGATGAAAATGAACTTTTAATTGTAGTGGTATATGTAGATGACATGATGTTTGGCAGCAACAAGGATGAGTTAGTAAAAAGATTTGCAGAAGAGAAGAATTCCAAATTTGAGATGTCTATGATTGGAGAGCTTACCTTCTACCTAGGACTTCAAATTATACGGAAGAACAAAGGCATATTCATTTCACAAGAAAAATACTTAAGAGACATGTTAAAAATATTTCAAATGGAAGACTGCAAACGTGTGTCAAATCCTATGATCACTGGATGCAAGTTATGTGCTGATGATGGATCTGCGGATGAAGATCAAAGACTTTACAAATCTATGATAGGAAGTCTGCTACCTAATAGCCTCTAGACCAGACATTATGTTGGCAGTAGGACCTGTGGCAAGATATCAAGTAGAACCAAAGAAAAATCACTTGCTAGCAATCAAGAGGATATTTATATACTTGCAAGTAACTGCACATTATGGCCTATGGTATCCGAAAGGAAAAGATTTCACATTGACAACATATACAGATGCAGATTGGGCCAGCTGTGTGGATGACAGGAAAAGCACAAGTGCAGGTGAATTCTATTTGGGAGAAATTCTGGTGGCAAGGTTAAGCAAGAAGAAAAAATATGTCTCTCTATCTACAACAGAAGCAGAATACATAGCAGCAGCAGCTTGTTGCACACAAGTGAATCTCAGGGAAAATTTTAAGGATGGAAGTTTATCTTAAAGTTTAGAAAACTTGGCGAATCTTACTAGTCCCCAATATGTAAATTTTAAAAATTTTAATGATATTTTTGTAAAAATATTTGGGTTTCTAATTATTTTATATCAGTATATATAAAATTTTAGCGATTTTTAGGGTAAAATAATTTTATACTATAAAATTTAGGCGAATCAATTTTCAAAAAAATGGAAATTAACGAATATTGTGTTTGGAAAAAGCATTTAAAATTAGCCCACCTGCGAATATTAGCCCCTAAAATTTTCCCTACAAGTGATGTGGATGAAACAAACTCTCCAAGACATGAAGGTAAGCATCAATGAACCTATTTCTATCAAATGTGACAATACAAGTGCAATAAGCATATAAAAAAATCTTGTGCTTCATTCAAAAACCAAGCACATCCCAATAAAGTACCACTTCCTCAGAGAAAATAGTAAAGATGGAATATGTCCCAACAAAAGAACAAACAGCAGACATATTTATAAAACCTCTTGCTGGAGAACCTTTCGAATATCTAAGAGACAAACGAGGGATAGTGTTTGCAGATGATACTCTCTGATATGATAAAAAAGGGGGATGAAAAAAAAAAGAAAAATGCACCAGCAAAGGCTGCAATATTAGGAACATGCATTCGACCAGGGTAAGACAAGAAGCAACTTCTCAGGGGGAGAATATCCCATAAAATTTGTGAAGAAGAGATCGAGGTATGGAGTTGGTAAAGATCTGTAGAGGATGATTACACAGTGTGTTTGTCGGCAAGTGTTAATAATGTAACAAAATTCTTTTAAGAAGGATGAATAAGAAAACTGTTATTATCAGTATATCATTACAAATATTCATCAATTGGTATTTGGAGCAATCTTCCTATCAATAAAATACCAAATGTTATTTTTGGAGCAGTGGTATGGTACAGGTCCCCAGTATCGAAGTATTATAGCATACATCACGATGTTGGTATGGTAGAAATACATCAAGGAGAATGTCGAGTTGCATTAGCAAAGCATGGAAAGAAAGGAATTGTTGATATTTCACCAGTGCACAGAGTTTCGTCAAGCAACAAGGGACAAAATAACATAACATCATATGGTGACATATCATCCAACATTCTCATGAGTTGTGATAGCATCAGTTTGTTGTGTATATTCATGCAATCTCAATGATTCTCAAAGTGTTACTCCAACAATGCTCATATATCATATGAATTCTGCATGCATTCACAATGATCTTGTAATTTTGAAGTAAATATAAAGCAATGCTTCTGTGTAACATAAAGCAACAATAGAAGTTTATATAGAACAATCAAGAAGCAATAATACAATGGTGGATTAGGTGTATTCATTCAAATATAAAAGGATTCATCAAGTGTGTAATGAATAGATGGAGTGTGTATATTCATTTCATAACAAAAGAACATAATGAAGAATGCTTATACAAAAATCAGAGAGAAGTAATGAAATAATGGAAACTACGTTGGAAAATTTGTAACCCTTTCCCATTGATTTCAAAGGAGGAGGAAAAATGAGCAGAAGAAGAAAGGCACTTCTAAAAAGCAAGTAGAGGAAGAAAGGCACTTCTCATAATGAAAGGGGGAGGAAGTCTTGGAGGAAGTATTGGAGGAAGTGTTGCCATCAATGCCAAAGGGGGAGACTGTTGAAACTATTTTTATTGATGGAAAAGGAGCAGCACCAGAATTATCATTAAGGACAAAGGATAAGCACCAAAATTATCAGTAAGGATAAAGGATCAGCAATAGAATCATTATCTAAGGCAATGGTGCAGTGAGAAAGCATAAAAGAGAGGCAAAGGAGTAGAAAAGGAGTGAAGGTAGTTAAGGCAACAAAGGAGCAAAGGTAGCAAAGGTAGCAAATGAAGCAAGCTGGGTCAAGTCATGAAAATGTTGGGTGAAGTCGTGAATGCATTGGGTCAAGTCGTGAACATGGGAAGAGTTGTGAACAAGTGGGTCGAGTCATGCTATTTTAAGTTCAGAAAATCTCAAGAGTTGGGTTATTGAATACGTTCAGAACACTGCACAGGTTAGGGTTGAGTCGTGCAAATATCCATGCAGAACAGTGTTCGGAGGCTTAACCGCAAATCACATTCCCATGTGGAGGGCCTGATCGCATATCGCAAGTCACAGCGGAAGGATGATCACAAAACCGGAGAGACACAAGAAATTGCGAAATGTGAAGTATGGAATATAACATAGGCAGTGACGTGGCAGATTACATGGCAAGGTGATGTGGCAGTGACGTGGCAAGGTGACATGGAATGATGATGTGGACCTAGCCCACATATCGCAAATCATAAATCGTAAGAGGTGAAGATATAGAGATCAGAGAACTTTGTGATAAGAAACATGAGATAGAAATCTGTGATAGAGAAGTTGCAATAAATTCAAGTGGGACCCAATTGCATATTGCAAATCATAAAGCTTAGGAGGAATGGCGCTCATGAACCAAGTTGGAATGCCAAAATGCGATAAGGGGTGGATGTGATGTAGTTTCAGAGTTAAATTTCAAAGGATTTCAAATACGGAATAAGGCCTTATTGTGAAGAAATCGCATCGGAGCTGGAAGCAGTGAATATAATGCAGAAGCACCAATAATTTCGAGATGCAATAGGAGGAGCAGACATGATGTAGTTCAAAGCTAAAATCTAAAGGAATTGAAGTTCGGTTGTGGGACCCAATCAGATATCGCAATTCGCAAGCTCAGGAGGATAAGCACTCAAGAATCATGTTGAAACGCCGAAGTGTGAGATGCGATACGAGGAGCGGATGTGATACATTTCAAAGGCGAATTCCAAAGGATTTCAAATCTAGAATTAAGGCTTTTTCATTAAGAAATCACATCGGAGAATGGAAGAGTTGAATATAACACGAAACACAAAGGAAACGCCGAAATGCAATAAGTGACTGGATGCAATATTGTACAGAGGTAAATATTAATATGTTTCAAGTCCAGTCTAATGATGGTTGATGAAGAAAAGGCTAAACACGGTAGAAGGACTCGTTTGAAGAATAAGACTCACCACTACAAGCACGGGTGAAAAGCGGCTACACCTTGATAATGGAAGAAAGTCTGAACGCGGGCATAAAGGCTCAGGTAAGTGACCCGACACAGAGAAAAGGAGCAGTGAAGGCTTAACGCTGCGGGAACGAGCAGAAGAGGTAGAGTCGAGAAAAAGGAGATAAATTAGCACTATTTAAAATGCATCAGCTGGGTCAAGTCGGGCCAAAAGACAGTTATGCAACACTGTTCAAAACGTGCCAGTTGGGTCGAGTTGGGCAAAAGGCATTCATGCAACACTATTATAATATAACAGCAAAAATGGGAAAATCAATGACAACAACAAAAAAGATAAATACTCAGCGAGCCAAGAAATGAAAGGGTTGAGTGAAATATTGTTGTAAGTGTAAATGTAAATTCATTGATTATTTTATATTATTTGTGATGCAAAGGAAAATCTACATAAGCATAGGCAAAACTCCAATGAGTGTTGTAATGATTATTTCTGATGTAATAACTTGAACTAAAGTGTAAGGAATTGAATGGGCCTGTTCACTTCGTATTCCTTGTAGAATGCAAACAATCATGTAGTTATCTGTATAAAACATGTAATATTAGTGTGCATAGATAGGCCAGAGAGTGGAAGAATGGAAGAGAGCTGAAGAATGTAAGAGAGCGGCAGAATGGGAGAGAGCTGGAGAATGTGAGAGAGCTACTAGAGATGCTATGCACATCTGGAGCTGATATGAAGAATATTTGAAGGCAGAGAGGGCAAAAGTGAAGGTGGAGGAAAACAGAGTTGATATCCAGATAAATCAACATTTTACTTTTGTGTTGAGTGAGGGGATTGTAGTCTCCTTTCAAGTTGTATATTGATAAACTTCCAGTTGGAGTTAGGTGAGGTAGGAGCCTCCTGTGGGTTGTAGCCTGCAGAAAATATATGGGATTTGGAGTTTCCTTGCAAGTTGTAGCTTGCAGAAATTGAGGTAGGAGCCTCATGTAGGTTGGAGTCTTCAAAAAATCAGTTGTGAGAGGGAGTAGAAACTACAGTAATATATTGTGATAGAAAGAGTGCGATCTGTTAGTCATTAGTATTTTTCACATGTTGATGATGACTAGTTTTTAAAGCCAAGTTTTCTAGAAGCTCATCTCCAATTTGTCAAATCTGTCATCTAGAAAACACCCCTAAACATTTTTTGTCCTCCTGCCTTTTTTCAGTCAGCCTATGATGAGAAAAAACCTAGTTGTCAAGTCCTATCTAGTTTCAGTCATATAATCCTGTCCATAGGCTGTCATAAGCTAAAGTCATCTACTTTCATTTACCCTCATCCCCAGGTCATTCATTAACCAACTGTTGATAAAAAGTTAGCCACCCTACCTCTGGTCATATGTCATCTTAAGATCTAGTCATACCAAAGAGAATACTCAAAATCTGTCAAAGATCTCCCCTAAGTTAGGTAGTGGTGCTTTAGGGAATCCCTTCCTTGGAAAAAACATCCTGAGCCAAAATATTTTGTTCAATACCAGCCAACCCTGAACTAGTGCTTAATCTGAAAAAAAAAAAACAAAGCTTGATACACCCATAGGTCGCGCCACTAAAAGGTCTTGATGTCTCAGCAGTACATGTTTCAAAAGCCAAACTGATATTATGTTGATCTACAGTGTTTCAGTCCCTCTTTCAGAAGCAGAGATGTACAAATATTCCAGAAGACATTATCAAACTAAACATGAGAAGACAGTTTCTTCTCATGTTGTCTTTAGCCTAGGATAGGAATACTAGTCAGAGAGAAAATTCAATAAACCTCTGCAAACAGAATCAAGAAAGAGTTATGTGTTACAAGGAAAGATGACACAATTTGAAAAGGGGATGAAATGTCATGACTGTGTTAACCTCCTCCAAACATGAGCAGATGGTTGGGTGACATATTGAAAACCTCCTCCAAGCAAGAGCAGATGGTTGGTCACATATTGAAAACCTCCTCTAGTATAAAGAGTAGATGGTTTGGAAATATCATGACAAAGGCCTCCTTCATTTAAAAAGTAGAGGGTCAAGAACAAAGGTATAGCCTTATTCAAAGAGCACAAGACTTACAGTGTTTCAAATGGCCTAAAGGCTTGTTTACACCACTTCCCCCAAAGGATGAAACAACTAATATAGTACTAGTGTTTCAAGTAGTGTTTAAAGGAGTTCACTGTTTAAAAGACAAGGTTGAAAATCAGTAGGAAGCAACTGAAGGTTCACGGTTTGAATCCATTTGTGACATCATCAAAACAGTGATACAAGGGTGTCCAAAGAAAGTCTTTTCTCTTTATCTATAAAAGCCTCCTTCGAAGAGTAACTAGAGGCTAGAATGTCCAAAACTTGGAACAGGCTCATAAAAATGACAGGAAGGGTATGAAAAAATGATTCAAATTCAGGACACCATTCAAAGAAATAAAACCTACCATAGTCATACACATGGTGTTTACAAGACCCTGTTTCCTCTGTTCATAAAAACCTCCCTCAAAATTTCATAAGGGTGAGACCTGGGCTAAAAACCTTCATCCAAATTGTTAAAGAAAGAGAGTTGGCTGTGGTTAACAATAGTTCTTGTATACAAAAAGGACAACAAAGATTACAAAAGGTTATAATTTCCAAGAGTTACATTTTTTGATCTCAGGGGCTATTTCCCTAATAAAAGGGAATGAAAAAGATCTTGTTTTTTTTTAAAAGAAACCTCTTTACTCTGAAAAAGTCATGTATAGGAGCGTTTTCAAAAGGAAGTCGGCCACAACATTATTTCACCCTTCCAAATTATGTTGCAAAGACATCTGAGCTCTTTTGAAACTTAAAAGGAAAAAGAGTCAGTTTAAAAGCCCATTGTGCAATTTCAAACCACGAAACAAGTGTTCCTTAACCTTCTCACTGGAGAAAAAGGCATTCTAGGGAAAATTTGAAGGTTTTTCAGTGCTTGAACTCCACGTGACGCGCCTGTAGGTGTGCGCGGTGTGCCTGCGAGCGCTCGAACACAACGTTTGAACTACTGCGCGGCGCGCCTGTGTGTTTGTTCACCGGTGCCCGAAAAGGACCCAACAGCCTCCATCTGCACGACGCTCTCGGTTGCAAACGTGCGGCTCATCCTACGGGCTTCCAAAGACTCTTTGAGAGCTGCTCCAATGATCAACCAAGTCCACGAAGCTAATCTTCGAGGTATTTCATCATTCCTTGGAAAATTTTGAGGTTAAAGAGGGTGTGTTTGCTGTGTTTTCCCAAAGAAGAAATAGTGATTTTGAAAGCACTTCATCGTCTAAAAACACAGAGATATAGTTTTTGTCAAAATCGAAGAAGGTCTTCTTGTGTTTGGGGGTCTCAAATCAGTTTGGGAGGTGTCTTAACAGTGGTTTTAAGGGCATTTTATCATCTAAAAAGCACAGAGAGAAACAATGATTAGAAGTTAGGGCCTTTGGTAAAAATCAAAGAGTTGTGTTGCTGTGGATGTCAAGAATTAATACAGTAATAGAGGAAGGTATTTTTATCAATTTTGAAAGAGCCTTAACTACCTTTCAAAAAACAGTGATAGCCACAGTTGCTACATAGATAAACATAGGATTTCAGAGGTCTCAAAACATTTTTAAATGATCACATATACAGTGGTAAAGGAGTTGAAGGCTTGGTAAATTTAAAAAGGTCCTTTTGTTTTATGACATAATGAAAGTCTGTGCAGCCCTAGAGTCCAAAAACAGAGTCTGTTGTGAAGGTCTTCAAGTCAGTTGAAAGATGTTTTTGTTTACCTTTTAAAAGGGCAGTAAACAACAAAAGAGTAGTGTTTGAGGGTAGGATCTTTTGTGCCAAAACATAAGAGATCCTTCTTCAACAAAGGACCCCAAACATATCTTTTTCAAGATCTTTTCCCAAACACAGTGATAACTTGATTTTTGTTATCATTTGACAAGTACTTGTTTGTTGGCATCAAAGAAGCACATTGACTTGCAAAGAGGACAAGGTGTGGTGTTGGGAGACTATTTCAGAAACCATTTGAATTAGTCATTGTCTTGGTTAGCTAGCAAAGAGTATCCAAAGCAAAATGCCTCCCAGGCAAGATAGCAGAAGTGGCCCTCACAAGAGGTATGAACCTTTTTCAACTGAGGAAGTAAATGCCCATCCTTTAGTTCTGTTTAACTTTCATGAAGTTGGATGTTTATAGTTTTGTCAAAGGATTCAGGAGGTGAAAAGTTACCTTCCCTTGACACATCTATGTGCTTTAAGACTGCAAGGGAAACATTTTCAGCTGGCAGGCTTAGATTTCAAGTTTTCTCCTAGATCCATTTCTAGAGCTACCAAAATCCCATATGTCGGAGAAAAATGGTTTAAGCAGAGCTACCTAGACTCAGATCAATACAAACCCTTTTTGAAGCCATACCATTGGGATGCATGCCCATCCATCTTTCCTTTAATCATATCTTTTGACCAGCTATCCTCCCCTCATGAAGATAATCATGAAATATTTCACATGCGAGGGAAGGTTTTCCCGGGTCTATTCTTACCATGTCCGGCTACTCATGCACTTCACGAGGACCCAATTGTTAAACCTCCCCTTTTTCCTCCATAGAAGTATTGAAAATATGGTTTCCACTGTTCAAAAGAGACCTTCCTCTCAGCAGCCCGCTTGTCTTTTCCATCATTCCCTTATCAAGATTGTCATTCTTCATCAACTTGAGAAGAAGGGAATATCTTGGGACACTTTCATTTCACATCCTGATTTCGCCACTGTTTCTTCATCCCATGCATCTCCTTCACCTTCCACTCAGCATCTTTCTCCTTCTTCTAGTAAGTCCATTCCTAAGAAGCTAAAATATCCCATGATTGATGAAGAAGAAGAGCATAATGAAGAAGAAAAACACAGTGAAGGATGGCAGCACATTGATGAAGAACAATACCATGAAGAAGAGCAAAACAATGAAGAGGGAAATGATGAAGAAATGAAACAGTTTGATGAGGAACACAACAGCCACAAAGAGGAGGATATTGGTAGCCCTCACAGCAGCAAACATGATGAGGATGAAGCACAAAACCTTGAGGATACAGAGCCTAAAATTCCTGAAGAAAGCAAGGACAAGAGTGAAAAGGGCAGCCTTCAAAAAGACATGCAAGGTGACAGTCAAACCATTCATGAAAAAGGTCAAAACAGTGGCAGGGATGATGAGGGGAGTAGCAAGGGCAAAGAGAAAATAGAGCATGTGCTAGCTGCCTCTCCTAGGCAAGGGGCCATGCTTTCTTCTCCAAAGGTGACAAAGCCCCGAACATCAAGAAAGAGAGTACCTCAAACTGTAACTCCAAATGTCACTAGAGCCCTCTGAAGCAAAGGGAAATTTCCCAAGAAATCCATTGTGGAATTACCAAAGAGGAGGAAGACCAAGAAGGCCACCCAAAGCAAGGGAAAGGAGAAGGAAGAAAGTAGCCATGAGAAAGAGAGGAACTTTGACATAATTCAAATAAACAGTGATGATAGTGACAATGAGGCCAGAATCCTAGAGTCTCTCTTGATAAATAGAGAAAATCAAATTCATGATCTAAAAGCAGATCTAGAGAGGTCTAAAAATCTCATTCACTTTCTGCAAACACAAAACAAGCAGATGAATGTCCACATTGCGGTATATGAGACATGGGCTATCAAATATCAAAAAGAGGCCTCATAAGTGAAAATTAAGTTAGAAGAACTCATTGGCGACTTAAATGATAGTGAAGAAGAAGATCAGCCAAGAAGAAAGAGGCCAAGGACCATGGGACTTAGAAGAGCTTTGGAGAAACAAAAAGAGGAAGAGGCTGCCCTTTTCCAATCTTTTCCTCTTACTACCTTATTCACCCAAGAGATAGAAAACAATAGAGAGGCATGGCTTGAAAGGGTGAATTACCACTTGGAGAAGAAGTTGGAAAATGCCAATAGAGATTTGGACCTTCAAAGAAGGATGATCGGGCATTATAAGAAGCTTAATCAATTTGCCCAGCGGAAATTGAGAGCCACACAAGAAAAGCTCAAAGAGGCTCAAAGGAGGCGCCCGGCACCAAAAATGAAGAAAGACACATCAAGGCTCCAAATTTTGGCCTCCACTTCTCTGCATTCTTCTGAAAACCCTTGAGGGTCATGCTCACCGAAATTGGGCAAAATTCGACAAGTCTTGGTTTTTTGACATTTTTGGGCTTTTTTCTAAAACTCATGGGCATCGCCATTTCTGTTTGAGACATCCTCAAAGGATGAAAATGGTATCATTGGATGCCATATTTTCAGGGGCACCTACACAGCGAATTTCAGATCAATTGAAGATGATTTGGTCCACCAAAATGGCGAAAAACAGTCACTTTTTCAACACTCTGCCTCGCATATTAGCAAATGCTATTTTCTGGGTTTTTCCACACAGGTCAGTTTTTGTCAGGATTTCAGTGATTATTTTGGAGAAAACAAAGAATTTTTAGAAACTAGACATCTAGAGCTTTCCAACGAGCCATCACAGGCCTCGTTTTGACATCGGGAAGGCCTCCAAAAGTTACCCACAAGACAGGGGATTTTCTGCTGATATATTTCTTAAGTATTTTTGTGAAAAATGCACTTTTCTGAAGTGGCTTTTCCTAATGTGCGTTTAGCCTTTTTTGGCCATTGTTAGTTAGGAAAAGTCAATTTAATTTCCTTTTTTTATCATTTTTTAGGATATTTTGTGCCTAGGGCTTTGCAAAGCCTCGAGGACAAAATCAGATATTTTTGATGGGCCAATGAGCTTGCTAGTTGCACTAGGAGGTGTTAGCCCCCTATAAATTTTTTGACAAGCAAAGTAAGGGGCTAAGTTGTTTTTGAAGCCTTTAAGGAATGCATCTCCCCTGAAGACACATCATCCTTGAAGTCTCATGTGCCTTTGCCTTTGATAAAATTCCCTCAGCTAACTCCCTTTATAAAGTCTCACTGATTGCAAAATCTATGTTCCAGAAGGCCTACATTTATCCCTTGTATCCCTCCAAAATATCCCTTTTCAACCCTTTTTTTCCTTTGTTAAACTTCCCCTTTTCACCCCCGAGATCCCTCCCCTAATCCTTCTAAACCTTCCCAAAATCCCCCCTAAACCATACACACACCCCTGGTGTAGTTTTATTTCCCCTTATTTCCCCTATCGTTACCCTTTGTTGGCCTGAAAATGCACTAAAAATGGGCCAAAAACCATATTTTCCATAGGTATGGGTCTTAGCCCCTTTCGGCCAGCCCCTTAAATTTTTCCACCACGTGACTGTGGCGCTAGAACCACCCGCTAGCCCGAAAATCGCTTATCTCAAATATGTATCGGGCGCAATATTAGTCGTCAATCTATACAGATCTGATGGTCGTCGCGTTCCCCGCAACGTCCACTGTTCACCCCGTCCTCCGCTCCGATCGCAAATCTGCCGTCCATTTAATCGTTGATCCGACGGCTCACATTACACCTGCCCGGTGGTCCCTGCAACCACGCCCGAGCACTATTCAAAAACCATTCGGTTTCTATCGCATCGCTTTTTGGAGGTGGGCGGCATTTTTATTTTCAAAGCGATTCCACTCACCGCTCCACACGTGGCTCCGACACTATTTGAAAACCGCCCGCTCATCGCGCGTTATTGATCGACACAAGACAAAGAGCGATATGCATATCAGCCGTCCGATCTGCGATCGCCCATCCAACGGTGATCGCTCCCTGAAGTTGCGTGGAAGTTAACCCAAGGCCGCCGTACCCCTGGCCCACTGTCCATCACCCTCCGACGTGTTTTCCACCGTCGATCTCCTCTTGAGATTGGACGGCCCAGATTAAACGCACACCCGCCCATTAACCCCGTACCACCACGTCATTTTTCCACGTGTGTTCGTCGTTTCTTGTCCGTCCCCTATATAATTTCATTCCAAGGTAAATTTTTTAATGTTTTTCAGTGGAATTTCTATTTCGACGCTGCCCAGTGCATTTCCCACTGTTATACGTTTTCCTCCATAAAATCATCTGCATGCATCGTCGTCCACCGTATCACGTCGCCGTTTCTGCAGTCATCCACACCACCCTCCCCATGCACAGTTTTCTTAATTTGTTTTCGTGTTTTGCAGGGTTACAGGCAGGCGGAAAACCGCCATGATTCATATACGCTGTTGTAAAGGCACAGTGCACAGAAGGATTTGAATTTAGAGCCTGATTTTACAAAAAAAGGTCCGGAAAGGTGTCTACATCGTAAATTTCATCAAAGGACAGAGTTCAAATTCTGCAAACCCTCTCCAGCGCCATTAAAGCTTGGATTGCATAAACAAAGACAGTACGGGAGCAGCAGAGAGCTCGAGGCAAGAAATAGAAGATTTTTTAGTTTTTCAGGGATTTTAGAAGGAAAAGGTACCAGTTCAAAGACATCATGGATTGCATGGAAGGTCCAGCGTATAGAAAACAATGCTATCAGGGTTTCAAATCAGCAGAATGTTTCTTCCCGAGCAGGGACACAGTATCCATACTGCTTTTATTCTGTGCCGTGTTCCTAAGAATATTTCCACCCTGACAACAGTCCTGATGCTATCAGAGCATTTGATTCACAGTATGGCAGACCCTAGCACCATTTATTTACTTTTTTGTTTACTCACCAGAAGTACTACAAAGTACTGCAGCCAAAGTACATCAGAGACATACCGGAGTAAATGGAAGCCTGGAGAAGACCACTCTTTCACCCAAAGAGTGCCATGGATAAATGCACAGAATTTAAATAGAATGGGCCTCGACCCTCTTCCTTTTCTGAGTTTTAATGCTGCATTTAGTTTTCACCTACTTTCTCTGCTCCACCTGAGCTATAAATTCATGAAGAAACTCATTGTAAAGGTTGTTGATCAGTTATTAGAGAATTGCAAGTAGTTTCTTTTGAGACATAGTCTCTGTGTAAAGTTGTAAGATAGGCTGAGGAATATGATTTCAGACTGAGTATCCAACTATTGGCAATGTTGTACCTGACTAGTATTGCTATTTAATATGACAAGCACATTTCTTTGGATCCTGATCTAAAGTAGCGGTGATGTTTTCCTATCTCTGTGTTTTAATTCATTTAATTTCGTTTCTACTGGCTTGCATCAGAATATTGGCATAGGATTTACCCTTGTTAGGTACCCTATGCTTCTGCTCTCCTTGCCTTTAATGTTTTCTACTAAATGTGTTATCTAAGAATTGATTTCAGTTAATTTAACCAGTGTAGTGGATGTTATTTCCTGCTCTCTGATGTATGAATTAAATGAATCTGTTCTTAGATGTTCTTGTTAGGATTTAGCTGGAAGATTTGGGAACACTGGGGATTAGAGTTAGCCCTGTCCACTAGGATCCTTGTACAACCAGCTGACCTTTCTAAGATCCCTCAAGTTGGAGGTTGAAGCATTGAGAGTTCAAAGTCTCTCTCTGATCTCAGGTCTTCAAATTTGTGTTCTAATCTGTATTGTTTCCTCCTCCCTTACCATTCCATACCACACTATCATCTTTAAGATCCAACGTTTTAGATGACTAGCCCAACTGAAAGCCTGCATATTGACTAGCAAGCAAATCCTTTCCTGACTCCATTGCCCAATGGTTTTGAATGCTCCCTGGAATACCTAACCTCTGCCTAAATCCTCTTTGCTCATCCTTGTCTTATATTGAACCCTTCTTTCCTGATGACCAGCAACCAAACAAACAATCCAACAAACAAACCCCGAGCCTTATAACTAGCCTAACATCTTAACATTGAGCTTCAAAGACATAAAACCTTTGCTTATATAGATAGATCCCTCTCTGGACCCAGGAGGGCTAGATCCTGAGGTCTGAAAGTGGTTTGATGTTGTCTCATCTTTTGGTCTTGCCAATCTGGCCAAAACATGGGAACCCCAACATAATGGTGACTCCGCTGAGGAGTTCTGAGTACTTTCACCTTACTACATTATAAGAACTTCAGAAACCTACAATCTCTGGTTAGGTTGTCACTTAAACACTCCTATTCATAGACCAACCTCTATACCATTTTTTGTGTTTTCTCCCACACTCTTAGACAGAGTCTGGAAAGGGCCAGGCAACCTCCAGATCTCACACTCTTTCAGAGGTGACATATCTGGTAAAAGCCCTCCCAGTCAATCTCTGGTTAGAGTTTGTTGTGTTGTGAAGATATCCTTGAAAAGGGACATCTCATAAGCACTGTGGTGGACAGTGTACCCTCCAGAAACATCCTAAACCTTCCACCTGGCGACTCCATAATTCCTAAATGATTTAAAGACTCCACTGGTGATCAGTAGGCCTGCTGATTATCTTGGTTCACATTAGAGACTGGCTAGAAGTAACAAGTAGGGTTAAGCTGCTTGGTCAGAAAACAACATTCTGGCTTTCAGAACCATTCACACAAGAGCTTACCCTAACCCAAAACCCCCTGAAATAGTTGATAACCCTGAGAGCATCTTCAAGAGGTCTCCTACACCTAAAATACCAACTCTTTCCAGTCACATCCATAGAGCTAACTCTACACCAGAAGACTTTACAGCTCTATCAGACCCATTTTTTGACCTAGGCACTCAAAACAGTTTACCAAGAACTAGGTCATTTAGTGTCCGAGACCAGCCAGATCTTGAGTTCCCTGGTTCACCACCCCAAAGTGGTAAACACCCTGGGGATAGACAGAATCCTCCATCTACACCTCCTTATATTCACTTCATTCAAAACTTGGGGCTCAGTCATCCTAGATCTGCTCATCAGTCTTTTGCTAGTCATAATATCCCTGTCATCCATATACCAGCTACTCAAGTTAACCCTTTGCCTCATCAGAAAATCATCATGGCAGCCTGGTATGCACCTCTAGTTTTACCTCAACCTCTAGTACCCTTACCCAATGATTATCAATCAAATATCCCACACTTCACTGCAAAAGAATCTACCACAGCCCAACACCATGTAGATAGGATGGAAGACTCTTTTGACTACATGGAGATAGATGATGATACAGTCAAAATGAGAATCTTTGCCCAGAGCTTAGGAGGTGATGTGAAGAAATGGTTCAAAATCATACCTCCTAATAGTATCCAAGACCTTCCTGCTTTATATCAGACCTTCATAAACAAATGGGAAGTTAAATCCAACCCTCTCCAAATGCTAGTAGAATACAAGAACCTGAAAAGAAATGTAGGAGAGAGTGTCCAGGCCTACTCCACAAGGTTTAACAGCGTTTATAATGCTCTTCCTCCACACATGAAACCTCCCCTAGGTATGGTACTAGTGAAATACCCTGAAGGTTTGGATGCTGACATGGCCTACCAGCTTAGATAGAGGGAGTATAACACATTGGAAGACATGCAAAAGGGAGCAGTGAGTGTAGAGGCAAATCTGATTGAGAAAAAAGCAAGATCGAGAGCTGAAAAAAGGGTAACATATAGAGATGACAATGTAGCTTCCACATCTGACCCCAATTATGACCGCATATCCAAAAACATGGAAAAGCTACAACAAATGATGGAAAAAATGGTTGTCACAGTTAGTAACCAAAACAGAAATCAAAATCATAACCAGAACCAGAACTTTAGAAGAAACAACACCCCTCCCAACAGACAAAGAGAATCAGATCAGCAATTGATTCCCCCATTCCAAGAGAACTTTCTTGATGAGGATGAGGGGATCATAGAAGAGTCTGAGGGGAACAAAATAAACATGTTTGAAACAGAAAATTCAATCCACAACTATTACACAGAAGGAGATCAGCCCTCACCCTCATATTGGGATGAGGAATAGTTAGAATCTAAGGATTACAGGTTAGGATTTGAAAATGCCATGATGCAGGTCAGAGAACAATATGAACTTAGAAGAAAAAAGAGCTTAGCTACTGCCAAACCAAAAGATTTTGAGGTTACCATCAATAAAAGCCCTGAGAGATCTTCTAAAGCAACTACTGAAAGTAACAAATCAACAGTTGAGAGTTTTGGAAATAACAAAGAAAAGGACAACCAAAACACTGATAAACAAGGTAAACCAACAAGCAGTACTAACACTGCAGTTAGTACTCCTGATAAAACAGTTTCTAACACTGTACATAGTGAGAATCAGCACACTAATTCAGCCACTAAGGAAATGGCTAACAAAACAGAGTTGAAAATTCCAAAGAGTCAGTCCACTTTCAATTTGGAGAGTGAGATTGCAAAAATTAAAATCTCTGTCCCACTCTTTGAGCTGGCCACTCAAGATGTATATAAAGGCCAAATTTTGAAAGCATTAAATTTAGGTGAGAATAGTGATACTGTAAATCTGAGTGATGATCAACCTGCCCTTCTGTTTGGTCCAAATATAGAAGGAAAGTTTCAGGAAGGGGTAGTGCCACCTTTCTATATCAGTCTCAATGTCCATGATAAGATTCTCCACAATGCAATGCATGATTCTGGGGCATCACACAACCTGATGCCTAAAGTAGTGATGGAAAGATTAGGCCTAGAGATAACCCGTCCCTATAAAGACCCATATTCAGTTGACTCTAGCAGAGTAAAGTATCTTGGCCTGATCAAAGATTTATGTGTGAGCCTTACCCAGATTCCAGCAAAATGTATGGTCATGGATGTTTTTGTGGCAGATGTGCCACCCCAGTATGGCATGTTATTATCAAGATCATGGGGAGCCAAGCTGCAAGGAACTATGCAGATGGATGGGGCTTATGCCACAATCCCCATCTTTGGCCAACTTAGAAGATTGTACAGAGAGGCACAAATGAAATTCCTGGTTAGGAGCCCCGAAAAGCCTGAAAATTCACCTTTATACTCTGTTCATACAGATCTTGACTCCTTTATCCTTTGTAATTATGAATCCTCAAAGGGGTCAGAGTCCCAAAACAGAGATACAAACAAGGAAACAGAACCCATGGACCTTAACATAATGGATACTCTAGACTCGGAGGAGAATGATATAGAGAACTTTGAACAGAGCACTGAAACAAAAACTCAAAGTGAACCAGAAACAGAATGCAGTCAGCTGATTAGTCACCCTTCACCAACACATACACCACACCAAGAACGAAACGATGATAAACCTAAGAATGAAACCTTATGGGAAATTAATTTCGATGGGTCATGCACCAAGAGAACTGCTGGGGTAGGAGTGTGGATACATAACACAGAGAGTGGTTACGTAGAGAGCCATGCATGTAACCTGCACTTCAAATGTACAAACAAAATTATAGAGTACGAGGCTCTTATCCTAGGCTTAAACCTGTTGAGAAAATTAGGAGCCCGTATGATAACTGTGCGTGGGGACTCTGAGCTAATTATTAAACAGGTGAATGGTGAATACACAGCAAAACATCCTAGACTGAGGGCATACAGAAATGACACTTTGGATCTATTGAAAACCTTTGTAGAATATGAGCTGGTTTTTGTCACTAGGAGCTAGAACGAAATTGAAAATGGACTAGCCTGCATGGCTAGTTCATATCATAAGCCTCCCAGTGACCAACAGATCATCATTCAGACCAAATTCAGACCTGCAGTGCCAGACAATGAAAAATATTGGCAGGTATTCGAGGGCGATAAGCAGATTGAATATTTCCTAGTAGGCAGAAACGAGTTTGAATTTTCTGATTCAGACTCTACATATGACAGTAGCTACCTAAGTGAAGAATCCTTAGATGAGGAAGAAACACCCTGTAATATTGAAATAAAAACTTTAAGCGAACAGATTGGAAATCCAAACGAAAAAGGTGAAAACACAGATAGTGAAGAAGTAGAGGTGTTGCAGACCAAAGAAAAGAACATACCTCGAGGTCTGGCACCTTTAGAAGACCTTTTTGACTTTGATGATGTAGCAAAAAATCCCACTATAGAACATGCAGACTCTAATGTCGAGGAATGCAACATAGGTACTGAAGATAAACCTAAGATGATCAAATTGGCTAAGTCCCTGCCTGCAAACATGAAAAAAAAGTACATTGACCTTTTTAAGGAATTCATTGATGTGTTTTCTTGGAATTATGATTCTATGGGCCGTATTTAAACATCATACAAGATAAACACTGGAAGAAAAATCAACCCTTCGACAAAAATTCCGCAACAAACCCAAAACAATTGCCCTACAAAAAGAGATTAAGAAATGGGGTATGAGGCGTAGACCAGTTCGAGGTTCTCTCGATTGGGTATCAAACCGAGATTGTGGAGAAAGAAAATTTTGGAGATCGACAGTATAGATTTCGTAATGATTAGCCTCACTCAAAGACAATTACCCTTTGCCAAAAATGGAACATATTCTTTAGAGGGTAGTAGGTTCTAAAAGGATCTCCCTGCTAGATGGTTTTTCAAGGTACAACCAAGTCTTACTAATCCCAGAAGACCAACTCAAGACAGCGTTTACCACCCCATGGGGCACTTTTATGTATGTAAAGATGCCTTTTGGATTGATGAACGCTGGTGCAACCTTCCAAAGAGAAATGGACATAGATTTTTTAGATGAAATCGGACACTTCATTGTCATCTATCTGGATGACATAACAGTCTATTCCAAGACTGAGGAAGAACACCTAGAACACCTGAGAAGAGTATTTGAAAAATGTAGAAGGTTTGGTCTGTCACTGAATCCTAAAAAGACTATATTTGGACTACAGGAAGGGAAAATTCTTGGCCACATTATATCTGAAGAGGGGATTATGATAGACCCACAAAGAGTTGAGGGAATACTACAAATCACACACCCAAGAAACATCAAAGAGTTACAGTCCTTCATTGGGAAAATCAACTTCCTCAGGAGGTTTATTCCCAACTTAGCTGAACACCTTAGGAATATGACTAACATGTTGAAGAAAGGTGTAGGAGTTAAGTGGACTGTTGAAGCCAAGAATTCTTTTGAATCTGTTAAACTTGCACTCACCCAGGCCCCTGTCCTAATCAGCCCATATTTCTCAAAATATTTCCTGATTTTTTCATTTGCCTCCAAGCATACAATAGTTGCAGTTCTGTTGCATAAAAATCTAGAGGGGATGGAACAACCCATTTATTTCTTCAGCAAAGCACTCAGAGATGCACCCTTGAAATACAACATAATGGAAAAACATGCCTATGCTCTGGTCAAGGCCTTGAAAGACTTTAGGGTGTACATACTGCATTCCCACACCATAGCCTATGTGCCAAATATAGTGGTTAAAGACATCTTGTCCCAAGACCCAGATGGTAAAAGGGCCAAATGGATTGTTGTAATATTAGAATATGACCTTGAGATAAAACCCACAAAACTGATTAAAGGTCAGGGCTTAGCTCAACTAATGGCTGAATCAAATCTACAAGCCCTAGACATTAACATGGTAGATGCCTTGGATGAGCAGCAGGGATTACCTGATCCCACTGTTGAGGAGAATTTTTAGAGCTCTCCTTGGTATTCTAACATTCTGTATGTGCTTACACACCTCAATGCCCCTCCTGAACTATCAAATACCAAGGCCAGATTCTTAAAGCTAAAAGCCAGGAGCTATTGCATAATGAATAACTGCTTATAATGGAAGAATCCAAATGGCCTATTTCTTAAATGTTTGCCTAAAAATGAGGCAGAGAGGATTAAATAAGAATTCCATGCAGGAGAGTGTGGAGGCCACCTGAGCTGGAAGGCTACTGCAAACAAAATACTCAGAGCTGGCTACTATTGGCCTACACTCTTCAATGATATCCATAAGATGATAATTGCCTGCCACAAATGCCAGATTTTTGAAGGCAAAAGAAAACTCCTCCCCTTACCTCTACAACCCATCACTGTTGAAGGTCACTTTATGCAATGGGGCCTAGATTTCATAAGAGAAATTCACCCTGCTTCTTCTGCACAACACAAATGGATCCTAACAGCCACATACTATTTCACTAAGTGGATAGAGGCCATACCTACTAGGAATGCCACAGATTCAGTCATCATTAGTTTCCTAGAAGGTCATATCCTCTCTCGGTTTGGCTGCCCAAGGAAAATAATCATTGATAATGCTGCTGCTTTCGGATCCAAGAAAATGGTTGATTTTTGTCACAAGTATCAAATAGCACTCAGTCATTCAACTGCCTATTACCCTCAAGGTAATGGATTAGCTGAATCATCAAACAAGAGCCTGGTGACCATCATCAAAAAGCTGTTGGAAGAGAACAAAAAGTCATGGCATAACAAGTTAGTGCATGCCCTATGGGCTGACAGGCTTACAACAAAGAAATCCATTGGCATGTCACCATATCAGCTTGTCTATGGAACAGAAGCAGTGTTTCCCACCAGCCTTGGAATACCAGTGATTAAACTTGTTCAAGAGATACAAACAGAAGAAGATAGCATGGTGAGGAGAATAAACCAGACAATTCATCTCCAACAAACAAGGGAAGAGGTCTATAACAGAGCTGTCAAGGTCCAGGAAAATATAAAGAAGTTATTTGACAAAAGAACTAAGGCCTCTGATTTCAAAATTGGAGATAAAGTTCTGAAGTGGGACTCAAGGAGAGAGGACAAAGGAAAGCACGGCAAGTTTGACAGTTTGTGGCAAGGTCCCTACATCATCCAGGCCATTGTGGGTCCAAATGCCTTTTTTCTACAAGAGTTAGATGGTACAAAGCTGTTTGGGGGTCCTGTCAATGGCAGGATGCTCAAACAGTACTTCTGCTGATTTCCAACTTCCAGTTTCCATTTCCATTGTGCATACCATTGCAGTGTTTGTTTTCAAAAAAAAAAAAAACAGAAAGAAATGAGAGGTTCAGACATGCTCAAAACATGAACCTATGAAGTGCAAAGGTTGGCTCTAATATGATCAAAACCTGAGCCAAAGAAAGAAAAGATAGCTGGTTCAAACATGCCCAAAACCTGGACCAGCAAAGAATAAAAGAGTCAGCTCTAACAAGCCTAAAACCATAGCTGAAATTAAAAAAAAAAAAAGGAAAGTGACTCTAACAAGCTCAAAACTTGAGTCACTAAGAAAGAAGGATGCTTCAAACTTCAAATTTCAAGCCTTCAAAGCTTTGTTTTCAGTTTTCTACAAGTTTCTGTCCATGTGCAACTGTCTTTATGCCTTGGATCCACAGCAAACTAGACTGTCTAATCCTAGTTTGATTGTTTCTAAATTTCTGTTGTAGAATGTAGAGAAGAAATCTATTGGACAGTTTAATCCCAGCAGATGTTAGAATAGGTAGAGAAACATGTGAGACCAATAGTTTAATCTAGTCTCATGGAGTAATAAGGGTAGAAATAGAATAGGTTTATTTTCTTGTTTGTAAAAAAATAAATGATGTAAAGGGTCTGCTAGTTCAAATGCACCCTAGAAGAAAAAATGCTAGGATTGTAGAATGGGTAGGTAGATTGATTGGGAAAAAATTTCTGCTAAATTGATGTCTTCACAATTGTGGCAGTTGAAAATCAAAGAAGAAAGGTGGCTCAAGCAGCAGGCATCTGGCCTACACCAAAGATCATTTTCTGAATTCTTGACTCCTTCAAGAAGAAGCCATCCCCATGTGGAGCCACTGTTAGCCCCCTATAAATTTTTTGACAAGCAAAGTAAGGGGCTAAGTTGTTTTTGAAGCCTTCAAGGAATGCATCTCCCCTGAAGACACATCATCCTTGAAGTCTCCTGTGCCTTTTCCTTTGATAAAATTCCCTCGGCTGACTCCCTTTATAAAGTCTCACTGATTACAAAAGTTGTGCTCCAGAAGGCCTACATTTATCCCTTGTATCCCTCCAAAATATCCCTTTTCAACCTTTTTTTCCCTTTGTTAAACTTCCCCTTTTCACCCCCAAGATCCCTCCCCTAATCCTTCTAAACCTTCCCAAAATCCCCCCTAAACCATACACACACCCCTGGTGTAGTTTTATTTCCCCTTATTTCCCCTATCGTTACCCTTTGTTGGCCTAAAAATGCACTAAAAATGGGCCAAAAACCATATTTTCCATAGGTATGGGTCTTAGTCCCTTTTGGCCAGCCCCTTAACTTTTTCCACCATGCGACCGCGGCGCTAGAACCACCCGCTAGCCCGAAAAGCGCTTATCTCAAATATGTATCGGGCGCAGTATTAGCCGTCAATCTATATAGATCCGACGGTCGTTGCGTTCCCCGCAACGTCCACTGTTCACCCTGTCCTCCGCTCTGATCGCAAATCTGCTGTCCATTTAATCGTTGATCCGACGACTCACATTACACCCGCCCGGTGGTCCCCACAACCGCGCCCGAGCACTATTCAAAAACCATTTGGTTTCTATCGCACCGCTTTTTGGAGGTGGGCGGTATTTTTATTTTCGGAGCGATTCCACTCACCGCCCGACACGTGGCTCCGACACTATTTGAAAACCACCCGCTCATCGTGCGTTATTGATCGGCACAAGACACGGAGCGATATGCATTTTAGTCGTCCGATCTGCGATCGCCCATCCAATGGTGATCGCTCCCTGAAGTCGCGCGGAAGTTAACCCAAGGCCGTTGTACCCCTGGCCCACTGTCCATCGCTCTCCGACGTGTTTTCCACCATCGATCTCCTCCTGAGATTGGACGACCCAGATTAAACGCACGCTCACCCATTAACCCCGTACCGCTACGTCATTTTTCCACGTGTGTTCGTCGTTTCTTTTCCGTCCCCTATACAATTTCATTCCAAGGTCAAAGTTTTAATGTTTTTTAGTGGAATTGCTATTTTGACACTGCCTAGTGCATTTCTCACTGTTACACGTTTTCCTCCATAAAATCCTCTACATGCATCATCTTCCACCGTATCACGTCGCCGTTTCCGCAGTCATCCACACCACCCTCCCCATGCACGGTTTTCTTAATTTGTTTTCATGTTTTGCAGGGTTACAGGCAGGCGGAAAACCGCCATGATTCATATACGCTGTTGTAAAGGCATAGTGCACAGAAGGAGCTGAATTTAGAGCCTAATTTTACAGAAAAAGGTCTGGAAAGGTGTCTGCATCGTAAATTTCATCAAAGGACAGAGTTCAAATTCTGCAAACCCTCTCCGGCGCCATTAAAGCTCGGATTGCATAAACAAAGACAGTACGGGAGCAGCAGAGAGCTCGAGGCAAGAAATAGAATATTTTTTAGTTTTTCAGGGATTTTAGAAGGCAAAGGTACCAGTTCAAAGACATCATGGATTGCATGGAAGGTCCAGCGCACAGAAAAAAATGCTATCAGGGTTTCAAATCAGCAGAATGTTTCTTCCTGAGCAGGGATACAGTATCCATACTGCTTTTATTCTATGCGGTGTTCCTGAGAAGATTTCCACCCTGACAACAGTCTTGATGCTATCAAAGCATTTGATTCACAGTATGGTAGACCCTAGCACCATTTATTTAATTTTTTGTTTATTCACCAGAAGTACTACAGAGTACTATAGCCAAAGTACATCAGAGACATACCGGAGTAAATGGAAGCCTGGAGAAGACCACTCTTTCACCCAAAGAGTGCCATGGATAAATGCACAAAATTTAAATAGAATAGGCCTCGGCCCTCTTCCTTTTCTAAGTTTTAATGCTGCATTTAGTTTTCACCTACTTTCTCTGCTCCACCTGAGCTATAAATTCATGAAGAAACTCATTCAAAAGGTTGTTGATTAGTTATCAGAGAATTGCAAGTAGTTTCTTTTGAGACATAGTCTCTGTGTAAAGTTGTAAGATAGGCTGAGGAATATGATTTCAGACTCAGTATCCAGCTATTGGCAATGTTGTACCTGACTGGTATTGCTATTTAATATGACAAGCACATTTCTTTGGATCCTGATCTAAAGCAGCGGTGATGTTTTCCTATCTCTTTTTTTTAATTCATTTCATTTCGTTTCTACTGGCTTGCATCAGAATATTGGCATAGGATTTACCCTTGTTAGGTACCCTATGCTTCTGCTCTCCTTGCCTTTAATGTTTTCTACTAAATGTGTTATCTAAGAATTGATTTCGCTTAATTTAACCGTTGTAGTGGATGTTATTTCTCGCTCTCTGGCCTGCTCTCTGATGTATGAATTAAATGAATCTGTTCTTAGATGTTCTTGTTAGGATTTAGCTGGAAGATTTGGGAACACTGGGGATTAGAGTTAGCCCTGTCCACTAGGATCCTTGTACAACCAACTGACCTTTCTAAGATCCCTCAAGCTGGAGGCTGAAGCATTGAGAGTTCAAAGTCTCTCTCTGATCTCAGGTCTTCAACTTTGTGTTCTAATCTGTATTGTTTCCTCCTCCCTTACTATTCCATACCACACTATCATCTTTAAGATCCAACGTTTTAGATGACTAGCCCAACTTAAAGCCTTCATATTGACTAGCAAGCAAATCCTTTTCTGACTCCATTGCCCAATGGTTTTGAATGCTCCTTGAAATACTTCACCTCTGCCTAAATCCTCTTTTCCCATCCTTGTCTTATATTGAACCCTTCTTTCCTGATGACCAGCAACCAAAAAAACAATCCAACAAACAAACCCCGAGCCTTATAACTAGCCTAACATCTTAACAATGAGCTTCAAAGACATAAAACCTTTGCTGATATAGAGATATCCCTCTCTGGACCCAGGAGGGCTAGATCCTGAGTTCTGAAAGTGGTTTGATGTTGTCTCATCTTTTGGTCTTGCCAATCTGGCCAAAACATGGGAACCCCAACAGGAGGTTCTCCTTCATCTTGGCCTATATTTTCCAATAGAATTCATTGTAAATAAGGCTGAACTTGATGATATAGAGGAATATATGGTTATACAAGCTTGGAAGAAATACTTGTCTCATGTATTAGATAGTTTCTTGAAAGTTTTGGATGATGAAAGAGGACTGCTATTGGATTCCTTGACTTGTTAAAATGGTATAGAGTTCCTCTCTGTTATGATTCTTAGTTTTCATACATATTTCATGTTCTTGTTTGCTATAATACAGTAGAGAATAGATGTGAGACATGCCCTTGGAGGCCCCTCACATTTCCTGTTTCATTATAGCTTCTATGTTTTCTTCCTTCTTAGTCATATCAAAGAAATCTTGATTGCTCTTTGATCACTGAAGAAATTATTTTCTTGTTTCATTTATGGTTTTATGCATGCTAAGTATGATTCACAGTATGCCCTGCTTACTCATGGCTAGTCATAGCTCCACCTCTGAAACCTTTCTTTGATTGTTTGATTGTCCTAGTTGAACCAAGGAGGTCTTGTACTGATCTTTCCCTTTGCCTAAAACTCTGCAATCTTACTTCAAAGTGCTCAATAGCTTGAAATACTATATCTAGGCGTTTCCTCATAGTGATTTGAGTTATTTGTTTGTCTTCATTTTCCTTCCCCAAAGTCTGATAGAAATTTTTTAAAGTTAGAGAGTCATATATCTTTATGTATTGCTTGAATGTTTATTTCTATGCATTTATCAGTTTGTAGTTACATTCATCATGATTAATGGTTAGCCCTACCATGTTTATGTCAGCTATTGAACTATTTATGTTTGAAATCCTTTGTTCTTCACAAATTTAGTGTCCATCTCACCTCATTTTACCTTAAGATCCATTTTACCTTGATCAAATCGGCCCTTCAACATTCCTTGTATCACCATCTGAGGCTTTCTCGACCCTTTCGACCCCATAGCCCAGTTGATTTGACAATATTTTTATCTATCTTATTCTTTGATCATTTCCTCCCTCAAAAATCTAAAAGCAAAACTAAAAACCTACTTCATAACTTGCCTAAAATCAGAAACACAAGAAGCAAACACATAGATATCCCTCACACAAATAGAGAGAGCCCTCTCTGAGTCTAGGAAGGCTAGGTCCTTGGGATCCAAAGATTGGTTTGATGTTACCCTGTCACTTGTCTTGCCAATCAACCTAATCACGGGACCCTAACATAATGGCGATCACGGTGGGACATACTGAGTACATGACAGTCTAGCGAACTCTTATAGACTCTTTATTCCTTCAACATGAAACTTAGACCATCAACCTATAGAATCATTTAGAGTAAACTCTTTGTTTCACCATCTTAGCAAAGTGATTAATTAGGTTTAGAACACTCTCACAAACTAGGCTGCACATAAAAACTCAGAAAACCCCAAAACTTCCTTAGATTGGTTTTTGTCAGTATTGGTGGTGGACCATACACATATACCTCAAAACAACTAAAAATCCACCTGGCGACTCCACTAGCCTCTAGTAGGCCTTACTAATTTACTAAATTCTAGAATACTATCTGATTGATCCATCCCATCGCTCACTAACATAATGGCGATCACGGTGGGACTAACTGAGTACATAACAATTTAGCAAACTCTTGTAGATTCATTAGTCTTTCAAATTTTAAACAGGCAAGCAGTCCATAGAATCATTTAGAGTAAACTCTTTTTGTTTCACCACCCTAGAAAAGTGATGAATCAGGTTTAGAACACTCTAATAAACCATAGGTTGCACATAAAAACTCAAAAACCCCAACAACATCCCCAGATTGGCTTTTCCTAGTTATTGGTGGTGGACCATAAGTACATCTCTATAAAACAACCAAAATTCCACCTGGAGACTCCACTAGCCTCCAGTAGGCCTAAAACTCCATAAAAACCAAAAAATTCTATAAACCATACCTTTCTGTTGTCTCATCCTTTCCAAAACTTAAAATTCATGGTGCAAACTCTGTGTCTAGTGACAAACTAAGTATAACTTAGCGATTCAGAAAGCTTCACCTAAACATAGGAGATAAATAGAATAAACTTGCAAATAGAACCATTAGCTTGTCCAGACAGTCTAGCAAACTGTTAAAACTAAGTGATAAGTCCTCCTTACAAGTCTTCAGCTCAAAGTTTGCTAGAAGGATTTTTCTCGAAAACATCTTTGATAGTATTGGTGGTGGACCATAGATCTCAAAGAAACCCACCTGGTGACTCCACTAGACTTCATTTTTGTTTTGACCATTCTTCACATTAGAAAAACCCCTAGAGAGGCTATCCATCTAAAAACAATCACAAATACCATCCTCTCTAAACTCTGAATTTGAAATCCGGCTTCACGAAGAATCAGTACCAGATCTCATCTAGACCCAAATCCCCCTATCATAGTTGATAACCCAGAGAAGTTTTTGTGGCAAACTTCCGAAACTGGCAACTTAGCTACCGATAGGTCCATCCGTAAAGCAAGATCAGTACCTGAAAATCTCACATCCTTGCAGGATTCCCCTTTTGACTTAAAATCAACAAAAACCGTTTTTTGAAGCAAGTCACAAAGTAAAATAAACTTTGACGATCTTGAGCCCTTAGATTTGCAACAGAGTCCTAGTAGAGAAGCCTCACCTACTACACCTCCCGACTTTCAGCTTCTCCACCACTTTGGCTCCTACCATCCCAGATCTGCTCAAAATTAGTTCACAAGTCCAAGTACATCCGCCACACCCATCCAAACCACCACTGTTCAAATCACCTCAGCTTATCCTACCAACCCTCATATTTTAAATCAGCCACTAGCTCCCACCATGGCAGCTTGGTATGCACCCTTGGTGTTTCCACAGCCTTTGGCACCTTTACAACATGACTACCAATCCAAAATCCCGCACTTCACCGGAGTTGTGGCTACTGCCGCCCAACAACATGTAGATAGAATTAACGATGCCTTTGAATACATGGAAATAGAAGACGAGACCATAAGAATGAGGATGTTCGCCCAAAGCCTAGGCGGAGAACCCAAAAAATGGTTTAAGAGCTTAACTCCAAACAGTATACAAAATCTCCTTGAACTCTACCAAACTTTCATAAATAGGTGGGAGATCAGAAAAAACCCCATTCAAATCCTTTCTAAGTATAACAACCTAAAAAGGGATAATAGGGAAAGTGTCTGGGAATACTGCACTTGGTTCAACAGTGTTTATAATGCCCTCCCGCCTCACTTCAAAACTCTACTTGGCTCAGCCTTAGCAAAGTTTCCCGAAGGCTTTGACCTAGACATGACTTATCAACTAAGAGACAAGGACCTCGCAACCTTAGAGGAAATGAAAAAAGTGGCTATGAATGCAGAAGCCAAATTAGCTAAAAAGAGAGCTAGGATAAGGTCATAGAAGAAAGTCACATACCGTGATGAAGTTGCCCCTTCAGTATCCTCCCCAGATCCTAGAATAGATGGCCTAGTTAAATCCATGGCGAAAATGTGGGAAAAAATGAGTGAAAAAGCACCTCTTAGGGACAACCAGCCAAACCTCTAAAACAGGAACCAGAGCCAAAACTTTAGAAGAGAACAGCCTAAAAAAAAACCAAGGGAAACTGACCAACAAATCAGGCCACCCTTCAATGAAAACTATGTTGATGAAGAAGAGAGGGATACATAACCCATTGATGAAAGTCATTTAAACCTAATAGGTTTTGATAATGAGGGTGAGATTTACCTCACAGAATAAGAACAAGCTTTCTTCTCTCCAAATCAAAATGAAACCAACTATGAGGACCCCGAAGATCCTGTTGTAAGTTTTCAGAACGCCATAATAGAAGCTCACAGGCAGTATGATCTTAGGAGTAGGAAAAACCAAGATAACTCCAAGAGAGGTAGCTCAGACACTGTTGTTACTAAACCCCTGATAACATCCTTAAAATAGAAGTGGATAGCAACAAAATCGTGGTCAAGAAAACTGACCAAAACAAAGATAAAGCTATTCAGACAAGCCTCGGTCCAAATTGTCCTAGTGCCTCTGCCAAAATTCCCGAGATGGCTGTGTTGAACAAAATCCCGAACCAGAGTCAGCAAATTAAGAACATAGAGAAAGTCATTTATGAAAAAGCTGAAACAAATCTATCCAAACTACAAGCGCCATTTAGTTTTGAAGGGGAAATTGCCAAAATAAAAATAACCATACCCCTTACTGAGCTAATAATTATAGATAGGTATAGATCTCAAATCTTCAAAGTTTTTAACATAGGAAATGAGGCAGATACTTTAAATCTGACTGATGACAAACCCAAGCTTTTGTTCGGTCCCAAAATAGAAGATGAATACCAAGAAGGAACTGTCTCCCCTTTCTATGTAAGTTTGAACATCCAGGACAATATATTACAGACCGCCATGTTAGATTTTGGTGCCTCCCATAACCCCATGCCTAAAGCAGTCATGGAAAATTTGGGTCTAGAGGTAACTCAACCTTACAAAGACCTGTACTCATTTGATTCAAGTTGGGTCAAATGCTTAGGCCTAATGAAGAACCTATGTTTTGCTTTAACACAACTACCGGAAAAAAACCTAGTCATGGACGTAGTAGTGGCCGATATTCCTCCTACGTATGGAATGCTATTATCAAGATCATGGGCTTCCAAAATAAAAGGTAACCTTCAAATGGATATGTCATTCGCTACCATCCCAGTTTTCAACCAGACTAGGAGGTTATACTAATAGACTCACATGAAATACATGGTTAGCAACCGGGATAGGCCAAACAACACTCCCATTTATTCTCTTCATTCCAATTTAGATTCTTTTATCTTATACAATGAAAGTGATATAAATGAGAAGATAAAAGAAAATGAAGAGGATTTCAAACCATCAAAACAACATTTCCCATCCCCAAATGAATAAACTAATGACCAAAGCTCCAAGAAACCTAAAAGCCAACTTAGTATCATGTATGAAAAAGAGACTCTTTGGAGTGTAAGCTTTGATGGTTCTTGTGGAAAAACTGGTTCGGGGGCCGACATATGGATACACAATACTAATGAAGGTCATTCTTTCAGATTAGAATTCCAATGTACTAATAACATTGCGGAATATGAGGCCCTTCTCCTTGGTCTGCACATACTTAAGGACTTAGGCGTTAAGAAAATATCAGCCCAGGGACATTTAGAACTTGTAATTAGACAAATAAAAGGTGAATACTTGGAAAAAAACCAAAGACTGAGAGAATACAAGAATGTAGCTTTAGACATCCTCAAAACCTTCGAGAAATATGAACTCACTTATATTCCTAGGGTTCAAAATAGCCTAGAAAATGAGCTCGCCTTTGCCGCAAGCAATGGCCAAATGCCATGTTTAAACGAGAAATACAATATTCAGGTCAAACATCGCCCTACAGTACCAGACAATATTGACCATTGGAAAATATTCAAAGATGACGATAAAATTGATGATTTTTTACAATCTAGAAATGAATTTGAAGTAACCAAAACAGACTTAGAAAATGAAGAAAATAATCTTAGCAAAAATCAAGATCAAGAGCCAAATTTACCTTCTTGGATAGATGTAAACTTGGTAAACCATCCATATGAAACTGAGACGGGAGAGGACATAGACCAAAGAGAACTTGAAGTCTTACACTGTGAAAATGACACCATACCCAGAGGGCTTGCACCCTTAGAGAAATTGTTTGATTTTAACGATGTGGCCAAAAAGCCAAAAATGGAATCTACCAAGGTTGACATAGGAGAATATAACATAGGAAGCACGAAAGAACCAAGAAAGATCAAACTGTCCAAAACCCTCCCTCCTCACATAAAACAGAAGTACATCGAGTTGTTTAAATAATTTAAAGATGTGTTCGCATGGGGATACTAAGATTTGAAATCATACGACACAAGCATCATTCAACATAAGATTCCCCTTAAAGAAAACCAGAAGCCTTTCAAACAAAAATTGAGAAGAATAAACCCAGTCTTACTACCTTTGGTTGAAAACGAAATAAAAAAGGTGTATGATGTTGGGATAATAGTGTCCCTCAGGTACTCTAAGTGGGTTTCAAATCTAGTCTCAGTTAGGAAAAAAACTAGTGAGATCAGACTTTGTACATTGGAATTCTAGTGGTAGGTGCTAAAAGGATCTCATTACTTGATGGTTTTTCCAGTTACAACCAGGTACTGGTTTACCCCAGTGATCAACACAAAACGGCTTTCACCACACCTTGGGGCACTTTCATGTACGTTAAAATGCCTTTTGGATTGATGAATGCTGGCCCCACATTCCAAAGAGCCATGGACATAGCCTTCTCAGAAGACATAGGTTATTTCATAGTCATATATCTGGACGATATCACAGTATATTCCAAATCAGATGAAGAGCACCTGGTTCACTTGAGAAATGTTTTTAACAAGTGTAGAAAATATGGTCTATCTTTGAACCCCAAGAAAACACTTTTCGGTCTTGAAGAAGGAAAACACCTAGGTCACATCATTTCGGAAGATGGAATAAAAATAAACCCCCAGAGAATTGAAGGCATATTACAAATAAGTCACCCCAGAAACATAAAGGAGCTACAATCCTTTATTGGAAAAAATAATTTCTTAAGAAGATTCATCCCGAATCTTGCTGAACTTCTAAGAGATATCAAAAACATGTTAATAAAAGAGGTGGGGGTTAAATGGACTATAGAAGCCAAAAAATCTTTTGAATTGGTTAAAAAAGCCCTAACTGAAACACTGGTACTAATAAGTCCTAATTTCACCAAAGATTTTTACATTTTCTCATTTGCCTCGGAACACACGATAGCTGCAGTGTTGTTACAAAAATACGCAGCAGGGCAAGAATAGCCCATTGCCTTTTTTAGCAAACCCCTAAGAGATGCTCCCTTAAAATATAACATCATGGAAAAACAGGCATTCGCATTGGTAAAAGCACTGAAATATTTCCGAGTTTATATCTTGCATTCTCATATCATTGCTTTTTTTCCTAATGCCATCGTCAAAGATATATTAAATCAAGATCCCAATGGTAAAAGGGGAAAATGGATCGCTATCAACTTAGAATATGACTTAGAAATCCGACCCACCAAACTAGTTAAAGGACAAGGACTCGCAAGACTAATGGCTGAAACTAACCTCCAAGCATTAGATATAAATTTTGTTGACACCTTAGAAGAACAGGAAGAATGCACAGCCGCTCATGTTGAAGAAGTGTTTTTAAATTCACCTTGGTATGCGGATATTCTTTATGTATTATTTTATCTAAATGCTCCTCCAACTTTATCAAAAACAAAAGCAAGGTTCCTTAAACAAAAATCCCTAAAGTTTTGCATTGTTGATAGAGTTATGTATTGGAAAAATCCCACTGGTATGATGCTTAAATGTTTGCTTGAATATGATGTAGAGAAAATTATGCACGAAATTCATGAAGGAGAATGTGGAGGTCATCTCTACTGGAAAACCACAGCTAACAAAATCCTTAGAGCTGGTTATTATTGGCCTACCTTATTTCCTGACACTCACAAACTAGTTATGACATGCCATAAGTGCCAAATTTTTTATGGCAAGAAAAAACTTTTACCTTTGCCCTTACATCCCATCATAGTTGAAGGACCTTTCCAGCAATGGGGTTTAGATTTTATTGGGGAGATTCACCCTTCTTTATCCGCTCAACATAAATGGATCCTTACAGTCACTGATTAATTTACCAAATGGATAGAAGCCATACCCTCCAGGAATGCCACCAATTCAGTCATCATTAAGTTCCTAGAAACCAACATTCTATCTAGATTTGGCTGTCCTTGGAAGATTATCGTGGATAACGCCGCTGCCTTTTCCTCCAAAAGAATGGTTGACTTATGTTACAAATATCACATTTCATTAGGACATTCCACAGCTTATTACCCTCAAGGTAATGGTTTAGCCGAGTCCTCTAACAAAAGCCTAGTCAACATCATCAAGAAACTTCTGGAACAAAATCAAAAGGCATGGCATGGAAAACTAGTGCATGCACTATGGGCTGATAGACTAACCACCAAAAAATCAATCGGTATGTCTCCCTACCAACTAGTGTATGGCATGGATGCTATTTTCCTGACATCTTTAGGGGTTCTAGTAATGAAGCTATTGCAAGAAGTTGAAATAGAAGAAAATGACATGCAAAGGAGGGTAAATTAGACTATCCATTTACAGCAAACAAGAGAAGAAGTTTACCAAAGGGCTCAGTTAGCGCAAGACAAGATAAAACAGATTTTTGACAGAAGGACCAAGGAAAATTATTTTCAGATTGGGGATAAAGTGTTAAAATGGGATTCCAGAAGAGAAGACAAAGGTAAACATGGCAAGTTTGAAAACTTATGGAAGGGGCCTTTCATCATCAGTTCGGTTAGCGGAAACAATGCCTTTTTCCAGCAAGAACTTAATGGGACTAAAAATTTTGGAGGTCATGCGAATGGCAGGACATTAAAGCATTATTTTTGTCAAGAGCTCCACTTTTAAACAATTTCAATCATTGTATATATCATTGTTTGAAGAAAAAATCAAAACAGAAAATTCAAAGAACAATAGAAAAGTAGAAAAAGAGGGCAGTTTGAAAAATAGAAAGAAAGCCCCATGTTCAAAAAATAGTCATTCTAAAAGCACGCAAATCTAAATGTCACTACTAGTGCTCAAAATGTCTTGTTCAGTTATCTAGCCTAATCATAACTGAACATGTTTTAAATTTATTTGCTGATAAGTTAGTGAGAGAAGAGATAGTCCATATTGTGTAAGCTTGACTTGTCAAAGAAAATAGATTCGGAAAAGATACTGGTTCCACATGCTCAAAACTGAACCAAAGAGGAAAACAGGGATGAAAAACAAACTGTGTATCCTAGCCCTAATTTTCTAGATTTCATTTTATGCAAAAAAATATTTGTGTGCAGATTTTCTTTCATGCCACAAGTACATGACAAATCAGACCGTCTAATCCTGAATTGATCATTTTTCAATTTCATGTTTTAGATTAGAGAATAAAATCCTGTCAAACAGCTTAACCTTGACAGTCGTTCTAGCATAGGTAGAGAAACAAAGGAGTTCATCAGTTTAATCTGAACTCTTGGCGGATGTAAGTGTAGAATAAGATAGTGTCATTTTTCAAAAATATTATGTCAAAGGGTTGCTAGTCCAAATGCACCCGAAAGGAGAAAAATGTTATGAAATGTAGCGGGGTAGGTAGAAATGACTTTGATGCTAATCATGCTGTCAATTTTCAGAAATAGCATCAAGGAAGAAATAAATTTGTGCCAATGGATAAAGGCACTGGTCTTCAAAGGACAGAGATCTGAAATTCTGGACACCTCCTGAAAAGGAGCTGCCCTCCCCAAATGCAGCCACTGTTAGTCATCAGTATTTTTCACCTGTTGATGATGACTAGTTTTTAAAGCCAAGTTTTCTAGAAGCTCATCTCCAATTTGTCAAATCTGTCATCTAGAAAACACCCCTAAACATTTTTTGTCCTCCTACCTTTTTTCAGTCGGCCTATGATGAGAAAAAACCTAGTTGTCAAGTACTATCTAGTTTCAGTCATATAATCATGTCCACAGGCTGTCATAAGCTAAAGTCATCTGCTGTCAGTTACCCTCATCCCCAGGTCATTCATTAACCAACTGTTGATAAAAAGTCATCCACCCTACCTCTAGTCATATGTTATCTTAAGATCTAGTCATACCAAAGAGAATACTCAAAATCTGTCAAAGATCTCCCCTAAGTTAGGTAGTGGTGCTTTAGGGAATCCCTTCCTTGGAAAAAACATCTTGAGCCAAAATCTTTTGTTCAATACCAGCCAACCCTGAACTAGCGCTTAATCTGCAAAAAAAAACAAAGCTTGATACACCCATAGGTCGTGCCACTAAAAGGTCTTGATGTCTCAGCAGTACATGTTTCAAAAGCCAAACTGATATTATGTTGATCTACAGTGTTTCAGTCCCTCTTTCAGAAGCATAGATGTACAAATATTCCAGAAGACATTATCAAACTAAACATGAGAAGACAGTTGCTTCTCATGTTGTCTTGAGCCTGGGATAAGAATACTAGTCAGAGAGCAAATTCAATAAGCCTCTGCAAACATAGTCAAGAAAGAGTTATGTGTTACAAGGAAAGATGACACAGTTTGAAAAGGGGATGAAATGTCATGACTGTGCTAACCTCCTCCAAAGATGAGCAGATGGTTGGGTGACATTGAAAACCTCCTCCAAGCAAGAGTAGATGGTTGGTCACATATTGAAAACCTCCTCTAGTATAAAGAGCAGATGGTTTGGAAATATCATGACAAAGGCCTCCTACATTTAAAAAGCAGAGGGTCAAGAATAGAGGTATAGCCTCATTCAAAGAGCACAAGACTAACAGTGTTTCAAATGGCCTAAAGGCTTGTTTACACCACTTCCCCCAAAGGATGAAACAATTGATACAGCAGTAGTGTTTCAAGTAGTGTTTAAAGGATTTCACTGTTTAAAAGACAAGGTTGAAAATCAGCAGGAAGCAACTGAAGGTTCATGGTTTGAAGCCATTTGTGACATCATCAAAACAATGATACAGGGGTGTCCTAAGAAATTTTTTTCTCTTTATCTATAAAAGCCTCCTTCGAAGAGTAACCAGAGGCTAGAATGTCCAAAACTGGGAACAAGCTCATCGAAATGACAGGAAGGGTATGACAAAATGATCCAAATTCAGGACACCATTAAAAGAAATAAAACCTACCACAGTCATACACATGGTGTTTACAAGACCCTGTTTCCTCTGTTCATAAAAACCTCCCTCAAAATTTCATAAGGGTGAGACCTGGGCTAAAAACCTTCATCTAAATTGTCAAAGAAAGAGAGCTGGTTGTGGTTAACAGTAGTTATTGTATACAAAAAGGACAACAAAGATTATAAAAGGTTATAATTGCCAAGAGTTACATTTGTGATCTTAGGGGTTATTTCCCTAATAAAAGGCAATGAAAAAGATCTTGTTTTTTTTATAAAGAAACCTCTTTACTCCGAAAAAGTCATGTATAGGAGCGTTTTCAAAAGGAAGCTGGCCACAACATTATTTCACCCTTCAAAATTATACTGCAAAGACATTTGAGCTCTTTCAAAATTTCAAAGGCAAAGGAGACCATTTAAAAGCCCATTGTGCAATTTCAAACCATGAGACAAGTGTTCCTTAACCTACTCACTGGAGAAAAAGGAATTCTAGGGAAAATTTGAAGGTTTTTCAGTGCTTGAACTACGCGTAATGAGCCTGTAGGTGTGTGCAGCGCCTGTGAGCGCCCAAACACAGCGTTTGAACTACTGCACGGCGCGCCTGTAGTGGCACGTGGCGAGCCTGTGTGTTCGTTCACCGGTGCCCGAAAAGGACCCGACAGCCTCCATCTGCGCGGCGCTCTTGGTTGCAAATGTGCCGCTCGCCCTCTGGGCTTCCAAAGACTCTTTGAGAGCTACTCCAACGATCGACCAAGTTCGCGAAACTAATCTTCGAGGTATTTCATCATTCCTTGGAAAATTTTGAGGTTAAAGAGGGTGTGTTTGCTATGTTTTCCCAAAGAAGAAATAGTGATTTTGAAAGCACTTCATCGTCTAAAAACACAGAGATAGAGTTTTTGTCAAAACTGAAGAAGGTCTTCTTGTGTTTGGGGGTCTCAAATTAGTTTGGGAGGTGTCTTAATAGTGGTTTTAAGGGCATTTTATCATCTAAAAAGCACAGAGAGAAACAATGATTAGAAGTTAGGGCCTTTGGTCAAAATCAAAGAGTTGTGTTGTTGTGGATGTCAAGAATTAATACAGTAATAGAGGAAGGTGTTTCTATCAATTTTGAAAGAGCCTTAACTACCTTTCAAAAAACAGTGATAGCCACAGTTGCTAGACAGATAAACAGAGGATTGCAGAGGTCTCAAAACATTTTTAAATGATCACCTATACGGTGGTAAAGGAGTTGAAGGCTTGGTAAATTTAAAAAGGTCTTTTTGTTTTATGAGATAATGAAATTCTGTGCAGCCCCAGAGTCCAAAAACAGAGTCTGTTGTGAAGGTCTTCAAGTCAGTTGAAAGATGTTTTTGTTTACCTTTTAAAAGGGCAGTAAACAACAAAAGAGCAGTGCTTGAGGGTAGGATCTTTTGTGCCAAAACATAAGAGATCCTTCTTCAAAAAAGGACCCCAAACATATATTTTTCAAGATATTTTCCCAAACACAGTGATAAATTGATTTTGGTTATCATTTGACAAGTACTTGTTTGTTGGCATCAAAGAAGCACAGTGACTTGCAAAGAGGACAAGGTGTGGTGTTGGGAGACTATTTCAGAAACCATTTGAATTAGCCATTGTCTTGGTCAGCCAGCAAAGAGTATCCAAAGTAAAATTCCTCCCAGGTAAGATAGCAGAAGTGGCCCTCACAAGAGGTATGAACCTTTTTCAACTGAGGAAGTAAATGCCCATCCTTCAGTTCTGTTTAACTTTCATGCAGTTGGATGTTTAGAGTTTTGTCAAAGGGTTCAGGAGGTGAAAAGTTACCTTCCCTTGACACATCTATGTGCTTTAAGACTGCAAGGGAAACATTTTCAGCTGGCAGGCTTAAATTGCAAGTTTTCTCCTAGATCCATTTCCAGAGCTACCAAAATCCCATATGTCGGAGAAAAATGGTCTAAGCAGAGCTACCTAGACTCAGATCAATACAAACCCTTTTTGAAGCCATACCATTGGGATGCATGCCCATCCATCTTTCCTTTTTCATATCTATTGACCAGCTATGCTCCCCTCATGAAGATAATCATGAAATATTTCACATGCGAGGGAAGGTTTTCCCAGGTCTATGCTTACCATGTCCGGCTACTCATGCACTTCACGAAGACCCAATTGTTAAACCTCCCCTTTTTCCTCCATAGAAATATTGAAAAGATGGCTTCCATTGTTAAAAAGAGACCTTCCTCTTAGCAGCCCGCTTGTCTTTTCCATCATTCCCTTATCAAGATTGTCATTCTTCATCAACTTGAGAAGAAGGGAATCTCTCGGGACACTTTCATTTCACATCCTGATTTTGCCACTGTTTCTTCATCCCATGCATCTCCTTCACCTTCCACTTAGCATCTTTCTCCTTCTTCTAGTAAGCCTATTCCTAAGAAGCTAAAATCTCCCATGATTGATCAAGAAGAAGAGCATAATGAAGAAGAAAAACACAGTGAGGGAAGGCAGCACATTGATGAAGAAGAATACCATGAAGAAGAGCAAAACAGCGAAGAGGGAAATGATGAAGAAATGAAACAGTTTGATGAGGAACACAACAGCCACAAAGAGGAGGATATTGGTAGCCCTCAAAACAAGAAACATGATGAGGATGAAGCACAAAACCTTAAGGATACAGAGCCTAAAAGTCCTGAAGAAAGCAGGGACAAGAGTGAAAAGGGCAGCCTTCAAAAAGACATGCAAGGTGACAGTCAAAGCATTCATGAAAAAGGTCAAAACAGTGGCAGGGATGATGAGGGGAGTAGCAAGGGCAAAGAGCAAATAGAGCATGTACTAGTTGCCTCTCCTAGGCAAGGGGCCATGATTTCTTCTGCAAAGGTGACAAAGCCCCGAACATCAAGAAAGAGAGTGCCTCAAACTGTAACTCCAAATGTCACTAGAGCCCTCCGAAGTAAAGGGAAATTTCCCAAGTAATCCATTGTGGAATTACCAAAGAGGAGGAAGACCAAGAAGGCCACCCAAAGCAAGGGAAAGGAGAAGGAAGAAAGTAGCCATGAGAAAGAAAGGAAGTTTGACATAATTCAGATAAACAGTGATGATAGTGACAATGAGGCCAGAATCCTAGAGTCTCTCTTGATAAATAGAGAAGATCAAATTCATGATCTAAAAGCAAATGTAGAGAGGTCTAAAAACCTCATTTACTTTCTGCAAACACAAAACAAGCAGATGAGTGTCCACATGGCGGTATATGAGACATGGGCTATCAAATATCAAAAAGAGGCCTCCAAAGCGCAAATTAAGTTAGAAGAACTCATGGGCGAGTTCAATGATAGTGAAGAAGAAGATCAGCTAAGAAGAAAGAGGCCAAGGACCATGGGACTCAGAAGAGCTTTGGAGAAACAAAAAGAGGAAGAGACTGCCCTTTTCCAATCTTTTCCTTTTACTACCTTATTCACCCAAGAGATAGAAAACAATAGAGAGGCATGGCTTGAAAGGGTGAATGACCACTTGGAGAAGAAGTTGGAAAAGGCCAATAGAGATTTGGACCTTCAAAGAAGGATGACCGGGCACTATAAGAAGCTTAATCAATTCGCCCGGCGGAAATTGAGAGCCACACAAGAAAAGCTCAAAGAGGCTCAAAGGAGGCGCTCAGCACCAAAAATGAAGAAAGACACATCAAGGCTCCAAATTTTGGCCTCCACTTCTTAGCATGCTTCTAAAAACCCTTGAGGGTCATTCTCACCGAAATTGGGCAAAATTCGACAAATCTTGGTTTTTTGACATTTTTGAGCTTTTTGCTAAGAATCATGGGCATCGCCATGTCTGTTTGAGACATCCTCAAAGGATGAAAATGGTATCATTGGATGCCATATTTTCAAGGGCACCTACTCAGCGAATTTTAGATCAATTGAAGATGATTTGGTCACCCAAAATGGCGAAAAACAGTCATTTTTTCAACACTTCGCCCCGCATATCAGCAAATGCTATTTTCTGGGTTTTTCCACACAGGTCAGTTTTTGACAGGCTTCCAATGATCATTTTGGAGAAAAAAAAAGCATTTTCAGAAACTAGACATCCAGAGCTTTCCAACGAGATATCACGGGCCTCGTTTTGACATCAGGAAGGCCTCCAAAAGTTGCCCACAAGACAAGGGATTTTCTGCTGATATATTTCTTAAGTATTTTTGTGAAAAATGCACTTTTATGAAGTGGCTTTTCCTAATGTGCGTTTAGCCTTTTTTGGCCATTGTTAATTAGGAAAAGTCAATTTAATTTCCTTTTTTAGCATTTTTTAGGATGTTTTTATAGATATTTTGTGCCTTGGGCTTTGCAAAGCCTCAAGGACAAAATCAGATATTTTTGATGGGCCAATGAGCTTGCTAGTTGCACTAGGAGGTTCTCCTTCATATTGACCTATATTTTCGAAGAGACTTCATTGTAAACAAGGATGAACTTGATGATATAGAGCAATATATGGTTATACAAGCTTGGAAGAAATATTTGTCTCATGTATTAGATAGTTTCTTGAATGTTTTGGATGATGAAAGAGGACTGCTGTTGGATTCCTTGACTTGGTAAAATGGTATAGTGTTCCTCTCTGTTATGCTTCTTAGTTTTCATACATATTTCATGTTCTTTTTTGCTATAAGATAGTAGAGAATAGATGTGAGACATGCCCTTGGAGGTGCCTCACATTTCCTGTTTCATTATAGCTTCTATGTTTTCTTCCTTCTTAGTCATATCAAAGAAATCTTGATTGCTCTTTGATCACTAAAGAAATTGTTTGTTTGTTTCATTTATGGTTTTATGCATGCTAAGTATGATTCACAGTATGCCCTGCTTACTCATGGCTAGTCATAGCTCCACCTATGAAACCTTTCTTTGATTGTTTGATTGTCCTAGTTGAACCAAGGAGGTCTTGTACTGATCTTGCCCTTTGCCTAAAACTCTGCAATCTTACTTCAAAGTGCTCAATAGCTTGAAATACTATGTCTAGGCGTTTCCTCATAATGATTTGAGTTATTTGTTTGTCTTAATTATCCTTCCCCAAAGTCTGATAGCAATTTCCTAAAGTTAGAGAGTCATATATATCTATGTATTGCTTGAATGTTTATTTCTATGCATTTATCAGTTTGTAGTTACATTCATCATGATTAATGGTTAGCCCTACCATGTTTATGTCAGCTATTGAACTATTTATGTTTGAAAGTCTTTTTTCTTCACAAATTTAGTGTCCATCTCACCTCATTTTACCTTGATCAAATCGTCCCTTCAACATTTCTTGTATCACCATCTGAGGCTTTCTCGACCCTTTCGACCCCATAGCCCAGTTTGATCTGAAAATATTTTTATCTATCTTAGTCTTTGATCAGTTCCTCCCTCAAAAACCTAAACGCAAAACTAAAAACCTACTTCATAACTAGCCTAAAATCAGAAACACAAGAAGCAAACACATAGATATCCCTCACACAAATAGAGATAGCCCTCTCTGAGTCCAGGAAGGCTAGGTCCTTGGGCTCCAAAGATTGGTTTGATGTTACCCTGTCACTTGGCTTGCCAATTAGCCAAATCATGGGACCCTAACACGATCCGTTTAGAAAAGAATCTCATATTTCATGACAAGTCCAAGCACATAGAGATCCAATATCATTTCATTCAAGACATCATGTAGAGAGGAGTCGTTAAATTCCATCACATATAGACAAATGAGTAGAATGTAGATACTCTCACCAAGGTTTTGTCAAAATGGAAGTTCTTGGTATTCAGAGAGAAGCTTGGAATAATAGATGTGACCCCTCCTGATAAGGGGTATCACCAATTGAGAACACTAATAATATCTCTTCCCCCTTGGTTGAGCTCCCCAAGGAGGGAATGGAGTGTTGAGGGCTCCTAGGGTTGATGGATCTCTTAACAATAGGGTATCACCCATATATGTTTCCCATAGGATGGAAGATGTTTCTCCCCTATCTTGGTTTATGTAGAGTACACCCCAATTGGCATCATACCCACAAGTCAGGATTTTTGGGAATATATCTCCCCCTCTGGGCAATGAGTTGAGAGAGAGCTTGGGGGTGTGTGATCCTTGCCTTTGTTAAGTCAAGTATCTCACCTAAGATTATTATGATGTAGGTTTTATACCGCATAACTCTTCAGTGTCATTTCTGGTAAGATAACTAGACAATAGGATGGATTTTATTCTTACCTCTTATATATAAAATTTCATCTCATGCATCGATTGCACAATGGGATGGTTGTGATCCTTTCTTAGTGAGTTGTATATCGCTTATTTCTTGATGAGATGACTTGGGGTGAGAGTATTTCATAGGACCTTCCCCATTATCATAGACATGAGGTGAGAGTGTCCCATACAAACTTCCTCATTGTCCTTAGAGGGTGGTAGCTTTAGCTTCCCAAAGATTCTTCTTCCTTAGATTTGAGAATGATTCAGCAGATAGAGTTGAGCATAGATGGGACATGATATGACGATAAGATACTTATGGCGATTACATGATGCAGTTGGAATTTTCTCCCTAGTCAAGAGGGAGTGTTAATTTGGCAGCTCTATGACAAATTCCAACCAAGGGACTAGATTCCTCTTTTCGAGAGGACCAATTTTGACTAATGAAGCACTCAATTTGGATAAGAGAAAGTGTACTTTTCAAGAAAATCCCACATGTGCACAAAAGGATATGTCATACCTAACAAGAAAATGGACACCCTTGGAATCCTATAAATATAAGTGACCTCAAGCTCATTTGGAAATCACCAAGCATCTTATTCTTCTCTTCTTCATTGATTGGTTCACACAGGTCTAAGGTTGGGTCACGGATATTTGTTCGTACAAGTCTGAAATTACGTGGTCTAAAGCTTGCAGGTGTGTTTAGGGTTTTGGTTTCCAACCACAGGCTTGAAACATAATTTTTTATATTACAATTGCAAGCACATAGGCTCATTTGTGAAGTTGGAAGCTCTCAACCACACACATATCTCTTCCTCGAGGCGGTTGAGATCTAAGGTTACAATTTTACATTTAACTGCAGTTGAACGTAGACACGAGAAGTTTTCACTTATCAGGATTGATGTTGGGAACATATTTCTAAATATTTTTGGATTAATTTTGTTAGATGATTTTGTATTGGCTCATTTTACTCTCTGTTGAACATTTTATGACAATCTAATAGAAGAATAATTTCAAAGGGTTTTCCCATAATGGGTTCTTTCCTGGTTATTGACCGAAAATATGGTGTCTCTTGTTGGTGTGTTGATTGTATCCTTTGTCATTGCATTTACTATTCTATCTTCAATTACCGTTGATGATTGGAAATATTGATTATTGTTGAAAGATTATAATGAAGAATTGAATTGGGCTAAAGTAATTGAATCAACATAGAGCAGTGTGAAATTTAACAACATCTGATGGTTTTCATATGGGTTTTCTCCCTTCATTAGGGGAATTTTGAGGTCTAAAATGGGCCTCCTAAGGAAATAATAAAATAATAGCTAAACCAATAAAATAATATTTATGAATTTGAAATTCACTTTTTGCACCACAATCCATGTAACCATAGTTAAATTCAATTCAAAAGTTGTACCAAAATAAAATTAATAAAAAACTGTATTGATGTGACTATAAATAAGAATGAGTTTTTCAAGAAAAAGTTATTATCATTGAACAACTAATGCATTTGTTCTTTGTACTTAAATAACTTAAAATAAAATATAAATATAAATTTATAAATTCTTAATTATTATACGCTATTAATTAAAATTTATATTATTTAAATTGTATAATAACATGTAATTAATATACTATATAAAAATAAAATAAAATAATATAATATAATAAATGTATAGGGATATGCATTGTTTCTTTCAAGAAAAATGAAATGACAATAACATATTTTGATTTAAAAAGTGTGAAATGACATTTATTATGAGTATTTTACTTTGACTTTAAAAGTACTTAGAGCACTACCATGGTTAACCATGAGTTTTTATCCACCATTGAGAATGTGACAAGTAAGTACCTTTTACTCAATCAATGCCACCTCAACCATTAGGGATGATGTCATCCCCTAAAATGTGATTGGTTCTCATAAAGTGAATTTTGATTGTAAATTTTCCTTAGGAGGCCCATTTTAGACCTCAAAATTCCCCCAATCTTGCACTATCCACCATTCACAAAGGAGTTCTAACATGGGCCAACTATAGTGGTTCTATAAGATTCTAGACTCCTACAGGAGTTTCTTCGTGGTCATTGGAGTTTGATAACGCACCCATTGGTGTTATCCCTCTTGAGCTTATGTTCGAGTTACTTTATCAAGGTTCACAACGTCTATGGAAATAAACATTGATAACATAATTATCCATTTAGGCCAACGAATTTCCTATCCAGTCCCTCAAGGGTATGAAATTTCCAAGATCTCCAATATTTTACCTAGATTTGATAGATCTTGGCATAGAGATCTACATGTATCATTAAAGGACCAACCAAGCATTGAAAGCACACAATAGCCACCACAATGAACATGGTGCTAAAATTCCACAAGGAGATTAGCACTCCTAAAAGGAACATGGATGCCCTCCCTTAAATCTAATTACAAGAAAAAACCTTACATGGATAGGCACATATAACATAAGACTATGGACTTGCAAGCCCTCCCTCTTTAGGGATAGGGAATTCTAGGCATAATTGCATTGATGGTTGTCAAATACACTCTGATACAATCTTGGTGACTCCTAAAAAGCCTACAATGCTCACACTACACACCATAGTGCAACTCAGGGCTTGTGACATACATACAGGTAATTTGGGTGCACGTACCTGGCCATTTCCTATATGGTGGACTAAGAATCAAAGTTTTTGAAGGGTTCCCAGGCATCTTGGCGATTAGCATGGACTCGGGGATGATTACCACTGACAAGGTGCCATCCAAACTCAACCAGTACTATAACCAGCGGTTCAAGGCTAAAATGAAACTAAAGAAGACGTGCTTTGTATAAAAAAACATATAGATATACTAAATCAAATCTCGAGTAACATCAGGATGTGCATCACTGAGGGCTCAAAGAGGTCCCCCATATGAGATCCTAGATAATGAAAATAAGGAAGGAGGAAAATCCTCAGCATGATCACATTATAACATCATCCATGTCAATGTAAGTTATCATCAATGTAGCCATTATGTTGTAACAAGAATAATTTCTCTTCTAAATATTATCGTAATCAAATAAAGCTTCTTATGGGTTATTAGTATACCTTTTATACTTTGCACAATATGTTTTTCAATTGTGTAATACTTGTAACTGAATCATGTATTTGCATAGAAACACCATTCCAAATAAGAAATATATTTACGCATTCATTATCAGAAAACGTACTTAAGAAACACTTATATTCAAAATATTTGGGAAAGTAAGTTTGGGACTAGGACTCTCCACCCAACCGTATATTGTTGTATCTAGTTCTACGTTGCAGCTATCACCCCTAAGCTAAAATCTAGATATTGAGATGGTTCTCTCTAGGGATTGAACACCAACTATTGGTTGAATCAGAGACTCCAAAGACTCTCCCGACTCCACCCACCAATGAAATAACAATAAAAAATTTCCACAGGGAATCGATAGGCCTACTTCCTCCACCCTTTAGTTTTTCAATAACTAATAAACTCCATGGAATCCATAGGCTTCACCTCCACCCTGAAACATATAAAAAAGTGGTTCAACCCATTAATGGGAATCCATAACCCACTGCCACACCAGAAAAACAAGCAAAGGAGATCCCAAAAATTCCTACCTAGGAATCCAAGAGCTCAATCTCTACCCTTAGCTATTAAGGGACTCTAAAGAACACCATCTCCACCCTCATCCCACCCGGGCATCCTGAGATTTACCCTCACCTGGAGAAATTTCCTCCCAACTCTTGTTGCTCAATCGAAATATGAGTAGCTTATATGAGAGTTGTCGAATGCCCAAAACCTCTCCACGCTACTATAAAATGTCTTCAATGCCACCAAACTAGATATATGTCGGTTTCTTTTCCTTTGTTGCCCCAAGGAATGTGCTATACCCAACCAATCTCACTCATGATGGTGTTGTTCTCAGTGATTGAGTCTGCTACTAAATTCTTGTTGTTCTAAGTGATCATTCTCTTTCTCTTCCACTGTCTCCTTTATTGTTCCCCTCTCTTCACTTCTCGTCCATAATGGTTCTTCACATGGCGTCTGACAAGCGGTGCAAGGTTTTCTTAGTATGTCAGGTTGTGCCACGTCTCCCCACTCTCTAGTCTGCTAACTGTCGTTCAATTGCCCACTCTTGCTTGCGTGACCGTGCATACTCCCTCCATGACGCTATCATCCTCTTTAATTTTATGTCCTCCTTTGCTTGCATTTTCCTGTAAGGAAACATGGTCACTATACTCTTTGTGCAACATCCTCTTTAATGGCATGCTCAAATGCAGTTAGAATGCACACCTACCAACCTCCTTGGTTGTCATAGCAATTAAATCTCCAACAATTAGCTTCCTTAGTCTCTGGAATCTATGTCCCATACTCAGTCCCTAATTCTTTATGAAATTATTTACATTGCAAAAATGAGGTTAAGTGATAAGGGATGTCACATGGATCTCCTTAAATATACACCTTACTCAGGAGTAAATATGGTAGTGAAGTTTGTAAAAATGATGCAAATAAGGGAGTGTTGTATGTGAAAAAGGGAGTCTAGCATTGTTTAGAGATGAGAAAATCTAGACTTAATAATATCATTATCTTGATTTGAGGTCCAACTTAGTAAAGTACTTGGTATCATATCGCAAACAAGTAGGCCATTAATCACGGGAACAATGTATCTATTCTTGAGGATGATATTATTTAGGGCTCCATAGTTATACACATTCTCCAAGTTCCATAATTCTTAGTCACTATAAGGAGAGGTGACTCAAAAGGTGAGGTCAAACTACCCAATGTTCCAATAGTTGCTATAATTATTTCTTCACTCCATCTACTTCTAGTACATGCCTTTGTATATCCCCTTGTTTAGTAGTGAGGACTTGGCAATAACCATATCTCATGCTTCACTTTCCTCTTCAATGGTAACCATTTAATCTCTTAGAATAATTCTCGATATTCCTACAAGAACTCTTGCAAATCATGTTTTTTCACTTTAGTATATCTTACTAGAAAATATTTTATAGTTACCGAGCCTTTTAGATTTCATCTCAAGAAGAGCAATATAAGCTTTCTACTTACACTAATTAGTTTCTTAGATTTATTAGCACTTATTAAAGTGATCATAGATTTACCTTTGTGTGCATCGATGATGAAAGATTTTTCAACCTTCATGAAGTGGTACTGGTTTTCTCTCCTCGTGAGGGTTCCATACCGTATGTATATGTAGGGGCTTTAAAACACATCACACACATTAGTGGTACTCTATATACCTCCACTTTATCAATATAATGAGAAAATTTGAATTTACGTTGCTAACCAACATTGATATTTGCATCGTTATTTACCCATCCCAATGGGCATGGATAAGAATCATTATGAACTTCTAATCCAAGCTTACTTACTATTTTTACCTGCCATCATTATGTAAAAACAAGTAAACCAAAGTTGCCATGGGCGAGTCCGCGGGGTCGTGTAACTCGTCGGGACATGTGAGGTTCCTCCCAAAGTCGCAGAACCCACTTCAGTGCATTCACAAATGTCAGCATCAATGTCGCAACCTATACGACGATAAGGTGAAGTAGTGGGTAGGTAGCAGTCACATCTAGCAATCGAAACCAACCCAGCAAGCACTAGGAAATAGTTCTCCTTCCTTTCTTGCTCTCCACGCCAGTGATTCTAGTCAACACCTTGGAAGCGAGGAACGCGACCCTATAAATCAATCCATGCCTTCTGAAACAAAAATAATTCAACAATGGGATTGACCGCACAAACCTTAGAGGCGGCGACACACTATCTCAATGGATTTGGAGCACAGAAGCCGAGAAGTGCTTCGGCCTGCGAGGATGATGCAAAGGAGGGATCCAGCGTTGGTATTTTCTGTAGAACTGTTCTGGCCAGATTGCTATTCGGGTGTCTGATTGACGAACTGCCTGCCAAAATTGACTGTGGAGAGACGGTAGAAGAACCCATAATAGCTGCTCAACAACACTTCCGTCAGCCTCAACACCTATTACATAATTAGATCTGGTATAGCCAAAATCTCTGCCCTTGGCACTGCTGTTACTCTCATAAACAACAAACTAAAACTGATTATATAAGTTTCTCAATCAGTTTAGATGAGATCTGCTTGTTATGTCTGTTTGTATCAAACGGCGTTTGAAGAGCCGATTTATAAAGTTGATCAAATATTATTGTAGCTGCCTTCCTGAAGAGTATATTGTAATAGTGTAGTTAAGTATTAGATATTTGTGTTGTTTTGTGGGGTATATTAAATATTTTCAGATGAATTCTGGTAAAGATTTATTTGCAACATCTTAAGGGGTTTTCACAGTGTTGAAAATCACTTAATAGAGTTGAGAGTTAGCAAAAATGATTTTACATAGCTTTGATGATTTATTAGAAGTTTTGATTTTTTATTTTTTTATTTATTGGAATTATAATTTTTAATTCTGCAATCTTTTTAACAGTGCAATCTGCAAACTTCAAGCGTTAGGAGATTTTTTTACATTAATGAATCTAATTTATACGTTTAAAAAACTGTTTAAACTACTAAAATTTAAAATTTTGCCAAAATTTTATCACCAAATTCCAAAATTTTGCCAAAATCCTATCACCAAATTCCAAAAATAAAAGTAAAGGTGAAATGACGAAAACTGATTAGAATCCTCAAATTACTTTGAAGTCAAATTGGTTTGATTTGTGAAAAGTTTTGCTATGAGCAGTGTAATCATTAGTTTAGTTTTTTTTGCCAAATACAATTATATAATTTTTTTGGTTATATTGTGTAGTTGTTTAAAACATGTTTTTGAATGTATAGATGGATTTAGTTTTTTGAAAATCAGAGGTATTGATTTCTACAAATCACACAATTTTTTGCTACATTGTGTATTTTAATTATTTAAAACAAGTTTTTGAATGTATAGATGGATGCACTTTGGGAGGCATTGATTTCTACAAATTACAACTGAAAATTAATATTTCAAAACAAAAAAGTCTAAGTTTCAAAACAAAAACTCTAATGGTTAAACTAGTGTGTGTGTGCATATATATATAATACTTAATTTTGAACTATATATAAAAGTAAATATTTGATATTTATAATTTCAATTTCTAAATATTAGAGTCCACGGTTGATATTTATAATTTCAATTTCTAAATATTAGAGTCCATGGAGTCTTGGTTAGATGGTGATCAGGTGCTCTGTTAAGGCACTCCTTGATGTGAAGTTGAAGTCACCGGTTCAATAAAAGCTCCTTGATGTGAAGTCACTGATTCAATTCCCTGCCCCGATTGGGTGATATATTGGACATGATGAAGGGGTGATATATGAGACATGATGAAGATGTAGTCCTGCCAAGCTTACAAAAAAAATTCTAAATATTATAGATTATTTTGTGATTAATAAAAGACATTGAGTGGTTTAGTGAACTTTTTTTTCTCCAATTATATTAATTGGCATGTTTGTGACATTTATGAATTAGTTTTTTTTTCAAAAGAGAAAAACAAATACCATTCATTATTTATATTAAATAGGAGGTACATGGTCTTGTTTTTGTGATCTATGAGCTCAATTACATCCTCCGCCATTGCAAAAATATGACCCAGAAAAAGCACAGAAGGGCGCCTAGGAACCAAAAAAATTAAAAAATTTATCAAAATGACATTGAGTAGATAAAATTGATGGACCAACACTATACAAAGGGACATACCCAAGAGGCCAATGACAAAAAACTAAAGTCAATGTGAAAAAAGCCAGAAAGGATAAACCATAAAAAAAAATTCCAAAAGGTCCGACTCAAAAGCCAGACAGTGGTAAAACAGAGTGATAAGGAAGGCATGAATCAAAATTGAAAATATCCCACTCCACACACAAAACCAATAACCAAATGTTCAAAGTGCATCAACCTCAGGAGGAGAGTAACTCCACACTTGGAGAGGGCATCTTCCTCAGAGTTCTACCCTCGATAAACATGTTGGAAGGAGATCTAAGAGAACGAGGGAAGCAATGACTTGATATTCTCCATCTAGTTAAATAATGAAGGAACCTCAAGATAATTTCTCCTCTGAATCCATTGGATGATATATTTTGAATCACCAACAACCAAAATATTCTCTAATGCTAACCAAACGACACATTAGATCACCCCCGAAAGGGCCACCATTTCATCCCTACAGTTGGATCCAGGACTAGGACCACCATACCAAAAGAATTGAAAGGTTTAGGCTAGCCCACGGACAAAGCTCCATAAAAATTTCCATTAGGAAATGAACCTCCTAGATCAACACAGGAAACAAAGTGTTGGCATGGCGGAGGATGCCATGGGCCAATCTCTTGGAAGTATGCAATAATGTTGAGACTAGAGACCAACACATCCGAGGATTTATTCTTGAAAATTCTTATGTTCCGAGAGCGCCAGATATCCCAAAGTGTGTACAACAGAACAACCCTATAATCCCTCTTTCTTGTGGCCCAAGAAACAAGGCATGAAAGGATTGGAGAGTGATCCATCTAGGCATTAACCTTTAATAATTTGGAAACTCCCTCCCTAGTGGCAACCACATAAGGACAATTCAAAAATAGGTGAACATTGTCTTTGACAGCCGACCTACAAAGTGGACATCTCCTATGACTTTGAAAGTCACTTTTCACCAAATTTTCCCAAGATAGAATTTGATTGTGAAGAGTCAGCCAGGTGAAGCAATTGGGTTTGAGTGGAACATCCCACTTCCACATGAGAGTTATCCAATCTACAAAGGGGCCAGGTTGGTTATTCATAGAGATATGAGAATAGACTTCTTTTGCAAAAATGGACCATGCAACAACATGGCCACCCCACACCAACCTATCATGCTTATGAGATAGTGATATTTCAACCTCACATAGAATATTTTGATAGAGTTCCCATTCGACCTCGAATTCCTATGGGATACCAATCTCCCAGGAGTATGGCCATATAGTTGAAGTAAATAGAGAGAATCTACCAATGTGGAGATTGGCAAGGGTACATAATCCTTGCAAATTAAGAAAATGAATAACAAAAGATGGAAGGATATGGTTCTCATGCATTGCCTTAATTGCATCCAATCCAATTAGAACTTTCTCTCCACTATCAACCTGCCAACATAAATTTCCACATAGCCAGGGTTTAGAAATCATCAAGCTTCGCTAGATTTGGGATGCTTTTCTATTTGAGGGGGCCCCAATTGCAATCCAATCCTATAGATCTGTATGTTGTATATACTTTCCAAATATTATATCATGCCAAATGCCATTCTCATTGAAGACCTGCCACAAATTTTTGGATAGTAGTGCTAGTTTGAAGCTCCTGGAGTTCCAAATACCCTACCTGCCCATCTGAACCAACCTAGTGATTGAATCAAGTTGAATAAGATGGATATTATTAAAATTACCAATGCCAGACCAAATAAATTTACTAATGATTTCATCAATTATGTTAATGATGACGCAAGGAAGGTGGAACGAATGCATCCAAAAGACACATATTCCTTGCAACATAGCCTTAACCAATGCTACCTTGGCTCCAAGTGTGAGCCATTTGGGATCCTAGTGAGTTAGTTTTTTTTCAAATTTTTTAATGAGCCAAAACCAATCTGGATTCTTGTCATGGAAAATTTTAGGGCGGCTAATATTCGCAAGTGGGCTAATTTTCCATGCTTTTTTCAAAAACAAGATCGCCAATTTCCATTTTTTCTAAAAATGATTCACCCAAATTTTGTAGTATAAAATTATTTTACCTTAAAGATCGCTTAATTTGTATAGACACTATATATAAAATCAACATAAATTTAAATATTTTTACAAATATATCTCTTAATATTTTATAGTTTTTATATTAGGGACTAGTAAGATTTGTCGAGGTTTCTAAACTTTAAGATAAATTTCTATCCTCAAAATTTTCCATTCTCGTATTTCGTGGGTTTAAAAAAAAATCTCAAATAATTAAACCCTCTAGACAACTGTATAATTTTAACCCCAAAACAAGAAGAAATATGTTGAATAACCTTTAAATCCCATTCATCAAAAATGACCTACGACTTGTCTTTGTTGATGATGAGACCAAAGGCTTTGGCAAATTTTCAGAATACTTGGAAAAAAGTCTCCCATTCTGAAATTTTGCCTTCTCCATAATAGAGAACGTCGTCCACAAACATGAGGTGAGTTATAGAAGTGTTCCTTTAAACCCTACATTCAGAAATTGCACCAACCTCCTTCTCAACTCTAATTCCTTTGCTAAGAGCATTGATGACTAGGATAAAGAGGAGAGGGGAAAGAGCACATCCTTGGAGTCAGTCCCCTAGAAATTCAAAAAAACTTGGTAGTCTCTTCATTGATTAAGACAACCATAGATTTTGAATATACACAGACCATTATCCATTTGACATGTCTGCGAGGAAATCCGATTTTGTGGAGGATCATTCGAAGAAAGTCCCAGTCTACCCTGTTAGAAGCCCTAACGAGATTGTTTTTCATGAGACATGCTTTCAACTTCTTGGATTTAATTGTGTGTATGCACTCTTTGGCGATTTCCACAACATCCTAGTTTTTTCTATTGGATAGGAATCCAAATTCCTTCGGAGTGATGTGCTGTGAAAAAATATTTTTAACTCTTTTGGATGAGATTTTAGAAATCGTTTTATAAATAGAGTTGCATAGAGATATAGGCCTATAATTAGAAAATAGTAGATAATTTTACTTTTTGAGAATGCGAGTAAGGAAAGTTGAATTGGTAACACCTAATATGTGGGTGGAATAGTGAGATTCTTCCACAATTTGCAGCAAATACAAGCCCATAAGATCAAAGAAAAAGAGAAAAAGCTAGACCAACCATCCATTGGGCCTCGGGCTCTTATCCTTCGCCATATCCTTCAAATTTTGTAAGAGTTCTTCCTCTGAGATTGGCTTATGGAACAAGAAGCAGATTTTTTGAAGGGTTCCTAGGCATCTTGGCGATTAGCATGGACTCGAGGATGATTACCACTAACAGGGTGCCATCCAGACTCAACCAGTACTATAACCAACGATTCAAGGCTATAATGAAACTTAAGAAGACTTGCTTTGCACAACAAAACATATAGATATACTAAATAAACTCCTGAGTAACATCAGGATGTGCATCATTAAGGGCTCAAAGATGTCCCCCATATGAGATCCTAGATCATGAAAATAAGGAAGGAGGAAAATCCTTAGCATGATCAAATTGTAACATCAGCCATGTCAATGCAAGTTATCATCAATGTAGCCATCATGTTGTAACAAGAAGAATTTATCTTCTAAATATTACTATAGTCAAATCAAGCTTCTTATGGGTTATTACTATGCCTTTTATACTTTGCACAATATGTTTTTCAATTGTGTAATACTTGTAATTCTATAATGTATTTTCATAAAAACACCATTCCAAATGAGAAATACATTGACACGTTCATTATCAAAAAACTTACTTAAGAAACACTTATATTATAAATCTTTGGGAAACTAACTTTGGGAATAGGACTCTCCACCCAACCGTATATTGTTGTATCTAGTTCTATGTTGCAACTATCACCCCTGAGCTAAAATCCAGATACTGAGATGGCTCTCTCTAGGAATTGAACACCAACTTTTGGTTGAATCAGAGACTCCAAAGACTCTCCCACCTACACCCACCAACCAAATAACAACAAAAAATTTCCATAGGGAATCAATAGGCCTAATTCCTCCACCCTTTAGTTTTTCAATAACTACTAAACTCCATAGAATCCATATGCTTCACCTCCACCCTGAAACATATAAGACAATGGTTCAACCCATTAAAGGGAATCCATAACCCACTACCACACCAGAAAAAAGGCAAAGGAGATCCCAAAAATTCCTACCTAGGAATCCAAGAGCTAAATCTCTACCCTCGGCTATTAAGGGACTCTAAATAACACCATCTACACCCTCATCCCCCCTAGGCATCCTGAGATTTACCCTCATTCAGAGAAAGTTCCTCCCAACTCCTCTTGCTCAATCGAAAAATGAGTAGCTTCTATGAGAGTTTTCAAATGCCCAAAACCTCTCGACGCTACTGTAAAATGTCTTCAATGCCACCAAACTAGATATATGTTGGTTTTTTTTCTTTTTTGCCCCAAGGAATGTGCTATTCACCACCGATATCACTCATGATGGTGTTGTTATGAGTGATTGATTTTGCTACTAGATTCTTGTTGTTCTGAGTGATCATTCTCTCTCTCTTCGATTGTCTCCATTATCGTTCCCCTCTCTTCACTTCTTGTCCACAATGGTTCTTCACCTGTCGTCCGACAAGCAGTGCAAGTTCTTCTTAGTCTGTTAGGTTGTGCCACGTCTCCTCGCTCCTTATTCTGCTGACTGTCGTTGAATTTTCCACTCTTGCTTGCATGACCCGTGCATACTCCCTCCATGATGCTATCATCCTCTTTAATGTTATGTCCTCCTTTGCTTGCATTTTCCTCCAAGGAAACATGGCCACTATACTCTTTGTACAACATCCTCTTTAATGGCATGCTCAAATGCAGTTAGAATGAACATCTACCGGCATCCTTAGCTGTCATAGCAATTAAATCTCCAACAATTACCTTCCTTAGTCTCTAGAATCTATGTCCCATACTCAGTTCCTAATTCTTCATGAAATTATTTACATTACAAAAATGAGGTTAAGTGATAGGAATGTCACATGGATCTCATTAAAAATACACCTTACTAAGGGAGTAAATATGGTAGTGAATTTTGCAAAAATCATGCAAATAAGGGAGTGTGGTAGGTGAAAAAGGGAGTCTAGAATTGTTAAAAGATGAGAAAATCTAGGCTTAATAATATCATTATCTTGATTTGAGATCCAATTTAGTAAAGTACTTGGTATCATATCGCAAACAAGCAGGTTGTTAATCATGGGAAGAGTGTATCTATTCTTGAGGATGGTTTTTTTTAGGGTTCCATAGATATACACATTCTCCAAGTTCCACTATTCTTAGTCACTATAAGGAGAGGTGACTCAAAAGGTGAAGTCAAACTACTCAATGTTCCAATAGTTGCTATAATATTTCTTCATTTCATCTACTTCTAGTACATGCCTTTGTATATCCCCTTTTTTTAGTAGTGAGGACTTGGCAATAACCATATCTCATGCTTCATTGCCCTCTTAAGTGGTAACCATTTAATCTCTTAGAAGAATTCTCAATATGCCTACAAGAACTCCTGCAAATCATGTTTTTTCACTTTAGTATATCTCACTAGAGAATGTTTTATATTTACCAAGCCTTTTGGATTTCATCTCAATAAGAGAAATATAAGCTTCCTACTTGAACTAATTAGTTTCTTAAATTTATTAGCACTTATTGAACTGATCATGGATTTACCTTTGTGTGCATTGATTTTTCATCCTTGATCAAGTGGTATTAGTTTTCTCTCCTCATGAAGGTTCCATACCATATGTATATGTAGGGGCTTTAACACACAACATCACACACATTAGTGGTACTTTATATACCTCCACTTTATCAATATAATTTGCACTTATAGAAAAAATGTATTTATGTTGCTAACCAACATTGATCTTTGCATCCTTATTTACCCATCCCAATGGGCATGGATAAGAATGATTATGAACTTCTAATCCAGGCTTACTTACTAGATCTATGTTATGAGGTTAGCCAATGAATCAAAATCAAACAAAGCACTCATCTTTATCTTCTTGACCTAGATTTTGATATCAAAGAATTTATTCATCTCCTTCTCTTCCTTAGGATAGAGGCTACTCGATTTCATCTCCTTCTACACTTCACTGTAAGGTTTACATAGTATTTTCATCTACATTTTAGTTGTTGTCTATATGATTGCTTGAATTAAGACGGTCTAAATCAATCTTAACTATGGATCTACCAAGAGCCAGGAGGGATCAAATGTCTTGATATGCAAACCTCTTTTAGAGTAAAAAGAGAATTGACCCCTAATGATCTAACCTAATTATTTAATAAAATTATTTTTAAATGTTTACAGCCATTAATCTTTTAAAATTTTACTTAATAAAATGTATCTAAATTTTCATACATCCAAATATACATAGTTTTTCTTGTTCTATATTATTTTTGTTACAACTATTTTATTATTTAAAAAATATATGTTTTTTTGGTATATATTATTTATGTTACAACTGTTGTTTTATTATTCATGAGTATTATTTCTTAATATATAAAAAATTAAATTAATAATGAGATTTTTTAATTCTCATTTCTTAAATAACACTAAATTTACCTTTCATTAGTTATATGTATTAGTTTGTAACTACATACATCTTTTGGATTTTTTTTCTTGTTGAAGGTAAGATGTTGTCTCTACATTAAAAAATATAAAATTTTTATTTTTAATTTGAACTTGACATGTACAATGAAAAAATTTAAAATATTAAAATGGTGACTTCATTTGTGTGGTCAAAATTCTCATTGACAAGTTCCTCTGCATCTCTCATTTCCTCATCATTTCCAGGTACATCCACATCTCTTTCAAGCTGTCTATTTTTCCAGCATTAAGGGATCACTTGTCAAGAATTCTTATGCTTCTTGATGAAAAGAAACATATGAAACATACAATTGAATATGCAAAATCTATTTTTTCTAGTCAACATGACATAAATAGGGGAAAATTTATTAATTGTGCACATTTAAATGGGTCAATGAAAATTGTTTGTATCAAAGTCAAGCATACAAAAGAAATGAGACATGGTGAAGAGAAGCTTCCAACCTTACAAAAAGCCCTAAAAAGGCATAACGTTGAATGTGTGGAATTAATTTTCCCTGATACACATGAGAAGTGCAATGAAAAATCACAGAATTTGGAAAATGTCACGAAGCTTATTTCAAGTTCCATTCATTTAGATCTGAAGTATATGGAAGAAGAAAAGTAGGTGAATGAAGACTTATCAAGAATATATGATTCTTTAGAAGGAAACGATGTTGACAAGGCTATGGAGGACCAAATAGTAGAATTAAAAAAAGAAGAGGACTCTTCAGAAAATGGGTTAGTAGAGGATTCTAGAATCCATATGAGCTACATTATATTCAAACAAGCACTCAAAAAGAGACAGACAATAGCGATATAGAGACAATTTATTCAGAAACAAGAGAAAGCTAGAACTATAGCTTGAGATAGAGTTATGGGAAGAGAAACATTCCAATTGTAAGGATGAGTCAGAGTTCCATGAGTAGTAGTTCACTCAACATAATTCTTCACTACTTATTCTGGAGGAGTTGGAGCTGAGAAAGTTCCTACTATCTCATTAGGTGAAGAAGGCCCACATGAGAAAATCATAAGAGATTCCTCAATGTTATTTTCATTTGACATTCAGTGACTTTGCTCTTTTTTGTCTAGTAGTCTCTTTACCTATGCCCTTAAATTCAATGACTCAAAAAATACAAGACAAAAGACACTTACCTATTGCAATCAGTTGAAAAAAAAAATATTTCTAAAGGGTCACTTGTGGAGAAATCTATTATTTAAAAGATCAGGAAAATAATTTACAAAAGACACTTACCTATTGCAATCAGTTGAAAAAAAAAGGTATTTCTAAAGGGTCACTTTTGGAGGAATCTATTATTTAAAAGATCAGGAAAATAATTTCCTTTCAAAACCAAAATGTACTATCACCAGGGAGGGGAGTTATTACATTTAAAATTTGTTCCCATTCTTGTCACTACAAATTTGATTGTTGCTTTTTATTTGATGGGAAAATAAATGATCTTTAAAAGGCACTAAAGTCTCGAATTATGATCCTTAAAGAAGTCGCTAGATTCCCTGATTAAGAGTTGCTTTTTTCTTCTTACTTTTGGGTCTTGATGATGTTTGTTATTTGACTGAGGTGAGAAGTTCCAAAAAAATGGAATATTGGTTGTTCAAAGTGGAATTATGGAAATATGATTGTAGATAATTTATTAATATAATTAATTAATCATCTCCAAGGGTTAAAAAAGGCCCAAATTTCCCTTATACATAAAATTAACGATTAAGATAACTATATGCTCTATGTTCAAATGAAAGGTGAAAGTGGATTTACCATACTTAAGCTTCTTAGTGGTCTCTTATGAAGTACAACATGTCATGGTGATAAGTTTTTATTCCATTAAATATTACTAGCTGTAAAGCAGGGCCAGAGTTCTAGGAGTAGTATGAGAGGAATTGAACATTGCAAATGTGATAGACGCAAATCATTTCGTGGAAGGGTGAAGTCTACCCAACCTGGTCATAAAAGCCAAGTACATCCTTCACCCAAAAAAAAATAAACATGCAGATTTCGTCATATAGAGGTCTTGAGTACTTTGGCCAAAATGTCTCATCCATTATGAAAAAGCACATGTCACATGCAATCAATAACAAAGAAGTTGTTCCACATCAATTACCCAAAATGAATAGGAAAATCAATTGGAGCCGAGAAAGTTCCTACTACCTCTTCTTTTTTTATATACTATTCTTTCCTATACTACACCCTTACGAGATTTCTTTTACAACATGTAGTACAATTGCTAATTATGATTAAATCAACTAAATTAACCTACCCATACTCACTAAATAATTCATTTGTATAGTAAAGTAGTGGGTAGGTAGCAGTCACATCTAGCGATGGAATTTGGAAGCGAGGAACGCGAGCCACTATAAATCAATCCATGCCGCCTTAAACAAAAATAATTCAACAATGGGATTGACCAGGAGGCGGCGACACACTATCTCAATGGCTTTGGAGCACAGAAGCCGAGAAGTGCTTCGGCCTGCGAGGGTGATGCAAAGGAGGGATCCAGAGTTGGTATTTTCTGTAGAACTGTTCTGGCGAGATTGCTATTCGGGTGTCTGATTGACGAATTGCCTACCAAAATTGACTGTGGAGAGTCGGTAGAAGAACCCATAATAGCTGCTCAACAACACTTCCGTTAGCCTCAACACCTATTACATAATTAGATGTGGTATAGCCCCAATCTCTGCCCTTGGCTACTTCCTGTTTATTGCTGTTACTCTCATAAACAACAAACTAAAACTGATTATATAAGTTTCTTACTCAGTTTAGATGAGATCTGCTTGTTATATCTGTTTGTATCAAACGGCGTTTGAAGAGCCGATTCATAAAGTTGGGCAAATATTATTGTAGCTGCCTTCCTGAAGAGTATATTGAAATAGTGTAGTTAAGTATTAGATATTTCTGCCGTTGTTGGGTATATTTTCAGATTAATTCTGGTAAAGATTTATTTGCAACATCCTAAGGGATTTTCCCAGTATTGAAAATCACTTATAGACTTGAGAGTTGAGCAAACATGATTGTACATAGCTTAGTTTATTTATTAGAAGTTTTGATATTTTGTGCATATTTTCTAGTTAATTGTGCCGGCAAGATTTCTTGGAATTATAGTTTTTAAGTCTGCAAACTTTTTAACGGTTCAATCTGCAAACTTCAAGCGTTAGGAGATTTTTTCACATTAATGAATCTAATTTATACATTTAAGAATACTTTTTAAACCATTAAAATTCAAAATCTTGCCAAAATCCTATCACCAAATTCTAAAAGAAAAGATGAAAAGGATGAAAACTGATTAGAATGGCTTCAAATTATTTTGAACTCAAATTGGTGTGACTTGTGAAAAGTTTTTCTCGGAGCATTCTAACCACTAGTTTTTTATTTTTAAGCATAATACAATTTTTGGCTATATGGTGTATTTTAGTTGTTTAAAACATGTTTTTGAATTTAGAGATAGATTTAGTTCTTTGAAAAACGGAGGCATTGATTTCTACAAAGAACAGCTGAAACTTAATATTTCCAAACATCTTTCTAAATTTCAGAAAAATGGCCAAACAAAAAGTTTAATGGTTGAACTAGTGTGTGTGTGTCTATATATATATATATATATATATATATATATATAACACTTAATTTTGAAGTATATATAAAATTAAATATTTGATATTGATAATTTTAATTTCTAAATATTATAGTCTATGGGGTCTTCGATAGACAGTGATCAGGTGCTTTGTTAAGTCACTCCTTGATATGAAGTCACCAGTTCAATAGGTGCTCTGTTAAGTCACTATTTGATATAAAGTCACTAGTTCAATAAAGGCTCTTTGATGTGAAGTCACCGATTCAATTTCCTCCCCATATTGGGTGATGTCACGCCCCTATACCTTCGGTGTCTTTCAACCACGCTATAGACGAGTGCAACACTACCGTACTTTTTCTTTTTCCAAATACTCAAGTATATAGACTACACCTTTAGCAACACTTGTTATTTATTAACCAAATGTTTTTTCAATATGCAGAAATAAACATAAACATCATTATCAATCCACAAGTACGCCCATACATACAAGGGAGGAGCAACACCCTGTTAATTATGAGTCCGCCCAATAATATGTTTCATAAATATGAAATAATATGTTCCAATCCAGTAGAAGCCACTTCTGCTTCTTGGCAAGACAAGTTAGACTTTTGACCAAGATCTAAGGTTTGTCAACCATCCAACTAGCCTACAAAAATCATTTACAATCATCATATTTCACCTTGGGAATATCCTGCACAAAACTGCCCAAGTGCTGCCGGGTCACCCGGGTCACTCGAATCGTCACTGAAAAATAGTTCAGACCATCCCTAGAGCTCCCTGTGTGTCCAATCCACTTCCCAACTATATGGTTAGATGCAGCCCGTCAATACGCACATTCTACAATTTACGACACTTAATTCCGACTCTCGATGCTCCCGGAATGGCTTCCGAACTGAAATTCAGTTCGTGCAGAGGCGCCCTGTCGTGGGTCACCCGACTCGCCCGACCTGCAGTGTAATATTCCTAATTAGCGATAGCTAATTGGAATACTTGATTTTGTTTAGTTTGTCGTCTATAGTTTGTAAATAAATAAAAAGTGAGTGAAGGGGGTCTAACTCACTTTTGTGAAATAAGACATCCACTTAGTAGCACAACGTTGTGACCTAAGTGGGAGTCAAGGGGGGCCTAACACCACGTAGAGGAGGGGGGCCTACGTACACTCTAGAAGCTTCTGCAAGCTTCTGCGCAGATGAGGATGAGCATGTGGAGGAGAGAGAGGCTACGTTGGGTTTTGGAGGGAAACCAATGTTATAAAAGATGGAGGAGCCTCCTCATTTCATTCATTCTGGAGTTGAGGATTTTTGAGTGAGACATTTGTCTTCTTGAGTACACTGGCTGTTTAGCCTGCCTATAGCACTGTTTAGTGCATTGAGTGTCTCTAGTCAGAGATCTCGCCCTTATCTTCGGGGGACTTCGAGTGCCTGCTCGGGCAAGGTTGGTTTTTCAGCATTTTGTGAACAGTTTTATTGTTTGGGTTTGTTGTGGAGCTGGAGCTCATAGAGACTGTGCAGTCACTGGGAGAGAGGACGCAGTCCATTGTGGAGGTGCCTCGGATTGGGGTTTCTGCAGGTGATTCAGCCGGGATTTTGAGCAGAGGGTCAGTTTTTGCCCATAGGAGGCTTTTGGTGGAGTTTGAGGCAGTGTTTCAGCTATTTCCATTTAGCCTCTACGTAGAGCCTTGGAGGCCAGCGTAATTCACTGAGGAGGCATTCTCTGGTGATTTTCGGGGGTTGGCCATTCTTGGTATGGTTTCTGGATTTTGTCTAGATTGGTGAGTAGAGGAGGATTGCAGATTTTCAGCTCATTTCGGCAAGGGCATTAGCCCCTAGTCTTTAGTTCATTCCAGCAGTAGCAGCTACACGGCAGTTTTTCCAGCAGCTGGGACGCAGTTCAGAGAGCAACCATTTCCTGTATATTCTGAGAGAATTTCTTCACTTGCCTTGAGAAAGATTAGGTGCCATCACTCTAATCACCTATTGTACTTCTTTATATTTCTCAGATTAATAAAATGGCTTAGCATTTCCTCTCCATGTTCCTGGATGAGTTGCCGTATTTTCTTTCTATGCTATTATATGTCTACTGCACTGTTATTTTATATATTCTTGAGCATTCTAGTTCTATACCACTTGGTGTGTTCATCTTTCACTCTTAGACAGAGTCTGGAAAGGGCCAAGTAGCCTCCGGATCTCGTCCTCTTTTCAGAGGCGGAATATCCAGTAAATGCTCTCCCAGTCTATCTCTGGTTGGAGTTTGCCGTGTTTTAGAGATATCCCCAAAACGAGATATTACAGTGGTATCAGAGCATAGTTCTAGCTTAGCCTGTGGTCTATGACATCGGGAAAGAGACCATACAGAGGCAGGAAGAATAGAGACCGTGAGTGTAGGTTGGAGACCACCTACGAAGAGGAACACTGTGCACGGGTAGAGGACACAGATCAGGAGAGAGAGCCTGTGACAGACGCAGAGTAGGAGGAGCTTGTAGTAGATTCAAAGCAGAAAGGGCCGATGGCAGATGACACAGAGGTAAAACAGTTTGGAGAGGCACTCCTCAAGTCGGTGCAGGATTTAGCTAGACAGATTGAGGTGATGGGATAGAGGTTCACAGCTATGGAGGCTAGACAGCGTGAGACTTCGTGGGTTTTCCAGGTAGGAGAGGGATCAGGTACATCTCATCATTTTCCAGAGCATGGTGTTGCTCAGCGTGAGACTCCTCAGCCGATGGCTTCACATGCACCTACCCACTCTACCATGCCCACTTTCTTGGGAGTAGACACTAGGGCAGGAGCCCAGCAGGAGATAGAGGTCGGACACACGGGCGAGTATTTTATAAAGTATCAGGCCTATGGGCAGGAGTTCAGGGATGCTCTCTCATTCCGAGATTTTGTGCATCTCCAGCGGGACAGTAGACCTCACGACCATCATAGAGGGCATCGACATTATCATGATGAAGATTCCCACCGTGCCTCTAGCAGATTTCATTTGCCTACGTTTGATGGATCATCAAACAGTTCGGCAAAGTCTTGGGTGGAGAAGCTGGATATCTATTTCCAGCTTAACCAGATGTCGGAGATGGAGGCCATCAAGGTGGCGAAATTACATTTGGATGGTGAGGCCCAGCACTGGTGGTTCCATGGGATGGTTACACTCGGACACTCTACAATGACGATATATGCCGAGTTTACCAGGAGGTTGATGGAGCGTTTTGACCGGAGGGATCCGGAAGAGTGTTTTGTTGAGCTGACGAAGCTCAAGAAGACAGGGAGCCCAGAGACATACATTGCAAATTTCTTGAGGGTTTCGGTGATGGTGCCAGACCTATCTGCGACACGGATGATCTATATGTTTGTGGAGGGATTGGCAGAGCCACTTCGAGGTCTAGTCAGTTCTACTAGACCAACTACACTCTAGGATGTTATTAGCAGGACCAGGGACTTATAGGATGCATTGCCCAGGACGCAAACACCTTACCCCCAGAGACAGGGTTTCCAGCCCAAGGGGAAGGATGTGAGGATTCCGCCTCCCAAGGGGAATCCAGGACGGGCCCAGACAGATGATGACGTCAAGAGGGAGTTGAAGAAGAAGCAGTTGTGCTTTACTTGTCAGGAGCCGTGGGCATCAGGGCATAGGTGTGCTACTGGCAAAGCACACTTCATTGAGGTCTTCTCCGATGATAGCGGGGAAGAGGATGAGGAGGATGATGAGGAGGTAGGAGATAGTTAGACGGTCCAAGATCAGTTGCCGCCTCCACCTCCAGGGACAGGAGGTGCAGCTTTTGCACCCACAAGAGGGGCCCTTGCATCTTTGCGAGGAGTTCCTAATTATTTTACGCTGCGTGTACGAGGGACAGTACATGGTCAGCGAGTATCAGTCCTGGTTGACAGTGGGACAACCCACAACTTCATTGATGTGCAGATGGTTGAGTGGAGGGGTATACCGACCGAGAGTTTTGACGGGTTTTCAGTCTTGGTCCCAAGAGCCCAGATGATGCAGTGTGCCTAGTATGTTCTAGAGTTGGCGGTGACGATGGGTACCTACACCATGACCGATCACTTTTTCGTGGTCAACATACCAGATACCAATGTGGTGTTGGGTGTTCAGTGGTTGATTACTCCGGGGAAGGTCACCACAGATTGGGAGGCCTTAGAGATGGAGTGGGATGATAAGAAGACCGGGAAGCATGAGAAGATCCGCAGGATGCATACTTACCCACCTCAGACAGTTTCGGCACACCGGATGGAGGCAGACTTCCGGAAGGGAGACATAGAGTGGGTGGTTGAGCTACGGGCTTCAGAGGCAGAGACTGCCAGTCGAGCAGTTCATCCAGATATACAGGCCATCCTTGATAGGCATGAGGTAGTGTTTGGGGATATACCACCAGGTCGGCCACCAGATCGAGGGTTTAAGCACACCATTGAGCTTGAACAGGGTATTCAGGCGGTGATCACTACCCCCTATAGGCATCCCAAAGCCTATCGGGATGAGATTGAGCGGGCCATCCAAGAGTTGTTGGCTCTTGGACACATCAGACTGAGCATGAGTCCGTTTGCTTCCTCTGTAGTGCTGGTGAAGAAGAAGGACGACACCTTGAGGATGTGAATTGACTACAGGGCCCTGAACAAGAAGACACTGAAGAATAGGTACCCTATACCCAGGATCGATGAGCTAATGGATGAGCTGAGAGGAGCTAAGTTCTTCTCAAAGATTGATTTGAGATCAAGGTACCACCAGATTCGCATGAGGGAACAGGGTATTCCCAAGACCGCCTTCAGGTGTCATTATGGGCACTTTGAGTTTTTGGTTATGCCTTTTGGGCTGACCAATGCACCAACCACCTTTCAGTCTTGCATGAACCATATCTTCCGCAGTCATCTGAGGAAGTTTGTATTGTTTTTCTTCGATGACATACTCATATATAGCAGGACTTGGGAGGAGCATCTCTAGCATATAGAGGCAGTACTACACATCTTGGAAGAGCAACAGTTCTATGCTAAGCTCTCCAAGTGTGAGTTTGGGATGACAGATATGTTATATTTGGGTCACATTATTGGAGTGGACGGAGCGAGGGTCCACGAGGAGAATATTAGAGCCATCAGAGATTGGCCGGAACCGAAGAATGTGACAGAACTTCGAGGGTTCATTGGGATATGTACCTATTACAGGAAGTTCGTCAGAGGATTCTCACAGCTTGTTGCACCCCTTACAGATTTGACGAAGAAGGGGGCATTCAGTTGGTCAGATACAATGCAGCGAGCCTTTGATAGGCTCAAGGAGGTGATGAGTAGCTGCCTCGTGCTTGCATTGCCGGATTTTACGCAGCCATTTGTCTTGGAGTGTGATGCATCAGGAGAGGGGATCGACGCAGTATTGATGCAGGGGGGACACCCTATAGCGTTTGAGAGCCGGAAACTCCTTCCGCATGAGAGGTTGTATCCTATATACGACAAGGAGATGTTGGCCATCATGCATGCTTTGGCCAAATTCCGGCAGTATCTAGTAGGGAACAGATTCAGGGTGAGGATTGACCACAACAACCTCAGGTTCTTTCTAGAGCAGAAGCAGCTATAGGAGAGGTAGCAGAAGTGGATCAGTAAGATCCAAGCATATGACTTTGACATTGAGTATGTCAAGGGTAAGAATAACGTGGTAGCAAATGCCCTTTCACATAGAACAGCCACGTTATCTCTTATGAGCTTGGATACAGATTGGAGGGCTCGACTTTTGGTTGAGTACTCCAAGGATATATTTGCGTGTGAAGTGCTGGATGGACAGGTGGCGAATGACAGGTACAGGGTGGTTGATGAGATCATCTATTACAGGGACATGATCTTCTTGACTGAGGGATCTCAGCTTAAGAAGAAGATACTCCAGGCATCACATGATTCTTCATTGGCAGGCCATCAGGGGTTTACCAAAACCTACAGAGCCATTAGAGAGAGGTTCTCATGGAAGGGCCTCAAGGAGGACGTACTCCAGCATGCCAGGGAATGCGATATTTGTCAGAGGAATAAGGGGGAGATGAGCCATCCCGCAGGATTGTTGCAACCTCTTCCCATTCCGGAGGGAAAATGGGAGAGCATTTCGATGGACTTCATCACAGGGTTGCCCATGGTGCAGGGCAAGGATTGTATCTTTGTCGTCGTTGATCGATTGACAAAGTATGCACACTTTTTCACCATATCCACACATTACACAGTAGCACAGGTGGTCGAGATGTTCTTCAGAGAGATTTTCAGGTTGCATGGTCTTCCTAAGACCATCATCAGTGACAGGGACAACCGTTTCATGGGCGGATTTTGGCAGGAGATTTTCCGACTAGTGGGGACGGATTTGACACCGAGTACCAGTTACCACCCACAGATGGATGGATAGACGGAGATAGTTAACAAGTGGCTGGAGGGCTACTTGCGTAACTATGTTAGTGGGTAATAACGAGCAGGGTTGAGATCGTTGCATTTGGGGGAGTACTGCTACAACTCGACACATCACATGTCTATTGGTATGTCACCATTTTATGCTTTGTATGGGTACCATCCTTTTATCTTTTGCTAATGTGATGTTCGGTGCTAGCAAGGCTCCTAGAGCCAAGATTTGGATCCAAGAGAGTCAGGACATCCTCCGAGCTCTTAAGGACAATATGGCTACAGCACAAAACCAACAGAAGTTGTATGCCGACAGAGATCGGGTGGAGAGACAATTTGAGGTATGGGACTTGGTCTACCTACGGTTATAGCCATACCGATAGTCATCGCTGAAGCAGAAGGGAGCTGAGAAGCTCAAGCCTCGCTTTTACAGGCCATACAGGGTGATACGCAGGATTGGGCAAGTTGCATATGAGTTGGAGCTGCCCCAAGGCAGCAAGATCCACAACATTTTCCATGTATCATGCCTAAAGAAGGCGCTGGGACAGCAGGTGATAGTGACAGAGGAGCTACCACCTACAGAGGATGAGGGGCACTTGGTATTGCAGCCGGAGGCCATTATTGATACCAGGGAGAGGTGGTTACGGAGCAGGATGGTCCGGGAATTCTTGTTGAGGTGGAAGAATTTGCTGGATGAGGATGCCACTTGGGAGAGCGAGAAGATTTTGCAGCATCCATCACTTCAGTTGCTTGAGGACAAGCAACATTTTGCCGGGGGAGACTATAATATTCCTAATTAGCGACAGCTAATTGGAATATTCGATTTTGTTTAGTTTGCCGTCTATAGTTTGTAAATAAATAAAAAGTGAGTGAAGGGGGTCTAACTCACTTTTGTGAAATAAGACATCCACCTAGTAGCACAACGTTGTGACTTAAGTGGGAGTCAAGGGGGGCCTAACACCACGTAGAGGAGGGGGGCCTACGTACACTCTAGAATCTTCTACAAGCTTCTGCGCAGATTAGGATGAGCATGTGGAAGAGAGAGAGACTACATTGGGTTTTGGAGGGAAACCAACGTTATAAAAGATGGAGGAGACTCCTCATTTCATTCATTCTGGAGTTGAGGATTTTTTAGTGAGACATTTGTCTTCTTGAGCACGTTGGCTGTTTAGCCTGTCTGTAGCACTGTTTAGTGCATTGAGTGTCTCCGGTTGGAGATCTCGCCCTTAGCCCCAGGAGACTTCGAGTGCCTGCTTGGGCAAGGTTTGTTTTTCAGCATTTTGTGAGTAGTTTTATTGTATGGGTTTGTTGTGGAGCTGGAGCTCATAGAGACAGCGCAATCACTAGGAGAGAGGACGCAGTCCATTGTGGAGGTGCCTCGGATTGGGGTTTCTGCAGGTGATTCAGTCGGGATTTTGAGCAGAGGGTCAGCCTTTGCCCATAGGAGGCTTTTGGTGGAGTTTGAGGCAGTGTTTCAGCTATTTCCATTTAGCCTCTGCACAGAGCCTTGGAGGCCAGCGTAATTCACTAAGGAGGCATTCTCTGGTGATTTTCAGGGGTTGGCCATTCTTGGTATGGTTTCTGAATTTTGTTCGGATTGGTGAGTAGAGGAGGATTGCATATTTTCAACTCATTCCGGCAAGGGGATCAGCCCCTAGTCTTCAGTTCATTCCAACAGTAGCAGCTACATGGCAGTTTTCCAGCAGCTAGGACGCAGTTCAGAGAGCAGCCATTTCCTGTATATTCTGAGAGCATTTCTTCACTTGCCTTGAGCAATATTAGGTGCCATCACTCTGATCACCTATTGTACTTCATTATATTTCTCAGATTAATAAAATGGCTTAGCATTTCCTCTCGATGTTCCTGGATGAGTTTCGGTATTTTCTTTCTATGCTATTATATGTCTAATGCACTGTTATTTTATATATTCTTGAGCACTCTGGTTCTATACCACTTGGTGTGTTCATCTTTCACTCTTAGAAAGAGTCTGGAAAGGGCCAGCTAGCCTTCGGATCTCATCCTCTTTTCAGAGGCGGAATATCCAGTAAATGCCCTCCCAGTCCATCTCTGGTTGGAGTTTGTCGTGTTTTAAAGATATCCCCTAAACGAGATATTACATGCAGTGCAGACGCCCTCGTGCGCTGCCTAACTCGCCCGACCTGCCGTGCTACAGATGCCTTCCTGTGCCGCCCAACTCGCCCTCGCCTTCCTTCTGTTGTTCGCAGTGTCACTCCACCAACGAGCTATTGGAAGCTCATGGTCTCCAACGCTTGTTCTCTGACTGTTCTTCGATGATCGAATGATGATTTCCACCATCAGCACGCTCTTATATATATGCGTGTCAAGTGTGGCGTGGGGGTGTCGCGGGTTACTTTAGTGGACCCGAGCCAACCCACAGATGGCCTCCGCTCAACTAGTTTGCACAAGGTGTAGTGTTGGTCGCGCCCCTGCATGTCGGCTAGTGCGACACACCCACTATAATGCGCCCGCATGCCCGTTGCCACACGCAAGCACCCGCACCCTTGTCGTCGCACGCCCATGCCCGTGCCCATGTCGTCACACGCTCGCGCCCATGCCCATGTCATCGCTCGGCGCCCGAACTCTGTCAAATGCCCCAGTGGACGTGCTTGTAGTGGTAAACACGCCACATGAAGTGTGGGCCTTACATACTCCCCCACTTAAAATATGACTATCGACCCCAATAGTGCTGTTATCAACCTAGTAATTTCTAAAGATTGCGGGATTTTGATTTTTAGTTTTAAGAAAACTAGGGGCAACCACAGACCTACTTTGGAAATCTAGGATCTAGCCTTCCTAAATTTCAAAGAGGGCTCTCTCTTTATGATTTAACTTTGTTTTTGTTTAATGTTTTAGGCTAGTTATGATAGTTCAATTTGGTTTTGGTTTTGAAATGTTTGGTGGAAAATAAGATTACTTGAAGACAAATTAAAGAGGGATTTACTAATCCATTGGGCTATGGAGTCAAAGTCTAGCAAGCAGAACTAGAAGGCAAGGCCAAGAGGATGCTAATGTATTCAGGGCAAGGTAGATAACCCTCAGAGATTTGGATAGATTGTTTTGATGAGATGGTTTGCTTCGGGATAAAGGGCAATGAAGAATCCTTTGATCTGGAAAAAAGAGAGGAAGGAGGCAGGGGTCAAATGAGACTAGGAGCAATTAAGAATTCCTAAATCTGGAAATCAACAGAAAAAATTTAAATGATTAAGTAGTTAAGACATGGAGTTCTAACACTAGTCCTGAAGTAATACTCCTAATTAATCATTAAGATTGAACAACATATATGAAATGAATGGAACTCAGAAAGTAAACAATGACAAGATAGATGCACTTTACTCTTCAAATTATCGCATGAATCATGAATTATGAAGTCCAATTGGCAATTGTCTAGACTGCTGCTTTAAAATCAACACATGTGAGCCTCCAACGTACCAGCAAAAATGTCTATAATGTTCTTAGCAATTTTATTCCACACTAAACACATCATATACTGAAGTATTTATACAAATGTTTATTAAAAATATCCTAGAGAAATCTAGGAATAACTCTAGGAAATAAAAAATATCTTTACACATTAAGAGGGACAGTTGCTTAACAACTTAGCAAGCTGTCCTCTTATCTAGAAAATATAGAGCTACATTATCTGTAAAAAACTTGTTTGTTTGAATAGCTGTCCATGCTTGCTGGCATTTTGAAAATATTTTTTGGAAGATGACTTGACTGATACTCTTTCCACTTATACTCTTTGACTTTGTTCTTCATCTCTAATACTCTTTCACGCTGTTTATTTACTAATTCACTGCTGTAAAAAAGGAAATTACAGTAGTCAAATCAGCTAGCTATTATTTTTATTTCTGATACACTTTAACTCTGGCCGTTCACTCTGCTATTTTTTAATCTGATGTTTTGACTTCTAACTGTTGTAAAAAGAGAATTTTCAGCAGTAAAAAACCAAAACCAAATAATGTTTTATTTTTTTTCCTTTCAAACTGACTGCTTCATTTTCACTTTCTTCACTGTTTGCTTCTTGGCTGCTATAATAGTTCTGTAAAAGTTTTCCATTGTTCAGCATTTGGTATCTTCATACTTTTCAACTTTCTGTAGTTCTCATCTGCTTCAGTGTACTTAGCAAAGTTTGGCTTAATCACAAATAAGTGTTTGATTTCATTCTGAAGGAAGAACAAATCTTCAAGGTATTGAAGAACTATTTTCCCTGTTGGAGATCCCTGTGGAAATTGCTTATTAATTTGTTCTTTGGCATGGTCTCTGATCTTCTTGTCATATTATTTCTAGTCCATTAACTTTTCATTGAATACATGTATGTCTAGAATGCCTGCTTGCCTTAGCATAGCATACTTTGCTAAAAACTTGGTAATGGAAAAATTCATAGCATCACATTTTTCTTTCAAGTTATTCATCAGAGTCTTCTTTGTCAATACATTTTTTATTTGCAATATAGTCTCTGTCCTGTCCTGTATCTTCAATTCCTCTAGCTCAGTCTTGTTCTTACTGTTTAAGAAGGTAATTAGCTTTAGTGCCTGTGCTAGTTTGTCTGCTAATCCTTCTGTTGTTCTTTGTATTTCACCTTGAGCTATTAGAAGGAGGTCCCTTTTTTCATATATTATCTGAATTGATGGCCATTGAAGATGTATGGCCTTAATAATGTTGGTCCGTAGGTGATTTCTTATGTAAGAAATCTGTGTGGTAAAGCTCAAATCCTTCTGAATATTTTTGACTTGTTCTTCAAGTCTTTTGGCTTTTTGTTCACAATTATTGGCATTAATCAATGCTGCTTTGTTTGATACCTCCATATTTTGAATCTTTTTCTTCAAGTTATTAATTTCATGTGTTTTCAATGTCATTTCTTCCATTGCTTTGACGATTTTCCCTGCATCATTTGTTTGTTGCACCTATGATGTTGAAGATTCAGTATGGGAAGTAGTAGCTGATTGCATTGACACTGCAGTTGCCAGTGGCTCTTTGGGTGCTAACTTTTCTCCCAATGTAGAAGGAATAGCAGCTGTAATAATAGGGATAACTGTGGGAATGGTAGAAGCATCATTTTACTTCACAATTTCTTTTTCTTTCATCAATATATCCAATTGGCTTTCCATGTCCTTGATTTTTGCAGTAAGTTTTATAATCAACTGCATCATGTCTTCTTTCTTTTTTTGTTCCTGAAGTATTTCCTTGCTATGTGGGTGCTCACTTTGAGGAAGTTTTAATTGTTTCTTCAAAGCAACAATATCATCATTTTTCTTTTTGATTAATACGTCAGCAGCTTTTTCATTAGATGGGTCCACTCCTATTTGTAGAATCAAATCTTCTAAGGCTTTGATTCTATGCATATAAGGAGCCCCTATCAAGTTTCATCTGATATTGGAAGTTGATAATAGTATTTTGCAAATTTGTTACGCTCATGGCTTTTGTTACCACAGTGGAATATAGCATCTCTGTGCTATGCCTATGAAATTCTATCTGATCCAACTCATGTACCTTTTGAGTATCTACTTCAAATTCCATTTTCTTGTAATCAACCACTATTTTAGGCATTGAAGTAGTAGGTTGTAAATATGACATGATCATTTTATTTGAAGAATAATCAAATGCTGAAAGCAATCTATCCTGGTTTCTTGGCTTTTGCTTGAGAAATTGGGAATAGATCTCACTTTTAATTTCCTCATTTCTTTGTTTAATCTGTTTATATAGATCCTTAATATCCAAATCTTTTTCTTCTGCTATTTGAGAAGAAGAAGTTTCCATATTCACCTGTAGTTCAATTACATGGGTCTCCTTTCCTTTGGATGTTGCTCGTTCTCTTTCAATTTCTGTCAAAGTCTCCTTTATTATTGTAGTTGTCTCATCATTACTGACCTTTGGTTCATCTTCAACTTCAATAATTTTTTCTTTGCCAATAGAACCAAATATTAGTCTTTTATTGTAGATGATTTTGAATTTTGTATCTGAAGTGGTTTCTGCTGTATAGGTACCCTCATCTCTGCTTCTTTTGTTTGACGACTCTGGCTGTTTAGAAGTTACTACAGTAAGTGTGGTATCCACTTTTTCTGTTGGCTGTGTATTTGCAGTTAGAAAAACCATGTATTTTCTTCCCATTTCGCCTGATTAGAAATTTTTTCAATATCAGGTTTTGACTCATGTACAAAAGGAGGTAGTTTACACTTTACTCTTATGCTGCTTAAAAGACCTTGGGGGTCATAATTCCAAGGAAAACTTACTTGAAATTTATGCTCTCATAACTTATTTTCTATCTCTTTTTCAACATCCTTGTTATTTACTATAGATGGACCAATTTGATATTTTAGTTTAAATTGGGTCTTCTTTTTGGATGCCATGAAATTGATGGCGTCAGCATTCAAAACCTGCCTTAAATATTCTAGAGAAAAGACTCTGAGAGTCAAAAACTTAGGTAACTTATAGGGAAGAAAATTGGTTCCAAATATTCTTAATTCAGTGTGCTTCTCATATAAGCACCAATCTCCCATTTTACACTGTTCTGACAACTGTAATATCATTTTCATTTCCTCATTTATTCTGGGTTGTTTTGACTTATGAAGTAAATTCATTGCTGGCCTGATAAATAAATCTGTGAAATCTATATAGTTATATTCATTTCCTTCCTTTCTCAATAATGATGTCCATAAAACAACTGATAGAGGTTGGCCCTCTACATTCATCTTCTGCAGTGCTATAGGAAAATGATCTTCTTGTGAAAAAAAGAAAAAATGGAATAAATAGGAAGAATAACTAAATACCCCTTCAGTGGGTAGCTTTTTCAATTGATGGTGCATGGAATCAGCAATAAATCTGGAAAAATCAAAGATCACAACAGGGGATAAAGTGGATAAAAATCCAAGGATGGACTCATCAGTAAACTCATCATTGAAGTATCCTAAGATGAAGGATAAAATTGAAATAACATGTCTAGGACCCTATGAAAACTTGGAAGTGGAATATGGAGGATTCAACTTTGGGATATTTGCATGGCTAGGCATGAAGTTTTGAAAAATCATGAATCTTTTAGGGAAATCTAACCCTAAAATATAATTGAGTCAATGCTTCAATGGATAATGGGACTGCCCTAGGGTCAAATTGTAACTGCAACATGTCATTGATTGACTCAGTATTGATATAAAAAAGGATTTTCCTGTCATTATTCACAATTGATCTTTGATCTGAGACATAATACTTTTGGCATAGTCTTATCAGGTCTTGACCAGAATGAGTTACTAGGACTATATATTTAGGTAATTTTGTATCCCAGAGAGGCATTTCTTCTTTGTCTAAAAAATTCTCATAACACCAATTGTGTACTTCTAATAGATTGAATTCTACTAGAGGGTCTAAAATTTTGTAATCCAAGTCAACTAAAGAGATAACTTCTTCATTGGACAATGGAGGTTGAAGAGGATTTACAGTGACAGTGGTCTTAGCAGAAATAACAGGAGTAGACTTTGGAACTTTTGCTACTTCAGTTTTAGGAGGTTTTGACCCTCTAGGCCTAACAGGATTGGATCCTCTAGCCTTGGGTGTGAATTGTTTTTTTGTCATTTTAAATTAACTACAACAAGATTATACAGTTTGCTATAGTGGATTTTTATTCAACAGAGGGTAATTGAGCAATTTTATGGGCAAGGATGATAGCAGTGGGGAATTCAATGCTCAATTAGGGTTTTTAGGACACAGGTAATAGCTTAAGACAGAAAACGTACGTTTTTTGAATGATTGAGACTGTAAAAGGGGTTTAAGGTTTTCAATGGGTTTAAAAAATATTTCTTATCCATGGAATTTATCTTCAAAGGGTTTGGACTGATAATTTTAGCTTCAAAATGAGTTTCTATGCAAATGGAAATTTCTGGGAAAAAAATTGCGAGGGTTTGCGCTCTTTTTCCAAGGTTTTGAACACAACATATGGGCAATTTTACTCTTTAATTCTTAACTGGTTCGATTGGAGGTCGAAAATGTGAAATTGCAAGCCAAATTTAGGAAAATACCTGATTTGCAGGTATATTAATTCTGTGAGAAGGGTCTCAGCAACTTTGATGGTTCTTGCAACGCTGGTGCAGAGAAATGGCTTCGAATGGTCTTCAAATAGGGGAACAACGGTTGAAATCGGGTTTACAATGGGAATAATTCAAGAATTTTGAGCAAAATGGGATTTTGCACAGTCGGGCGGGTTTTTTAATAGTTGGGACACGCACAATAACGTAAATAAACATTATAACAAAGCTTTCAACTTTGTTATTTATCTTTAGAAACTGTCATAAATGCGAGTGGAATTAATGGCGGGAGCGGTTTTCATTTTGCAAATGTGAAAACCATAAGTGGGTTTCGCGTTCAATTTGGGTGGTAAACGGTTTTTCCCAAAATGAATGTGATCGTATGAGGAAATGACACGTCATAGGAGGTGGTAAGAGAGAAACTGCACATTTTGCGCTCGTTTGGGCATTTTGGTGGTCGAATGGTTTGGGAGCGCAAAACTAATCGTCGCCTGTTGGATATGATAAGAGGGAGCGAATGGTCAGGATGCATTTGGAAGTTGCGGTTGGATGAAGGGTGAGACCAGGTGGCTTTATATAAGTGCGGGCAGTGAAATAAAACTTTTATAATATATGAATTTATAATGAAAGTTTATTCAAATGGTAATGATTATATGCGGTGTATATGGTTTACAAAGGGTTTGAATGAGCGGTTATATATATCAAAGGTTTATATACATGGTGAAATGTGCGTTAGGCTGGGAAATATATGTTTAACCTTGGTCAAGCTTATGTATAAAACATGAGGTTTCATACATCGGGAAAGGTAAAAATGCTTAGGATAAATGATCTTAGGCTTTTAACCTTAGGTTAAAAAAGTGCGAGAAATGGTATTAAGTAATTATAAAGGCGCAGATGATCAACCCTTATAAAACTTAGGGTAGAATGATATAATGGGGGAAATATTTTGTGCTTTAGACATATACAAACATGCCTAAAGTCTTTTTGTGTTTTTATTTTTATTATATAGTTATAGACTATGGAAATGTCTATCACTATAGAGGGCGGGATATTTACATATGGTTAGTTTTATTCCAAAGGGGATGTAATTGGGGGCTTTTATTTAAACATGTGGGTAATTAACTTTGGCAAAAAGCTTATATTAGTGGGTTTTTTCGGAATATTTAAATACAAGGAGTTATATTAATAGGATAAGGTATTTTTATAAGGAATTAATAATTAAGTTAGAATTTAATATGACATAGGACAATGAAAAACACCAAAATATATTCATATGACTAAGTAAAGTGATAATGTAAAAAGAAAAGCTTTATCATTTGTAATTTGACCAATTTGACCTAGAATATAATATTTTTGGAGGGTTTTTATGTTTTTATAAATGAAGGAAATTAATCAAAGGGGATTTTATTTTTTCATTAAGTAAAAAAGGTCTTTACTTATGAACTTGAAGTGCAAATGGATGAATGTAGGGTTAATGATGACAATTAGGGATTAACATAGAAATTCAAAACTTTTAACTTAACAGTCATTGAGCCTTGGGTCCAGTCCCAATAGAAGTTAGAGAAATGCTATGAGCCTCTTTGACTGAAATTCTAGAATGCAGAATAACTATAGGGGAGGGGAAATTAGTGATTTTTTCCTGGTGAAAAGTATTTACATGATTCTCCCACTTATTTCTTCCTACCCAACTTTTAATCTAACATTTTTTCTTCCATTTTGCAAGTGCATTTGAGGTAGAAACCTTAAACATTTTATTCTTTTGAAAGAAATAAAAACTATCTAAATCTACCTTATATCATCCGAGGGCTCAGATTAAACTGATGAGCACCTCTTTATTCTCTACCTATCTACTAATTAGTCAGGATTAAACTGTCTGACTAATTTTTATTCACTATTATACAACAATAAAATTGAAATATGACAAGTTAAGATTAAGCAGTTCAACTCATCATGGATTATGGCATTTATTGACACTTTGCCATAATCATCAGTAAAAAGTAGTGGCATTTGAACTTGCACACTTTCATGTTTTATTTCTTTTTCTTTGGAGTATATTATTTTTCCTAAGTCCTTTGATCTTTTTTTGAGGACTTTTACCCTCTTTTTGATTTTCTATTTTTTATTTTTTACAAATTATGGGAAAACAAGTTGCAGAAAGCAAGTTATGTACATATTTTTACAAGAATATCATAATTCAATTCCAAATTATGAATCTTATACTTATAGGACCCTAACATCGGCTTCACATGGGGATGGCATTTCCTGGTGAAATGTCAAGAACTCTAAGATCAATAGCCTTCCATTTTGACCATGATGATCCTGTAATTGTCTTCTGTTTTCTGTAAAAACTCATACTGATGACATTTTACTCTTCAAAGCTTAGGGCCTTCACTCCGGGCTCCAACTTTGGAAAGAAAACATCCAATCCAATTTACAAACTGCAATGGATATTTACAATGATATAAAAGGAAATTAGGACTAACTATTAGTTAACTCAGAAGAATAAGTGTTTTAGCATTCTACCATTCACTGGTCCTTATGGAATGTCAATTCCATCCAAATTTCTGATAAAAAATGCATTGTTACCTCTGTACCCATAAATGACATAAGGCCCTTTCCATAGAAAGCCAAACTTTCCATGTTTTCCTTTTTCCTCTCTCTTGGAATCCCATTTTAACACTTTATCTCCTATGGCAAAGTCATCTTCTTTAGCTCTTTTATCAAAGATTTTTCTTGATTTTATCTTGAATGACTTGAGATTTTTCATATACTTCTTCCCTAGTATGTTGCAGATGAATAGTCTGATTTATCCTTCTCTGTATATCATTGAGTTCTACTTGTGATTTTTGAATAATTTTCATTACCGGAACACCTAAAGATGATGGGAAAACTGCATCCATCCCATATACAATATGGTAAGGAGATGTTCCAATTGAATTCTTGGTAGTAAGTCTATCTGCCCATAAGGCATAGAATAAATTTTTATTCCAAGTTTTCTTATTTTCTTCAAGTATTTTTTTGATAATATTCACAAGGCTTTTATTGGAAGATTCAACTAGGCCATTACCTTGAGGATAATAAGTAGTAGAGTGGCCTAGGGTAATATGATACTTGTGACAAAAGGAAATTATTTTCTTAGAATTAAATGCAGCTGCATTATCAGTAATAATTTTCTGTGGGCATCCAAATCTAGATAAAATATTTTTTTCTAGGAAAGATATAATGACTGAGTCAGTGGCTTGTCTAGTTGGGATGACTTCAATCCACTTGGTGAAATAATCTGTGGTAATCAATATCCATTTGTGTTGGCCAAAGGATGGAGGGTGAATTTATCTAATGAAGTCTAAGCCCCATTATTGAAAATACATCTCAGTAGAAATTGGTTTGAGTGGTAAAGGTAACAACTTCCTTTTTCCTTCAAAAATATGACATTTGTGACATGAAGTAACAAATTTTTTCACATAAGCAAATAAGGTAGGCCAGTAGAAACCAGCTCTAAGAATCTTATATGCTATACTTTTCCAGTATAAGTGTCCACAATCACCTGCATGAAATTCTCCAAGAATTTTGTCAGCTTCTTATTTCAGTAAACAATTAAGTAAAATTCCACTTTGCTCTTTCCAATAAAGCATATTATCTAGAATACAATATCTCATTGCTTTAAGTTTGATGAATCTAGCTTTATTTATAGTTAATCCAGGAGGAGCTTGTAAATTTTTAAGTACAAAGATAGTATCTGAGTACCATGGTGAGTCTAGAAAGGCTTCACTGATCGATGGAGTCGCCATCTCTTCCTGGTCATCAACCTGGGCAATAAAATTTATATCTAAAGCATTACAATTGGATTTAGCCATTAACCTGGCTAAACCTTGTCCTTTTATGAGCTTGGTTGGTTTAATCTCTATGTCATATTCAAGGATAGTGGCAATCCACTTTCCTCTTCTTCCATCTGGCCCATCCCGTGTAAGAATATATTTGACTACGGTATTGGGGACATAGGAAATAATGTGGGAGTAAAGAATATACACTATGAATTCTTTTATGGCTTTAACCAAGGCTAAAGCTTGTTTTTCCATTATGTTATATCTCAAAGGTGCATCTCTAAGGGTTTTACTGAAAAATGCTATAGGCTGCTCAAAACCTTGGTCATTTTTCTGTAGTAGAACTGCAGCTATGGTATGTTCTGAGGCAAATGAAAATATTATGAAATATTTCTTGAAGTCTGGGCTGATTAGGACTGGTGTTTTTGTTAAAGCATGTTTAATATATTTGAATGATTGTTTTGCTTCAACTGTCCATTTTAAAACAGAGTCCATTTTTAACATGTTGTTCAATTCTTTGATGATTTCTGCTAGATTACAAATAAATCTCCTTAAAAAGTTAATTTTACCTAAAAAAGCTTGTAATTCCTTAATGTTCCTAGGTGGTTGAATTTGCAATATGGATTCTATCCTTGCGGGATCTATCCTAATACCTTCTTTTGAGATTATGTGTCCAAGTAATTTTCCTTCTTCTAGTCCAAAAAGAGTTTTCTTAAGATTTAATGATATACTATATTTTCTACACTTAATGAAAACTTGTCTCAAATGATCCAAATGTTCATTATCTGACTTAGAAAAAATAGTAATATCATCTAAATAAATAACCAAAAATTCATGTATTTCTTTAGCAAAGGCTATGTCCATAGCCCTTTGAAAAGTAGCTCCAACATTCATCAAACCAAAAGGCATTTTCACATACATGAAAGTGCCCCAGGGAGTGGTAAAAGTTGTTTTAGGTTGATCTTCTTGTTGAACAAGTATATGGTTATATCCTGAGAAACCATCTAATAAAAAAATCCTGGAAGATCCAAATACCCTTTGTAAAATATGATCCATCTTGGGTAAAGGGTAATTGTCTTTCAATGATACTTTATTGAGATTTCTAAAATCTACACGTATTTTGATTTCACCAGTTTTCTTTGTTGTAGATACTAAGTTAGAAACCCAATCAGAATATCTGATTGGTGTAATGATTTGTGCATCATACATGTGTTTAACTTCTTTTTCAATCAATGGTAATAGGACAGGATTAATCCTCCTCAATTTTTGTCTAAATAGTTTATGATTATCTTTTATAGGAAACTTGCGTTGAATGATGTTGGTGTCATATGCTTTTAAATCCTCATAACTCCACGCAAAAACATCTTGGTATTCCTTTAAAAGTTCAATATATTTTTCTTTTTCTTGAGGGGGTAAATTTTTTGACAATTTAATCATTTTTGGTTTTGTGTCTGTCCCAATATTACATTCTTCTATGTCAGACTTGACTGGTTCCATTTTAGGCTTTTTGGGCACATCATTGGAATCAAACAAGTCCTCTAAAGGAGTCAAACCCTTAGGTAAAAAATTATCTTTTAAATCTAACATTTTAATTTCATCTTCAATTATTTCCTCTATATCTACCTTCTCTAAGTTATCTATGTCAAATTGAGTAAATATAGTGGGTTTGGTAAGTTTATGTGCATCTATGTTATTTATTTTACAATTAACATCTAAATCTATGTTACATTATGAATCTAAATTACCATCTGTGTCTATCATACAATTTTGAAATTCATCCTCACTATTCAAAAAATGGTAAATCTGTTCATCTTCAAAGAAAATCTGCTAGTATTTGACATTATCAGGGACAATGGGTCTATATTTAACTTCAGCAGTATATCTATGTGTTGGTTGAAAAGGTAAGTTACATGTGCTAGCAAAAGTTGCTAGGCAATGTGCTTGCAAATTTTGTTTTCTTGGAATAGTAGCAAACTTACATTCTAGTAAATCATTAAATAAATCAACTTCTACATCTCTATATCTGGCTAATCTAGGATTATGAATAGAATAATCTCCATTTACTTGTTTAATGATTAACTCCGAATCTCCCATAATCAAAATTCTTTGACCTCCTAAATTTCTGATGATTTGAAGGCCTAAGATAAGTGCCTCATACTCTGCCATGTTGTTGGTGCATTTAAAGTTGAGTCTAAATGCATGTCCTTCCGAATGACTGGTCTCAATGTTTGTGATCCACACTCTAGCTGTTGCTCCTAACTTATTCACTGAACCATCAAATTTTAAATGCCAAAGGGCTTGATGGAAAATATTATCATTGTTTGGTTTAGGTTTTATTTCAATTAATTCAGTTTGGATCTTATTATTATCAGAGTTACATAAAATGAAAGAGTCAAGATCAGTTGGTGTTGAGTAAATTGGGTAATTGATTGATCTCTCAACACTGCTAACCATGTATTTCATTAGAGTTTCTCTGTAAAGTTTCTTAGGTTGTCCAAACATTGTTATGGTGGCATAGCTCAATGTCTAACTGTAGAGATCCCTGCAACTTAGCTCCCCATGAGCGAGAAAGAATCATACCATACTTTGGTGGGATATCAGCTACTACAATATCCATGACCATACTTTTACCGGGATATTGAACCAAATTGACACATAAGCCTTTTATCAATCCTATGCATTTGAATTTGCTTGAATCAAAAAAGAATAAATATTTATAAGGCCTTGTTATTTCTAAATTCAGAGTTTCCATGATAGCTTTTGGCATTAAGTTGTGAGAAGATCCTAAATCTAATATTGCATTATGTAGAATTTGATCGTGAATAGTAAGACTTATATAGAAGGGAGGAACTGGTCCATTTGAATGTTTACCATTAACATCAAGACCAAAAATTAATTCAGGCTGATCATCATTTAAATTAATATAATCTTCACCAAATTTCATATTCAAAGTTTCAGTAATTGTCGATTTATACACATCATTCTTTACCAATTTTGTCAAAGGAATTGGTATCTTTAACTTTTCTATTTCAGTTTGAATATTAAATGCTGGTTGAGATTTACTAATCTGAATTAGTTCATCTTTTGTGACAGTTATCTGGGTGGGTTTTTCAGGTATTTCAGCAGATGTATTCTTATCTTGAGTTGTCCTATTGTTCTCTGTTTGAGTTTCTTGATTCTTGCTGTCTTTAGTTCTCTTTTCAGGCACAGATTTAGGGGTAGCAGGAGTTTTTTCAGACTTTGAACTTTCAACAGAAGGTTTATTGTTAACATTTTTGGGATTTGTTGACTTAGAATCAGTGGGATTCTTCTTAGGATCAGGAATTGTTGATTTTGCTGAATTAGGGGCTTTGGTAGTGTTTGTATTTTGAGTATTACTAGAATATTGGGCCACTTCTTCAGTGATGTCAACAATTTTTGGACTTGGCATTTTTTTAGGACTGGGAGGATTGAAATTTTTCTTGTTTTCTCTTGGGAGAATTTGCAAAATCTTGGTTTTTGGAGCTTCTACATTCTTTTTGGTTTGATTTTGAGAATTTTTTTTTGTATAAGGCTCTGTGTTTTTTATGTTTCTAAGGTTATACTGACTGTGAATTTCATTAATGGCGAAGTCATAACCTTTTTTGAAATCAAAGAATTCACTAGATTATATTTTGAGTTTTTGAAGCTCAAAAAGTTCTTGATCCTTCCGAGTGAGGAAAATAGTATTTTCTTCATCTATCCCCATTACTATATTGATGTCATCCTCATCTTCATCATTATTTTGAGAACTTTCAACATAGTTCTCTTGGAATGGGGGCTAATGTTTTGATCTGGAGAAGTTTCTTTACCTTTTCCAGGATTATTGTTTTTTCTGTAGTTGGGATTTTTGATTTGTGGTTGGTTATCCCATTATGGTTTTTTCTAAATATTGTCTAATATTTCAACTACTCTTTCTAAAGTTTTAGCAAAAAAGTTAAATTTACCATATGAGTTTGTTGTTTCTTCTTTGATTGTGACTCTTCTTTCATTCCTAAGTCTGGCTTTTCTAGCTAGAATATTAATTTATACACTAACAACATCTAATTGCATTTTTTCTAATGTTTCAGCATCTCTTTCTCTTAGTTGGTATGCCATATCTGGATTGAATCCATCAGGGAATTTAAGAAGCACAGAATATGGTGTAGGTTTAAGATCTGTAGAAATTGAATTATAGACACTGTTGTATCTAGTGCAGTAATCCTGAACAGACTCATTTGGAGCTCTTTTTAAAGAATCAAACTCAGATAAAAATTGCAAATGGGTCTTTTTATTTTCCCATTTATTTAGAAATGCTCTATGAAATGCAGCTAAATTATCTATACTACCAGCAACTAAATTTTTAAACCATTTCTTTACTTCCCCAGTTAGAATTTGAGCAAACAACCTCATCTGAACATCTGATTCATCTATTTCATAGATTTCACAATAGTCTATCATTCTGGTAACATGTTGTTGTGTAGTGTATTGTGACAAGCCATCAAATAAAGGTATATTCTTTTGGTAATATTGGGGCATATCATGAAGGTTTTGAGGCAAAAAAAGGGGTGCATATCTAGAAGCCATAGCTTGAATCTTAGCTGAGCTAGGGGGTACACTAGAAATGACAGGAGATGTGTTGGTTATAGTAGCTGATGTGCTGAAAGCTATACTTGAAGAACTTGGAAAAGTGTTTGGTATATATATGGAATTGGATGGAAAAAATGTAGTGCTTATAAAACTAGTGGATGCAATGGATTGAGTGAATGAAGGAAAAACTATCCTAGGCTGTAAAGGCAACTTCAGATAAAAGGTTATGTGGATGAACTTGCAGTGGAATCTAAAAATGAGGTGACAACATACAAAGTTGAATCTAGTGCTAGAATTATTGTTGTATGCAATTGAGAAACTGGAGGCTTAATGTGAGATAATAAATGGGCTAATTTAATAGCTTCATCTATGTCTTTAATTGATGTAACATTAATCCTTTCTACTTGACTTTGAGATTTAGATTTATTTGATTTTCTTTTTGCTGAAATAATATTCTGTTTTGTTTTCAAGAAAGAAGTAAAAACATGATCTATTACAGTATCCTTTAATTTAGTTTCAGATTTAATTCTAAACAATGATTGTTCAAACTTGAAATCAAAATCAATATCAGATAAGCTCACTAATTCTTTGGGTAAAGAACTAGCTTTTCTTAATGGTACTTCAGTTTCTAAATTAACACTTTGTTTTTTATTTTTATTTTTTCCAATCTGTTCCGGGTTATCTATTATAACAACAGGCTTAGGATCCGGATTAGACCTACTATAATAGGCTTTCCTAGAAGCCAGAATGACTGTCTATGAATACCCACAACCCTTAAAAGTAATCTTAAAGTAAAAAGATAGATTAAAGATCTTCCTTTAAGACTAATTTTAAAACTGGAGATTGGTTAGATCCCCAGTATGGTCGCCAGTATGTTATCACCCTAGTAATTTCTAAATATTGTGGGCTTTTGATTTTTAGCTTTAAGAAAACTAGGGGTAACCACAGACCTACTTTGCAAATCTAGGATTTAGCCTTCCTAAATTTCAGAGAGGGTTCTCTCTTTATGATTTAACTTTGTTTTTGTTTAATGTTTTAGGCTAGTTATGATAGTTCAATTTGGTTTTGGTTTTGAAAGGTTTGGTGGAAAATAAAATTACTTGAAGAAAAATTAAAGAGGGATCTACTAATCCATTGGGCTATGGAGTCAAAGTCTAGCAAACAGAACTAGTAGGCAAGGCCAAGAGGATTCTAATGTATTCAAGGCAAGGTAGATAACACTCAGAGATTTGGATAGATTTTTTTGATGAGATGGATTGCTTCAGGATAAAGGGAAATGAAGAATCCTTTGATCCGGAAAAAAGAGAGGAAGGAGGCAAGGGTCAAACGGGACTAGGAGCAATTAAGAATTCCTAAATCCGGAAATTAGCATAAAATTTTTAAATGATTAAGTAGTTAAGACAGGGAGTTCTAACACTAGTCCTGAAGTAATACTCCTAATTAATCATTAATATTGACAACCTATATGAAATGGATGGAACTCAGAAAGTAAACAATGACAAGATAGATGCACTTTACTCTTCAAATTATCACATGAATCCTGAATTATGAAGTCCAATTGGCAATTGTCTAGACTGCTGCTTTGAAATCAACACATGTGAGCCTCCAACGTACCAGAAAAAATGTCTATAATGTTCTTAGCAATTTTATTCCACACTAAACACATCATAAACTGAAGTATTTATACAAATGTTTATTAAAAATATCCTAGAGAAATCTAGGAATAACTCTAGGAAATAAAAAATATCTTTACACATTAAGAGGGATAGCTGCTTAACAACTTATCAAGCTGTCCTCTTATCTAGAAAATATAGAGCTAAATTATCTAACAAAACCTTGTTTGTTTGAATAGATGTCCATGCTTGCTGGCATTTTGAAAATATCTTTTGGAAGATGACTTGACTGATACTCTTTCCACTTATACTCTTTGAATTTTTTCTTCATCTCTGATACTCTTTCACGCTGTTTATTTACTAATTCACTGCTGTAAAAAAGGAAATTACAGCAGTCAAATCAACTAGCTGTTATTTTTATTTCTGATACACTTTAATTCTAGCTTTTCACTCTGCTATTTTTTAACCTGATGTTTTGACTTCTAACTACTGTAAAAATATAATTTTCAGCAGTGAAAAACTAAAATCAAATACTTTTTTATTTGTTTCCCTTTCAAACTAACTGCTTCATTTGCACTTTCTTCACTTTTTGCTTCTTGGCTGCTATAATAGATCTGTAAAAGTTTGCCAATGTTCAGCATCTGGTATCTTCATAGTTTTCAACTTTTTGTAGTTCTCATCTGCTTCAGTGTACTTAGAAAAATTTGACTTAATCACAAATAAGTGTTTGATTTCATTTTGAAGGAAGAACAAATCTTCAAGGTATCGAAGAACTACTTTCCCTGTTGGAGATCCCTGTGGAAATTGCTTATTATTCTGTTCTTTGGCATGGTCTCTGATCTTCTTGTCATATTATTTTTGGTCCATTAACTTGTCATTGAATACATGTATGTCTGGAATGTCTGCTTGCCTTATCGTAGTATACTTTGCTAAAAACTTGGTAATGGAAAAATTCATAGCATCACATTTTTCTTTCAAGTTATTCATCAGAGTCTTCTTTGTCAATACCTTTTTTATTTGCAATATAGTCTCTGTCCTGTCCTGTATCTTCAATTCCTCTAGCTCAGTCTTGTTCTTACTGTTTAAGAAGGTAATTAGCTTTAGTGTCTATGCTGGTTTGTCTGCTAATTCTTCTGTTGTTCTTCGTATTTCACCTTGATCTGCTAGAAGGAGGTCCCTTTGTTCATATATTACCTGAATTAATGGCCATTGAAGATGTATGTCCTCAATAATGTTGGTCCATAGGTGATTTATTATGTAAGAAATCTATGTGGTAAAGCTCAAATCCTTCTGAAGATTTTTGACTTGCTCTTCAAGTCTTTTGGCTTTTTGTTCATAATTATTGGCATTAATCAATGCTGCTTTGTTTGATACCTCCATATTTTGAATCTTTTTCTTCAAGTTATTAATTTCATGGGTTTTAAATGTCATTTATTCCATTTTTTTGACAATTTTTCCTGCATCATTTGTTTGCTGCACCTGTGATGTTGAAGATTCAGTATGGGAAGTAGTAGCTGATTGCACTGGCACTGCAGTTGCCAGTGGCTCTTTGGGTGCTAAATTTTCTCCCAATGTAGAAGGAATAATAGCTGCAATAATAGGAATAACTGTGGGAATGCTAAAAGCATCATTTTCCTTCACAGTTTCTTTTTCTTTCATCAATATATCCAATTGGCTTTCCATGTCCTTGATTTGAGCAGTAAGCTTTATAATCAACTGCATCATGTCTTCTTTCTCTTTTTGTTCTTGAAGTATTTCCTTGCTCTGTGGGTGCTCACTTTGAGGAAGTTTTAATTGTTTCTTTAAAGCAACAATATCATCATTTTTCTTTTTGATTAATACTTCAGCAACTTGTACATTAGATGGGTCCACTCCTATTTGTAGAATCAAATCTTCTAAGGCTTTGATTCTTAGATCTTTTGCATATAAGGAGCCTTTATCAAGTTTCATCTGATCTTGGAGGTTGATAATAGTATTTTGAAAATTTGTTACACTCATGGATTTTGTTACCACAGTGGAATATAACATCTCTGAGCTATGCCTGTGAAATTCTATCTGATCCAACTCATGTACTTTTTGAGTATCTACTTCAAATTCCATTTTCTTGTAATCAACCATTGTTTTAGGAGTTGAACTAGTAGGTTGTAAATATGACATGATCATTTTATTTGAAGAATAATCAAATGCTGAAAGTAATCTATCCTAGTTTCCTGGCTTCTTCTTGAGAAATTGGGAATAAATCTCACTTTTAATTTCCTCATTTATTTGTTTAATCTGCTTATATCTGTTCTTAATATCCAAATCTTTTTCTTCTGCTGTTTGAGAAGAAGAAGTTTCCATATTCCCCTGTTGTTCAATTACTTGGGTCTCCTTTCCTTTGGATGCTGCTTGTTCTCTTTCAATTTCTGTCAAAGTCTCCTTTATTATTGTAATTTTCTCATCATTACTGACCTCTGGTTCATCTTCAACTTCAATAAGTTTTTCTTTGCCAATAGTACCAAATCTTAGTCTTTTATTGTAGATGAGTTTGAATTTTGTATCTGAAGTGGTTTCTGCTGTATAGGTACCCTCATATCTACTTCTTTTGTTTGAGGACTCAATCTTTTTAGAAGTTACTACAGTAAATGTGGTATCCACTTTTTCTGTTGGCTATGTATTTGCAGTTAGAAAAACCAATGTATTTTCTTCCCATTCTGCTTGATTAGAAAAATTTTCAATATCAGGTTTTGACTCCTGTATAAAAGGAGGTAGTTTACACTTTACTCTTATGCTGCTTAAAAGACCTTGGGGGTCATAATTCCAAGGAAAACTTACTTGGAATTTCAGCTATGATAACTTCTTTTCTATCTCTTTTTCAGCATCCCTGTTATTTACTATGAATGGACCAATTTGATTTTTTAGTTTAAACCGGGTCTTCTTTTTGGATGCCATGAAATTGATGGCATCAACATTCAAAACCTGTCTTCAATATTCTAGAGCAAAGACTCTGAGAGTTAAAAACTTAGGTAACTTATAGGGAAGCAAATTGGTTCCAAATATTCTTAATTCAGTGTGCTTCTCATATAAGTACCAATCTCCCATTTTACACTGTTCTGAAAACTGTAATATTCTTTTCATCTCCTCATTTATTCTGGGTTGTTCTGACTTATGAAGTAAATTCATTGCTGGCCTGATAAACAAATCTGTGAAATCTGTATAGTTATATTCATTTCCTTCCTTTCTCAATAACGATGTCCAGAAAACAACTGATAGAGGCTGGCCCTCTACATTCATCTTCTGCAGTGTTATAGGAAAATGATTTGCTTGTGAAAATAAGAATAAATGGAATAAATAGGAAGAATACCTAAATACCCCTTCAGTGGGTATCTTTGTCAACTGATGGTGCATGGAATCAACAATAAATCTGGCAAAATCAAAGATCACAGCAGGAGGCTCACCAGGGGATAAAGTGGATAAAAATCCAAGGATGGACTCATCAGTAAACTTATCAGTGAAGTATCCTAAGATGAAGGATAACATTGAAATAACATGTTTAGAACCCTCTGGAAACTTGGAAGTGGAATATGGAGGATTCAACTTTGGGATATCCATATGGCTAGGCATGAAGTTCTAGAACATCATGAATCTTTTAGGGAAATCTAACCCTAAATATAATTGAGTCAATGCTTCAATGGATAATGGGACTACCCTAGGGTCAAATTGTAACTGCAACATTTCATTGATTAACTTAGCAGTGATAGAAAAAAGGATTTCCCTGTCATTATTCACAATTGATCTTTAATCTAGGACATAATACTTTTGGCATAGTCTTATCAGGTCTTGACCAGAATGAGTTATTGGGACTATATATTTAGGTAAGTTTGTATCCTAGAGAGGCATTTCTTCTTTGTCTAAAAACTTCTCATAACACCAATTGTGTACTTCTAATAGATTGAATTCTACTAGAGGGTCTACAATTTTGTAATCCAAGTCAACTAAAGGGATAACTTCTTCATTGGACGCTGGAAGTTGAAGAGGATTTACAGTGACAGTGGTCTTAGCAGAAATAACAGGAGTAGACTTTGGAACTTTTGCTGCTTCAGTTTTAGGAGGTTTTGAACCTCCAGGCCTTGGGTGTGAATTGCTTTTTTGTCATTTTAAATTAACTACAACAAGATTATACAGTTTTCTATAGTGGATTTTTCTTCAACAGAGGGTAACTGAGAAATTTTATGGGCAAGGATGATAGCATTGGGGAATTCAATGCTCAATTAGGACTTTTAAGACATAGGTAATAGCTTAAGACAGAAAATGCAGGTTTTATGAATGATTGAGACTGTAAAACGGGTTTAAGGTTTTCAATGGGTTTAAAAAACCTTTCTTAGCCATGGAATTTATCTTCAAAGGGTATGGACTGAGAATTTTAGCTTCAAAATGAGTTTCTATGAAAATGGAAATTTTTGGGAAAAAATTGTGAGGGTTTGCCCTCTTTTTCCAAGGTTTTGAACACAACAGATGGGAAATTTTACTCTTTAATTCTTAACTAGTTCGATTGGAGGTCGGAAATGTGAAATTGCAGGCCAAATTTAGGAAAATACCTTATTTGCAGGTATATTGATGCTCTAAGAAGGGTTTTGACAACTTTGATGGTTCCTGCAACGCTGGTGCATAGAAATGGTTTCGAATGGTCTTCAAATAGGGGAGCAACATTTGAAATCGGGTTTACAATGGGAATAATTCAAGAATGTTGAGCAAAATGGGTTTTTGCACAGTCGGGCGGGTTTTTTAACAGTTGGGACGCACACAATAACGTAAATAAACATTATAACAAAGCTTTCAACTTTGTTATTAATCTTTAGAAACTGTCATAAATGCGAATGGAATTAATGGTGGGAGCGGTTTTCATTTTGAAAATGTGAAAACCATAAGTGGGTTTCACGTTAAATTTGGGTGGTAATTTGTTTTTCCCAAAACGAACGCGATCGTATCAGGAAATGACATGTCATAGGAGGTGGTAAGAGAGAAACCGCCCATTTCGCGCTCGTCTGAGCGTTTTGGTGGTTGATTGGTTTGGAAGCGCGAAACTAATCATCGGCCGTCGGATATGATAAGCGGGACTGAACGGTCATGATGCATTTGGAAGTTGCGGTCGGATGAAGGGTGGGACCAGGTGGCTTTATATATTAAGCACGGGCAGTGAAATAAAATTTTATAATATATGAATTTATAACGAAATTTTATTCAAATGGTAATGCTTATATGCAGTGTATATGGTTTACAAAGGGTTTGAATGAGCGGTTATATATATCAAAGGTTTATATACATGGTGAAATGTGCGTGAGGCTGGGAAATATATGTTTAACCTTGGTCAAGCTTATGCATAAAACGTGAGGTTTCATACATCGGGAAAGGTAAACATGCTTAGGATAAATGATCCTAGGCTTTTAACCTTAAGTTCAAAAAGTGCGGGGAATGGTATTAAGTAATTATAAAGGTGCGGATGATCAACCCTTATAAAACTTAGGGTAGAATGATATAATGGGGGAAATATTTTTCGCTTTAGACATATACAAAATATGCCTAAAGTCTTTTTGTGTTTTTATTTTTATTATATAGTTATATACTATGGAAATGTCTATCACTATAGAGGGCGAGATATTTACATATGGTTAGTTTTATGCCAAAGGGGGTGTAATTGGGGGTTTTTATTTAAACATGTGGGTAATTAACTTTGGCAAAAATCTTATATTAGTGGGTTTTTTGGGAATATTTAAATACAAGGAGTTATATTAATAGGATAAGGTATTTTTAGAAGGAATTAATAATTAAGTTAGAAGTTAATATGACATAGGAAAATGAAAAACACCAAAATATATTCATATGACTTAGTAAAGTGATAATGTAAAAAGCAAAGGTTTATCATTTGTAATTTGACCATTTTGACCTAGAATATAATATTTTTGGAGGGTTTTTATGTTTTTATGAATGAAGGAAATTAATTAAAGGGGATTTTCTTTTTCATTAAGTAAAAAAGGTCTTTACTTATGAACTTGAAGTGCAAATGGATGAATGTAGGGTTAATGATGACAATTAGGGATTAACATAGAAATTCAACACTTTTAACTTAACAGTCATTGAGCCTTGGGTCTGGTCCCAACAGAAGTTAGAGAAATGCTCTGAGCCTCTTTGACTGAAAGTCTGGAATGCAGAATAACTATAAGGGAGGGGAAATTAGTGATTTTTTCCTGGTGAAAAGTATTTACATGATTCTCCCACTTATTTCTTCCTACCCAACTTCTAATCTAACATTTTTTCTTCCATTTTGCAAGTGCATTTGAGTTAGCAACCTTGAACATTTTATTCTTTTGAAAGCAATAAAAACTATCTAAATCTACCTTATATCATCCGATGGCTCAGATTAAGCTGATGAGCACCTCTTTATTCTTTACCTATCTACTAATTAGTCAGGATTAAACTTTCTGACTAATTTTTATTCACTATTCTACAACATTAAAATTGAAACATGACAAGTCAAGATTAAGAAGTTCAACTCATCATGGATTATGACATTTATTAACACTCTGCCATAATCATTAGTAAAAAGTAGTGGCAATTGGACTTGCACACTTTCATGTTTTATTTCTTTTTCTTTGGGGTATATTATTTTTTCTAAGTCCTTTGATATTTATTTTAGGACTTTTACCCTCTTTTTGATTTTCTATTTTTTATTTTTTACAAAATATGGGAAAACAACTTGCATAAAGAAAGGTATGTACATATTTTTACAAGAATATCATAATTCAATTCCAAATTATGAATCCTATACTTATAGGACCCTAACAAGTGCTACCATCGTCGCAAAGTCTCATCACACAATATCGTCGCAACATCATTTCATAAACCAACAAGGTTCATGTCTAACATATCCATGAGATATCTTCTCCATCCGTGATCATCAACACATCTGCTACAATCATCACATGCTACACCATAGCGGGAAGTCAATCTCCTCAACAAGGTCACATGCTGCTGCAACATATATCATGTCAACCCACCACATATCATCAATGTCGTGTGAACTTTTGCATCAAGTACTCCAACCAACTCAACACAACAAAAGCTACTATGCATTCGACATAACTCTGCACACTGCACGCTCTCATAACTCGAACTAGTTGGGTAGCTAATCCAACCATAGCGTCCTCATCATGAGAATTTCCATCCTCATACCATGCGTTAGTTCTTCCTTCTGCAATCTGTCACATCCATCAACTTGATCAAGACTCTATCTCATCCAAAATGCCATGTTTGGGTCCATGAAGTGTATCCATCTCATCCACAACATGCTTTCCATGATGCTAATCCATGTGCTACTTGTATGAAAAGTAGTCTCATCCTCCAAGCATCATCAAAAGTAAGAAGTGTGGCTAAGTCAAGTAGACTCAAGCCCATGTCAAAGTTTATACAAAGGCATCCCCATCGCTACATCTCCATAAAACTCCAAAGTGTCCTGGCTTGATCATCCCCATCAAGTGACTCCTCCTGAAAAAACCCCATAAATGTGCTCCAATGTATGCATCCCATAATGCATCAAAATCAAGACCAATCCTGACCTCAGCTCCTCAATGAGTCAGATACTCCAAGATCACCATAATATGAAGTCTCCAATGAACGCAACTTCATCATGAACTCCCATGCCTCATCATATCCAAAGCGTTGGTAAGCCTACTTTTATTTGCCATGAGTGCCATCACAAGTTCTCACCCTGCAATCATATGAATGTCTCATAGGCTGCTCATCCAACCAATGTCCAAGTTGCTCATAGTGAACAACGTCCCATTAGTCCATCTATAAAATATCTCCATGTAGTCCATGTCCATGAATTTGGCTACCCATGTGTTCATCTAAGTGAACTCAACTCAACTCTCATCATCATCATGTCCATACATATGTCGAGGTGAAGCGCTCTCGGTCATTCCTACCTTCATCCATCCATGAGTACTTCCTTCAAGGCTACTCCCCCACTAAAGGTCTGCCAAGAGGTCCATCTTGGTTGAAGCCATGAAGAAGTCCACTCCACCAATGTGCCCTACCACCAAGGTAATCTATGGGTCATGCTGGCACTTGCCATTCTACGTGGCTAAGCATGACCCTTTCCATCACAAAGGCCATCAAGTTCCACCCTTGTCCAGGGAATTTGAACCATCAAGTGTACGGTCACAAATTGCCCCATCAAGGTTTGTAACATCCCATGTCTCTTGCTCTGTCAATGTTCAAGGTCTCATCATAGGCATCCAAGGAGTAGTCATCCATGGTGTTAGAAAAGAAGCCATCTTCTTTCTCATCCCCATATGCGGTCCATCCTCCTTATGCTTCCATGAAACACGAGTCATATTTCCATGAAGACTCCTCAAGTGAGTGTCCTCCATCCTCATCAATGCCTTTGATGTGTTCGATCCTGGTACCACATGCTCATCAAGTTCCTCCTCGATTACATTTGCAACATCTCCATGTGGTTTGTCCACCAATGCTTGCAACGTGTCTTGTCTTGGTTCAACTTGTGTCACAAGTTCGTCCTTCATCTCTTCCATCATCATGACATCCTCATGAGAATCATCCATCACCGATGCTTGCAATTTTCTTGGTCTTGGTCCAACTTGTTCATCGAGTTCATCCTTGGCATCTTCTACATTTGCAACATCCTTGTGTGGATCAACCTGTAATGCTTGTAATGTGCTTGGTATCGGGTTCAACTTGTTCTACAAGTTCTTCCTTCTCCTCAACTACATTCCCAACATCCTTTGGTTCGGTCATAGTGGACTTCGTGTCACTATACCTCCTTAGAATTCTATGCTTCATCTTCTTAAAATCAAGCTTGACAAGCTTCTCCTGAAGTATGCCTTACTCTTCAGCCAATTCCCTTAGCTCCTTTTCATAACCGTCCAACATCTTCATAAGTCGATTGAATTCATCCCTTTTCGTGTCAGATCTTCCTTCCTTGTGAAATGCAAGAAGGGTCTTCTCCGTCTCATGAAACTCTTCTACCAATTCATCCGTTCTTCTCAAATATTTCACCAGCCTGCTTCCAAAGTCCATCGGAATGAACTCCTCCATTAAGCTTCAATACCCCTTACAACCCTGCAATTGTATTCCTGCTCAATAGTTTAGCTTCGAAACCACCTGCAACCCTGCAACTGTGTTCCTGCTTCTGTACAAAAGCTTCCCAGTAATGGTAGCTTTGATACCACTTGTCACGCCCCTATACCTTCGGTGTCTTTCAACCACGCTATAGATGGGTGTGACACTACCGTACTTTTTATTTTTCCAAATACTCAAATATATAGACTACGCCTTTAGCAATACTTGTTAGTTATTAACCAAATGTTCTTTCAATATGTGGAAATAAACATAAACATCATTATCAATCCACAAGTATACCCATACATACAAGAGAGGGGCAACTCCCTGTTAGTTATGAGTCCGCCCGATAATATGTTTCATAAATATGAAATAATATGTTCCAATCCAGCAAAAGCCACTTCTACTCCTTGGCAAGGCAAGTTACCCTTTTGACCAAGCCCTAAGGCTTTTCAACCATCAAAAATAGCCTACAATAATCATTTACAATCATCATATTTCACCTTGGGAATATCCTGCACAAAACTGCCCAAGTGCTGCCAGGTCACCCGGGTCACTCAAATCGGCACTGCAAAACAGTTCAGACTATCCCTCGAGCTCCTTGTGTGTCCAATCTACTTCCCAACTGTATGGTTAGATGTGGCCCGTCAATACACACATTCTGCAATTTACGGCACTCAATTCTGACTCCCGACGCTCCCGGAATGGCTTCCGAACTGAAGTTCAGTTCGTGGAGAGGTGCCCTGTCGTGGGTCACCTGACTTGCCTGACCTACAGTGCGGACGCCCTCGTGTGTTGCCTGACTCACCCGAATTGCGTGCTGCGGAAGCCCTCATGTGCCACCCGACTCGCCCTCCCCTTCCTTCCGTCGTTCACCGTGTCACTGCACCAACGAGCTGTTGGAAGCTCGTGGCATCCAACGCTTGTTCTCTAACTGTTCTTCAATGATTGAATGATCGAATGATGATTTCCACCATCCGCACACTCTTATATATATGTGTGTGAAGTAAGGCGTGGGGGTGTCGCCGGTCACTTTAGTGGACCCAAGCCGACCCATCGACGCCCTCCGCTCAACCCGTTCGCCCAAGGTGTAGCATCGGTCGCGCCCCTGCACGTCGACCGCTATAATGTTTTAATACCTCGGCTAGTGCGGTGCGCCCGCTATAATGCGCCCGCACGCCCGTCGCCACACGCCCGCACCAACGCCCATGTCATCGCACGCCCGCGCCCACGCCCATGTCGTCGCACGCCCGCTCTCGTGCCCATGTCGTCCCACGTGGCCAAACTCCGTCAAACGCCCCGGTGGACGCACCCGTAGTGGTAAACGCGCCACATGAAGTGTGGGCCTTACAGGTGATATATTGGACATGATGGCGGGGTAATATATTGGACATGATAAAAATTCTAAATATTATAGATTATTTTATGATTAATAAAAGATATTGATTGGTTTAGTGAACATTTTTTTCTCTACTTATATTAATTGGCATGTTTGTGACATTTATGAATTAATTTTTTTTTTTTTCAAAAGAGAAAAACAAATATCATTCATTATTTATATTAAATAGGAGCTACATAGTCTTGTTTTTGTGATCTATGAGCTCAATTACATCCTCTGCCATTGCAAAAATATGACCCAGGAAAAGCACAGAAGGGTGCTTAGGAACTAAAAAAATTCAAAAATGTATCAAAATGACATTGAGTAGATAAAATTGATGGACCAACACTATACAAAGGGACATACCTGAGAGGATGATGACAAAAACTACAGTTAATGTGAAAAGATCCAGAAAGGATAAACCATCAAAAAATATCCAAACAGTCTGACTCAAAAGCCAGACAGTGGTAAAACAGAGTGATAAGGAAGGCATAAATCAAAACTCAAAATACCCACTCCACACACAAAACCAATAACCAAATGTTCAAAGTGCATCAACCCTAGGAGGAGAGTAACTCCACACTTGGAGATGGCATCTTCCTCAGAGTTTTGCCCTCGATAAACATGTTGGAAGGAAATCTAAGAGAATGAGGGAAGCAATGACTTGATATTCTCCATCTAGTTAAATAAAGAAGGAACCTCAAGAGAATTTCTCCTCTAAATCCATTGGATGATATATTTTGAATCACCAATGACCAAAATATTCTCTAACGCTAACCAAACGACACAATGGATCACCCCCCAAAGGGCCACCATTTCATCCCTACAATTGGATTCGGGACCAGGACCACCATACCAAAAGAACTGAAAGGTTAGGCTAGCCCGTGGAAAAAGCTCCATAAAAATTTCCAATAGGAAATGAACCTCCAAGAGCAACACAGGAAACAAAGTGTTGGCATGGTGGAGGATGCCATGGGCCAATCTCTTGGAAGTATGCAATAATGTTGAGACTAGAGACAAACACATCTGAGGATTTATTCTTGAAAATGATTATGTTCCGAGAGTGCCAGATACCCCAAAGTGTGTACAACGGAACAACCCTATAGTCCCTCTTTCTTGTGGCCTAGGAAACAAACACTGTTACCGATGAAATAGGTAACCTGACCTCAAAACGGAAACTCTAGCCCAAAAAGACTCAAAAAACATGAAAAAACACCCCAAAAACAAAAAAAGTGTATTCCAGAACGCACTTGGTTTTTTTTAAGGTCAAATTTCAACATTTTGTAAAATTATGCTGAAAACAAAATTGTTTCTTGAAAAAAAGATTGAAAAAACACCCTCAAAACAAAACCAATTGATGCTGGAATAACAAAAAAAAAAAAATTGTGTCATATTTTTGACATTTTAAAAAATAGAAATAACATTTTTTAATTTTTAAAATTCAAACATTAAAAAAAGCCTAAAATTTAAGAAAAAAATAAATTTAAAAAATAAAAACATTTTAAAGCTTAAAATTTAAAAATATATAGGAATAAAAAAATAAAAATAAAAAACAAAATACAAATTTTAATTCAAACATTAAAAAAAACCTAAAATTTAAGGGTTAAAAATAAAAAATAAAAAAATTAAAGATTAAAATTTCAAAATATATAGAAAAAAATAAAATAAAAATAAAATTAAAAAAAAAAATTATAAAAGAAAGAAATTATAAAAAATAAAATATAGAAATTAAATTTAAAAAAGAAAAGGAAAATGTTTATTAAATTTAAAAAAAAAATTAAATTTAAAGAAATATATTAAATTTTAATAAATTTAAACTAATTAAAAAAAAAACAAAAAAACAAAAACATTATTTAAATTAAAAGTAAAAAAAGAAAAATAAAATACAATAAAAATATTAAATTTAAAAAATATATATTAAAAAAGCAAATAAATTTTAAAAAATAAATTAAATTTAAATTATAAAATTTTATATATATATATATATATATATATATATATATATATATATATATATATATATATATATATATATATGAACTTAAATTAAAAATATACATATTACATTTTATTAAATTAAAAAATAAATAAATAAATAAATGAATAAACAAATAAATTTTGAAATAAAAAATAAAATAAAAAACAAATTAATTTGAAAATATTAAGTTTAATTTAAAAAAAAAAATCTAATTTTAAATACACAATTTTAATTGAAATAAAAAAAATATATAAAAATTTTATGTAATTAAAAAAATAATATTAAAGAAATTAAAAAATTAAAAAAAAATATTAAATTCAAATAAATAAATAAATAAATACAAAATTTATTAAATTTTAAAAAATTAAATGAAAAAACTAAACATAAAATTTAATATTAAAAAAAAATATGAAAAAAAAATCGATTAAATTAAAAAAAATACAAAATTTAATAAAAATTATTAACAAAATTTAGAAAAAAAAATGAATAAAATTAAAAGAAATATTAAAATAAACAAAAAAAAATAAAAACAAATTAAATTTCAAATATAAAAATTAAACCTCTCTCTCTCTCTCTCTCTCTCTCTCTCTATATATATATATATATATATATATATTTTGAATTTAAAAAAAAAAAATCAAATTAAAAATTAAAAAAAGAATTAATATTTTTTTTTTTGGATCGTGGTGGTGTCGCCAATCGGCGTCCTGCCCAGGTGGTGGCAGAGGCCGATTTCGGGAATCGCCCTCCCGCTGCCTCCACTGCCACGAGGCCGATATGCGACGCCACCATGATCAACAAATTCTTTTTATTTATTTATTTATTTTTTAATATATATATATATATATATATATATATATATATATATATATATATATATATATATATATTTTAAATTTAATTTTTTTTATTTTATTATTATTATTATTATTATTATTATTATTATTTTTTAAATTTAATTTTTTAATATATGTATTTTTTAAGTTGATTTTTTTTTTAATTTAATTTTTATTTTTATTTTAATTTAATTTTTATTTTTTTTAATTTTTTTTTTAATTTCAATTTATTTTTTATTTTTATTTTATTTTTTTAAATTTTAATATTTTAGATTAATTATTTTATAAAATTTAAAAATTATATATTAAATTTTAATTTAATTTTTTTTTTTTTAAATCTTTTAGTTTATTTAGTTTTTCATTTTTAAAATTTATAAATTGTTTCATTTAAAAAAACAGTAAATTTATGGATATTTGTTTTTTAATTATTTGCACGTGGTTTTTTTCATTTTTTTGTTTTTTAATGATAGTGTTTTTTTTTTTTTTTTAAATTATTATTATTTTTTCTAAGTTAGAGTAATCTATTAACAGTGAAAAATATAGTACATCTGGCCTAGGCCATAACTGTGCCTACGAAGAGGCAATTTGAGCTGACAGTGACTAGATTTTGGCTGCCCTGCAAGGGAAACCAGCTTAAAAAACCCAAGACTGAAAAAATCCCACGCAGGGGATCGAGCTGGAATGTCTTTGACTTTAAACTAGGAGCATAGCTATAACACTGGACCATAACAAGACTGGACCGCTATAAAGACTGAAATTGGTCTTTGACAAAAATTGGACCAGAGTTGAAAGAAACATTGAAACAGCAAAACACTCCCTCAGAGAGGGCCGAGAAGAAACAAAAGAGACAAGAAAGGAGGGTCGGATTACTCATCAGGAGCAACCTCCTCGATCCTGCATCTGAAATCTTCTGGTTCGCTTTGAGCATGGGAGAATTCAACATTGTGGTGGACGGCAGTGGGAGATTCAGTGACAGTTTCCTGAACGCGTACTGAGTCATCCTGCAAAGACGCCCTGGTTACCTCAGGCTGACCCCTCGTGTCCTGCTGCACCGTGTCCAAATGAGCGCCGTCGACTGGAGCTTGCTCTTCCGGCGGATTCTCCGGCAGGGGCTCCTCCAAGAAGACCACCGAGATGGCCACAGTTACGCATGGTCTGTTGAGAGCACAATCGAACGAGAAGAGGGCCGTATGCGACTGAGCAGGCAGCGCATCACCTGAAGGCGAGTCAAGCCTGCGGCCTGAGCGGAGCAAGCGCCCACGGAAGAGGCGAGGGAGGCTGCCAGAAGGTGCAGAGGTGTCAGACGGGGAAGAAGAAAAGGAAGGAGAATACCTTCTGGCAGAACGAGAAGACCCCCTCCTGCACCTCATCCTCTGCCGAAGCCTTGGCATTTTAGCAGCTTTAACCGGACCGGAGCTCTGAAGCGACTGAGTGTTGACAGGGCACGTCGCGGGTGGAATGCCCAGAGCCACCGTCGCGGACAAACAAGAGCCAGCTATAGAAATGTGAATGCTGTCATCGGGCTGCAAGCAACAGGTTAGACGGTTGCGCTTCCCTGTGGTGGTGCTCTCTCTGGCTCTGTCCAGAACCGAATTACATCGCGAATTCATCGGCTGGGGGACTAGCGGATCCATGGCATTTAACATTCCTTTCCTGCAACACTCAGAACGCCGCATTGAATGACCAGGATTGCAAATCTTATGCGAGATGTTGTTGCGGCAGTCGAGGCTGCCTCGAACATCCCCTGCGATAGTGAGAATCGCCTCCATTTCAAATGCCATTAAGAGCATGCGGTGGAGTATTAACTGTGGGCAGGTGGTCTCAATGCAGCCGTGAGGGATGGCATGTGGCCTCCCGTCCGACTGCCTTGCGTCCTATCACCCTCATTAACTACACTAACACCCGCATCCGGGGTTTTTAAAATTATTATTATTATTATTATTATTTTTAATTTGTTTTTTTTGTTAATTTTAAATTTGTATTTTTTTTCTTCTTCTTCTTATTATTTTTTTAATTTAAATTTTTAAATTTAATTTTTTCTTTTTTTGTATTTTTTTTTTTAATCTAAATTTTAATTTTGTGATTTTGATTATTTTTAAATTTTCTATTTTAGATTTTTTTTTAATTATATGGTTTTTTTTAATAACTTAGAAAAAAATGTTTTCGATGTTTTTTTTTTTATTTTTTATTTTTTTATTTTTGGTTAATTTTTGTTTTTTTTTTCTTTAAATTATGTGTTTTTTTTTCAAATTTTGTCATTTCTTTTGATATAATTTTCGAATATTTTTGTTTTTATTTATTTATTTTTGTTTAAATTTTTTATTTTTACGAGTTAATTTTGTTTTTTTTTTACATTTTTATTGGTTTATATATATATATATATATATATATATATATATATTAATCTAAGTTTTGTGTTTTATTACCAACATGAAAATCACCATTCTAAAAAAAAAAGGTTGATGTTGCATCAATACGTTTCAAAATTAGCATGAAAATCACTAACATTTTAAAACAAATATTCATACTTCATAAATAAAAATATTAGTGTCAAAAATGTGCACAAAAAAAAGGGGTGATTCTGCATCACCACTTTTCATAATCGGGTGATTTTTATGCTACCAAAAAAAAGTAGGTAACAGTGCGGTTACTTATTTCATCGGTAACAGTGTTAACAAGGCATGAAAGGATTGGAGAGTGATCCATCTGGGCATTAACCTTTAATAATTTGGAAACTTCCTCCCAAGTGGCAACCACATAAGGACAATTCAAAAATAGGTGAACATTGTCTTCGAAAGCCGACCTACAAAGTGGACATCTCATATGACTTTGAAAGCCTCTTTTCACCAAATTTTCCCAAGTTAGAATTTGATTGTGAAGAGTCAGCCAAGTGACGCAATTGGGTTTGAGTGGAGCATCCCACTTCCACATGAGAGTTGTCCAATCTACAAAGGGGCCAACTTGGTTATTCATAGAGATATGAGAATAGACTTCTTTTGCAGAAATAGACCCTACAACAACATGGCCACCCCACACCAACCTATCATGCTTATGAGATAGTGATATTTCAACCTCACATAGAATATTTTGATAGAGTTCCCATTCAACCTCGAATTCCTATGGGATACCAATCTCCCAGGAGTATGGCCATATAGTTGAATTAAATGGAGAGAATCTACCAATGTGGAGATGGGCAAGGGTACATAATCCTTGCAAATTAAGCAAATGAATAACAAAATATGGAAGGATATGGTTCTCATGCATTCCCTTAATTGCATCCAATCCAATGAGAACCTTCTCTCCACTGTCAACCTGCCAACATAAATTTCCACATAGCCAGGGTTTAGAAATAATCAAGCTTCGCTAGATATGGGATGCTTTTCTATTTGAGGGGGCCCCAAATGCAATCCATTCCTCTAGATTTGTATATTGTATATACTTTCCAAATATTATATCATGCCAAATGCCATTCTCATTAAAGACCTGCCATAATTTTTTGGATAGTAGTGCTAGTTTGAAGCTCTTGGAGTTCCAGATACCTCACCCGCCCATCTGAACCAGCTTAGTGATTGAATCAAGCCGAATAAGATGGATATTCTTAAAATTACCAATGCCAGACCAAAGAAATTTACTAATGATTTCATTAATTATGTTAACGATGACCCGAGGAAGGTGGAACGAATGCATCCAAAAGACACATATTCCTTGCAACATAACCTTAACCAATGCTATCTTGGCTCCAAGTGTGAGCCATTTGTGATCCTAGTGAGTTAGTTTTTTTCCAAATTTTTTAATGAGCCAAAACCAATTTGGAATCTTGTCATGGAAAATTTTAGGGGCTAATATTTGCAAGTGGGCTAATTTTCCATGCTTTTTCCAAAAACAAGATCACCAATTTCCATTTTTTCTAAAAATGATTCGGCTAAATTTTGTAGTATAAAATTATTTTACCTTAAAGATTGCTTAATTTGTATAAACACTATATATAAAATCAACATAAATTTAAATTTTTTTACAAATATATCTCTTAATATTTTATAGTTTGTATATTAGGGACTAGTAAGATTCTTTGAGGTTTCTAAACTTTAAGATAAATTCCGATCCTCAAAATTTTCCATTCTCGTATTTCGTGGGTTTAAAAAAAATCTCAAATAATTAAACCCTCTAGACAACCGTATAATTCTAACCCCAAAAGAAGAAGAAATATGTTAAATAACCTTTAAATCCCATTCATAAAAAATGACCTTTGTCTTTGTTGATGATGAGACCAGAGGCTTTGCCAAATTTTGAAAATACTTGGAAAAAAGTCTCCCATTCCGAAATTTTGCCTTCTCCATAATAAAGAACGTCGTCCACGAACATGAGGTGAGTTATAGAAGTGTTCCTTTAAACCCTGCATTCAAAAATTGCACCAACCTCCTTTTCAACTCTAATTCCTTTGCTAAGAGCATCGATGACTAGGATAAAGAGGAGAGGGGAAAGAGCACATCCTTGGCATCAGTCCCCTAGAAATTCAAAAAAACTTGGTAGGCTCTTCATTGATTAAGACAACCATAGATTTCGAATATACACAAACCATTATCCATTTGACATGTTTGTGAGGAAATCCAATTTTGTGGAGGATCATTCGAAGAAAGTCCCAGTCTACTCTGTCAGAAGCCCTAACAAGATCGTTTTTTGTGAGACATGCTTTCAAATTTTTGGATTTAATTGTGTGTATGCACTCTTTGGTGATTTCCATAGCATCCTAGATTTTTCTATTGGATAGGAATCCAAATTTCTCCGAAGTGATGTGCTGTGAAAGAATATTTTTAACTCTTTTGGCTAGGAGTTTAGAAATCGTTTTATAAATAGAGTTCCATAGAGATATAGGCCTATAATTAGAAAATTGTAGATAATTTTACTTTTTGAGAATGAGAGTAAGGAAAGTTGAATTGGTAACACCTATGTGGCTGGAGTAATGAGATTTTTCCACAATTTGCAGCAAACACGAGCCCATAAGATCAAAGAAAAAGAGAAAAAGCTTGACCAACCATCCATTGGGCCTCGGGCTCTTATCCTTCGCCATCTCCTTCAAATTTCGTAAGAGCTCTTCCTCTGAGATTGGCTTATCCATCATCTGAATGTCTTCTTCATTGACCATGTGTGGAAATAGATTATGCATCTCCATTTTCTCTATTTTCTCTGCCATATTGTCTTCCTTTGATTCCTAAATTACTTGTTAAAATATAGGAGTGACTCTTTCTTAATATCCTTCAACGAGGAGATAATTCTACATGATTAATCTTTGATGGCCCATATGGAATCTATACTCTTTCTTTTTGTTGCTGCCCTATGAAAAAACCTAGTGTTCTCGTCTATCTCAAGCTAACTTTCTCTTAAGCCTCCACTCTTCTTCCTAATATTTAAGGATTCTGTTTTTTCAAAAAATTTTAACAACTATAATCTAAATTTTCAAAAAATTTTGCAATTTTTTTTTAATAATCTTATAAAAATTTCTAAATTATTCTATAAGTTTTTAGACTAAGGCTTTTAGTCATTCTGTGATGCACTTGCGGAGGAGAAAATAAAGATCTAATATTGAAACTTTTTGCAGACGAGTAAGTTGACATTTCTCCCTTATATGAATTGAAACAAAAATATTACCCGAATATCTGTTAAATAATGCTTTGTCTTTTAAAACACAAATAATATCTAACACTTCGATCATTCATAAATATCACTCTTCGTTTTCTTAAAATACAGAAAAGTATATATGTTTGATTAAATTCAAGGCCAATGAATGTATATATTCACAATATCTTAGGGGCAAGGTACTTTTTCTACTCGTGTGTTTATCGTTTGGCTGAAGGTACAAACGGTAAGAAAATGGAAAAGGTTGATTTATTGAAAATAAATAAAAATTGTTTTAAAATATTTGTTTTTAAACCAGAAAAGTTTAGACTATTTCTTAATTTGTGCATGTGATCTTTGCTTAGGGGTTATGCTATTTTTTTTTATAATTCTAATTTTATTGGATATTTCTAAAAAAGCAAAATAATTTTTAAATATTATTAAATAATGTAATGTTATATATATAAATATATCAAAGTTTGTTTTAAGATAGACGATTTATCTTGATCATATAATTTATGGGTTGAGTAAATATCTCAATCTCATACTATTCTAGAAAACTTTTAGTTATAAAGAATCTCTCAAATCTTACTAGCTCCAACTACCTCTTACAAACTCAGAAACACACTCCACATAGAGATAACCTCTTACAAACTTGGAAACATACTCCACATAGAGACTAACTCTACTTAATAATGACCTATAATAACAACAACCACAAATATAATCAAACATAATACAAGTAGGAGTTACATATTCCAACATTCCCTCTTAATGACTACTTATATTAATCTATGTTAGGTTAGAATTACGTCATCAAGTCTTGTCAAACAAATTCTCACCTCCTAAGTCACATATTTTATATTTGATCCATCCCGCCACTTATACTTTGTACGTTGATTATGCAAACATTACCAAACTATCGACATCCACATAAAGGAACAACCATCCACCAAAATGCATGGGTACTTAAATGTTGCAATTGTTAGTCTAATATGAACGCCCTTTAGATACACGGTTCATTCAACTTCTTCATGAACTCCCCCTGAATATAAAAATATACCTCCCAAAGCTTACAGTCAACATGGTCCACTCATAGAGCATCCAACCAACACATGACCCACTTCTCCAAGTGTTAGAAAACTTTATAACAAAGGTTGTTGCACTATACTATACAAACTATCCAAGTCATGATGAACTTGTGACAAAAAGGTATGTATGCCTACCCAATACTTATAGTAGTATGCCCTTTACATGTTACAAAAATACAGGGACATAAAATTACATATTCCATCCCATGGAGATACTAGGTACAAGTTCAAACTCACTCTAGTTTCAATACCTTAAAGATCAAAACATGACATCATAGACATACTATATTTAGAACGTATGGCTCACATTACAATATGGTCAAGGTCTCTTTCTTTATTCTAGATAATTCACACAATTTTATCTTTTTTGTCAACAATCAATCCCCATTGTTGTCACAAAATTGTTACAAGAACTATCATCTACTTCTCTTGGAACAAATTCCAATATATATATATATATGTTATATCTAGGACCTCTATGTCCCTCCTATCGCAATCTCACCATTCTATCAAAAAATCCAATTTGTAATCAAAATTTTGGTGTTGCACATGAGAAAAATGCAAGTAGCTTCCATATTAGAACAAAAAAGGAATCCATGCTCGTCCATCCACCTATAAAATTGTTGCCTCAAACATGTATTAGCTAGAAACCGACCATACCACCGTTACCACTGATTGATGAGGAACTTGTACTCCGGGGCCTAACACCAACCAGAGTATAAAAACTGAGAAATTTTCCATCCTATGGAAATATTTCCATCTACCAATATTCTTAAGTACCCAACCATGATGCTTGCAAATTCTCTACTCAAATAGCTTGGATATGGGATGTACCCATGCCAATCTTATAATCTCAATACACTTTCCAATGAGGAATTATAGTGCATATTTCTTTAAACATTTATTATCAAGGATAAAAACAAGAAACTATAACTTTTCTAGGTACACCATAATAAACTTTACCAAGCAGATTTGGATTATTTTACATCACAAAGTATTTCCATGCATGATTACAATATATTAAGCAAGTCATTTGTTGCATCTTAAACAAACCAATTTATCCAATGCTCAAATAGAAAACACCAAGCAAGTAATCCAACAGTGACATAACTAAAAAAAAACCATGATAGATCCATGTAGTCCATTAACCAATCCTCAATTATACCTTGAGAACCTCCTTGTTGATTCATGATCTTGTTTTCTCCTTCAACACTATACACTTTGTGTCACATTCTCTTTAGTGGTCCCAACATCATCATCTTCCATAGAGCTTATTCAATCTTCTACTTCTTTTCCTGATTCAATTGTTGTCTTGGATTTCTATATTTACTTGTGGTTTGTTATAGTAGCTAAACCTAACAAAATATACATACTCCATATTGAGTTAGCTATGCTCAATATGTATGTTGGCTCCAAGGAATCCATGAATTGAAAAAAAATTACAAAAAATGATTTTGAGAACATTTTAATCATTTCCACCACATATCTGCACCAATATGTAGTAAGAGAAATTGGTCCAATGAACTCACCATGATTTTAATAATGACACAAACCAAAATTTTAACATATCACATGCCATTATTTCCATGCATCAATTCTTATGAAAGGAAATTAACCTCACCTGTGTCTGTTCAACATCATAATGGTTTCCTTCTTGTGGATTTTATATAGCAACTTATATAGGCTTTGTAATACACATCATATGCTAGCCTTTACCATTTTTGAACTCATATATTATAATTGTCGATCTGATTTGTTGTTCATGGAGTATCATTGAGCTTCTTTTATGTAATTGGATTCATGTGCGAGGACCTCAAAAGTCTTAATCAATGTTATAATGATATGATTTATAACTAATCAAGTTGTTTTTCATTGTTAAGGGTGAGATATCATTTCTCTCTAAGTTGGAGAGGTCATATTCTTCTATAATCGTGTACATATTTGATATCTTTGTTTAAGTATCCAAGATTTTCCTACCATTTGTTAGAATCACAAATTATAATAAAATAACTTCATATTAAGAATGTGAATCTCGATATGTATGTATATTATCATCAAAAAATCCAAAATAGAAGAATTTCATTATAATGTCTTTTAAAATATGTTCATTATCACAAGCATGCACAAATAATAGACTTAAAAAATTAACCATTTTATCACCATGCCAACATACTAGCCTTGGAATTCTCTACACTTGTTATCACTTCCCTTCATCAAGAAGAGTAAATGTTTTATTATAACAAACTAGTAATACACGATATTTTTCCAACCAATCCATACCAATTAGGAAATCATATCAACCAAATGGTATGATTAAATATGAAATTGTGATCAACACATTCATATTAATTTGGCATTTTTTTACAAGTTCAGTTATTCTTCTTTTAGTTCCTGTAGCTAACTAAACTAACCAAGTATTTCCATGTTTGGTTCTCTTTAAGTTAAATATTTCAACAAGTTTAGGATCAAGATAACTATGACTATCTCTAGAATAAATTAAAATGATAATGGACTGGTTATTTATCTTACCTTCAACTTCAATTATATATGTTGAGATTTTGGGCATGCTTCTACCCTTTCTCTCCACTATATCAACTCCTTGAATGTGGTGTATAGTCCTCATTTTGTTTCCTTTGTGAGAAAAATATTTGTACATGTGTTCTCCTTCACAAATCTAACAATTGATGGGCTGAAATCTTGATCTTTTAGCCAATGAATCAAATTCCCTTGGTTTACTATGGGTTGGATTATTTTTCTAATTTTCCTAAGAATTACTCCTGAAAAATAATGGTTTAAATCCCTTCTTTATTGATCTCCACCTTTTCTCTTTTATTTTCATCCCAAGCTTTCTAGAAGGCTATTTTGTTTTTACCATGTTCATAAAGGTACTCTTCCTTCATCACGGCTTCATCCAAATTCCTTGTCTTATCAAATTTAATTCTTTCACCATAAAATGGTGGAAACCCACTTACAAATCTTTGTATTTTAATTTTCATCCTTCATAAAGCCAAGATACCTCAATAATTTAATGAATTTTCTAGCATACTCTTCCATTGTCATATCTCCTAGCTTGAGTTCAAAGAACTCCCACATTTTACTTTCATAGTAATGCTCTAACAAATATTTAATTTGAAAGTACCTTTTAAATTTCCTCCATGAGATATATATTCATCCAAGTGTTAGAATTCGATGAGTTGTTACCACCACAAAATTTGTTTTCATTTCAAGTGGTAGATTTCAATTTGAGCCTCTAAGTTGGATGAGTAAATATGCAGTTCGAGGTATTTTCTCATCGCCAAAATAAATGCTTCATCCTACTCTCCCTTCTTATGTTCACCATCAAATTTAGGAGGCTTAATCTTCCTAAACTCTCCTTGAAAATTATTCAATCCAAGTTTCCTTCATTGTTATTTCAGTGGTTACACACATGTACTACTCCCAGATTCTAAGGAAACATAGGCCCTCTTGGTGGAATTCCTTGGTGAGTGATGCCACTACCTAACAAGACTCATTTAATGTGTTGAATCTCCAACATCCTTCCCTATAACTTGTGAATAATGTTCCTCTTCCTATCTAGAATCAAATTTCTTATCCATTCTCATTTGTAATTTATTTAGGCTCTATAAAATATGAGTGTTCATTTGTTGTCGTTCCGTTATCCTTTTTTCATTATCAACCTTGTAGTTGAACACCTCCATTTTGAGACTCTTCATGGTCTCCTCTAGGTTTCTATTCTCTTACTATCCCTTTCCATGCCAATTTTACTCTATCTTAGCATTATCCATGCTAATATTCATACATATAGCCTATTATTCATAACTGTAAGACTCTTGAGAATATGCCATACTTTTGGTTCTCATGTTAATTCTGGTCCTCCAGGCCATTAGAAGCATTGTTTTAATTTTGTGAGAAATTTTGTATCCTAAACCAAAATTCTAGTTTTATAGAAGTATTATCATATTCAATGCTTTCTATTGACCACTTATTTGTCCAAATCTAATTTTTAGGTTCAAATTTATGTCTTGTGAAAATTTTGGCCAATTTTACCCAATTTTCCATGTTCTTCTACAGTAAACATTTATCAATTCCATGGAATTTTTTGTACCTAAATTTCAAATCTATCGCCATGCCTATGTTATGTTATCCAAGAGATTTCTATTAACTACTACTATGTCCCAATCTAAGCTTTGGTTGCAGAGTTACACCTCCTAGATTATAATTCATACCTTAGTTTTCCCCTATATTGTTATAGTCATAACTCCCTCATACTAACTCCTTTTTTCAATTGTAATATGGAATTGGAAATCTCTCTCCAATCTATTTCATTTAAGTTGTAGACATTGAAAGGTACACATAATTTTCTTCAGTTTATACTGCCTAGAAATGTCATTTAGAGCCTCAAAACTGCCTTACAGGTTGATAATTGAAAAAATCAACAAAATTTTCTGAAACATTATTAATTCTTATGTTATTTCCATACTATGAACCAATTAGAACTTCCTGCAACTTTTCTCTGTGACTTATTTTAGTTATAAAATTGTCCTCTATGTACTATCTATTTTTGGAAAATATATTCCTACACACAAACAAAAATATATCCTTCAATTCTCATTGGAAATGAACTAAGTTTACATGCATCCCTTAGACACTTGGAAAAAATTCAACTAAATTTTATAAATTTCAATCCCCATCTAGGCCCCATGGTTCATGTGTTACCTTTTTAAAATTATGCCAAGATCTAAGGGTCCCACTACAGTTGCCACCCTTCCACATGGAAGTCCTTTATTGGCTATGACTATATGTGGGGTCCATTCCCCACTTTTGTCCCACGATGTGTAACTTGCACACTCACAAATATGATGGTCAATATTAGATTAGATAATGGTCCACATCCCACATAAGGTTATAACATGTACAACAATTTATGGTGAGTTGTGACCCCTATGGATCCAACTGTCAATATTACCCTAATCCAATAACCTATATCCATATCAGATAGTAACATGCATGATAGTTTATACTGAGTTGCATCTTGATGGATCCAACGACTGTGATACACTTAATTTGATGGCCTAGATCTCATATCAGATCCCAAATACATAGAGGCTAAAGGGGAGTTGCACCTCCAACGGATCAAACAACTATGATCAATTTCCATTCAACAGTCCAAATCATATATCAAGTTTCAAAATACGTGAAGGATAAAAAGAAGTTGCGCCCATGATGGGTCTAATAGCCATGATTCACTCTCATCTAATGATCTACATTTCATATCAGGTTTAAACATGTGTGGAGGTTAAAGGAGTGTTACACCTTAAATAGATCAGGAAACCATGATCCACCTGATCCATATCGGATCATGAAATGAATGTAATTTAACTGAAATATGCATTCCTGAGGATTTGATCACTTATTTATAGTTATCAACAACTCCTGTGATATGACACTCATTCATGCCACCTATCTGCCTCCTCATGCCAACTAAGTTTCTACCTGACATTTCCACCTCACTATTGATGTCATAATACAGAAATTTTAAAAATTTAAAATTTTTGTAATTCCCCTTTCCATCAATAAGGCTTATTTTTACAAAATTTCAATCTACTTGGAATTGGTAGCATTGTTGCTAGAATTTACCCATCACTTCACTAATTCTATGTCTATAATCATAAATTTAACCTTCAAGCTTTAATTCCAGTGGATATCATCTCTAATTGAGAATTCATCCATTTATAGTCCCTGCAATTATTTTCAAGCAATTATCATGTAACTTTTTGTAAATGGAATTGAACCCATATGGCCCAATGTTGCAACCTAGGATTTGATACCACTCTATAATGCCCACATCAACCTGTTGGGGTGTTTGACTTCTCCCATTACCAAATATTTTGAATATTTTCCTTTTATTTTATTTTTTGTATGTATATTATGTGTGTATAAATGCATTCTATAATGCAATAATCTCATGCAAAGTAATATAATCACATAATTACACCATTAATTTTCATGCATATGGCGCAGATGATGATATATAATTAATTATATCCAAATAAACATTAAAAACTTATTTGATAAAATATATTTATTGATTGTTGAAATCAAAGAAAACCCTTTTTGTAATATATTAACAGTGAGTCACCCCCAATTTGGACCTTCAAATCCAAAATATATCGACTTAGACAAAGCCAAGCACATATTAGTATCATGCATAACCAAGTCAAGGTATCAAACCTAGTAGCCTCCTACCAACAATATCTCATCCACCATCAACCCCATAACCTAGGTAGTGCACCCCATTCTCTGCACCTGCAATCTCTTAGGTTATGCCATTACATTAGTTGGGTGTCCAACCTAGCTAGCTAGGTCTAGAGCCCTGTGGTCTCTAGGAGTTCCTACTATCTCATGAGTCTCTAGGTACCCCTCTAACCTCACACTGGGGAACCTATCTCCTTTCCTTGAATCCTCCTTAAATTCTACTTGGAGTCCATTAGGTCATATGATCATCCCTATTTCTTTTCCTAGGAGTATATTGCTTCTATTAGTTAGAAAGTTGTCATAATTTATGTGTCCCATAACAACAACACACTGAATTTTATGTGCATGTTACTTTCTTAATACATGGAACCCTCTAAAGTCACTTTATGAACCTTGGAAAAATACGTCTGCACTTTTCACTTAGAACTATTTTAATAATATATTAGGCCATATAGAGAACCTTTTTACACTCATGGAGTCTTAGGCCCCCATACTATTTCCCTTGACATGGTTTGAAATATTGGTGTATTTTAATAATATGCATGCAATTTCATAATTTAAAAACTAGGCCCTCTATCCCAAAAACATATAAACACATGCACACTTAGCCTAAAACGCATATGTACACGAGAACACAAGCCTTAATAAGTCCTCAAATGACCAACCTAAATGTGATATGCACATCGCACATATGGGTCATCCTAGGGGTGTTATTCCTTAATTGACCCAAAACGTTTTTCCAAGTGGGAGAAATTTTTTGAAGCTCCATGTCCACCAGGTGTTGTTACTCAAAGAGGGAGGTGAAAAATCCACTGAGCAAGTTAGGCCTAGGATTTGAGCCCCAAACATCTCTCTCCAAAAGTATAAGATCTAAATCCTCCCCAATAATTTTGTGGTTGTGTGAGAAAGCACCAAACCTTGAGAGCTATTTCTAGAATCGAATGCAATTGCCGTATGTGCCATAATCATTGACAATTGTGGTTAAAATTTTTCCCAACTCCTTGATCTCTAGGTTGATCAAGATAGAAGAGTTTCATGTGGTGGATCCCAAAGCTCGAAGTTAAGGGATCCAACTGATGAGAATTCCTCCAGAGAGGAACACTACATTTACAGTGGAAAATGACCACTCTTTAAGCCATGGTTCGATGACACCCATGGATTTGGCTCCATGAACCGTCGTTTCTTCCAATCAAATGAATTCAAGATTGTGTAAGGGTATGAGGAACTTGAGGGAAACTATTTTTTGGAGCCCCCTAACCCTATGGAATTGAAGGAAAAAACGATCATGTCTAAGGGGGATCTTGGACTTTCCCTGCTATAACGAACCTCATGATAGTATATTTTTTACCCTTTTTTATGTCTAAAGGAAATTTTGATTGAGCTCAGAGTAGATGAGGTTTGTGTCCAACTAGGTTTTCCAATACTGAGTCTATATCCAACCCACCCAGTGAAGGGAAGCCTTAGTGAGTCTGGGTTGGGGAAATAACTCGTATGGGTTATGGGAGGAGGTAGGTTTCAAGAGTTTTTGGAGGAACAAATGTCAAAGAGGAAACTAACACATTGGGAGATGATAGAAGATGAGGTTCAAGAGGCATAAAGGATAGGTCACCTCTAGAAGAGGGAGACACCAAGGACAAGGAGGGAGTGTTTGAGGATGGTTCTACTGGGTTAGGAAAAATGTAAGAAGGAGGGAAATTAGTTGAAAGATATGGGGTGGGGTGGTAGGGGGTGGGGCAGGGAGGGTTGGAAGGAAAAAATGGAGCGGGGGGAGGGGGGGGGGGGGGTGGACAATTTAACAAAATTTGTCTCAATATATTGACAAGAGGGAGTCTTTCTAAGGAAAGTGGAAGGAAAAAAGTAGCAAACATAACATAATTTATGAAAATAAATTAATGTAAGGGAGATATGCAAGTAGAGAAGCTAGCAGAGGAATGCCCCTTTTTGTGTATTTGTCAAAGTGGGAGGATTTGGTGTGGATCTAGTACCTCTATGATCATCTACATGTCCATTTTGAGAATTTAAGCTAGTCAAATTCTTTATAACTTTATTCTTCCATAAATTTTTATCATATTTAGGTGGTTGCTTAAACCTTGGGAAATGGTCTTTGATGTGGCTAGTAGAAGGAAATTTGATGTAGTGAAATGATAACTTCCAATAATCAATATTTTTTATCCAAGAAAATGAGTTATAAATAAGTTGTATTTCTCCCAGAAATCCCATGGTAAAATTCACCTTAATATTTATCCATCACAAGTGTCAATCTTGTTTTGTAGCCTAGCAAGCATCAAGCTATAGAAATCTTCCAATTTTTTCCTCAGTATCTTCCAAGATATTTTGGACCAGAAACAAGTGCGAGGCCTAGGAGAAGCACCCATATTTTCTACCAAAAGATTGATACTTTAGTGGGATTAAAGTCAATGGACCATGCTCTAGAAAGAGGCATGAAGACCCCCAATTCCATTCATGTGACAAGATATTTACACATTCATCTTCGACAAAAAAGGAGAAAAGTTATCCATTGATTAACTAGAAGGTGGCAAGCGAAAGAGTAGATAAGGATGGGCTTCCAATAATGCTCCACCAAGCTCATTAGTGCCTTTGCAGAGGGGTATTTTCACATAGAACCTACTAACAAGGGCCCTGTCAAAATATTATGGAATTTCATCCAAGCTTATTTCCTTCCTGACCACTATGGAAAATCGAGAGAATTGAAATTTGATAAGATTTCTGGAGGGGAATGTCTCAAACAAACAAGGAGAGCATAGGGATAACCAAGCGGTGGAAGGAGAGTTTTTATGAGATGGATGGGGAGAGTAATATTTTTTAGTTTTGGTGTAATTCAGCATTCAATATTGAACTCGTCCCAACCCTTCTTCAAGCTTCTGGCTCACTCCATACCTTTCAAAAGAATTTTAAAATATCAAAATCACTCATGAATCTCAAAGGTTAGATTAAATATCTATATTTGAAAAGAAGGACAATATTTTTAAAAATTGGTCAATATTTTTTCAAGTTTTTTAACTTGACAGGAAGAAATTAACTACTAATGGTCATACGTAGTAGTTAGATGGATTGAGTTGTTCCAAATGAGTGAGTTGTATTAATTTTTTTTTTTCATATGATAATATGTGTAATTAATTATTAATTAGATCACATAACTTGGTATAGCATTATGTGCACTATATTTAGTAACTTAATCAGCTTCAACCATCTCCAAGGGAGAAGGTACTTTGACATTGAATATAATCAGCTTCACATTGAATTTTGAATACATATCTCAATCCTTGGATACACCATATCTCAATCCTTGGATACAATATATCTCAATCCTTAGATACAACATAAATTTATTTATAACTTTCTAAAATAAAATCCCATTAATTCTAATTAAAACTTTCTCTTTGAAAGTGGGCTTTTAATGTTTTTCTTGCCACGCCCTCTTTGTAAGTGGGGTATTAATTTTTTTCTCACCGTTATTTTCCACAACACTCAGAATTTAATATTTGTAGTACACATTATGATTTCATAAAAAATATATATTTAAGTGTTTTTAAGCTTTCTAAATTAATAAAAACTAATTTAAATATCAAATTACAATGGTTGTTCAAATTGCAAGTTCTTTTATTTACCAAAATCTTATAAAGGTAGAATATTTAATTATTAAATAAACTAAGAAGTATGTCAACCTGTATTCAAAAATACCTCCATCTCCTCATTAGTCAAATCAAATAATTTCTAATACAAAATTTATTGTTTGGAACTTTGCATGATACTCATATGATGTGGTAGCAGGAAGCCTCGCTATGTTGGCTTCTATTAGGAGAGTTTGGTGTGACATTCTACATGTCAATCAATATATCATTGCTTCATGCTTTGCATTATGATGATGTGGGGTGGCAACAATAGTCATTGTTGCGCTGGTTACTCTTGGGAGAATATGGATTGACATTCTCCCATACCTTGCATAATGATTGTTATCACCCAAAAAATGAAGCATCATTTGACAAAGTTAAATAGGTTCATGTGTCAAAAGTAGGGTTGTAGGATTCATTTTTTATATTATTGGTCAAGGGAAATTTTAAATTTTTCTTGATTAAGCTTACCCTAAGGTTTAAACCCACTCACTGTCAAATCCCCTCAGTCGCATCACTCATAATTTTCCGACGGATTTCAATTCTCAAGGTTTTGTACTGAAAATGTCATTTTAGCCAAGAAAACACAGTTCTGTAGCGAAATACACTAAGAAATGTCACTTTTCGCTACGAAACTGCTGATAGTTTCGTAGCGAAAACACCCAAATTTTCACTGAACTCACTACGAAAGCGTGGTTTTCTGTCTGTCTTGTCAAGTTAGCTGTTAGGTGTCAGAAAATCATTGAGAAAGGAGAAGTTAGATATCATTCGAGTCATGGAAGGATAAAATCAAGGCAAATGGTCAGGTCTGAAGTCATCATCACCAGTTAGGTATGTATGAGTCATCATTTTGTCATGAGAAGACATCAAACTTCAAAATATTTCCTAATTCAGTCATTCCTCATTTCTTATTCCTTCTTTGCGTGATATCGAGCTCTAGAGAGATATTACATTAAGCCAAAGCTGTGGCTCGTGTTTTCAAAGGTTTTCATTGAGCACTATCAAGCGAGGCTACGAAGGCATTAAAGAAACCATGGCAGAAAAAAGAAGGACAAATAAGGGTGGCCAATGTCTGAGATATGAACCAACAGATATGAATTTGATCAATGAAGACCCAACAACTATGGAAGTCTTCAGAAGGACAGGATGCTTATAGTTTTTTGAGAAATTACAAGGCTGCCATTTACAATTTTCCAAAGATTTTACTTTAAACTTCAGTGGAACAGCCACCAAAGTGGGAATGCTTAATCTTTCCATCTCACCAGAGGTTATTGCAGCAAGTATAAGGATCCCAAGAGGACAAGAGAAGTGGTTCAAAGGTTTTAAGTTCAACATGGAGTAGTGCAAAGAGTTTATGAAGCCTGAAAACATGAAATGGATCTCACCAATGCCATTCCAAGGAGTTTCATGAAGGACAACTACTCAAAATTGTTGCTCATCATCCAAAAGTATTTTACTTGTGAAGGGAGATACCATAAAGTATACTCATATCATTTCAAGCTACTTCTACACTTCACTCGTAAGATTTCCCTTGATCTTCCTTTCTATTTACATAGAAGTTTGTCAAAAATGGCAGATAAGGTCCAAGAAAAATCTGAAGGGAGTGAGACTTCATTGTTTCATCATGGTTTAATGAAGCTGCTAGTTTTAGATGAATTCCAAAGGTTAGGCAGAGACTGGTCTCATTTTTTTTTGTTAGTGCTTTTGAGTTGGTTGCTCTTACTCCTTCGAGAACTCCTAATCTTAGGAGAATTCCATCACCCTTAGTAGCAAAACAGAGTGAACCATTGGTGGGAGAACCAAGTGAACTAAAAAGAGTAGAACCAAGTGAACCAATCATGACGGAAATAGAGAAATTGCAGAGTTTTTATACGCCAAATGTCCCACCTGCAAAACAAAAGTCAAAAGTGGTCAAACCTGCAAAACAAAAACAAGCTGTCAGTAAACAAGGAACCAAAAGGATGACAAGGAGCCAAATAGTGGCCTTAGAAGAAAAAACAATGGTTGTAGAAGATAGAGCAGTAGCTAAAGGAAATATAGAAGACATATTACATGCCATTGACATAGAAGAAACTCCTATAGTCCAGACTGAGGACATAGAGGAAGGTGGACAGAAGCTAAAAAAGGCCAAATCTGCAAAGAAATTAGAATTTGAAGGAGAAGATGCAGGTTTTATGTTTCAAGCAAGAAAGCTTGTGACAAGGCATGCTATAAATCTATTAGAGATCAGTAAAGAGGTTCAACCACCTACTGACACAATCCAACCACCACAAGACATCACTGAATTTTCATCACCTGCAGAGAAAGATACAATTAGCAAATCAAAGAAAGGAAAAGAGAAGGTAATGGAAAAAACAGAGTTTCAACTTCTTGAAGAACAATTGAAGTTGGCCAATCATGAAATTTATGTTATGAAAAAAGAAGCAAGGAAACACAATGTAGAGAAGGTTGAGTTTGAAAAGATGAAGGAAATTTGGGAAGAGCGGGTTGACAGTGTTTCCAAGACTCTAGATAATACACAACAACTTATCAAACGGACCATTCCATTGAGGAAAGAGGTAAAACATGTCAGAAAAATGAACACACATTTGAAATCCACCAACAGAAATTTGAAAGATAAGTTTAAGTACCTCCAGGAGAATCTTGAACTAATTCATGAGGAATTGGAGAAAAAAGGCCTTAAAATGGCAGTAGTTGAGGAGCCAATTGCTCAACTCATCATCAATGAGGAAGAAACCCCTCAAGAATCATAGTGTAAGCTTTTTCATGGTTTTGAAGACTAATGGCATGTTAGAAATTGATTTTTTTCACTTAGAAGGTAGATTAATTAAAGCTACACAAAATTCTGGAATTTTGACTGTTTTCAGTAGTTTCGTAGCATGCCTAGGCTTGAAGAACAACAAAACGCTACAAAACTACTGTAGCTTTCATTTTTGAATTTTGAACCGGTTTTTGGAGATCCCAAGAGATGAAAATGATATGGTAGAGGTGTCTAATGATGATGAAGACAATACAAAAGGAAAGAGACAAAAAAGTTGAGGGGAAATGGCATTTTTGCAGCGCTACAAAAGTACGCTACGAAACTGTCTTACTTTCGTAGCGTATTGTTTTCGAGATGTATAAGAAGGTTTTTTAGTGTCTTTGGACAGCTGGATACTATCAAAGTATTAAGGGACCATGAAAGAAATTATTCAAAACTTAAAGACCACGAAATGAAGAAAAACTACTAGCTAAAGCATTTGTTGAAGATGAAGACCAGTTTGCCTAAAAAACAGGGTTTTTTTCCAGTTTTAGAGGAGGTAAATTAAGAGGTCATGTATTGATGAGTCCCATCGAGCATATGAAGTCATATTTGTCAAATATGTAATTGTTTTAGGAGATAAGGTTGTTATTGTAATAATTAACAGTTTGAGTCCTATTAGGAAAAGGACTGTCAAGTAGGATATCTGTCATTTTCTCATTAAATAGATTTTTTATGATTATGCAAGGTGTCATTAGGAAAAAATTCGATGAATTTAGCCAGGAGGTAGATCATCTCATGATGTAACAAGTCTATTAAAGGGCAGAGAGTTGAATTTGTCAAGGGTTGGAAATTTTTTGGCAAAACTGCAACTTTATTTAAATTGACTGTTTTCAGTAATAGAGAGACTTGTTTCTTGACCAACCTGAGATTCTGATTGATTTTTTAGTGCCTATATTATCTATATCTTTGATGTGTACTATTTGCAGTGGTTTTCATCTTTAATGCTCAAAATTAATTCATGTAATGCTCTGACTTCCTTTATAGATGAATTGACTGTGTGATTTCCTGTTTGATGTGTGTGTGTGTACTTCTGCTAAAAACTCTTACCTGCCTCAGCTTCCATGTCAAGTGAACTCACTACTGAATCACTGAAAATGTTGACTCCATAAGCCCAATGTTTTCATACTGATACTATTTTCAACCTATACTCATCACAATAAATTTGTTTTCTAAGTAGAGTTAGCCATCTAAATACATCTTTATTCAATATCATTAACCCTTTGAGAGAGTCCTCTTAGACTGAAGAGGCTAAGCTTCAGTCAAAATATTGGTCTGAAACAGTTACATGATATTATCTGATTAGTAGCCTATTAGGTGCAATTTTGTGATAACAATGATGATGCGAGATGGCAACAAGAAGCCTTGCTATGTTGGCTTCTGTTAGGAGAGTTTGGCCACCATACTTGGTATGATGATGAGGTGGCGTGGCAGCAAGAAGCATTATTGCGGTGGCTGATATTTGGAGAGTATGGTTCAACATTTCACATGTCAATCCATATGTATCTATTTCCTACTTTGCACAGTGTTGAGATGATTCTTAGAGAAAGCAGGGCCACTAGGGCCAAGGATTGGAGCATGGAGAGACACAACCTACTTCATGTAGCATGGGTTGGTGAGATAGTTTATGAGTTGGTACTTTCCACATGGGAAGGAACCACTACACTTCACATATCTCATGCAGAGAAGAGGTTCTTGAAGAGCAGATGGTTGCCACTTGAGGACTCATTGATGAGGACAGGCATCTAGCTACACAACTGGAGGCCATTCTAGACATTCTAGAGAGGCAAATATGGAGCTGGGAATTCATAACACATTGGATCAGATGGGGAAACCTTCCATATGAGAATGCCACTTGGGAGGGAGATGGATTTCTGCAGCATCCACTTTTTCAGTTGCTTGAAGACAAGCAACATTTTGGTGGGGAGGACTGTAATATTCCAAATTTTCCATCAGCTAATTGGAATATTAGAGTTCTTAATTTTCTTATTTAGTGAAGTAAATAAAAGGGTGGAGGGACCCATAAACCCAGTAGATGAATAAAATCCACTTCTATAGTGTGAATTTGGGTTACTTGAGTAGTGGAGTAGCATTATGGAGTAGTAGAGCGGCATAATAATGAGGAATATGATGGAGATAGTGAAGGAATAAATGCAAGATGATGGAGATATTGAAGGAGTGATTGCAAAGATCATGGAGAAATAAAGATGAAGTGATGGAGGAAGTGGTGCATTAAATGCACACATGATGGAGGAAGTGGAGAGTAATTGCAGCAGTGATGGAGATCATGGAGGACAACACAGTCTTTATGGAGGCTAGTGGCCACATGTGCAATGTAGTTATGAGTTGGGCCAAGGCTAGGGAAGGCTCACAACCATAAAAGGAAGATTAGGGCAGCAAAGGAGGGGAGTCTGGATTTTTATTATTGAGTGTTGTAAGACATTTCTTTGCACACTTCAGTTGTTTAGCTAAGTCTGTTGTGTTGTTTAGCACCGGGTGTTCCTGAGCAGGAATCCCACCCTTACCCATGGGGGACTTCGAGTTCCTACTCTGGGAAGGTTTTCTTGGGCAGCATTCATCATCTGGAAATTAGTGCCACTTTCAGCCACTCTCATCTGCACTTCCAGCTACAGGAATTACACATTCCTAAACTTGGGTTTGAGAGTTGGGAGGTTGTTCTCAGTACGTCAGCTGAGAAACCTGTGGAGGGATTAAAATTTCACATAGTGGACCCATTGCAGTCTTAAGGGAGTTTCATTTTAATATCCAACATCAGGCCATCCATCTAATTCTCCAATGCAGCAGCATTTCCCGCAGAAATTGCGTAATTCTACAGTGAGGGTTTGAGGAGAAGAGGAAGTTCCAAGAAAATCAGCTTGGAATCCTGTGAGGTATTAATCCTTCACTCCGTGGATCACTCCAATAGCCTAGGATCAACATTGTATTATCTATCAACAGGCTACATCATCAACCCTGCTAGACTACGTAGTATTACCCAGCAGTTGTGCATGTAGAAGCTGCACATTTGGTGGAGGAGCTAGATCCTAAGTTTCTCAGCTTGGGATCAGGAGAAGGGACCAGCCCTTCAGTTATTGAGCTGAGTCGCCCATATCAGTAGTTATCTCTAGGGAGTGTGTAACTCAGCCAGCAAGGGTGCAGTGTGCAACCTAAAAAGGGCCGAAATTCTAAACTGAAAATATGGCCAAACCATTTTTGGGTTTTTTCTGGGTTTTTCAAGTAGAGTCTATGGTTAAAATATCGTATCTTTCGGAGCACTCCAATAGTCTCTCGCACATAGATATTCTTCCCAACAACAATAGTTTCCAACAACAACAACAGTAGCAGCAACAACATTTCTAGTGTTAGGATCTAGAGTTGTTTCAACCATCTTTGGATGGCTTGAGTGCATTATTTTTAGAGCATTGTGTATATTCATTTGTTGTGATTATAATGATATGGCTCAGTTTTTTCTTCTCATATGTATTATGTCTTAATGTATTCTAGCATTTTTCCAGTTCTACATGTTTTATTCTGATTTTACTGTAGTTGGAATTATGCATATGTTCTATATTCTTGTCTTTACCATTTTGGTATATTACAGTGGTATCAGAGCATGATCTTTGGCTCATCTTGTGGGCATTTCATGAAATTGAAGGAATAATAAGAAGAAGCAGAAAAAAGAAGAAGTCTTCAATAACAAAATAATTGAGTTTTTCCACACTTCTCTTCAGATCTATGCAGGATCTCACCATGGAGATCAAAGAAATGAGAAGGGAAAGGAAAAAGGAATCCTCAAGAGTGTTTTAGAGTGAAGAAGGTCTGAGCATTTCTTATCAGCAGTATAAGCAAACGACGGTGCAGAAAGTTCTACAACACCCTACTATGCCCACTTTCCTTGCAGAAGGAAATGAATGGCATGGAGATGGAGGATATTTGGAGCATGAGACTCTGAGTCATTATCTTGCAGAGTACAGATCTCAATCTAGATCATTCAAAGAGAATATGAATTTTCAGCATATTTTCCAAATTAAAGAGAACCAGAGACCCTACAACAGCAACAAAAAAAGAGGGCATATGCAGAATAGATTCTTTCTACCTACATTTTATGGGTCATCCAAAAGAACAGAAAAATCTTGGATGGAGAATTTAGATTCATTCTTCCAGCTACATCAAGGAGCAAAAGTAGAGGCTATTCAAATTGCAGCACTACGCATTGAGGGTGAACCAAAGGACTAGTGGTTCGGAAGATTGAAACATGCAAGAGTGACTGCGTATGCATATTTCACTCAAAGGTTGGTAGAGAGGTTTGACAGAAGAAAGCCGAAGGCACATTCCATTGTGACATTCTCCAAAAATAAAGAGAAAGTTTATGAGGAGTAGAAGGGAGATGTTAGCGCTGATACACCACGAGGAGATCAACTACCACCACCACCAGCATCAGAAAGAGTACTTGCATGGATTGGAGGAGCCCTTGCATTTTTGCAAGATTTTCCCAAGACTTCAACATTGAGAGTCCCAGGCATGATTCAGGAGGTGCATGAGGAAGAGGAAGCAGATACCAGCGCTGGTGCAGCAGTAGAGGAGCAACCATCACCATCACCAGTAGTTGGAGAAGCAATTTCACAAGTTGGAGGAACTCTTGCAGATTTGAAAGATGTTCCCAAGCATCAATTGATCCAAGGTATGCAAACATTTCCACCCCATATTATTTCAGCACATCAGATTGAGATTTGTGGGGTTATGCCATCAGGGAAATTGCATGACCAAGGGTTAGAGCACATTTTTGATTTGGAGCAGCAGACTATCACTACGCAAGGACCCTTGATTAGTCCAAGGAGAAGATGTATAGCTATCCCAATTTGACATTGTTGAGCTGCACACAACACTTTGTGTTGGAGTGTGGAGTTTCTAAGGATGGTATTAGCATAGTCCTAATGCAGGGAAGATATACAATAGCTTTCAAGAACCAGAAGTTAATATCGCATGAGCTATCATATTCTACTTACGAAAAAGATATATTGGCCATTATGCATGCATTGGTCAAATTCCGACAATTTTTTATTGGCAGTAGATTTCAGGTGAAGACCAACCAGCATAGTCTCTGACATATTTTTGAGGAGGAGAATCAGCTGCAAAGGAGGCAACAACGGTGGATCAATACAATGCAGGACTATAATTTCAGCATTGTGTATGGAGAGGGCCATGAGACAACAGATGCACTATCATGGAGATCAACAATGCTGTCACTGAGGAGTAGTGATGATTTGAGGGCCAAGTTATTATTTGAGCATTCCGATGACCGCTTCACTTATGAAGCATTGGATGGGCAGATGGTAGATGGTAGACATCATGTAATGGATAAAATCTTCCTTTATCAGGACAAAGCCTTCTTGATGAGCACCTCACAAATCAAAGAGATGTTCCTGCATGCGGCATATTCACAACCTCACAGGTTCTACCAGGCCATCGAAGAGAGGCTCTCATGGAGAGAACTCAAGGAGGATGCACTTCGATATATCATGGAGTGAAAATATTGTCATCATATTGCGGAGGATGGCATTGTAGACATTGATCCGTTGTCGAGGTATGCACATTGCTTTGACATTTTCACACAGTAAATCTCTTCACCCATGATCGAATTATCTTTCTGGGATGTCTTCATGCTTCATGGTCTTCCAAAGGCCATAGATAGTGATGGGGACATTTATTGTATGAGATTGTTTTAGTGGGAGATTCTCCATTGGGTGGATACCAAGCTGGTGCATGATATGAGTCATCACCCACAGTTGGATGGATGGATGGAGACGATGAGCAAGTGGCTGGAAAGCTACTTTCAAATCTATGACACGGGAAAGCAAGAAGCATGGTTGTGATGGCTGCTCTTGGGTGAGTATGGTTACAACCCGACATTTCACATTTGCATGTTCCATGCCTTGCATAGTACTAGTGTGATGCAACAACAGGAGGTATGGTTGCACTGGTTACTTTTGAGAGAGTTTAGCCATCACATGACATATCACATGTCAATCGGTATGTTATTGTTTGGGACTTTTCATGATACTCATATGATGTGGCAGCAGGAAGCCTCGCTATGTTGGTTTCTATTAGGAGAGTATGGTGTGACATTCTACATTTCAATCAATATATCATTGCTTCATGCTTTGCATTATGATGATGTGGGGTAGCAACAAGAGTCATTGTTGCGTTGGTTACTCTTGGGAGAATACAGATTTAAATTCTCCCATACCTTTCATAATGATGATGTGAGATGGAAACATGAAGCCTTGTTGTGTTGGCTTCTGTTGAGAGAGTATGGCCACCATACTTGGTATGATGATGAGGTGGTGTGGAAGCAAGAGGCATTACTGCGGTGGCTGCTATTGGGAGAGTATGGTTCGACATTTCACATGTTAATCCATATGTCTCTATTTCCTACTTTGCACAGTGTTGAGATGATGCTTAGAAAAAGCAAGGCCACCAGGGCCAAGGATTGGAGCATGGAGAGACAAAACCTACTCCATGTAGTATGGGTTGGTGAGATAGTTTATGAGTTGGGACTTTCCACTTGGGGAAGGAACCACTACACTTCACATATCTCATGGAGAGAAGAGGCTCTTGGATATTATATGGTTGCCACTTGGGGACTCATTGATGAGGAGAGACATCTAGCTATACAATTGGAGGTCATTCTAGACATTCCAGACAGGTAGCTATGGAGCTGTGCATTCATAACACATTGGATTAGGTGGGGAAACCTTTCCATTAGGGGACTTTGAGGTCTTAAATGGGCCTCCTAAGGAAAATTTACAATCAAAATTCACTTTATGAGAACCAATCACATTTTAGGGGATGACATCATCCCTAATGGTTGAGGTGGCATTGTTTGAGTTAAAGGTACTTACTTGTCACATTCTAAATGGTGGATAAAAACTCATGGTTAACCATGGTAGTGCTCTAAGTACTTTTAAAGTCGAAGTAAAGTACTCATAATAAATGTCATTTCAAAATTTTTGAATAAAAATATATTATTGTCATTTCATATTTATTTAAAGAAACAATGCATATCCCTATACATTTATTATATTATATCATATTATATTATATTATTTTTATATAGTATATTAATTACATATTATTATACAATTTAAATAATATAAATTTCAATTAATAATATATAATATAATTAAGAATTTATAAATTTATATTTTTATTTTATTTTAAGTTATTTAAGTACAAAGGACAAATGAATTAGTTGTTCAATGATAATGACTTTTTCTTGAAAAACGCATTCTTATTTATAGTCATATCAATACAATTTTTTTATTAATTTTATTTTGGTACAACTTTTGAATTGAATTTAAGTATGGTTACATTGATTTTGATGCAAAAAGTGAATTGAAAATTCATAAATATTATTTTATTGGTTTAGCTATTATTTTATTATTTCCTTAGGAGGCCCATTTTAGACCTCAAATATCCCCTAATGCATATGAGGATGCCACTTGGGAGGGAGATGGATTTTTGCAGCATCCACTTTTGCAGTTGCTTGAGGACAAGCAACATTTTGGCAGGGAGGACTGTAATATTCCAGATTTTCCATCAGCTAATTGGAATATTAGAATTCTTACTTTTCTTATTTAGTTAAGTAAATAAAAGGGTGGAGGGACCCATAAACCTAGTAGATGAATAAAATCCACTTCTATAGTGCGCATGTGGGTTAGTTGAGTAGTGGAGTAACATTATGGAGTAGTAGAGGAGCATAATAATGAGGAATATGATGGAGATATTGAAGGAATAAATGCAAGATGATGGAGATAGTGAAGGAGTGATTGTAGAGATCATGAAGAAATAATGATGAAGTGATGGAGGAAGTGGTGCATTAAATGCACACATGATGGAGGAAGTGGAGAGTAATTGGAACAATGATGGAGATCATGGAGGACAACTCAGTCTTTATGGAGGCTAGTGGCCACATGTGCAGTGCAATTATGAGGTGGGCCAGGGCTAGGGAAGGCTCACAACCATAAAAGGAAGATGAGGGCAGAAAAGGAGGGGAGTTTGGATTTTTATTATTGAGTGACGTAAGACATTTTTTTGCATGCTTCAGCTGTTTAGCTAAGTCTATTGTGCTATTTAGTACCGGGTGTTCCCCAGTGGGAATCCCACCCTTACCCACGGGGGACTTAGAGTGCCTACTCTGGGAAGGTTTTCTTGGGAAGCATTAATCATCTGGAAATTAGTGCCACTTTCATCCACTCTCATATGCACTTCTACCTACAGGAATTACTGATTCCTGAACTTGGGTTTGAGAGTTGGGAGGTTGTTCTCAGTACTTCAGCTAAAAAACATGTGGAGGGATAAATGCTTCACAATGTGGATCCATTGTAGTCTTATGGGAGTTTCATTTTCATATCTGGAATCAAGCCATCCATCTAATTCTCTATGCAGCAACATTTCCAGGAGGAATTGCGTAATTCTGCAGTGAGGGTTTAAGGAGAAGAGGGAGTTCCAATTAAATCAGCTTGGAATCCTGTGAGGGATTAATCCTTCACTCCAGGGATCACTTCAACATACTGGGATCTAAATTATATTACCTATCAATAGGATACATCATCAACCCTCCTAGATAGCGCAATATTACCCAGCAGTTGTGCATGCAGCAGCTGCACATTCAGTGGAGGAGCTAGATCCTAAGTTTCTCATCTTGGGATCAGGAGAAGGGACCGACCCTTCAATTATTGAGCTGAGTGGGTGATATTTCAGCATATATATCATTATTTCAGCCCTATATCATAAGTTGTCTCCAGGGAATGTGTAACTCAGCCAGTAGGGGTGAAGTATGCAACCCAATAAGGGCCAAAATTCCAAACTCAAAATCTGGCTAAACCATTTATGGGTTTTTCTGGGTTTTTCGAGTAGAGTCCGTGGTTAAAATCCTAGATCTTTCAGAGGACTCCAGAAGCCCCTCACACATATATCTTATTCCCAGCCGCAGTAGTTTCCAGCAGCAGTAGTATTAGCAACATCAACATTTCCAGTGCTAGGATCTAGAGTTGTTTCAACCATATTTGGATGGCTTGAGTGCCTTATTTTATAGCACTGTATATATTCATTTTTTGTGATTATAATGATATGGCTCAATTTTTTCTTCTCATATGTATGATGTCTTAATTTATTTCAACATTTTTCCAGTTCTACATGTTTTATTCAGATTTTACTGTAGTTGGAATTATGCATATGTTCTATATACTTGTCTTTCCCATTTTGGGATATTACAGTGGTATCAGAGCATGATAGTTGGCTCATCTTGTGGGAATTTCATGACATCAGAGGACTAATAAGAAGAAGAAGAAAAAAGAAGAAGTCTTCAAGGGCAGAACGATTGAGTTTTTCCACACTTCTCTTCAGATCTATGCAAGATCTCACCATGGAGATCAAAGAAATGAGAAGGGAAAGGAAAAAGGAACCATCAAGAAGGTTTCAGAATGGAGAAATTCTGAGCACTTCCTATCAGCAGTATAAGAAACCGATGGTGCAGAAAATTCCACAACGCCCTACTATGCCCACTTTCCTTGGAGAAGGAAATGAATGGCATGGAGATGGAATATATTTGGAGTATGAGACTCTGAGTGATTATCTTGTAGAGTACAGATCTCAATTTAACACATTCAAAGAGAATTTGACTTTCCAGTAGTTTTGACAGATTAAAGAGAACCATAGACCCCATAGCAGTTATAGAAGAAGAGGGCATATGCAGAATAGGTTCTTTCTACCTACATTCGATGGGTCATCCAAAAGCACGGAAAAAATTTGGATGGAGAAGTTAGATGCATTCTGCCAGCTACATCAAGTAGCAAAAGCAGAGGCTATGTAGATTGAAATGCTACACCTTGAGGGTGAAGTAAAGAACTGGTGGTTCGGTAGATTGAAACATGCAAGAGTGACTGCGTATGCAGAGTTCACTCAAAGGTTGGTAGAGAGGTTTGACAGAAGAAACACAGAGGCACATTCCATTGCGATATTCTCCGACAATAAAGAGAAAGTGTATGAGGAGCATAAGGGAGATGTCAGCAATGATACACCACGAGGATATCAACTACCACCACCACCACCATCAGAAAGAGTACTTGCACGGATTGGAGGAGCCCTTGCATTTTGGCAAGATTTTCCCAAGACTTCGACATTGAGAGTCCTAGGCATGATTCAAGAGGTGCATGAGGAAGAGGATGTAGATAATAGTGCTGGTGTAATAGTAGAGGAGAAACCATCACTATCACCAGTAGTTGGAGAAGCAATTTCATCGCTTAGAGGAACTCTTGTAGCTTTGAAAGATGTTCCCAAGCATCAGCTGATCCAAGGTATGCAAACATTTCACCCCATATTATTTCAGCACATCAGATTGAGATTTGTGGGGTCATGCCATCAGGGAAATTACATGACCAAGGGTTAGAGCACATTGCTAATTTGGAGCAGCAAACTACCACTGCGTGGAGGACTCTTGAATCGTCCAAGGAGAATATGTATAACTATACCAATTTGACATTGTTGAGCTGCACACAACACTTTGTATTGGAGTGTGTAGTTTCTAAGGATGGGATTAACATAGTCCTAATGTAGGGGAGACATACAATAGCTTTCAATAACTAGAAGTTACTGTCGCATGAGTTGTCGCATTCTACTTACGAAAAAGAGATATTGGCCATTATGTTGCATTGGTCAAATTTCGGCAGTTTTTTATTGCTAGTATATTTTGGGTGAAGACCAACCAACATTGTCTCTGGCATATTTTTGAGGAGGAGCAGCAGTTGCAAAGGAGTTAGCAACGATGGATCAATACAATGCAGGACTATGAGTTCAATATTGTGTATGGAGAGGGCCATAAGACATCAGATGCACTATCATGGAGATCAGCAACGCTGTCACTGAGGATCAGTGATGATTTTAGGGCCTAATTATTATTTGAGCATTTCGCTGACCGTTTCACTTATGAAGCATTGGATGGGCATATGGTAGATGGTAGACATCATGCAATGGATAACATCTTCCATTATCAAGACATAGCCTTCTTGATGAGCACCTCATAGCTCAAAGAGAATTTTCTACATGCAGCATATTCAGAATCTCATAGGTTCTACTGGGCCATCGGAGAGAGGTTTTAATGAAGAGACCTCAAGAATTAGGGGAATTTTGAGGTTTAAAATGGGCCTCCTAAGGAAATAATAAAATAAGATTTAATTACATCATCAAATTTTAGAGGGAAAAAAGTCAAATCTACTTTTTCAACTTATCTCCCAATTTTTTTACTCAAATTTCGAGCAGGAGTACTCGTTAGATGAAAAAATTTATTCCTCATCCAAGGAGTACCCATGTTGCATACTTTCAATGGGTCCTGCTACACGAAAAATGAGAAATACATGAAAAACGTGATTGTAATCACGTTTTTTTTAATGTATTTCTCATTTTTCGTGTAGCAGGACCCATCGAAAGTATGCAACATGGGTACTCCTTGGATGAGGAATTAAATTTTGCATCCAACAAGTACTCCCACTTGAAATTTGAGTAAAAAATTTGGGAGATAATTTGAAAATACGAGTTGAAAAGGTTGTTTTATTATTTTATTATTTTGAAAACTTTTTACCCTTTTACTTAAAAAATGGTGAATCATCCCCCATGGTTGAAATCGTCATCTTGAATCCTATTGGTTCTTATAAATTTTATTTTTGTTGTACATTTTTCTTAGGAGGCCCATTTTAGACCTCAAAATTCCCGTAGTGGAGGATGCACTTCGACATATCATGGAGTGCAAATATTGTCATCAGATTGTGGAGGATGGTATTGTCGACATTGATCCATTGTCGAGGTATGCACATTGCTTCGACATTTTCACACACTACATCTCTTCACCCGTGATCCGATTATCTTTCCGGGATGTATCCATACTTCATGGTCTTCCCAAGGCCATAGATAGTGATGGGGACAATTATTGTATGAGCAGTTTTTAGCAGGATCTTCTCCATTGGGTGGATACCAAGATGGTGCATGATATGAGTCATCACCCATAGTTGGATGGATGGAAGGAGATGATGAGCAAGTGGTTGGAAAGCTACTTGCAAATATATGACACAGGGTAGCAAGAAGCATAGTTGCGCTAGCTGCTCTTGGGTGAGTATGGTTACTACCCGACATTTCACATTTTCATGTTCCATGCCTTGCATAGTACCGGTGTGATGCAACATCCATAGGCATGGTTGCTGGTTACTTTTGAGAGAGTTTGGCTATCACATGACATATCACATGTCAATGGGTATGTTATTTTTTGGGATTTTACATGATACTCATATGATGTGGCAGTAGGAAGCCTGGCTATGTTGGTTTCTATTAGGAGAGTTTGGTGTGACATTCTACATGTCAATCAATATATCATTGATTCATGCTTTGCATTATGATGATATGGGGTGGCAGCAAGAGTCATTGTTGCGCTGGTTACTCTTGGGAGAATATGGATTGACATTCTCCCATACCTTGCATAATGATGATGTGAGATGGCAACATGAAGCCTTGCTGCATTGGCTTCTGTTAGGAGAGTATGGCCACAATACTTGGTATGATGATGAGGTGGTGCGGCAGAAAGAGGAATTTTTGCAGTGGTTGCTATTGGGAGAGTATGGTTTGACATTTCAAGCAAGCACAAGTGTTGAGATGATTCTTAGAGAAAGAAAGGCCACCAGGTCCAAGGATTGGAGCATGGAGAGACACCACCTACTCCATGTAGCATGAGTTGGTGAGATAGTTTATGAGTTGGGACTTTCCACTTGGGGAAGGAACCACTACACTTCACATATCTCATGGAGAGAAGAGGTTATTGGACAACAGATGGTTGCCACTTGGGGACTCATTGATAAGGAGAGGCATCTAGCTACATAGCTGGAGGCCATTATAGAAATTCTAGAGAGGAAGCTATGGATCTGGGCATTCATAACACATTGGAGCAGATGGGGAAACATTCCATATGAGGATGCCACTTTGGAGGGAGATGGATTTATGGAGCATCCACTTTTGTAGTTGATTGAGGACAAACCAAATTTTGGTGGGGAGGACTGTAATATTCCAAATTTCCCATCACCTGATTGGAATAATAGATTTTTTACTTTTCTTATTTAGTTAATTAAATAAAAGGATGGAGGGACCCATAAACCTAGTAGATGAATAAAATCCACTTCTATAGTGTGAATGCAGGTTAGTTGAGTAGTGGAGTAGCATTATGGAGTAGTAGAGCAACATAATAATGAGGAAGATGATGGAGATAGTGAAGGAATAAATGCAAGATGATAGAGATAGTGGAGGAGTGATTGAAGAGATCACGGAGAAATAATGATGAAGTGATGGAGGAAGTGGTGCATTAAATGCACACATGGTGGAGGAAGTGGAGAGTAATTGCAGCAGTGGTGGAGATCATGGAGGACAACGTAGTCTTTATGGAGGCTAGTGGCCACATGTGCAATGTATTTATGAGGTGGGCCAAGGCTAGGGAAGGCTCACAACCATAAAAGGAAGATGGGGGTAGCAAAGGAGGGGAGTCTAGATTTTTATTGTTGCGTCGTAAGAAATTTCTTTGCACGCTTTAGTTGTTTAGCTAATTTTGATGTGTTGTTTAGCACCGAGTGTTCCCGAGTGGGAATCCCACCCTTACCCATGGGGGACTTCGAGTGCCTACTATGGGAAGGTTTTCTTGGGTGGCATTCATCATCCAGAAATAAGTGCCACTCTCATCCACTCTCATTTGCACTTCCAGCTACAGGAATTATGCATTCCTGAACTTGGGTTTGAGAGTTGGGAGGTTGTTCTCAGTAATTCAGCCGAGAAACCTGTGGAGGGATCAAACCTTCACATCGTGGATCCATTGCAGTCTTACGGGAGTTTCATTTTCATATCCGAAATCAGGCCATCCATCTAATTCTCCTATGCAGCAACATTTCTTGCAGGAATTGTGTAATTCTGCAGTGAGGGTTTGAGGAGAAGAGGAAGTTCCAAGAAAATTAGCTTGGAATCCTATGAGGGATTAATCCTTCACTCTAGGAATCACTTCAGCAACCTAGGATCAGCATTGTATTATCTATAAATAGGCTACATCATCAACCCTCCTATACTACGCAGTATTACCTAGCAGTTGTGCATGTAGAAGTTGCACATTCAGTGGAGGAGCTAGATCGTAAGTTTCTCAACTTGGGATCGGGAGAAGGGACCAGCCCTTCAGTTATTGAGCTGAGTGGGTGCTATTGCAACATATAGATCATTATTTGAGCCCCATATCAGCAGTTTTCTCTAGGGAGTGTGTAACTAAGCCAGCAGGGGTGTAGTGTGCAACCCAAAAAGGGCCGAAATTCCAAACTCAAAATCTGGCCAAACCATTTCTGGGTTTTTTTGGGTTGTTCGAGTAGAGTCTGTGGTTAAAATATTAGATATTTCAAAGCTATTTAGTAGCCTATAGAACATAGATCTTCTTCCCAGCAGCAAAAGTTTCCAACAGTAGCAACAACAACATTTCTAGTGCTCAGATCTAGAGTTATTTCAACCATCTTTGAATGGCTTGAGTGCATTCTTTTTAGAGAACTGTGTATATTCATTTGTTGTGATTATAATGATATGACTCAACAATTTATTCTCATATGTATTATGTCTTAATGCATTCCAACATTTTTCCAATTCTACATGTTTTATTCTGATTTTACCATAGTTGGAATTATGCATATGTTCTATATTCCTGTCTTTACCATTTTGGGATATTACAATTCGATTCAATCCTCATTCAATTGGAATTGCATGTATTTTCATTCACATCACCTGATGAACCAACAACGTAGAAAGCAAGGAGGAGACATGTTGTGAATGTAAATGTGGGTGATTTGAATTGATTGAGGATTGAATCGAATATAGGTTGGCACGTTCTGTTTCCTTGTCTGTCAGGTTGCCTTGAATACCCATTCAAGAATTTCATACACCTTTTCCTGTAGGTTGAAACTTGCAATTTTCATCCATTATCATCAAACGCTCTTTCTCCAAGCTTCATCTGAGAAAAATCTTTGGACCTGAGCTTGAATATTTTCATCTATCAAGGCTTTGGGTAATATTGATTAGAATTATTTAGTAAGCGATACCATACTTGTTGTGTTGATCATGACCATGCATGCAAGGACTGAAATTATATGTAGCAAGTGGATTCATGCAAGGATGTAACCTCATAGCATATATATTTGCATGACTCAGGCCCTCAAAGGACATGACACAATCTTGGACACACTACATCAAAACATTTGAATCGTCTGAGAGGTTAGTCAACTATTTAGTTTAAATGATAGGAAATTGAAGCATATGAGCATATTTTGCACTTGTTCATAAATATAGTCAAGCTGAGAATAATCTTGTTCTGCAACTATGGTGGAGCCGATTACTGGGTTTTTATTTTTTAATTGTTACCTCTAACTTGATTTGTTTTAGTTTGAAGCTGATTAGAAGAGGTTTTTTTCACCATATTTGTTTTATTTTGCAGTTAAATATATTTCTTTTATCTAAATTATAATAATAGAAAATTACAAAAATTTGGCTTTTAAGGCAACTATATTCTTTGAAATATATGTCTCTAGACATTTTGCAAAAATATCAAAGTCATTTTCCAAGGATTAGTTGGCTATTGTTCTAATAAAATTCGAGGTTTGAAAAATTGCAACAAATTATGTTGATTGGTATTTAACGAGTTCATTGATGGGATGTGAACAATTTTTCAAAACCATCAAAAACAAATATTGTTAACAATTTATCACAACCATCAACATTCTTCCTTTAAATTATAAAAAACAAACATTAATATTGTGAAATCATTCAATTGGAACCTTGATTGAAAGTGACCTTGTTAGACCATCATACCTTGTCCATCAACTCATTGACTATAGTTAAAAATTTTATAATTTTTTTTTATTAATATGAAGTCATTTTTATTTCTTTCACAAGTAAAAAAGTTGTTTCTTTTTAATTTATGTATTAACTTATTCTATTGTTTTTATTGATGGAATAGGTGTAAATATTGAAAAGTGTCTCTTATTGGTCTCCCTTAAAAGGATAAAAAACAAATATCAATTATTGATGCAACATTTTAATCAAGCATGTAATATTAAAAATGAAGTTGATGCTCATCTACATGAAGAAGATGAATTAGATAGTGTAGAGCTTTTTGAAAAAGAAAAACCATCAAAGAAACACAAAAGAATATTCAAATCTGAATGGAAGACAAAATTTCCATAAGATTATGTTGTAAAACATTGTAATGGTAATGAAAGGATAAAATCGTCTTGGTGTGTTAAATTTAAAAGAGCACTCCATTTGCAAAAGAGGGAAGTATCACTCTTAAAGTTAGTGGTTTAGGTGGCCATGCAAAATCAGTTAAAGCTCAAAAAATCTCTTTACAACTTTTCGAGGGAGAAAGAAAATGAAGTAATATTCCAATTACTAAACATGTTGAACTAATTATATATGCTGAGCAGGAGAGAATTATATTAGTGATTGAAAGCATATATTTTTTTACTATACATGATTTATATTTAAAAATGTATAAGTAAATACATAACTTGAATAGGTATAAATGCGCTCCACACATGCCTCTAAAAGATGAATATTCTGCATACACAAATACATTATCTGGAAAATAGTTTCTTCAAGCTGTGAAAGAGGTGTATTGGAACAAACTAATAGAGGAGATTTTAATAGAGGAGATATTACATAGCTCATTTTAATCAATTTTAGTTGATGAAAGGATTGATCGAACTATGGAACACCATTTGATTGTTTATACGTATTTGACAAATGGGGGAAGATTCAATGTGTAACAAATTTTATATGTTTGCTTCAAATAAAGGATGAAACAAAGTGTGTGTATGATGTAGTTAGAACTCTTTTAGCATAAATGGATATATCCTTAAAGAAGTTAGTTGGTTTTGGCTCGGATGGTGCATCTGCCATGAGGGGTATTCATGAAGGTTTATCTCCTAAGCATCATCAATATGCTTCACATTTATTAGATATCCAATGATGCTTGCATAGATCATATGGAAGAATTAGCAACCAATGATGCTTCATCTCATTTTCTAGAGTTGCAACATATTGAAAAATTTGAAATTTTTTTTTATTAATGTATTGGGGAATCAACTAAATGATATGGAGAATTGAAAGCTATAATAGAAACATTTCAAATCACTAAGTTAAAGGTCTTACAAATTCATCAAATTAGGTGGCTCTCTAGAGGAAATTCATGGAAAAACTTGTTATACTCATGCTTACTTTGTGAATGGATTGGGATTTAGGGGAGAAAAAAATGTATGAGTTGGAAACAATATTTTAAGTGCAATTTTGCATCCATCTACTTGTAGATATTCTCACTGAATTAAATAATTTGAATTAAAAATACCAAGAGTATAATGTTAATATTACATCTATTGACACTACTTTAGATATTTCCAATAAAATTCTTTACAAAAAGAAATTGGGAAGCATTTTTGGGGTAGGTGCAGTGCACGTGTCCTATTTTTCAAGTAAAGCACAAGGAGGAATACTTGAATGTGCAGATAGCAGGAGTATGGTACATTTACATCCATTGAGGTTCCAAAGTTTTCCAAATATGAAAATATCAGGGATGCTATATGAATGCATTATTTTGGGAAAATATTTTGTTGTAAAGGTAATTAAATCTTTAACTACAAGATCCACATATTTACATATATTTAATGATGCTTCGTTTTTCAGTACTTAACATTATTTCAAAGAAGTGAATAATAGAAACTCTCAATAAAAAACATGGTTGAAATTTTTATGTGAAAAATTTAGTGTTTGGGAATCACCTATTGTGGATACTGCTAGATGTTTGGATGAAATTGAGGAATTATTTTTACCATTCCTAATTTATACCCCAAAATGAATATGTATGGAGCATGGCATGTATGTTGAGATGAACTTGAATCGTTTGAAGGCTTTCCATATTTGATGCGATTATGGAAAGCTATTCATGTTATCCCAAGAAGCCTACAACAATGTGTGAAAGAGGCTTATCAAAATTAAACAAGATCAAAATTGATGATAAATCAAGACTTTCATTGGAGTAACTAGATATGTTAAAGTTTTGTCTCTTAGTGCACCTCATGCTCTAAATAAGGTAGATTGGAATGTTATTTATGATGTATGGAAACAAATGAAAAATAGAAATCCTTTTCCATTGGGAAAATAGATTTATATTTTCAATTATGTAAGTCCAAATATTTTTGAAGCTCATCAAATGAATAGAAGAAACATATGTTTACCTTTTCTTAATGGAATTTGAGAAAAATGTTTTCTTTTTTACTTAATCTATTGAGATTTGATAGTGTTTTAATGTATCCAGTCTTTAAATTTTTAAGATTCTTAAGATTTAGAAGGGCACTATATCATTTTGATTTTTTTTATGAAGGGTTTATTTAATATGCACTTGTCAATAGAAGTACAATTTTTCGTAATCTTTCATATTTGAACAGTTTGATGAATATATTCCATTTTAAATGAAATTAAGACCAACCCTTCAATTTTGAACCCTAGTGTAATTGTATGGGTCCTCTATATGATGAGGATATGGATCCATATATTTCCCATTAATTAAAGACTATGAATCAAGGTTCTAGGGAGAATTACAATCGTTAGATCTACGATTCACTATGATTATTCCAAGGTAGGTTACCATAGGATGCTGACTAAGCTAGGTTGGAACCATGAGATCAGGCCATGTCATATTCAAATTTTATATCAAATATCAATGGATGGTGGGGTGACAAAGTAGTATACCATCTTTGTCTCAATGTCCATTTATCTAGCAAGTACACATCATAATTTTAGGTTGATAGCTATGATGATGAGGAGGATCAAGGAAAGGATGGAAATCATATTTGGTAGTGGATCTAGTTGAAATTGGAGAGAAATTTGCAGTAATAAAAAACCCAGAAAGCGTCTTGTGAACACCTAGCAAAATTAGGGGAAGAATCGATGTGGCTACAACATGTGACTTGAGGGCAAAAACCCTAGTGGATACAAAAATTCCTTCTTACCTATAACCATGTTATATTTGTGACTATGTTACACTATTTTAAATAGAGAATGTGATCATGAATAAAGAGAGATTACTTTATTTACTTAGGTTCATTCGATGTCTATTTTTTTCTCTTCAAAAATGTCATTAAACCCCTTATTTGTAGTGAATGTTTTAATAAGTTTTTGAAGTCATTGTAACAATATCCATAACTAGTGATTAATTGTTGTGTTGTTTTAAAAAACCAAGAGAGAAGTGAAAAATAACAAAGGAAATTTCATTATGGAAACTACAATATTTTAACATGTTAAGAATGGACATTAAACATCATGTGAATTATAATATAAGCAATGATAAAACACACAAATTCAATTGGAGATTCAAAAATATAAGGTGAGAAATAATTCTCTTAAAAGGTTTTACTAAGTAATACTAAAAGTGTTGTCAGTGCGTTGAGATATGAAGTAAAATCGAGCTAGGGTTTCCTGTGAAACCCTAAACCTGACCGAAACATGCTCCTCGCCACGCCTCTGTCGTAGTTGATATCACAACTGGCGCATGCTAAGTTGAGTGCTCCATGGATGGGGAATCTATGGGGAGGGGGATTTGCCCCCTCCTTCAAATCTATTTTTGCCAGGTTTTGGCCGACTCCTACACCTCCCTCTCGATCAAACAAAGGTACTCAAGTAGAGATGCCAATGCTAGGGGAAAAATGGCAGCGTGAATGAAGGGTTGTTGCTTGCAAAAAGCGATTAAGAATCCCAAGGTGGTCATTAACAGTAATCACTTGGAACAATCCTGCATATTCATGAAGGACCATGTAATTATATGCAAGTTTATTGGTATTTGGCTGAGGGAATCTGACATCCTTTGCTAGATCTAGTTAAAATGGTAACCCAAAGCTCCCTTCGACCTTTGCCTAGGAGATAAGGGATTCTTTACCCTAATATTTTAAGATCTGGAGGATAGGAAAAGAATCTTGGATAATGGCCCTTATTTCGTGAAAAACACAGGCCTATTCACGAGACACTGGGAACCCTGCTATAACCTAGACCAGGAACAGTTCCTCGCTGCGTCAATCTAGGTCTATTTATACTCCCTCCCGGAGGAATTATAGGAGCTGGACATTTTGGAACTCATAGGTAATTCTATAGGAAAATTTCTCTAAAATCACGCACCGCAAAATATTATCATCATATGCTCGCATCTATGTATATATATGGACATCTCTCAGCCTCTCCAGGAATATTTATAAATTGAATATCAGGATGATACCTAGTCCTAACCGCTAGAATATGAACATGTGTCGTTCAAACGCCGACTATGTCACGAATATGGTCATCTATTTCATGAATGCCCACAACAAGCCCAGGCTATGACTCTGACCCCTGCCCCATATGGCTTCCAAGAGGTACAACGCTAATGCCCGCCTCAGGCAGGTCTGACGAAGCACATGCATGCATCTACCAATTGATCACCTAAACCCCCAATCGTGGCCACAGGTTTCCCAACTTCGACCTCACAGCCTCCACCTTAAAACCATTAGATTAATTTATTTGACATCCTTGTGGAGCCGACCAAGCTGCCATAGCTGGAACATCGAGAGATTCTAGAGACAACCCTCCAAATTAAAGCAGCAATGGAAGTGGAACAAGGAGTAGAAACTACGAAGGGCAAGCAGCTGAGCAAATGAAATTCCCCGGAAACTTAATCGAATAGCAAGGAAATATTCCAAGTCCTTACCTAGGTCTGCCAAGCATTGGAGCATCATATGAATCTGGAAAAACTGTATTTGAATGAAAGAGTCATGGTAGTTTTTCTCAGTAGTTAGATGAAGGATGGTAAGACAGAAATACCGCAAGATCAGCTGGCAAAGTTCCATAAAATTTTTAAAGACTGGGAGAAACACTAAGAGGCGGCAGAACCTCTTAACCAATTGATATTACTATCGTGGGATGAAGACCACCTCTCACAGTGATCCAATCTCAACTCGGGCTCTAGAAAGAGGGGAAGAAGACCAACATGGGAGGTGATATGGGAAGCAAGGGAAATCTTGTTAAACTCAGGGCAAGAAAATGTCTTGACAGAGTACTACCAAAGATACCTCCCCCCCCCCTCCCCCCTCTTAATGAAGTTGATCTCATGGAAAATTCGGGGCCTCAATTTGAAAGGGAAGTTGAGGTACCTCAAGAAAAAAATCCAAAAAGAGAAGCTTGATATACTTCTTCTGTAGGAAATGAATGTGACTAAGGAAATACTACAAGATATTCCCAGCAAGAGTTGGCCTCTAACGGAGTGCGTGAATTTGGACGCAAGAGGCAATGCGAGGGTCTTGGAATCCTTTAGGACCCTAGTTCTATTTCATTTGGAAATTGGCTGGCCAACCCTCACTCTCTCTTAGGCCAATTCGAATTTCCTGTATATATGGAGAAATTATGGTTAACTAGGGTCTACGGACCCACTGTAACTAGCCAAAAATCTAACTTCCTCTAAGGCTTGAGGATCCTCAAGGAGCTAGTGGGGGAAGTGAACTAGATTTTGGCTCTCTCTAAAGCTTATGATTAATGCTAGGTATGATTATCAAACTGGCTCTCTCTAAAGCTTATGATTGTTTGAATTGGGATTTTTTGCTTTAAATTATGGGTTGCATTTGGTTTCTCCCCAACATGGATTGGGTGGGTCCAATCCCTAATATCCACTTTATTATACTCCATCCTTGTGAATGGAGCCTCATTCCTCCCCTTTAGGGAATCAAGAGGTCTCAGACATGGTGACCCTATCTCCCCTTTCTTATTCATTATTGCGGTGGTAGGTTTGGTTCAAATCATTAAGGAAGTGATGGATTCTCAAACCCTTTCAAGCATCCACATCTCTCCAACAATTCCTTTGATAACCCATCATTTTTTTATGGATGACAACATTTTATTTAGGAAGATGAGCTTGAAAGAGACAAAGAAGCTAGGGAAAATTTTGGACACCTTCCAAATGGCCTTAGGAACTTTGATAAATGGTGAGAAATCAGACATCTTCTTCAACACTCACCCCAGAGTGCAGGCTCACCTTGCCAAAATGTTGGGCTTCAAAATAAGGAAGATTCCCAGTTCCTACCTTGGAGTCCCTATAGTTCCTAACTCTCTCAAGACCTATATTTGGAAGGAAGTTCTCTACCACATAGACAAGAAATTGTCGAGATGAGCCTTTAGGGATCTGAACTCAGCTGGAAGATTGGTGTTGTTAAAGTCAGTCCTACAGGTGATCCCCTTATACCAACTGTCAGCACACCCGACACTTAGTAGTATCCATAAATAAATGAAAAAAAAATTCCGCCGATTCCTCTGTTCAGGGGCACAGATTGGCCGTAAATGGGCCTGGGTGGCCCGTGAGAAAATATGTAAACCAAATACCCATGGTGGCCTTGGGATAAAATATCCTGAGTTATTATCCTTGGCCCTCAGTGCAAAGGTGTGATGGCTATGGATCCAAGGTGGGCAAGAGCCATGGAAGAACATCTTGGTAGCCAAATACAGAGTTAAGGGTTGGAAAAACCCCCTTCAACACCACCTACACCTCTCATTGGGTTCCTCGATTTGGAACAAAGCTAAGGCACAACAAGACTTCATTCAAAAACATGGTTTTTAGGAAGTCCACAGTGGAAGAAAAGCTAAATTCTGGACCAACCGATGGATGTAATAGCCCAGATTAGATCAAGATCCAGAGTTTGCAAATATCCAAGAATTCACCTCCCATATTGGAGCGACTTATGTTCAAGACTTTTGGAGCGACCATCTACATGGCTCAAAGTGGAGAAAGTGGAAATCCCCTAAAAATTGGCCTCCTCATGACCCCTTTCTGAATTGGGAGGCCCTCGTTACGATTCTCTACTAGCAACAATTTCTGAACAATGGGGAACCTGATAGATTATGTTGGGTATATAAGCAGCAAGGCATGCTCACCCTTAAAGAGGCGTACTCATTGAAATATTCTATAGGAGACCTAGAGCTAGATTGTCTATGGAAAAGGATTTGGTATTCTTGCCTCTGGCCAAAACTCTCCTTTATCTTATGGCTGATTGGGAAAGGTAAGATTCTTACGTGGGGTAAAATACGAAAGAAGGGCTTTCTTGTCCCATACTTCTGTCCTTTACGTCACAAGGAGGGGGAAATATTCAACCACCTTCTAAATTTATTCCCAAGGACATTGGAAGTCTCGAGATGTCACTCAAAGGTATTTGGAGTCATCGACAGGTCTACGAACAGTCTTCAGAATTCTCTAGACATGTGGAGATGGACCTTGTTCAAGAATCCAATTTTCAATCGTTCATGGTGATTTTCACAAGGATTTTTCCTATGGAACATCTGGAAAGGCATAAACAGGGTTGTATTCCACTCAAAAGAGTTCCACTCAGTCAAGTCTTGGCACAATGTTCTCTGCAATCTTAAGGAAACTATCTCGATTTCGTCATGGTCAGAGCAAGACTGGAAAGCAGAAGGGCGGGAACGTGCTATATTTCTAGTGCTAGATATCATGATGGAGCCCTCTTTAAGCCCCACTCGTCGGACTAAACCTCAACGTGTCTCTTCATATGACTTCACTTGTCCACTGCAGGGCTTTGCTAAAATCAATTTTGATGGGGCTTCAAAGGGGAACCCTAGGCCATCAGGCCTTGGGGGAGTCCTTCAGAATGAAAAAGGGAAGACACTAAGATTCTATGATGCATATTGTGGCCACACCACCAACAATGTGGTTGAATACCTAACTTTGGAGAGAGGTTTTCATGCAGGAACAGATATGGGCATCTCGAAGCTACAAGTAACTGCAGACTCTAAGATCGCTATATCTCTGCTTCAACGTCTTATTAACAGTTCTCCTCTATTAAAGTTTATAAAGAGTTGGCATCTAGAGCTGATAGAGGAAAACATACTCTCCAAAATATCCTTCTTTGATTACCTTGTAACCGAGCACATCGATCGTGAAGGAAATAAAGTGGCAGAAAAAAATAGCGAATTGGGGATGTGAGCTTTAAGGCTAGGAAATTTCCCTAGACTGACCCCCCTCCTCCCAAAAAAAATTTTTGGTTGACCTGTGAAGAATCATGGTGGAAGTCGACTGTTCCCTGATGGGGATGATATCCTTGCAACACGTGGAAGATTATTCTTATGTGTGAAAATAGGTGGAGCGGGGGTGAGGGACGGTCCTCTTGGTCCCTTCAACAAAGTGCATGTAGTGGGATATGTACTATCAATAGGGTGGAAATGTGTGCAAGTATTAACGTCGTTTTGGATTTTGGGGGTGCCGAACAGTTAAGGAGAGGGAAGATGAGGGAGCTCGACATTTGATTCCATGCTTTGGTTTGGTGATGGACCTTGTGGTGGCCTTTAAGGAGGAGAAGAAAGCGTCATAGGAGGGTTTATGGTGGGAGTGGCTTGCGTGTGATCGTCCTGGGCATTTTTGGAGAAGCGTGTCTAGCTGGATCCTGTTACAAAGTATATTTTTTATTTTCTGTGTATGTAAGGATGGGAATTCGGAGGGAAGATAGTTCTTCCATTTCATTTCCACTAGGATTATGGTAAGCCTATTTCCTTGAGTTAGAAGGGGAAGATGGAATCAACAACCCAGGAAGCTTTGTGGTTGGGGGAAGAAAACAAGTTTCAATTTCCAATTTCGTGAACTCTGACTTGGTTGAGACAGTGTTTGGCGGATTGGTGGGTGGTCTCTACGCGGAGAATTCAAAGGGTGGATGTCACCTTGGGGGAAGCTATGCTCAGGCGTTGGGGATTTTTCTTCGGTCTTCGTCCAATTATCTGTGTGGGTGTGGTGGGAAGTGGTATTTGGTTTCTCTGGTGGTGGTGGTCTTTCTTTGGTAGCGGGAGGTGTAATTGTGTTTCTCTAGTGTGGTGGGCGGTGGCATTGGGTTCCTATGACGATGGTGTTTGGTTTCTCTAGTGGGGGGTATAACTTGTGGGTTTTGAATGTGGTGGTTCTTTTCCTCGGTGAATTATGAAACCACCTGTGAGGCGTGGGTGTTCCCCCTCCCATGCCACCCTTGGCCCTGCGGGTGTGGTGGACTCAACAATTGTCATGTTGGCTCCCAACTGGGGTGCAAAGATTGTTGGATGCACGTGGCTGGCTAGTGTGGGAGTGTGTGGAGGTCGTGGAGGAGGTAAGCGAGGTTCTAGAAGGGGTGGTGGTACGAGGATTCAGAAGCTGAGACATTGGGGTGGAGGAACCTAGGGTGGTAAGGGGAATCACGGGTCTGGTCGAGCTGAGGAGAATGAAGGGAAGGGTATCCAACATTGTTGCCTGGAGAACTGTCAAGAACTTATTAATATCTTGATGGAAAGAGTGGACACAACTAAGAGAGTCTATCACGAGGATCATGTCGAGCAGATGGAAAAGCTTGACCGAATGCACTATTTTTAGTGCCAAGTCTGGGAGAGACTAGTAGTGGTTTTGCGAGGCCAAAATCAACTATCTGAGAAAGTAGAAAATCTGGAGACTTGGATGTTGCAGTTTGAAGGGCACGTTCAGTGTGACTTCCGTCCTCCACCACATCCAAGAATAACCCCAGACAACACTGCATCCATCACGGTGGACGACTAATATGCTTTCTGGTGTTTTTAATGTTTTATCTGTGTATTGGTGTCTCTAGCCCTATTGTTTATGGACAATGTCCCTAGTTTCCCTTTTGTATTTTTGTAATTTGGTGCAAATTTTGGTCAGCAAACTCGGTCGAGGTGAGACCACATTTTTTGCAAGCGACTACATGTACTTGTTTTTTCCTATACGAATAGAAGATTGGATTAAAAAAAAAGTAATACTCAAAGTGTTGAATATGATAATATAATGATAGGATCATGTAGATATGAGATTTGTGGTGAAATTTATTCTATGCAAAGGAAAATGATGTGAAAGAATAGATTAGGGCCAACATAAATAAAGATGATTTTAATTTTTAAATATGGAAAACAAATAATAAATATTCAAATATGAATATATTTTATAATTCACCTCCATTCTTGTATAATATGAAAGGCATAATGCTCATTAAATATTTAAGAATGAGAAATAAGAATACATTGTTATATAATATGAAAATGGTATTTACTTAATATTTAGAAATAAGATGGATTAATAGTTGAAAGTTTTTTTTTTTTTGAAAATTTATAATATTTAATATCTCCTATATAAAATTATAGATAGTTTATTTTTTAAAATATTTTTTTAATTACCTTTTGTTCATATTTTGATCATTAAGAATTTCAACTTCAAATGGTTGATATATTTAATATCTACAAGATGAACACGGTTAGAATGGTCCAATATGGCCAACCATGATAAACCATAATAGTTAAATTCACCTCCATTCTTATATAATAGGAAAGAAAAAATGTTCATTAAATATTTAAGAATGGGAAATAAGATTACATTGTTATATAATATGAAAATTATATTATTCACTAAATATTTAAGAATTGGTAATAATATTGATTAATAGTTTAAAGTAAAATATTTTTGTAAATTTTATAATATTTATTATCCTCCATATAAAATTATATAAAATTTATTTTTAAAAATATTTTTTTGAATTACCTTTATTCATATTTTTATCATAAAGAATTGAAAATTCAAATTGTTGATATATTTAACATCTGCAAGATGAACATGGTTAGAATGGTCAACCAAGGTCAACCATTATCAACCATAATGGTTAATCATGATCTCTATAGTGAGAATGGCGGAACATGGTCAACAAAAATCTCTATGGTTGAATATAGTTAACCATAATGGTTAATCAAGGTCTTTATGGTCAACCATGGTCAAACTTAGTTGAATATGGTAAGCCATCGTCAACCATGGTCCATGAAATATTTTAGCATACATCATCATCAACCATAGTCTACCATTGTCAACTGTGTCTGAATATGGTCAACTGTGATCACCATGGTTGAATATCGTCAATTATGTTCAACCATGGTTATTATAACCCTATTTTCCACTCCATTATAGTGAGATAAACTCAATATCAACTTACCTCAGTTGTTTGACTAAAATGCATCCCTTTTGACCTTTTCTTTTACTTATGTGAGATTTACGACATGATGAAAGGGTGAAATTACATAATTGAACAATTTCTCATAATTATTTTTCCAAAATATTATAACTATTAGAAAATAATTATTTCATAATTGAGATAATTGAGAAAAAACTCATAATTGTGAAAAGGGTTTATATGTTTTCCCATTCCCAAGGAGATCAAATTGACCCACTTGTGTATGAGTTGGGTAAGGTTCCATTATTGTAGAAGCTTCCTAAATTCTCAAACCCCTAGGTTTCTAGATACATTCTCCCAAAGGATGGAATGAACCTATATAATCTCACCAAGAGGAAAGGAGAAAGGGAGTGTATCCAAAATGTAGGGTGAGAACTATTTTGTATTGGGAGAGGAGACCATCCTACAAGCTGGAGGAGAAGAAGCTTTGAGGTGAAGGTATAAGAGTTGTATTATTTTATATGATTAATGAAAATTCATGTTCCTTCCCGTATATGATTATGTATTCAACAAATCTTATAATCAATTTTTATTGCTTTTGATCTAACGATATTCTGAGGAAGATCATCTATCGTCTCCATTTGGTTGTGATTTTTTGCAAGGGTAAGATATCGAGTGTGGACGTGATATATCGTTCGAGTGGAGCGCAAGATCTTCATTGAGCTCGAAACCCCTCCCTAAACTGCAAGGAGGCCAAATGAAATCCCTCTTCTTTATAGAATAAAACTGGTTGCATGTTTCATGGCTGACCATTCAGGATTGGGATCCCTTTATTTTTTCATTGGTATTTTTTATTTCTATCTGTTGATCTAATCGGAAACTGGATCATGGATAAACAACTCCTTGCAAATTCTAATGCAACAGAACTAGTGCTTTCAATGAGAGCATACTTGCTTTGTGTCCGCTTTGCCTCTGGTTTTTATCGATTTCTCTCTTGCTTGGTCTCCCATTGAGTTCTATATAGTTTTTTTTTATTCATTTTTATCTCCATTGTTTTTATTTTCTTCATATCTGAGTTGATCTTAGATCTGGAGAATTTTTTATTTTTATTTTTATACGAGAGAATAATAAATCGTGCATTTAAAATCAAATTATGGAATTTTGTATAGAATTTGATTGAATTAATCATATATATGGATTCCTCTCAGATTTTCCTCCAAAAAAATACCAAAAATCACTGAAAACAGACTCTGTATGAGGACGTTATGACCAATTGAAAATTATCCAGTTTGTTTTTCTTCCGCCCTCACGTGCGACTGATTTTTCGGTTTGTTTCTATTATTTTTTGTACAAATTTGAGTAAAAATAATTACATATTTGTATTCCTCTTTAAATTTTACCTCAAAAAAAAAAAAAAACACTTGAACAGAGTCCTTATGAGGAAGATATGGCTGATTGAAAATTCAACCTATTTTCTATTCATTTTTCTTCCCAATTTTTTATTTTTCTTGATATTATTTGTTTGATATTTCAAGTGTTTTTCTTCAAAATATTCTGATCTATTGGAGACGTGTTGGATTTTTGTTTTATTTTATTGTTAGCTACTAATATTTTTCATATTTGAGCCATTTCTTATTCATTGGTTGGGATCTTCCATTGATTATGTCTTTTCAAGGTTCCCTTGAAGTATTCTTTGTGTGCTTTGGTTGAGGACTAGTGTTCTCATCCCTAGATCCCAGTTTCAGATCTTTTCAGATGCTTTTGGTGACTACTTGGATCTATTTCATATCTCACTTTCAGATCCTTGTGTCCTTGTGCACTTTTTTCACTTGTTTTTGAGTGATCTCTTTGATATTTTTGTCATTTGTGTCACAAAGAATGGTGTTGTGACCGATTGTGCAAATTTCATCTGAACAAGTTCCTTTGAGTGTGTTTTGTCATATTTTGTCACCCCCATTTGATCTTTTTTATGCCTTCTTGCCTCTAGGATTCATTTTAGTCCTTTGTAAAACATTGGCCCTGGTTGAGCCATTATGCTACAACCCTAACTTGATTTACATTTCCTTCTTTTGCTTTCACTTTTGGCTTTCATTTTGATTACTTTGAGTGTGTTTGATTGGGCTTTGTTTTCCTAGTTGTTTCACTTTTGGAGTGCTTTGCATTCTTGCTTGGGAAACTTGATTTAGTATCTTTTCGGTTTACTTTTTGGTTTTTTTTAGGGTCATTAATTCAAAAATTCTTGGGATATTTTGCATTCAAGAAGATCTAGTGAAAAGTGCATCATAATAGACATTGGTATGCTTTGAAAACTCTTACCCTCTCATATCTACCATTCATCGAAGTGAAAATTAAAATTGCATATAGTTGCACTAGGGTGATTAACTAAGGGTCTTACACGCTATATCATTTTCACGCCACATAATTATTGTGTAAACAACATCCATTAAAATCAAGGCGATAATAAAATTAACTAGATTCATCTTTTAATTTCACTTGTAGTAACCAACACTATATTAGGCTAGGGTCTTGGAGATAGGAGTGCGAGTTAATTGCTCCAAGACCACAAAATAAACTTAGCAACTTGTAATAGGGAATAAAATCCATTTGCAGTAGTGTGGTCTGGGAAGCCCTTCTCACAAGAGGGTAAAGTATGAGTTCACACTTGGGCTAGGCCGGGTGGCATGACCCATTTCACTTGGTTTCAGGTGGCGCAATATAGCGGAATTTTCATGCATACAAATAATGTTTTTATCACTTGAGGACCACTTGGGAGGTAACTCTCAAGGGGGTTTCGGTCTTGGTTCTTTTTGGAGTTATGTGTCATTCCCTTGCATGTATATTTTTCTTGTGACTGTCCCCCTAGGTCGTGTTATTATAGGTGGTGACCATAGTGGCCTTTCTTTCTAAGGCTCATATGTAGGTGCAGGTCCAGTGTCATCTACTTTGTACCTGGGAAAAATATTAGTCATAACCTCTCAATCCTCTCGGGGGGTGTTCCACATCTTATGAGGCCACTTGTGTTGATTTTAAAACTAAAAGGGCTGGGAACGAGGTTTCTAGTATAAAAGTTCCACTGGAAGCTTATTTGTATTTTTGTTTGCATGTGATATATTTTAGGACATTTCTGAGTGTGTGATGTTAGGTTTGAGTACGTAGTTTTTGCCTTAGGGTGTTTTAACTAATATAAATGTGTTTAATTATAATCACACGGGTTGAATTTGTTCATTGACGGTCATGTCATCTTCACAGCTTACCTCCTAAACGAGGTGGACTCATTTCTCCTGCACGAGGAGTGCCTGTCAGTTATCAAGACTTAGACCATCACATAGTATCAGAATCTGTGTCTGGTCTCACAAATAGTTATTTGGTATCTATTAAGAATTTGGTGTACAAATCTGACACTCATCCCAATCCACCTTTGACCGATCCATTAGGACATACTTTGTTGGAGTTGAACCCAGACGGTTCCACAACAACATATACTCGCCTACCCTTATCCACTCTTTACCCTATGGCAGACTCTGAGACTTCGCTACCTTTCACATCGATAGTGTCAACTGCCATGTCATCATTGCCACCTCTTAGTGTGGTAATTCCTACTCCATCCATGCCTCTCACTTCTTCTTGGGGCATTCCACCAATATCGTCCATGGATCTTACTAATTTCCCGAATGTTTTCGTGCCCACACCATTTTCTATGCCGACTATGGTACCTCAACCTAGTCAGTCGGTAGGTCCAGGAATTGTTTCACTGAGATTTTCCCAACCAACCATTCCTATTCCTCATTTAGGCACATTTAATTTGAGAAATATGTGGAGGGTATCATCAGTTGTCCCTAGTCATCCTGGTGGAAATGTAGCTTCTAGAATATCACAATCTTGGTATATTAACTCTTTAGAGGGGCTCCATATTCTAGTACTTTACTGGAGGGGCTAGTTTACTTAGGGGAAACCCCATTGCTAGTACTATCACCCACATGGGTTATCCTCCGTATGCCGGTTCTACTGCACACAATGGTGATTCTTTCACCCCTATGTACAACTCCATAAGAATTCATGCACTTGGGGTCCCGTTTCTCTCTATAAGTTCCTACCCTCGGGGGCAACATCCATCTAGAAGTTCTGTTGGCCCACAATAACCTTTTGTTGGGGCGAACCCTTTTCTATGTGAGCAAGTGTATCATTCTAATCCGTATATGGGGGGACCGCAAGGTTGGTTAGGGTGTTCTCCTGCCTGTGACCCATTTAGTCAAATCCAAAATCTATTTTTATCTTCTCTTTATTTACCGTATTTGGAAAATTTGATTAATGATCCCATCCTTCATGATCCCTCGTGGTCACCCATACCCCCCAAATTACCGTAAGATATTCCCAAGTTTGAAGGGAAGCCTGGGGAGAATACATCCACTCACATTACCACATATCATTTATGATGTTCATCTAATTATTTGGTGGATGATTATGTTAAACTTCACTTGTTCCAATGAACGTTAATTTGGGATTCCACAAAGTGGTATATCGAGTTAGATACTACATCCTACGGTGACTTTCCCTCCCTAGCTCAAACTTTTTTGACACAATTACAGTTACCTACTCTATTTGATATTGAATTTGACCTCTTGTCCAACTTCAAACAAGATGATGCCACATTTATATCCGATCACATTCATGATTCGTGTCATCACAAGAGGTTAGTGAGAACAAAGTTACCTAATGAAATTTTATGTAAATGGTTTATTCGATCTCTCCGACTTCATATTTCAAAGAATGTGTCCATGTTTCGAGCTGTTATTAAGGAACAAGCCATTTTAGCTTCCCAACAGTTGGATCTCATCTATTCATAGTTAGGTACGTTGTATGAAGTGTTTCCTAATTCCCCTAGGCCTTCTATTCAACTTCCCAAACCTGTTCTCGACCCATACACTGATGGTGTGATTGGGTTTGTTTATGATTCCATGAGCCGAATTGCTACCCACCTTGGGAAATTGATTGTTACATCTCAAGCCCCAACACGTGTGTCTGGCTATGTTAAAGCACCCCCTCCTAATAATTCCACCGATATTCTCACGGTGAAGTCCACTCAACCGAAGAACAACCCTTAATCAAACTACCCAAGAGTCTCAAACCAATCATGAGAGTCAAGGAGGGGGCACTGGTGAGCGTTGTCAGAAAGTCGAGTTTCCCTGTCAAATTTTTCATGGTGATCACCTTATTCATGAGTGTCCTCGAATGGATGAAGTCCATAGGCTTCTTTCACCACTATCTATTCAACTTCCTGTTGTTTTGACTCATCCATTCCCTGCACAACCTATACAACATATGGTTTCTCAACCTTCTCGACCTTCGCAAGGGGGAAATGAAGAGTACTCTTCCCATCCCCCTCACATTTCATCCTTCTTCATGTGCAAGGAAGATGTAAATGTGACTACACAAGCCAAATCATATGATGCACCTCAGTCAAGTTCTCCTTCTAAGGACTCATCGGCTCCACCTAGTTCTGCTGGACCTCTCACTTTGGATAAGCCTCTGGAACCTGTCTATCACCTCACCAAGAGTGTTCTCTGAAAGATGACACACAATCCTTCTGCCAGGGCTTCTCAACATTAAAGTATTGTTGACGATATTTCCCAAGCTTCTTGTGCCATGTATTCCCTGAAGGTCTTTCAAACTTGTCCTCAACAACGAAAATCCTTGTTGTCTGCCATTGGTGGAGTTTATTTATCCGACTCTCATCTCATTTATTTTAATGCTGAGAAACTTGATCCTCGTCTCTCCCATCATATTTCTTTCCAAATTATTGTGTGGATCTTTCAGAATAATATCAATTGCACTTAATTTGTTGGATGAGGGCTCTTCCACATGTATAATGTCAATATCATGTTGGAAGGACCTTGGCTCTCTGCGACTCGCTACATCCAACACCACTCTCCAAGCCTCTGCCGGTTATAATTTCGTACCAAATGGGGTACTTCCACATTTTTCCATCGAGCTAGGCGGAAAACCTGTATATTTCAATGTCGAATTTATCGACGCCTCATTAGATTACAACCAACTCCTTCGCCATATTTGGTTTTATGCGATGACCTCATTCATCTCATATGTTTTATTTCTACTTTGCTTTCCTCGTGAAGGAAAAATTAGCACTATTGACTAGCTTAACTATTGCGTGATGTCAGCTTAGATTCCCACCATGGGGAATTTTGTACCACTCATGGGAGATCACCCTGGTCAATTTCAGAGTGTTGGAGCGGTACTCTTCAAAATTTAAGCTCTTATGGGAGTTTTCCCTCAGCTACCCCCACCTAGCACTCCCTTTATCTCTTCATCTAAGACTCATATGCATATGATGTCTTCTATCACATGTGGACCCCATAAACCTCCTGATCCATGGGTGGTGTCATATGATTCTATGGAAGTTGATTAATCTAGTGATAAACCTCCTCCACTTTTTGTGGAAGAGATTGCCTCTTCAAAAATCTTGTTAGTACCTCACGATGTTGGTTAGAAACTCCATCCCAATATGGAATATGATCAAGTTATTTTTCCCAAACGAGACGCCCTTCTACTGATTCCACATGACTCCCTTGATGACAAGCCTCCCTGGTTAGTCAACTTGGAGTTCATGGATCTGTCCATTGATAATGATAGGGATGTTATGCCTCTTTTTTCCTCTAGTCTCCTAGATTCAGAACAAGCTGAGCTTGGAAAAATAAATCTTAAATTGACCCAGGGGGCACCTCCGGGGTGTTCCTTGGAAGTGCCACCCTTGAACGAGTCAAAACTTGGGCTTCTACTACTAAAAATGCTAACTAATTTCCCTCACCACTTTTCAATGAGCGTGTTGTACCTCTGTTATGTCCTCATCCTCCTTTATGTCCTCAAGTTGATTTTGAGGGCGCAACTATGTTGGAATGTCCATGGAATGGTTATATTTTCCAGATTGGGCAGTTTGACTTCCTTTGGCATGGCCCCACTTCGATGAGCCATATGGTTCCCTTACCCTCCATGAGTTCACGTATAGAAACCCTTGGCCTATGCTCGGCTATGGACAAACATTAGCATGACATACTGGACTGTGTTGTTCTTGTACATATCGTACATAGAACTGTGTTTTTTTCTCATTTTTATTTTGTTGTGTGGTGCGAGTATTTATCATGCCTTATTTATGCTAAAAATCCACACACACACACACACACACACATATATATATATATATATATATAAACTCAAAAGACCAAAAATATATGGTCTTGCTTTTACCTTATCCATGCTTATTTCTTTCATTATGTGATTTAACCATGGGTCTAGTATATCTAGATGGATTTATAGGACAGGGTGGCATTGCTATTACGACATCCATTGGACCTTAGGTACATTTCCTTTAGTGGCATATAGGGGCAATTCATTGCATTTTGATCGTCAACACGATTTTTATGCCTTAGGTTTGACTGTGCCAATTTGTGACTTCCGCCACTTCCTCTATGCATGTCGTAGCTTGGCAATAGAGCTTACCTTCTCATGGATACCATAGTTAGAACCTTCTTTCCAAATTGGTGTCCATGAAGTCATTTTTATTACCTTTTCAGAGTCACTCCTTCTGACCCGCCATGACCTAGAATTTGAGCCTCATGTCCTCTTATTCATCTCTTTTCTAGTCATACCCATGGAGGATTCCACACTTTATCCCTTGTGATGATCACCTTTATCAACCTAATTCTACACGATGAGCCTTGGTTTCTTCATTCCATCATCATCATCTGCTTGGTCTACCATTCGCTTCCACTTGGTGTTTTACCCTTTCTTGAAGGAACAGTTGTGATGAGTGGTCCTATTAGCCAACTGGTGAGCCCTAGTATTGCAGCAAGAGTACTACAAAACACAGAGGATACTCTACTTTAATTTATCAACCCAAGTTTCATACAAACTTGGTGGTGACAGTGCTATATACACTTCAGATGCATTCTACTCATGTCGTCCTCTTCTGAGTCCTACGAAAGGGTGCTATTTCTAGGGTTTATGAGTGAAGTTTGTCACACTTATGATTTATACCTAGAACTAAAAGTGACTCAAAAACATTACTCTATTAACCATCAAATGACTATTCTGAAGCAAGAAAATACATCTAGCTATTCTGCAAGGAAATAAATCTGCAATTTAAACTATGGCAAGAAATAGAAGGAAACTAGTCATCTTCATGAAGTAAATGGATGAATTGAAATTTCAGAGAGAAGGCTAATATACTTGCACATTTATGGAAAAATGGCTAAACACAATTTTTCTACTTCATACTTTAACTATCATGTTTTTAATCATGCATTTAATCATGACCTAATTATGCTTGAAAATGCATTGTTTTCCAAAAGGAGGAGAAGGTGCTAAGGTGGCTTAGGAAGGTTTTGAACTCATGGATGTAGGGATGAAGGTGTCTTGATGGTTTTTTCAAGTCTAGATGAGGTTGATGATGGTTTATGGGCTTAAGGAGAGACCCAATGGTGCTGCTACAGGTTCTACTACAGGTTTCATGTAGTGCTACAGGAAAGTCATGAATTGCTACAAGAAATAGTCTAAGGGAAATATGAGGCCAAAAATTATGAAGAAAAGTGTAGGGGAGGTGGAATGAAGGTGTACTTGGATGAATGGAAGGTGGAAAAACCCTTAGCCAAGCTCGAAACCTCTTGAGAATGTTGTCTTGCACTTCTACGGTTACTCAGGGTGTGAAGGTGAAAATCTCAAAAATAGGGCTGAAGGTGATTTGATGGAAGGAAGGTTGATGATGGGTGAGAAATGAAGCTAAGGGTGCTGGTGAAGTCCTCCTTTGTTGTGCTACTTGAAAATGCAAGCAAACTACCTGTTCATGCAACAAACATTGGCAAATCTATGATGAAGGAAATGGAAAAGATGAGTTGAATTTGGAAAACAAACATACTTAAGCATTCAAATAGAAATATAATATTATAGACATGTTCATGACACTAAAAAAACCTAACTATTATTTCCAAGAAATCATAAAGTAAAGAGAAATTTTGGGCCTATGGTGAAGATCTGCCCTCCTCAAGCTCCCATTAGAGAACTTTTGAGGTCTAAAATGTGTAGAAATTATACAATATGCATGTATATATTGGATTCACTCGATCTAAAAATATGCTAAAGTTAAATATTGAATCACTTCTACAAATATTTGCGAAATTAAAAACACAATCGCCAATTTCCTAAGCATAAAGAAATATTAATCACACACAACACAGATAATTTCCCCGGGAAAGCTTACAACTAAAAACCCCACTATATTCTATTGTATATTGTATCATGGATCATGAAACAATTACATACAAAAATCTTCTCACAAGAGCCCTCAGTACATCAGCTAATTGTCTCCAACTATCATACAAAAATTGGCAAATCCCTTAGCCAATTTACTATCTCCAAACAACTCGCCTTCACTACGCAATCCCTGTTGAAAGAAATCCCTGAATTGATGCCTTCTTGTCTGCCTTGATTGCACAAGTATCATGGGCACATCTAATGTGTGTGTTCTTGCATGTGTTCAAGTGGATAATGTCACAACTGATAGTTTACTTCCCTTTCACCTAGAACTCAACTGGGTCTCCACAGGATCTGACATGCATGTAGCTAATAATAGTAAATCTTCAGTTTCATGTGAGATCACTCCATGTGAATTAATTAATATTTAATTCACTTGATATCTCATTAGTGTACCTTCAGTTACAACTAGCACAACTGAGTTTAACTCACTTAACTGAGTTAAACTATTTACAACTTGCACCAACTCATGCACCACTGCACTTCCAACTCTGTTACAACTAGAATCACTGAGTTACAAATGGAGGCTCTTTGCATGTCCCACCAACCAACCTCTTAACTCGAAATTCACTTAGTTAACCGATTTTCCACTTCATTTAACTATTTTCAAGTTCTCATTGAGAATAGATTATAATTTAATTTCCATCTAAATTAAGGGATAATAAAAATAGACATTCATCTAAAAATAGTTTGTGGGCCCCACGCTAGTGTAGGTGCTTAATTTTCACTAGGATCATGGGTGCCAAAAAAAATTCTTGTTGAATCTCAACAAAATGGGCCTCCTAAGAAAAAAATACAACCAAAATAAACTTTATAAGAACCAACATGATTCAAGATGATGATGTCAACCATGGGGGATGATTCACCATTTTTAGGGTAAAAATGTAAAAAGATTAAAAAATAATAAAATAATAAAACTAATTTTTCAACTTGTATTTTCAACTTATCTCCCTAAGGTTTTACCCAAATTTCGAGCGATAGTACTCGTTGGATGAAAATTTTAATTCCTTATCCAAGGAGTACCCATGTTGCATACTTTTGATGGACCTTGTTACACAAAAAATGATAAATACATGAAAAACATGATTACAATCACATTTTTCATGTACTTCTAATTTTTCGTATAGTGGGGTCCATTGAAAGTATGCAACATGGGTACTCCTTGGATGAGGAATCAAATTTTGCATCAAACGAGTATTTCCACTTGAAATTTGAGTAAACCCATAAGGAGATAGGTTGAAAATACAAGTTGAAAAAGTAGTTTCTTCTTTTTTCCCTCTAAAATTTGATGATGTAATCTAATCTTATTTTATTTTATTTTACGTTGTGGTTCATGAATCCAATGGTCTCACACACATATGTACCCGCTACGTCTACAAGAAAATCTTGCCAGACCCTCCCGAGGGGATCTAACCGCCAACCTTACACGCGAGGCCTAACCCTAAGGGCATCAAGGAGCTTTGATCCTATGACCTCCCAACTCGCAAATTACTTAACAATGAGGACTCGACCAGTTGAGCTAACTCTTGGGGCTATCTAATCTTATTTTATTATTTCCACTATTATTTTATAGTTTCCTTAGGAGACCCATTTTAGACCTCAAAATTCCCCTAATGAATGAAAGAGATGAGAGATGGAGGATTGACAGAAAAATATCTGAGTTTATAAGCTATTCTACCAACATTTATGCAAGCTTAACTAAAACAAAGACAAAATGGAAGCAAACGAAACATAGTGAATTGAAATGTAAGAAAACTAGCTACAATGGCATAAAAATAAGCATGAATACAAAAGAGAGACCAAGGCCAATGGATTGGGCCTTAACCCACAAGCCTAGACCTATGAAACTAAATTAGTGAAGGAAAATATGAATACTCATATTATTGCAGAAAATAGTCTCATTACATAATCACAAAAGTCTCAAAAACCTATTACAAGAGCTAAGAGTCTATTAGCTTCCTTCAAATTTCGAATCCTAATGAACTCTTTCTCAGCCCTATTTAACCTAGAGGGTAGCTACCAACAACACCCTAAAAAGTAGGTGATGTGTCCCCTTTGACTGCAAGAGAGAAGTGGAGCTTTGGTGCACTTGATCTCCCACTTGCTTAGATGCCTTTGATTTCGAGCTGTTGGAGGGAATCTCGACGATCCCTTGGCTGCCTTTTGGAGTTAAGGAGATGGAAAATCCTCCTAGAATCTCTCCTTGTCGTCTACTTCGAGATTTAATTGAAAAATATTCATCAAAAGTGCAATATCTTCGTGATTATCATGCATTTAACCCATATTAGGCATTCGAAGTATGACAATCCTTAATCACCATCTACATTAGCAACATAAGACCATAATATAATTAAATATGGAAAATAAAGACTAATAAGGCTAACAAGGTTACAATTAACCCCTCCAATTATACCTAATGATGGAGCTCATCATCACCCCCCTACCAAACGGTTGCTCATCCTCTGAGAAAATTAGTCCTCCTTATGCATCTCTTTCAAAGATTTAATGGACCCTTTTACTTCCCAAGTGTTAGTGCCTAAATTTTCAGTGATCAAATATACTCTTTCAGGTTTACTTGGTAGTTGTCCTAGGTCAAAATTTCATGTTTTCGAACCAATTCTCAAATCAAATTTTGTTCACTTAATGTTGTCTAGGTATGAAATGCTAATCCCTTAACTCCATTCATGGTCTTCATCATTTCAAGGTCATGTCATCCATAAATCACCTAGGGTCATAGATCAGTCAACATACCTCCATCTAGGTTATGGTATAGGTCTCATTTTTTTTGCCACCATAATGTCCAATCATGTCATGGAAGAAGGCAAGCAAGAGTCATTTCCATCATACAAATCACCTGCATTGGGAGTTAGAAATATAGGAAAATAAGTAAAGGCACTTTTTATTTCATCAAATGAAGCATGTTACATGATCAAGTTGTTCAAAAAAAGAAAAGTTTTTCTCAAAGCTTGTGGTTTCACTAGAAGACAAAAAAGAAATTTTGTGATTGTTATAAAAGGAAAAAGAGGTTTCTTCAACTCATTTTATCCTTTTATGTTCAATAGAGCCCCTCCCTTCTCACCATCATACTCCACAGCTGCCAAGGGTTGAGGAAAAATAAGCAAATTTATTCCAACACTACGTGTGCTACCGTTTCTAAGGTGTTGCACTACGCTTCTGGAGGTGTTGTGCTACGCTTCTCGCATGTGCTAAAATTTTGGTATTTGACCTCCAAATCAGCTCTCCAAGGTTTCAAACCACTGCACAAATATTCATACACCTCCAAAACTAGTAATTTTACACCCTCCATACCTTTCTCGAGTCAATTCATCAACAAAATGAGTGGATTCCCTCCTTAGGGTTTTCTTCACTACGTTTTTGGTTTCCTCCATGCTTGGTTGGTTTTAATTGGAAAAACCCTAATATAACCATCTACAGACTTAATATAAAATTCATACATCATACCCTAACACTCTATATCACTTACAACCCTCCTTTCCATCAATTTCATTAAAAACCTAATTTTCACTACACTTTTGCAAAAAAACTAGTGAAACTCTGTGTTTTGACCTTTTGGGAACCTTCCTCATGCCCATTTCTAGAAATTTAACTTGTAGCTTAAAGCCAAATCATCACCCTACCTCCCTAATTTTTTAGGTATTTTTCCCCAAATTCCTTCCATCCCATTTCTGCCCCTAAAACCACCCTACCACTATCCCCTGTTTTCCAAAATCTCCATCTTCCCTACCCATTTCATCTAGCGAGGGTTTCATCTTGTTGAAAAAAATCATGGAGGGTGAGAAGAGGATCCATAAGGGAGGTCATCATTCCATTTTTGAGACAACTTAGACACATGGCATCATTTTTAGAGCTTTGTGATCATTTTCTAGGGTTTACATTGTACACATTGACAATCCTACTTCAAATTTATTTTGTGAAAGAATGAAGATGAAGTTAACAAAAGTGAAAGAGGTTTCTGTCAATAATAGAAAAAAGAACAAAAACCTCCTTCATTATATGTATAGGTGTTATTATTTGAGATAATTTCAAAAAAAACATTTGCTCCAGGTCATTTTATGCACTTTTGAACAGGTTGTCTTCAAGTCAATTTTCAGGGGTTTGGAATAGGGGTTTGCAGTGCTTGATGATTTTGTTTTGTAGAAAACATATTAGGCATTCCAACCATATAATTTTTAGCCCAAAAATACTCTTGGAAGGCATCCAAATACCCTCTCAAAGTAGGCACGATGCTTCTGTTGAGAGTGAGCTACGCTTCTACAATTTATTAGTGATCAACTTCAAGCCCAGATTCTAAGAAAATGGGAAAACGGGAGGAGGTTTTTGCTCATAACAGGCAAATGAACATAAAAATATCTCTATTTTGAAAAAACTTTATGGTTATAGAGATATTGATCCATATTTGAGCCCTATATTTGTAGAAAATTTCTGGAAAATATGAAAAAATGGCCATTGCAGAAGCGTCGTGCAACGACACGATGCTTTTTCTCAAAGCATCTAAATGAGGAAAATATTATATCGTTGGATGTATTTTCTCTTCTGCATCATATAAATGACCTTATTTTTTCATTTCACCCTCCCATTTCGAATAAAATACCAAAAGACATCACTTTTTTCATGCTTCTGCCACCTATCCTAACTCTCATATTTGCAAATGGATGCCAAAATTTCAGTCAAAATCAGCTCCAAAGTGGTGCGATGCTTCTGATGGGAGGCACGACGCTTCTACTGGGAGGCTTGACGGTTCTGTCACTGGATTCCTTTGGAAATTTTTCAAGCCAAAATACTCTAAATTTAGAGGTTGCAACTGTCCTATGAGCTGTCTTTTTGGTAGGATATTTTGTTTTGTCCTCTCTTTATGGAGGAATAATGTAATTAATGAAGGAGACACACACCCATAGTTATTAGCTTAATTTGAGGGAATGGTTTCTAACTTCCCTAGAAACTAGGAAATGAATCATAGGTGCATTTCTGAAATGTTTTGGATGATATTTCGACCCAATGAGGGTTAATGACCTCTATTTTCTACATATACTCCAAAATCAAGCCTTTTTAGAGGTTGGGTAATTTTTATTTCTAGTGGAGCTATTGTACAAACTCTTTTTTCAATAAAATCAAAGGATGTTGCAGCTATACTCTTGAGATTCTAGTGGTATGCTTTTGAGCATTTTTTCTTCTCTATTTCTTCATAAATATAAATTTTGTGTTACCTTTTTCATCACATGCATGCTTCTGTATGTTAATCTTATGAGTTTATAAACATAAATCATTTCCTTCTATGCTATGTTTTACAAAATTTACATGGATGTGTTTACTCTTTTGATTAATGAAGTCATTTATATTCTCATTATGACTCCTTCTCTTTCAAAACCCTATATACAATGAAAAATTAAGTATGTTAATGAGTTTACCTACCTGGCCTCATCCTTGTCTCTGCAACTAAACCTTTGAAATCTGACCTAAACCCTAATTCTAGTTCCTTCACTATCATTCCTATCCAACAAAAAATCAAACAAAAAAAACCCTAATCTACTGAGCATCATAACTAGCCTAAGATAATTATATATTCAATCATCCCATTGGCTGCAAAGTGACATTGAGAGAGCCCTCTCTAGTTTTGGTAGGGCTAGCTGCTTGACCTAAAATTTGGGTTGTGGTTACCTTCCTTCATTTTCATTCTCAACCTTGGGAAATGGGGGAGTGATAACACTAAGGAAGAAGTGTGAGAGTACCTTCAGGAGGGTAACAGCCATCATTATTTTTTATTCCTCCCATTCTCTATTCTTCTCATCTTGGTATTTCCCATCACTCAGTCCCAGTAGCAAAGGTGGAATGAGTTTCAAACCAAGCCACTGAATCTTCGTTGACTGCATGGCCCTCTTGTATAGTGGTGCCCTTTCTATAGCACTTCTCAATTTCTTTGGGGTGTGGTATCCCATGTTTCTGATACTTTTATGGAGGCCATTCCATCTCCTGTGACTAGACATTATGAATTTGTCTCCCAACAACCTAGAAACATCATAAAAATGGGCAATGGCTTATGCTTGTGTGGTGAGGTACTTTTCTGCAAGTGCAACATCCTTTTCTATCTTGAGATGGTTGTTGATGACTCCCCTAGGGTTGAATAGTTTTTACCTAATGTGTAGAGGATCCCTGCTTTCAACTACATGTCTCCCATTCTAGGGTTAGGGTCCCAAATGTTCAAGTCTGCCAACAGAAGATTGTGCATGTAGAAGTATGCCATATTTTCCTTGTTTGCCATGCTTGACTAGTTGCAAAAGTCAATGAATTGTTTGCAATGATGTAAAGGTAAGGACCCATGAGAGGCTAGTGTCCTGATTTTAAATAGGAACCACTATTCTTTGAGGTAGACTGCATAGGAGTCTGATGGGTATCTGTGTTGAATGGCCTCCATGCACAATCTTCCATGATGACCATTTATTTATCTTTTTGTTGAATTTGATCTTGCAATATTGCATTCTATGCCTGGGCTTCCTGAAGCTGCTCTTTCAACATGGATTCTCTTAGCCTAACATTAAAAAAATCGCTTCCCAACTCAGTGAATTTTTCCTCCATGACCCCTATGTCATGCACACCTTTGGTTGTAGCAATCTTCATCCAATGAGGATTGCGTGCCCTCTCATGTCAGAGCTAATAGAATAAGGTACTGTAAACTTATGAGGAATCAATCTGTCCCATTCAATAAACGTGTTGTAGGAGCTGAGATTTGGCTAAGGGCTAGGGTGTGACACTATTGATATATATTTGGGGACAGGTCTTAGTGAGGAAGGATCATCCTTTTCATCTTTCTCTTCCTCCCCTTTCGCATATTGCCCTTCATATTGTGATTTTTCCTCAACTTATTGGGCCTCTTACCCACCCATGGGTGTCTTTTCTCCCTCATCCAAGGCTTCTTTCTCTGATTTTGGGCCCGCTAGATTTTCCTGTAGAAAAGACAAAGTTTCCTGTAGAAAAATCTGTTTTACTTATGGAAAACCCTCTCTTGCTTGTTTTTCCCTTTTTTCTGTCTTTTGAGGGTCTGTGGGGGTTGGTAGATGTGTAGGATATGCCAACCATGATGAATGTCTTCTTATGTAGGTCACAGGGGTCCTCACAGCTGAGGTTACCTCTTGAACCTTTCCTTCTTCTAACCTTATTTCATCATCCTTCGTGGGTGAATCCTCGATGGTAATAGGGCTTTTAGTTGGAGTTTTTGGTTTCCCCTTCCTCACCCTTTAGCTCTTAATAGTCCTGAAATACATGGGTGTTTGTCTCTTCCTCTTTACTTTCAATGGTGTGCTCAAAGTGGCTAGGTAGCAGCCACTTCCCTCTATGTTATATCAAGTGATATGCTGGTCTGCTGAGGAGAGGTGCCAGTTCCTAGCATAGGGTCCAATATCTGCCAGTTTTTTTTGGCATTGGGATGCTTATGTTTTCATTCATGTCAACTCTTTATGTCAACATTATTAGGTCATGAACTTATGATGTTGATGATGTCAACCTTATGAGGTCATGTATTTATGATGTTGTAGATTGATGGAGAAGTTTGTGTGTGTCGGTATGTGTTGGCATTGATTTTTTTTACCATGATGATGGTGAACTTGATGAAACACTCATGATAGTCAGATGATTCTGCTAGAGGTGAATGATGCATAGCTACAAGTGATGGAGATGATTGGTGCCACACTAGTTAAGTTGTTTACTAGGTCTTCATTAGGTCTTCATTCCTATGCTTGTGAGGATGATTTTCTATAGTGATGTGATGGCTTGATGATGTTGTCAGAGATGTTACAACTTGTGGATATGATTTTTGGAGAGTGGAGGAATTGTTGGAACTATTTACAAACTTATTTGTTGGCCATTTAGGTCAATTTGGCAGTGACACTTGAGAGACATGTTTGGTCCACTTGCATATGTGTCAAAGGCTATGTCAGCGGTTTGGAGGCTAGTACAAATGTTGGAGAAGAGGATCCAATAAGTGACAGAGGTTTTGAGTTGAAGGACTAATGTTTTCCTTCATCCTATGCCCCAATTGCATGGATGATGGCTCATCAGTGCGACTGAAAGGCTCCAGTCATTGGGAGATAGGATTATGCATGTGACTGAAGCCTCCAGTAGAGTTTTCCCATTTTTCATTAGGGGAATTTTGAGGTCTAAAATGGGCCTCCTAAGGAAATTATAAAATAATAGTGGAAATATTAAAATAAGATTTGATTACAACATCAAATTTTAGAGGGAAAAAAGAAAAAACTATTTTTTCAACTCATATTTTGAACATATCTCCCTAAGTTCTTACTCAAATTTTGAGCAGGAATACTCATTAGATGCAAAATTTAATTTCCAATCCAAGGAATACCCATGTTGCATACTTTTGATGGACTTTGCTACACGAAAAATGAGAAATACATGAAAAATGTGATTAAGGACTACCCATGTTTCATACTTTTGATGGACCATGCTACACAAAAAATGAGAAATACATGAAAAAACGTGATTGCAATCACGTTTTTTCATGTATTTCTCATTTTTCATATAGCATGGTCCATAAAAAGTATGAAACATGGGTAGTCCTTAGATGAGGAATTAAATTTTTCTTCCAACGAGTACTCCCGCTCGAAATTTGAGTAAACACTTAGGGAGATAAGTTGAAAATAAGAGTTGAAAAAGTAGTTTTATTATTTTTTAATCTTTTTACTTTTTTACTCCAAAAATGGTGAATCATCCCCCATGGTTGGCATCATCATCTTGAATCCTATTGGTTCTCATAAAGTTTTTTTTGGTTGTACATTTTTCTCAAGAGGCCCATTTTAGACCTCAAAATTCCCCTAATGATGCATGCGACTGAGGTTTTTCACGATATTTTCTTCGCTTTCCTCGTGCTCTTGAGAAGAAAAGTATTAAGGAAAATCCTAGAGGCTTATAGAATTGTTTGAAAAGGGTGGGACTCATTTGAAAAGGTCCTCCAATGATGTGAATGCTTTTATTACAGAAGTAGTGGTCTTAGTGGATTGATTTGGTCCAATTTTTGCACCTTTGATCCTAGTCCCTAGCTCAATTTCACCTTACATGTTTTATATACTTGATCTTGGAGCTATGTGATGGTTGACGGTGTTAGATGTTGAGTGTATGTGTGGAGAAAAGGTTGAATAGTGAGATAATGCTTCAAACCCTTAGTAGAGCATATATGCTTCAATCTATGAGTGTTGATTGTTGAATAATGAGAAGATATGAAGCATGATTCAAAATAGATTAGAATTGAAGTTGTCGGAGTAGAGATTTCTTGGAGAGTTTTGTAAGTTGATGGGTAGTGTTTATGTTGGTGATTATCACACTTTTTTTCTACAGAAGTTGTTGATGCATTTGGCACATAGCCACGGTGTCCCTTTTTTTCCTGGTTATATTATGCAACTTTATTTTTTTGTGAGGATTTGATTGCATTTAGATTTATTGTGGCCACAGTTTTGCTAGTTTGGAGAGCACATGTTTTTGTGGATTTTGCTTTTATTTTGATTTGATAATGATATCTTGTTGTTGAGAGCAAGTTTGCAAAGCTGAATTCTTATTGAGCGAAGTTGTTGGGTCTAGTTTGAAAATAGATGAAAGGAGATTTGCATAGTGTTTGAGGAGCAATGACTTCATGAAAGAGGAGAAATTATATTGAAGCTTTAGTGAAAGGAAAATTTTCTCATCCAATGGCAGTTGGATATTCCAATCGTAGTTAGGCGAGGATCAATTATTAGTGGTGGCTTTCAGCGGATGGTAGTCCGTCGATCCATAGAGAACAAAGTCTTCTGAGTTGATTAGTAGTATCGAGTATCCTAGTCAATCGATGTCGGCATATTGTAGATGAGGCCAAGTCTCCGAAGTCAACAAGCTATGTAAAAGATAGATTGCTTGACATAATATAAATTCATAGTAGAGCATCAACAATAAGGGTGGTTTTTATCCCAGAAGTGCTTCCACCAGAAATCTTATGTCTCATGTGTGATTGATGTGATGTGCATGTTTATTATTTTATAGTTGCTTATACTTTTGAGTTATGTTTATGTGATGCACATGCTATGATTTTTATTAATTTCTAGTTAACATATATGTGATTCAGTAATTAAAGTTTAAATTGGTAAAAATAATATATAGAACACATTATCGAATCAACCCCCTCTTAGTAGTGCTCAAAGGTTTCCAACAGTTGGAACAACTATTTTTGTTTTGGGTAAATTTTCAACATTATTTTTAAAAATGGCAGTAAAAAACCAAATTTCTTTGCGCAAAAAACATGAAAAAACACCCTGAAACAAAAAGTGTTGCTACTTTGATCAACGTTATTTTTTTGGCTAAAATTCCAACATTTTTTAACAATGGCATTAAAAATAAAATATCACGAGTCCAAAAATCATTAAAATTCCAATACTTTTCAACAACACGTTAAAGATAAAATATCGTGACTCCAAAAAACTTAAAAAAGTCATCAATTTTCAACCATGGCGTTAAAGATGAATATCATGACTATGAAAAACCTTAATATTTTGGCATTTTTCAACCATGGTGTTAAAAATAAAATATCACAACTCAAAAAAACCTTGAATTTCAGCATTTTTCAACTATGGAATTAAAAACAAATATCATAACTATAACGGTCCTTATATTTTCAACATATTTCGAGATCAAATATCATGAATTAAAAAAACCTTTAAAATAACTACCTAAATTAAAGAGTCATTATACCAAATGCTAAAAATATAGTTCTTTTAAAATTTTAGTCTCAAACAACTTGCACATTGCAACAAAAACTTAAAAATCAACAATCAAATAGACACATATTGGGGCCAGGTTGCTAGTCGAACATTGACATAACCCCTACATCAAAAAATAAATATATAAAAGTAAGAAACGAACTAAGAAAATAAATTAAAATAAAAAATTCCTAAACAAATAATAATAATAATAATAAGTTTAAAAATAAATAAATACATTGAAAAAAAGATAATTAAAAATGACAAAAAAAAAAAAAAAAAAAAAGGAGAAAACCAAAAATTAAAAAAACATAAAAAATATATATAGATATAGAAAAAAAAATACAAAACAAAAAAAAAAACCATAAAATATGAGAATTCAATTTAAAATTAAAAAGTAAAAAATAAATACTAACAAGGACAAAAATATATATATATATAAAAGGAAAAAATAAAAATAAAAAAATAAAAACAAAAAATGAAGAAATAAAAAAATAAAAGAAAAATTATATATATATATATATATATATATATATATATATATATATATATAAACCATTAAAAAGTAAGATGTTAAACAATATTTATTTAAACAATAAAAAAAAAAAAAAATTAAATAAAATTAATTAAATAGGGAGTCCTTGCCCTTGCTTGGCACCAAAGGCACCATGTAGGGGCAGGGGGTAGATTTTCTTAATCAACCCCCCACAACACTGTTGTGACAGAGAAGTGTTGTAGGAGGTCGATACTGGGAATCGACCCCTCGCCCTTACGCAAAGCCAAAGGGTCGCCACTAGGGTGGTTGGAGCGGCCCTGGTGCGATGTGTAATAGCCCTAGTGAAAATTCCATCTAATAAAAGTTAATAAAGGAAAAATAATAACCAAGGTCATGGGACGCGTATTCCAAGTTGTTTGTTGGGAAAAACATCCCACTACGGGTGTTCATATGGTTTATAATGGCTATGGAAATTGGCAAAGGAAATGGCCAAGGCTTTAGAAAGACAAAGTGGCATTTATTAGCATGTTTTTTTGAAAATAATGGAAAATAGGAGAAAAGGGAGGTGAAAGGTCACAGTTTGCATGTGAGGAGGAAAATGAAGGAAAATAATGGAAAATTGAAGAAAATAGAGGCATCATTAATAAAAATGATTATGAGTATCAGTTCATGGATTTTTTTTAGTCTAGTTTTGTAGCCCTCATTCTAATATCTTTCTCTCTCATACTCTTGGACACTTAGAGTTTCTTGGAGCACTCTTGGAAAGTGTGGAATACTTGGATATTTGGAGTAAGAAGGAAAAGGAAGAACAGGAAAGCGCAAGAGAACATCAGGATCAACAACTACATCAGCAGGTATCAAGTTTCATGTGTGTTTTCCTCACTAGTTTTGGCATGCATGACATATGTATGTGGTTTCTTGGTCATGACTTGCCATTGGCATGGAGAATTTCCTGAATTGACAATGGATTTTCCTAGCCTTGCCATTTCCTGGATAGTCATGGTGTTGTGGGTTCATTTCATTTATTGTTTTCTGGTTGGTTCTCACATGCCTTTGGTTGTGGGTTGAGTTACTAGTTCCTGGAAGCTTTGGTTGGACAAACGCTCCAGAAGCCCTGTAACATCTTTGTTTCAGTTACTAGCCCTAGAAGCCTTGGTTGGACAAACACTTTGAAATCCCTTGGTGGGTTGATTTACTAGTCTTGGAAACCTTGGTTGGACAAACACTCTGGAAGCCCGAAGGCAACTATGGGTTGAGTTCCTAGTCCTGGAAGCCCTAGTTGGAACGAATTTTATGGAGCCTTGGAAAGCTTAGGTAGAGACCAATATGGTGATGGTTGTGAATTCCGACCGTGAGGTGGAATCAATGGTTGAGGGTTGAGGTGATTTTTCCTCTGGAAGCCCTAGTTTGGTTTTGATGGACTTCTTTTATGAGATCCCACATTCATGCTTGGAATATGGAACGAGGGTGACTGGCTGAAGAGAGATTTGGCTCAGCCTTTTCTATGGTAGTGTGGAACATGGAAGTCCTAGACTTGGTTGCATTTTTCCTATGGTGATAAGAGCTCTTTTCCCCTTGTATTGATGGGTAAATATGATTGTTATTATGTGACTTATATGGTTGTTATGTGCTTGTCATTTATGTTGTTTATATGTTGTTTATGAATGTGTTTCATTACAGTGATGATGTATGGCTCTCCGCGCGTTTTGATTTGTAAATGAATGAAGAATGTATCTATGCCTAAATAGATGATAATGCGGTTAATGTGATGAGGAAACAATGCTTCTTAGCTATTCTTGGATAAGTATGAGATCCCAATGCTTAGATATGTTATTTATTTGCAACATGTTTGATGAAATGCATGTCATGGCTAATAGGGGTCCAATCAATTCCTTTTTCAACTATTTTCTTTTACATTTTTATTCTATTGTTATCTTTCACTTCTGAAAGTGTCACGAGGTTCTTGGCAGTGACTTAGGATATGGGCCTGAAAAAGTGGCATAGAAATCAGGGTCATAGGCTCAGAACTATTTGGAAAAGTCCCAAGATGCATTCATGCCATTGTTGGCAATATAATTCCTATGTCTTAATATGTTCTCCTTAATGGAAAATCTCTGGTAAAATATGGAGTATATGTCTTCATTAGAAGCTCAGGAGTCCTTCATAAGAAATGTGTAATGCCAGCAAAATATTTGGTAATATTCATATTAAATATTGTATACACGGGTTTGTACAGGAGAAGTCGCGTATACATGCAGATAAGAATGATCCAAGTTGCGTATGCCTTTCTGCGCTCCAAAAGGATAATACCAGGGGGCATTACCATGGTATTAGCCCACAGGTTTGAGAGCCATGTCGTATATTTGATTTCATCCAAGAATACCATCGGAAATTGTGTGGTTTTGACTCATGGTATTGGTAAAGGCTAAATCTATATAAGGAGAAGAAGATCATAATGCAAAGGTGTGCATGTGGAAGTGCTATCACTAATACAACTCTCTGAAGTATATCTACATACGTTGAACTCTGTTTTATTGATAAATCTGAAGTTATGATGCACCCTTGGATAGATTGATGGTTCAAGATCTCTAGACCTGAAATGACTATGTTCTTGCATGATCCATTGAAGAGATGATTAGATCTGAGACCTGGCGCATGTTTACTGAAGTGGAGTGAAGAAATCTAGGTAAGTTCTATTGATCTAAAAACAGTATGCTGAATTAATATTTATAGATCTATACGCTAGTTAGTCTCAGTAAAAGTGCGTATATACACGGGTTTGCTTCAAAAAAGGCGCATATGGAAGTTAGGGTTTTCTGAAGCTCACTGCAGAGGTTTTATGTTATTGCTGCTATCTTTTTGTTGTTCGTTAATGAAGTCTTTGTATAGATCTGGATTGCTTGATTGCTGAATATGCTGCTAAGTTGATTATGTACAAATCTGATCAATGAGTGAGAAAATATGTGTTATGATGACTTTTTGATCAAGGGTTTTGCAATTCTAAAAATATATCTGACTGAATGACTCAGATCTAGATCTGAGACTGAATATATTCTGAAAAATAGTATTCACAGATCTATACGCAAGTTGGTGTTAAGGAAAGCGCGTATACACGTGGGTTCATTGAAGCAAAGTAGCGTATGATTTTTGAGATAATGAATGTTCAAGGTTGAATTTTATTCTACATATTGGTTCTGAAATCTGATTATTACAGTGTTTTGATTACAGTGATCTCATTGTTTGGTTTTAAGTATTGGGTGAAGTTTATTGTTGTTGATCTTTATGAAGGGTTGTGTTGAAGCTATGTGATCCAGTATGAAAATTGATGAAACGTGGTCTGCAGTGGTTTTGAGGGTTGAAGCCTTCTGTAGGGAAGTAGAAGATTTCTGCCAGTAGAAGCTAGTATTCTGGTCAGGGGGTTGAAGCTCCCTTCCAGTAGTGGCTGGTAAACGAGATCAGGGGGTTGTAGCTCCCTTCCAGTTGCAGCTGGAAAACGAGAGAAGGTTGTAGCCTTCTGCAGGTAGATGCATGCGTACTGATATGAGTCTGCATCAGTACAATATTGTAAGTAGTTTTCCATATAATAAATATTGAATACAAAGATGAAAACAGTGGTGGTTTTATCCCAAATTTGGTTTCCACCTTAAATCTTGGTGTTCATGTGTGTTTCTCTTGTGTGATGATTTATTCTGCTGTTTCTGCACATATTTACTGATTAAAAAACAAATGCATGACTGATAAGCTGAGTTAAAGATTGTTTCTAAAAAATTTTCTAACAATAAAATTATATCAGTATGCGCAAGTTTCTCTTAGCATATGCCCATGTATACACAAGTTTCTCTTAGCATATGCGCATGTATACGCTAGTTTCATTCATCAAAGTTGCATATGGAATAAAGTAAATAAAAAGTTAAAATTATCAGTAAGCTCTAAATATTGATTCACCCCCGCCCCCTCTCAGTATTTTTCACAACAACCATGATGTGCATCCAAGTAGAGGTTTCTAGTCGCACTCTTGCCCATGTCAAGCATACGACCGGGGGATTGAAGCTTGAAAAGGTCAGGTTGGATTAGGGAAAAGCCTCATGGAAGGTTGGGATGGATCCTAGGTGTCCTGAAGCATGGGCGGAAGATCTATAATGTTGTGTGTTGTTTTGTGGTGTCGGTTCCACTTCCTTAAGGTGACCTGGGAGGTTGAATCAGATCGTAGTAACTCTTCGTCACATGTTTAACCCGGTTGGCTGGTTACTTGGGTAGATGTGAGAGGAGGGTGTACAGAGTGATACAAGAGGATGTTTCAGCCCTAAAACTGGATGAGCGGTGTGTTGGTAATGCATTTATGTTAGTTGCATATGTCTTTCTTATGCTTTTGGTCCATGTTCTTGTTGCATATGCATGGTGTTGGTCATGGTTGTAGTGATGTCGTATTGGGAGAGTTGATGGTGTTGTTGTGAAATGTGTTTTCATGAGTGTATGACTAATTATGTGTTGTTTATGCATGTAAAGTGCTTACGTATTGTCAAGGTACATTGGTATGGTTATTGTTTTCATGCATGAGGTCATGGTATGTGTGGTGGATATGGTCATGCATTGATGACTTAAATCTAGCTAAAATGATATTTATGTGTTGATATACCTATTTGTTATATGTATAAATATTGTTATGATTATTTTTATACATGTGTTACGCTGATTGGTTGATCTTTCAAATGAGATATCCTCCCTGAATTATGCTAAGGTACGTTGTTTTATTGTAATTTGGTTTAGCTGACATGAGATTCGTTGCAGGAATAAATCAAAGATGACTAGCAATATGGTAGACTAAAAAGATTCTCCCTATGAATCAGATGAGCAGCGTGGTGTTGGGCACTCTTCTGACTTAGTGGACACACTGAGAAGTTTGAAGGAAGAAATGAGGATTTGTAAAGAAGATAATGACAAAGTCATACATGCACAGGAAAAGCAAGCAAAATTCAATGTAGTAATCCTTCATAGTTTGTCATAGTTGCAACGACAAGGGTCACTTAAGATCATCTATGGATAGGAGGATGGGACTAATGGGGCACATGGAAATAGTTATCATGGTGGTCACAGGTCAGAGAGAGATGACATGATTAAAGATGGTAGGTTCTTGGAAACTCTGGATAAGAGAGGTGACAGACACATGTACTATTCTAGTTATGTTTCTGACAAGCACTATGATCGTCATCATTATCATCCTTACAGAAGGAGTGACAAGGGATATTTTCCAGGTGAGTTTAAGAAATCAAATCCACCTACATTTGATGGAGATATGAAAAAATCATGAGATTTGGAAGCATGGTTTCTTGGTTTTGAGGAAGTTATTCAGGCTGCATGAATATTCAGAAAACATGAAAGCCAGATTAGCTACATTCAGCCTCAAAGTTAGCGGCATATATTTGGTGGGAATATGTGAAGAACGTCAGAGGTATTCATGAGGAAGAGTTAACATGGAGTGAGTTGTAGGAATTTATAGGGTAAGTTTTTTAGATCAAACACCAAAGTTCACTGCTCACAAATAGATTACAGATCAGTACACCAATATTTGACATGGTTAAAACCCTCAAAGAGGGAAATAGTCCATGACCTGAGCCAACGCGGCCACTTCAGGCAATTTATTAATATAAAGAAAAAAAATTTACATAACCTTCTCTCATAAATGGTTACCAGACAAATGACCCTCCATGCTCTTTAAATAAAGATCATGGACCAATCGGGTGTTAAGCCACGGATCAAGTGTCGGTAAAACCGAGGAGAGAGTGAAATGTCAAATCACTACATATCGTGATTGTCGGATTATAAGTTACAAATGTACATAGTAAAGAAGCACACTTTACCTAACTCTACGCTAGACCAAGTTATACTTAACAATTTCCTATGTGTTATAATATCCTAACATCCCCCCTTAAGAACAACTTGGGATAGGATTGAAGGATTTACAAAGGTGACACAAAAGGAGACTATTTCCTATGTGTCGAAATATCCTAACATCCCCCCTTAAGAACAAATTGGGATAGGATTGAAGGATTTACAAAGGTGACATAATAGGAGAAGGAAGGAGGCATTAGAGCCTATCCCCCCTTAACGATAACTTTCCTGAACTCCAAGCATAGATCAAAGTTTGGTAAACTTCACTTCTGTGAGAGCCTTTGTAAATATATCAACAACTTGATCATTGGTTGAACAATACTGCACTTCAAGAACACGATCATGAATGAGCTTTCTGATGAAGTGTATGTGGAGCTCAATTTGTTTCATACGTTGATGTTGAACTAGATCTTTGCATAGATGAATGGCACATTGATTATCACACCAAATTGTACTTGGATGCTGCTGATGAAGACCAATTTTAGACAAGATCCGACAAATCCAAATGGATTCCTTGCTGGCTTCAACTGCACCACGATACTCTGCTTATGTTGAAGAAAGAGAGATGGCACTTTGTTTCTTATAATACCATGTTATAGGTTGTGAACCAAGAGTGAATACATATCCTGGAGTAGACTTTCGATCATCAGGTTCACCAGCCCAATCAAAATCAATGAAACCAATCAACAATGTAGATGCGCCTGCACTATAATGAATCCCGAACTGAACTGTACCTCGAATATATCAAAGGATTATTTTAGCTTCTTTCCAGTGAATTTCATGAGGTTGGTGCATAAACTGAGCAACAATACCAACAACAAAGGAAAGGTCAGGATTGGTATGGCTCTGATACAATGAAGAGATTTACCAACATGTGCGGGTTTTGGTGTAACAGAAAATCTCTTCATGAGTTTGAGAGGCTATTTCGAAATAAGTATATTTCGGAGAGGTACTATGATGACAAGGTAAAATATTTTTATGAACTAAAGATGGGATCTATGACTGATGAGGAGTACACTAGTAGATTTCTGGAGTTGTTGCAATATGTGCCTTACCTCAAGGAGGAGAAGGCCAAGATTCAAATATTTGTCAGTGGGTTTTCAATAGCATTCAAAGACATTATTGAGTTTGATGAGCCTATATCATTGGAGGAGTTCATTCATAAGCTAAATCATTGTTATGATAAATTGAGGCATAGATCGAAGACTAATTAGGATTGGAAGGGTAATGCTAATAATAAAGGAAAATGGGAAAAGAAGTGAGCAAGACCTCAAGATACATGTAAAAAATGGAATGTTACACCACCTAATAATTTCAATACATCTAGTAGAGGACAAGGACTTCAATCTGAGGAGCGGAATAAATATGAAGCCTGAAAGCCTATACAGTGTTGGACTTGTGCCAAAGGTCATCGTAGGAGATATTGTCCATGACATTAGGGTGGTAGACCATATATTTACAGTGTTCAAGAGGCATAGGCTGTGAGAGATGTTGGACAGAGTATTCCCAGTATCTATGCAATGATGGATAACAGGCAGACAGATCACTAGGTGTCTATTATCGAGATGGGTGATAAGCTTTATGATCAATTTGTTTCTATTATGATTGACCCTAGATATCATTATAGTTATGTTAATCCTGACTTGGTGGATAAGTGTAGCTTGAATAAAGAAGTTCATGCATAATATTGGTTAGTGTAGCTGGCTACAGGTATAAAGGAGAGAGCTCATCATTGGGTAAGAACTTGTGCATTTGACTTGAATGGTATGTCTACATCAGCGCATTTGAATGTATTGTTGTTGGGTTCATATAGTATGTTTTTGGGTATGGACTGGTTGTATCTTCACAGTACCAAGGTAAATTTTTATGACAAGGATATTGAGTGCTTGGAAGACAATGGGGAATAAAGAGTCTTACAAGGTAAGAATAAAGCAACATCGGTGATAATGGTTACATATATGCAGGCCAAGTGTAGTCACAGGAAAGGGTATGCGTTATTTGAAGTGCACATTTCTAGTGACAAAGGTAAGTAATTCGAGGATGCAGTTGTTTTTAGAAGGTACCTGTTTATACAGCAATTTCAGGATGTATTTCCCACATATATTTCAGATTTTCCACCTCACAAGGAATTAGAATTTTCTATTGAGTTGGTACTAGGGGCAGTGCTAACATCTAAAGAACCATACAAGATGAGCACACCAGAGTTGGTAGAGTTGAGTTTGAAGTTGAAGTAATTGTTGGAAAAAGGATACATTACGCCAAGTGTATCACCTTGGGGCACACAAGTATTGTTTGTGAAGAAGAAAGATGGTAATCTTAGACTATGCATTGACTATAGGAAGTTGAAAAAAGTGACCATCAAGAAAAGGTATTTGTTGTCGAGGATTGATGACTTGTTTGATCATTTGAAGGGATAATAAGTGTTATGAAAGATTGATCTGGGATTTAGATATCACCAAGTATGCATTAAATAATATGAAAATCACAAGACAACTCCATACCATGTACGAACCTTATGAGTTTTCTGTAGTTCCTTTTGGTTTGACTAATGCTCCAGCTACATTTATGTGCTTGATGAAGAGTGTGTTGTGTCCTTATCTAGACAAGTTTTTATTGTATTCATTGACTATATATTGGTATGTTATAAAAATGAAGAAGAACATGTTGAACACTTAACAACAATATTGAGATTGTTGAGAGAGCATCAACTGTATGGTAAGCTCAACAAGTGCAGTTTCTTTCAAACATAGGTACATTACTTGGGACATGTGGTTTCCAAGGAAGGAATAATAGTAGATCCAAAAAATATAAGGGTTATCATGGAGCGGGAAGCTCTTAAAAATGTGGATGAGTTAAGATCCTTTATGGGTTTGGAAGGTTATTATAGGATTTTCATCGAGAACTTCTCACAGATCGATTATCCTATTACATCATTACAAAGGAAAGTTAAGAAGTTTGAATGGACGGAGGAATGTGTGGCCAGTTTTGAACAGTTAAAGTAGTTGTTGACACATGAACCAGTGTTAAATATTTAAAATCCGAAAAAGGAGTTTGTGTTATGTACAAATGCTTGCAATAGAGGGATTAGTGGAGTCCTTGTATAGGAAGGATAAGTGGTATGTTATGAGTCACAAAGACTAAATGACCACAAGCATAATTATTCGACACATGATCTTGAGTTGGCAGCAATCATTCATGCATTGAAGATGTGGAGGAACTATCTTCTGGGCATATGAATTGTATTGACGAGTTATCACATTGGATTGCAGTATCTATTTGACGAACCAAATTTGAATGCTAGGCAAGCTAGATGGTTGGACACGATCAATGAGTTCAACTTTGAGATCATGTATATTAAAGTTAAAGAGAATAGGGTTGCAAATGAACTTAGTAGGTGGATACAGGTGAATCATATAGCAACTATGAGTTCCTTTGGGACATATCTACAAGATAGGATCTTGAAAGCATGTTAGCAGTGTGTCAGGTATATGGAGCTCAAGCATAGATTGCAGCAGAGTATAGGTAGTGGTACAGGTACAGGTGAAAGAACACAGGATGTGGACTATTTTCATACAACATATGGCTTGATCAAGTTTAGAGATAGGATATATGTGCCAGACAATAGTGAACTCAAGAAGGTGATCTTGAGGGCATTGGCATATGAAACTGTATTCAGGTCACCTAGGCTATCAGAAGATGCTGACAGCAATAAATAATTTTTACCATTAGACGAATGTGAAGAGAGACGTAGTGGATTTTGTGGCTAGGTGCATGGATTGTCAATAGGTAAAAGCAGTGTGTAAGCATCCAGGTGGACCAATATAGTCGATTATGATTCCAGAGTGGAAATGGGAGTTCATTTCCATGGACTTTATCACAGGTTTACCGAGGACATCTAGAACACATGATTCCATCATGGTTTTGGTGGAAAAGTTGATGAAGGTAGCATACTTCATTCCAGTGAAGTCTACATACTCAATGAATGATGTAGAACTTTATCAGGGATGTGGTAATATTGCATGGTGTTCCAAAGAATATTGTATGAGACAATGATGCGAAGTTCACTTCCAAATTTTGGAAGAAGTTGTTTGCAAGTTTAGGAATAGAGTTGGCCTTTAGTACAACTTATCATCCATAGATAGATGGACAGATAGAGAGGGTCAACGGTATATTGAAGGACATGTTAAGGTTGTATGTGATGCATTAGTAGCGGAAGTGGGAATAGTGACTTCCACTGGTAGAGTTCGCTTACAACCATGGGTACCCGAAATCATTAAGAATGAGTTTGTTTGAGGAATTATATGGAAGGAGTTGCAATACTCCCATTTGTTGCAGTGATACAGTTAACAGGGTGTTAATTGGACCGGACATGTTGGCGGAAATGAAATAGGAAATGCATGAAATCAAGAAGAATCTAAAAGCAACACAGGACAGAAAAATAGTTATTCATATCAGAATAGGTTGTTTAAGGAGTTTCAGGTTGGGGAATAGGTCATTTCGGGAATTTTGAGGTCTAAAATGGGCCTCCTAAGGAAATTGTTATGCGGAATTATGGATTACGGATAAAACATTATTCCCTAGATGTAGTGCTCATCTAGAACAATAGGTTAAAGAATTTGCAACTAATTTTCCCACAATAAATAGACACACAGAACATATCAAAGAAATTACTTGGAGTCCAAGCGCTTCCTATTCTCCTTCGGTTGCTCTTGTTGTAGCTTCATATTTGAGCTAGATCACCAAAATATTTCCTGCAAAGATGAACACTAAACAACAAAAAATAGCAATAATACAGATGTCTATTCAAGTTATTCAGTTAAATCAATAAAACATGAACCATATACATCAGATAAGAATTCATAATATTAAAAACAGAAGCTTATACAGATACATATGTGGGAAAGTAAGAAGCAATCTTTATTAATGGATAGAAGGGGAGGTTACAACCTAGTGATTGAGTTAGTGTCACCATCTCCAGCAGCATCCCAGCCTCATCACAATGCACATCTCTCCAGCAGCATGTCACTCAAATCAATTCCTCAATTGAAATTCCACCAGCATTTCTCTACTCAAATTATTCCTTATCAAACACTAGGATCTGTGCTCAATTTTATAGAGGAGCTGAAGGTAGTTTTACAATCAATGATTTTCTAATAATAGGCAAGACATGTTCCTAGTCTCAGAGGTATCAAATGGACACATGGATTCGAATTTTGACACATTTGAACTCTTCTAGAAGGCACTGGCCAAGTGGAGATTCCAAAACAATGAGAATTTCGCTCCCAATGTGACCAACACACCCATGAGTGTCGGGAAGTGCTTTGCAAAGCACCCTTGAGTGGGGTTACCTACATATGCAACACACTTATTCCCTTTAGAGGCATCGTTGGTGAGCTCTCGTATGATATAATATAAACTTCAAATCTTGGAAACCTTTGTAATGAAAGTCATGGATGATTAATCTTGTTCTTTGTCTTATGGCATGTAACAACTAAAATGATAGGGGATGATATACCCTATTCATTGGTTCTGGAGATGATGTCCAGTTAACTAGGTCATTGGGAATGGTGCCCAAATTGACCTATAACTATTTTCCCCCTAAAGCATGAAGTCAGAATAATAATAACAATATTTTGATTGAGATGCTTTACACTATGATGGGTCGGAGATGAAGCAGAGTGGTAACCTGCATCAATCTTACAATACATTACATCATGATATATCCTTTTTATCTTAAATTTCTAAGGGAAGGCATTCCCATGCTCAGCACATAAACTATCTAATAACATGTACATAATTCAGAAAGTCATCTATATTGGAATGTTTCACAATAAAGACATGACTACAGATATAGGCCAATGTTCGGATGATGATCTGTATGTAAGGTCACCGTACAGATGTTGTGTACAACAATCCTGAAATTGCAACCCGGATGGCTGAAACTAGATTCAGGGTCTTCTTATCTCGTTCACTCGATCATTCAGGTACAAGTCTAGCCATGCAAATATATGATTTGAAGTCAAACATGGAAAGACATCGTTTAATTACTAACCAATGATGTGAGATGTTAAAAAACGCGAGAGAACCACCATTGATGTCAATGGCCCTCAAGGTACTGCAGTACATTTTGTAAGGCGTGAATAGATGATTTGATGTCGAACACCAAACAAAATTTTTCGGTCAAAAGTCCGGAAGCGAGGATCTTGTCGATGTTGTAACAAGCCTCATGGTACCGGAATATGAAATTTCTAAGTGAACTTCCTGGATAATGATTTGTCATCGACAAGAAGCCACCTTATTGTGAAATGAGAGTTACTGATTTTGGAGACAAAGGTATGACTCGATATAGCAATGTTCAGGGATGACTATCATGAGAATGAAGGTTTATGAGTATTGTAGAAGGATGATTATTCATTGGATGAGATGACTTCTCTTGAACATATCGGCGACACTGAGATGAGTTGGTAGCATTGAACCAAAACCGAAGTGAAGGTATGATGAACCATAGGTATGAATGAACCATCAAGAAGATTACCCAATCCAAACAATCATGATGATGGAATGAAGTGTCATGTTCAAGAGCGACCTGCTACTGTAAAAAATTTTGTTCACTTTCCCAAATTTTCCCCGGTCATTTATCAACCAGTACCTCTTTACTTTTTAACAAGCTTGAGGAGGATAACATTTGCTTGATCTATAATTCAACCCTTCGGGCGAATAAAGTATCGCTATTTAATAATTTAACGAGTCTAGCGATGAATGAAACTTGATTCTTTCCATGATTGACAAGCCCGTCACTATTTTATGTTTTGACGAGCTTAACGACAATGACAGCCCGATCCTTTTTCATTTCTAGAGAGTTTGAAAAAGAGGACGAAATAAAACTCCATAAGTACTGTTAGTCATCAGTAATTTTTGTTGATATCAGAAGATGACTAAGTTCTAAATCCTAGATTTCTAGAAACAATATCTGAGAGACATTGTGAGTTCTAGAAATCTCACTGCCTTCATCATCCTAAATTTAACTTATTCACTCAAAAATTCATCTTTTGCCTTCTCAAGGTTTATCCTGCTGCTCCAAAGAAGACTCCATTTTCTAGGCCTATTTGCCTCATATTATCACCTCATCTACACTCATTTACTCCCTATTTTTCCTCTGAAAAAACACATTTTCCTCGTTTCCTAAAGACCTCTCATAATCCCCCTCATTCGTTATTTTTCTTCTAGGAAGTCTTAAAACAATGTAAAAATCATTTTTTCATTGTTTTAACCTAACCCTTTAAACCTACTAGACCCTTTAGATTATCATAAAAACTCTGTTTTTATGTTAAAAACCCACTCTTTGTATAAATCAGGCCTTAAGCCCGTCTCTGCTTAAGCCCTAGCTCCTCACACCCATAAAATCTCGACCTTTCGCTTTTTTTTAGCCCCCTTCCCTATAAACTACACCTCTGCCCTTCTATCCTTATACACCCTCGAAACCTTGTATAAATCCCCCTTAACCTTTGAAAAAATTAAATTGGGCCCGCTTTTCTCCGCCCCGCTTCACCTTTTTACCAGGTCATCTCCATAGTTGATCAGGATCTGGTCCCCCAATCCAATGACGGTTGTATCCACATCACTCTGCCCATTCATTATACAAACCCGTGCTACACGAAAAAACGGCCCCACGTCATCACGACCGGCCCTGCCTTCCACTTAACCTTTCCGCCAACCACAACCCACCATCTATCTCTGGGCTCCACCCTCCACACCTGCACGTTGCCTCTCGGACTTTGTCTGCACTGTCAATCTCACCCCTTGAGATGTGACGGTCCAGATCTTATATCACACAGAAATTGGCGCCGAACGTTAACACTCCTAACCCGGGAGATATAAGCAGTATTCACTCACCACGCGTCGAGTCTTGAGGTATATCACGTCCATTCGGTCCAAAACCACAAACAGCCATATGTTCACGCGATAAACCATTAATGGTTTTCCAAATCCACTTTCTCACCCTTGCACCAATATTCAAATTTCTTTGCCTCTCCGCCATGTTCCGCCTCTGGAACCCTTCCCTCTGTACCTTCTCCTCCTCTGCAAGCAATCCCCAATGCTTCAAAACCCTTAAAAACGTAGTCAATCCAATCCCACAGGTTTTAAAAAAAATATTAATTGTTTTGTTTTTGTGCAGGTTTTAATGGCAGAAATGCCCAAAATGCGGTCTGATGGCCCAAAAAGGACAATTGAAGCCCCGGATGATGATCCTAGGGGTTTCATACAAATTTAAAGGAATGAATGCAAGGGTTTAAACCCTGACACCACCAGAATATTGATCCTGGGTGGTCACATAACCCTCCTACCACAAAGGAAATTGCATCTCTGCACATACAGACAGAACAACTACAGTCAAAAGAAAACAAAGTGAAGAACAGAAGGATAAGGGGGTTAATTCTAAATCAAAAGATAAACACAAAGGATTAGACCTTAAGACAATGGTTAAAGATGAAGGTCAAAGGTTTAAAAGCAAAGGATAAATGAACAAAATAGTCATAAAGTAGAAACAGAGAATAAATACAGTAAGGAAAATTACAAGGACTGAATCAAGGTCAAAGGCCTAAACAGAGTTTAATGATTAAAACAAGGGAAAATCAACCTAAAGACAGCTTTGAATGACTCAACAAAGGAGAAATTACTTCTCCAAAGACAAAATTGCCACCTACATCATGATTTATTTTCATTAAAGCAGTGGGAAGTTATTACATAGTCAGAGATATTTTGAAGCAACTCAATAGTTATTGCAAAGTTATTACAAAGCCTTTAAAGTCAAACATTTCACCTATTCTTCCTTTGAAGATAAGATAGAGTTATTAAAACATAGAAATAGCTGCAGATATTCCTGCCTTAAGCCTTGCATGGTTTTCAAGGATAGGAATGCACTTACTCTATAATAAATGACACTCAAAACCCTATCTTAGGCTTCACCTCCTCATTTGCAGCATAAATACTGCATCTGAACTCATTGTATTGTTGGCATTTGATGACTCTTTGAAGTAATACATAGCCTCTTGGAAGTTGAAGGAAAATTGATGTCTTGGATCTTGTGGATGCCCTGGTTTGTTTGTTGATGGAGGAGGCTAGATCGTCGGATCCCTGAGCTTGGTTGTTGGTGAAGTGCTTCGATCTGTTATTGTTATTTCCTATTTTCATTATGTTTTCATCTTTCTTTGTTACAGTAGAGTAAAAGTTTTAGGCTAAGAAATGTCTTTTGAAAGCACCTTAGTTCTATTTGCTCTTCATTGTCTTAATGTTTTCTTTTGCAAGGTCTGATTGGAGGATTCTTAATTTCCCTCCAGTTCCATCTAGCTTGTTATTTTAGAAATAATTCAATAGAGTATAACCAAGGAGTTTCTCTTTCGGTAATTCCATGTTCCTTTGAGTACGGAATGAGAGGTTATTTTTAAGGAATGATTTCAATAGAGTGAAACCAGGAAAATTAGTGGTGAGTCCATGCTCCTTTGAGTACAACTTGAGAAATGTTTCTGAAACTTCTTTAAAGTATGCTTATTATATTCTAAACCAGGGAAGTCTATGGTGTGCCCTGTCCTCTGGACTGCCTCAAAAGGTTGCTTTAAAGATCAAAATCACATTAGATTATTTATGTTTGATCTTAGACTACTCTTATTGTTATCTATATGTTTTCTTTATCTGAAAGTAGTCTTTTGATTGTTGGATTGTTGTCTGAAAGGTTTGCTTATTAAAAGTTTGTCCAAATAATTCTATGGTTAGCCCTGTCCTTTGGCTTGCTTCAAAACAGATACCTTGAAAGATTTCTCTTGTTTAGAGTACATGATAAAGGAATCTTAGTTGCCCTTTGTCCTATTTTTCATTATTATCCTTAATCTTCATCTCATTATTCCAAAAACTTTGAAGATCCACTGGCCAAGTTAGATTTTCCCTATGATACTCCCCGATCCTTTAATAAACTTATCATGACTTCCATTTGACTCCATTGCCCAATGAATTAGATATTTCCTCATTCTACCTATGCTCTTTGATCATCATACTCAACCAAAACAATCAAACAAACCTTGTACTTAATAACTAGCCTAAAATCAACCCTTAAAAGCAAACAAGCAAATATCCTTTGCAAACAACCTGAGAGAACCCTCTCTGAGTCTAGGAAGGCTAGATCCTAGAACTCTAAAGACTAGTTCCATGTTGCCTTGTCATTTGGTATGCCAATCTGCCAAATCACAGGACTCCAACAAGTACTTTTTCGTAAAGTTGTTGCTCAGATCTTAAAAAGTGTAAAATAATATCTGAGAGAACCTCTTTAGCCATGTTTGACCAAGGTATTCCTTTTTCGTAAATAATCTATCTTAGTCCGGAAAAGGGTTAAACTTATACTGAGTAGATATCAATTCATTTACTTTTACGAGCTCGAAAAGACAAGTGCTCAGCAATATTTTCACATTATCGGAGTCTGAAAAGAGCTGAAAGAAGACTCCAGGGGTTCCTTTTTCATTGTTATCGAAGCTCAAAAAAGAGATAAATGTGCACTTCAAATCATTTTTCATTTTTAACAAAGCTCGAAAAATAAGGAGAAAAAGTATGCTTTATGGTCAAATCAATATTGAAATAAATTTGCACGACTAATTTGTTCATCAGTTGTAAACCCTGTCCAGAACAACATAAAATGGATTAAAAATACCCGTTTCATGATAAAAATATAATAAAACCATAGTCATATTAATAAATATGATTTGCAAACAATTAAATGACTATTAAAAAGAGTTTTACTATTCATTTTTACCAATCCATAGTTACCATTTGCATTTTGAAGCTCTGAACCTGATTTTACCTCCGAACTTCAGCTGTTGATTGTGATCATTTCTGTGGACGGATTTCATTTTCATTTGATCCAAGTTAGTGCCATGAACCCTCTCTTTCCTTCAGTAATCATTTCATTTCCTTCCACTGAAATTTTTTAGGGTTTTGGGGGCCCTAGGGTAAATTCTACTCCTAAAGAGGGCAACACACCCTTGGACATCGAAAGTTACTAGTTGCCTAGCAGCTAAAATGAAGACTAGCTGCATATAAAATGCACTGTCTCTTGTCCAGGGTTGCGTTGGGCACAATATTCATTTTTTATTTTTCCATCATGCCCAAAATTTGCCCAATTTTTTTCATTGAATGGAATCTAATGGTTCTTATGGTTATATTTCAAGTTTTTAACGAATTAAAACGATGATTACATGGAGGGAAAGAGAGCATGAAGAACAAGATATGATTTCCCTAAATGATCCAAGCACAGTAAGAGCCCTAAGGGATTGTGAACTGTTAAAGTACTTCTGGTTGTTAGGGATGAGGCAACAAATAGAACTCTTGGAGTTCTTAGTTCAAGCATGGGATCCAGCTATCGAGGAATTTCATATTAAGAACCAAGTGGTTCCCATAATAGTAGAGGATGTATACTTTCTCACAGGTTTTTCGAGGAGAGGCTTGCCTATTTCGCTCTCAGGGTCTATTGTTGGAGGAGAGACTGTGAGAGATTATTTTTTGCAACATTGTTATCCAGGGGCAGAGCCAAGAAAATATGGAAAGATAAACATCTGGGATGTTAGATATTTTCCTTTGAGAACCATCCTTTTCACAATTGCAAAACTTGCTGGCACTGTTACACTACATGTAGCGAATAGATCGTATATGTAGTATGCACTAGAGTGTATGGATCCAACAGTCTTCAACTGGTCTCAAGCTGTACTTTCTCGGATAAAAGAACAACTGAAAAAATAAAAGGGAGGAAGGAAGAAGAACTTCAATTATGGTTCGATCCTCATATAATTTTCCTTAGAATGGATTCCACTGATGCAGCCACAACATGTGACACTCGATGTGTCTAATCCTAGAGATCCACGGATGCAGAGATGGGTAGAACTAATGGGTAGGCATGCAAGCCAATCAACCATTTTGTTCTCGACTACGTTCTTCGCTTGGTTCAGGTGACAGATTTTCGTCATCGATGAGTATGCATACGTAGGCGTTGATTTCCGAGGAGATCTAGATTTAGCTTTACCAGAAGGTGCTCAGTGGGGTGCAATGGGTAATACAATTTATTTTTGATGTAATGACCATGGCTAATTTATTTTTGATGCAATGGGTAATGACCATGTTTTTTATTTTTCTAAGGTTTATACAATTTTTTTTCATTTTTGATGTTTTCCCAAGACTAAAATAAATGTTTGATGTAATGCAAATGTTGGTCGAGTTCAACCGGTGGAGGAACCAGAGCATGTATCAGATGAGCTAGCAGAGAGGGCTTTCAGGAGAGTAGTTCTTCAGGATCTTGATATGGCTGAGACTCTGACTGAGCTTCAGCAACACATAGAGGGGTTGACCTTCAAGATTCCAGATTGCCAGATCGAAGAGTTACCCATGCGACTGCAGCGTCACACTATAGGTGTTCCTAACCATTGGATGTGGTTACTACGTAGGATAGCTAGATCTATAGCATGTTACCACGAGCACCACTAGTTTACTTTTGACATTTTGCATACTTTTTGAGGTCATATGACCAATGTGCCTTGGGCACAAATTTTTGTAAAAAAATATAACTATTTATCTATTTGATTTCAGTGTTCTCCTATGTTTATTGTGCAATCCTATTCAATGATGTGAATGTTTTCTTTACATATGTTGCAAATTTTTTTCTAAAACTTAATTAGCTAAATATTTAGTCAATATGTTCAAATTTCTGGAAATATGTTTATATTGAATAAAATCAAAGTGTATTTCCAAAAGTAAAACTCTTAGTAACAATCGATGCAGTGTTGGATTTCTAACAATATAAACACTAGTAAGTTGTAATACCACAAGTTGTGAGTCTAACCTTATGATGATGTGGTTAATACCAAATGAATCGGCATCAGAGAGAAGTTTTATCAACGCACTATACTAAGCGATATTGTTCGTCGATCTACCAATACAAATCCCTTGAAAACTCACTAACTTGTCGTTCGGAGTGAAAATGGCCCACACTGCAAAAGATAGATTCTACATACTACGACTAGCACCATCAGCATATCCAACAAATGGTTTCGATGATTTAGACATATGCGATTAAATGTAAAGTGGATTACTAACGTCAATAAAAATCTAAAAACAAACTAATATAGTGAATGAAAATCAACAACATATATATACAATATAGTACAAAAAATTACTACGCTCATGATTAAGCATAGTAACGTTTCAGATACAACCCATTCCTAGGATGCGCCAATGGAATTCCATCATAATCAACTAACTCATAGGCACCCTTAACAATAAATCTTTTGAAAATATAGGGGCCATGCCATAATGGCCAAAATTTTCCTATACCTATTACATCAGGTTCTTGATCATAAAGTAGGACCAAGTCGCCCTCTGAGAAGATGTGAGGCTGGACATTTTTGTCGTATTGTGCCTTTATACATCTCTTATGCGCTTCATTGGCCAATTGGGCTTCACGACGCGTTTCATCAAGATGGATGAGTTTAAAAACACGCGCTTCTTATTCTGAGGTGTCAGGTAACAAGTCGATTGCGAGTTTTAACGACAGTATTTCACATTAGATTAGCAAGATAGCTTCCAAACCATACACCAATTGAAAGGGAGTAAATCCAGTTGTGTTTCTCACCGAGGTTCAGTATGCCCACAAGGCCGAGTACAGGATCAAATGCCAGTTTCTTTTATGAACTCCTATAATTTTTTGAAGCATATGTTTAAGAATCTTGTTGATAGCTTCAACTTGTCCATTTTATTGTGGATAATAAGGAGTAGAATTACCATGTGACAAACCTAAATTTGAAGTCAATTCAATCATCATGTGGTTGCAAAAATGCTTCCCATGATCTGTAACTATAGCCTGTAGGACCCCAAATCGTGCAATAACATGATTAAATAAAAATAATGCAGTTGTCTGTCCTATGTTGTTAAATGTAGGCATTGCTTCGGCCCATTTGGTAAAGTAGTCGACTGCAACAATAATATAACCATGCCCCCTAGACGAACGAGGGTTACGGGTCATGAATACAATACCCCATTTCGAAAATGGTCCCACGGAGACAACAAGATGCATTGGCGTTGGCTATTTGCAGATTTACGATAAAAAATCTGGCACGCATGACAACTTCTGACCGTGAGGATGCAGTCATGAAATATGGTAGGCCAAAAGTAACCAACGCAGAGTATCTTTTGCGTTGTAGTGTATCTAGATAAATGTCCACCACAAGCCCCAGCATCACAATATTTTAAAACGTTTTCGGCCTCCTCATGAGTGATGCACCTCCTTAAAATGGTATCGACACCACGACGATAAAGTATATCGCTGACGATCATATAATGTTTGGCTTGGTATCGAATACATCATTGTTCAGAGCAAGAGGTATTAGGCCGAAAAGTTTGAGTTTGGAGATAAATGATGAAATCTCCATACCAAGGATCAGATGATCCGATCAGAAACAGAGATTTGCCAGGAATTGATGGTTTTGACGTAGTTGCAGTATTATCAGAGGGAAGGTCACAAAGAAGCTCATCCAAAACTAAAGACTTCTTTGACTTGGATTTGATGAATTCCAAATAAAATTCCTGCAAAATGAAAATCCATTTTGAATATTTGGCCCCCAGCAATTGACATGATAAGATATAAGTCATGGGGTTGCAATTCGAAACGACAGTGGTCTTTCGGAGTAGGATATAGTGGTGAAATATTTAGACAGCTTGAATAGCTGCGAAGGAAAGTTTTTCTACGTACAAATACTTAACTTCCATATCATTGAGATTACGACCCAAATAATAGATCGGATGTTCAATTCCATTTTTTACTTGGACCAAAACCATAGCAATGGTTGTTTCAGTCGCGACGATATATAGGACATAATCATTCTAATAATTAGGGGGATACATTAATGACGCTCAGACAAGAGTATCCATGACAGCATCAAAAGAAGCTTGTGCAACTTGGTTCCAATGGAAGGGAACCCCCTTTTTCAAGAGTCGAGTAATCCTTTAGCCATTTCGACATAGTTTGGAATGAACCTTCTTAGGACATTAACCTTTCCTTGAAGTTTCTTAATCTGAAGTAAATTTTATGGTGCAGGAAAATCAAGAGTGGCCTGAACCTTCAATGGGTCGATTCAAATTCATTATTTTGAGACTACGAATCCAAGCAAATGACCAGAACCAACACAAAACACACATTTATGTGGATTGAGGCGTATTTTGTAGTGTCAGTAGCGTAAGAATATGGCTCTCAAATGCATCAGGTGATGATTCTGATTTCGTGAATGGGCAGGTAAATCATCTAGATAAGGTTGAACAATGTGCTTTATGTCATTGAAAGCATAATCCATTGCTCTCTGAAAAGTTTCCCCAGCGTTCTTTAAACCAAACGTTAGTTTCATATAAGATAATGTGCCCTAGGGACAGATGCATGTTGTCTTATGTTGATCCTCTGGGCGGATATTGATTTGATTGTAGCCGGAAAATCCATCCATGAACAAAAATATTTCACATCCAGCACAATCGTCAATAATCTGGTCGATAAAGGGAGTAGGATAATTGTCTTTTGAACAAGGAATGTTTATGTCCCAATAATTGATGCACACTCTAATGGTTCCTTTTTTTTTCATGACAGGAATGATATTGGAAACCCACTCAGTTAGCGGAATAGGGTAAATGAAACCAGCACACAAAAGTTTTTCAACTTCTGCTTTGATGGAAGTGGCTTTCTTTGGATGAATAGGATGAAGCCGTTGACGCACCGATTTGACATCAGGATACATATTAATAGTGTGTTCAACAATACTAGTATCTATGCCTGGCATTTCCTCGTAAGACCAAGCAAATACATCACGGAATTCACGAAATAGAGAGCGATATGATTCTAGTTCTGATGGAGAACAAGATATACCGACATGAATATTTTCTACAACTCTAGGTTTGGTCGAAATATTGATATAAATGGTTTCTTCAATATTTGACAGATTTTGCTCAGAATCGATTGCATTAATAGGTAAAGAATTCGAAAAGTAATTTTTTATTGAAGGGTGATATAGTTCACTACGATAATTTTCTTCATAATCTGGAAGATGGGAACGATGGTGATAATCTTCCCATGGTTCTCCTTCCAACATCATGGCTTCCAAAACATTCTCATATGTCAAGAAAATTTAGGAAAATGGATCAGATGGAGTACCAAAATCTAAGGAACGATCAACCCAAGCAACCAGCAATGTTGATTTTGAATTCGCCACCCAAGCCAGATATATTGATTTCTATACCAGCTCAATCGGGTTGGGCGGCAAAAACTCATCCAACGTAACAATTTCAGAATCACTAGTACTCTCCCTTAAGCCAGATGGAGTGGAAGATATCATGTAGCAGGTCTCTATACTTTCAATTTCTGCCGACATCGCGGGCGGTGGTAATGTAAAGGTTCCCATAAGAGTGGAATCCTTTAAGAGTCCTACACCAATGTTCTGAAGTGCTAGTTGGGGTGCGTGAAGGAACAAAACACTTCCAGTTACCTACGAAGTAGATACAAAGAAGGATAGTTGATTGATGACTGGAATTGTACCTTTATATGGAAAGGTGATCATTCTGAAATATGTAGAAACAATTTCCGTCGTAGCATATACCCATGGCCTTCCAAGTAGAATATTATAGTCAAGGGGTCCGTCAACAACCTCAACATAAACATTCATTGTTTTTTCCCCTAATTTAACATGCACGTTATTAATAATACCACAAGGCTTATATGTATGTCCATCGAAAGCCTTCAACGTCATTGATGATTGAGATATGCACGGCGAGCCAAGTGACTTCCAAAAATTTAGAGACATAATGCATGTAGATGCTCCCTCATAAATAATAGTACGATGAACAAGGTGATTGAGAACAATTACATGTATGGAGAATGCCAATTCTGCTGGTAGTTACGGCACATAGCCCATATGATTAAAGACAACAAGATTAGAATCAGTCAGATCAATTCCACCAATAGCCAACAATAAAGCTTGTTTTTGGGATGGACAATTTTGTAATACCTCAAGAGCAGACATAGTTGAAGGGGATTGAGCCAAATCTTCAAATATATTATAATTTTGAGCAACTCTTGCTCGAGGATTATATGTCGATTTGTGAATTACTCCCTTAAGTGGCTTAATTGTCAATTCAGGAATAGCAGTAGGCGGTACTGAATTCGTAGACATATTCATAGTCGAGGTAATAGGTTGATCAGTGGCCAGACTACCATAATATTTATTACGCGTTGACACCAAAATATATGTTGAAGGTTTTGTGACAGATAACATAAGTACTTGCGAACTAGAAGTTGGATCCATAGCAACCAAATTTGTGTTCAGATTTGGAAACGGATCTGTCAACACAGCTGACGCATGGGAAGTCTTAATGATTTTTTAGACTTCAGCATGGTGAGGACAATCCTGAACAAAATGTTCCTCATTACAGATTATGCATGTATAATGAGGTTTCCTAGGTCCAGATGATTTATTAGATGATCTTTCTTGCGATTTAGAAGTTTTCTTTTTCTTAGATTTCCCTTTTTTCTTACTTACGGGTTGCTTGTCACTTTTTCCCTTGTCAAACGACATGGCATTAATTTTAGAAGAAGGTGCAATATCATATGCAGTGGTATGATGTGTGCCTGCAATGCAAATCAAGCCATCTCTGGCATGAGAGTCCTTTAATTAAGTAGGAACAATAAAATTAGATCTCGGCGCGTTAGGAAATTTTTCATAGAGCGTGCTAGACTGAGTATAAATCAAGCCTAAATATTGAGCACGAGAAATAACCTGCTCTTCTGTGATGACGCCACCCTTAGCCACATCCTCAATTATAGATGGTAACAGGAACATAATGAACCACTCAACAAGGATCTTATCCGAAAAAAATGTCTTAACCATTCTACGACGACGATGCCACTCATGAATATGATCAGAAATGTGAGTAGCGTTAGTTTGTTTGAAATTAGTCAAGAGTTCTATTCCAGTTTCATATCGTATGGGTAACTGGAAGTGAGTCAGAAAGATAGTAGCTATGGTAGTGAAATTATCAAAAGAAGCTCTAGGTAACTCAGTATACCATTTTGCAACCAGACCAGTGAGCCTACACTGGAAAAGACGTAGTCGAACATAATCATCATTTATGGAATTTGATGAACACCATAAATGATAAGTCATGACATGAGTCGACGGGTCTTCCCAAGGGTTTCCATTGAACTTAGGAATATCCGAGGGTAATTTGTGAGGTATCACCGGCCACCAAGGAGCATAGTTGATTGGATCATTGGTTAGTCGATTTAAATTTGGTAACTCTAAATTTGCAACAAAGGGCAACTGTCTATTAAGGTCAGGTTGAGCATAGCCAGGGTATGATGGAATTTCTTGAGCAACAGGCCTTTCAGCACCAGCATAAGGAATCTTTTGTTGGTAACCCAGATAGGGGTTGTTTTGAAAAGAAAACTCTTAAGGATTCTGTTGACCAAAACATGGATATGATACTTGTTGAAATGAAGTATGAGGTATTTGCGCCTGAGGCTACCAAGGGGTCTGTCCACCAATGTTATAACCCAAATTAGAATAACTTGGATTTGGTTGAGGATAGGTATAACTAGGTTGTGGTTGTGACATCCCATAAAATGGTATACCAGCTTGTGAATAAACGATTCCAGATACAGGTTATTGTAAATTGACCGAAGGATTTGGAGTTTATGGACCCAATACTTGAGGGTATTGAGTTGAAGGACCCGCCTGAAAAGGTTGTTGTACAACTTTTTGATTCTGTAATAGGTGTAAAGATGTATTAACAAGTGGAAATGATGTGGGTGTAACAGGTTGAACTGGTTGATACGAGTGTACAATCGTTTGTGGTTGGATAGGCAAAGTGGGCTGCCATTGACAAACATTCATTTCAATATTAGGTTGACCAAAATGTGACGGAGTACTGTCATATTGGGTGACCAAATTTTTCCCCCCAACATGAGGAGGATAATAAGATGGAAAATATTTCTCTCTAAATGCTGGGAGTCCATTTGATATGGTACTTGATGGAATAGACCCAGAAGGATCGGCTTGATATTGCCCTGATGATCTGTATAAAGAATCAAGTTGTTCAGTACTCACTATAGTTTTACCAGTTAGAATATCGGACGATGACATTGATGAAGTCCATGGGTTTGAATATGCACCAGAGAAAATTCCAGATAAATATTTACAACTTGATGGGACCATAGGGCCACCAGGAAAATATGGCTATGGTGAAGTTGTAAACATCGACAGGGTAGCGAGGGCAGGTACTGACGTAATTGGAACAGATGGCCCAACCGAAGATGTTGGTTCAGGCATGGTTACTTGACCAAATGTATACCCTTTTGGGTCGATGGGATTTTGAATAGGAATAAGATCAAAAAAAGCAGAGGGTGGTGATTAAGTAAAATACTCGTACAGGTAAAGATCCTCCCCAAAATTGGTTGGATTTAAAGGTGTCTCGTCTTGTGGGATTTCTACAATCGAAATTAAACCAGGTGGAATTATTTCGCCGTCAGGCCCAAAGCATATTTCAGGAGGTTGACTGTGTGATATGGGAGATTCAATGGTTACAGAAATTTATGGGATGACCAATGCAGGAACAACTTCTGGTTATTCGACTTCGGGATTCAGATGTTCTGGAAAAAAAGAGACAGGATCTGGATCAACTTCTGGTTGAACAACGTCGGGTCCAGGAGGTATGGTCTCATTGATTGGATGGATCTTGACCATGGGTAGCTGTGAGGACTCCATTTCGACAATAGTAGAAAAACCGGGATGTGTAAAAACAAATTGAGCTAACTCTAGTATATGGGAAGATGATGCTTCACGATAGGTACTAATAGTACTGGTTTCGGTAGAGTGATGTTGCCTTCACCGTCCAGAAGTAACTTTTGGTGGTAAAGGTGGTTTCAATGCTAATATACGCGAACGATAGGGGAAAGGATTTTTCTCTTCCATGATTACTGATTTATTTTAACCAAAAATAAATAAACAAAATAAAAAGGTATCGCTAGGAAATTTTTTTACCAAGAAACTGTGAACTGCAAAATACCTCTTGGCGAACCAAGAAGTACGGGAGGAAATCTCCCCGAATGTTGTGTTCGGTGTATCAAAATTTACAAGGTGGCTGACTCGGTTCACTATGGATGGATAGCAACCTAAAGTTGTCCTCCCAAATATACCTGAAGGTACGTGGAGGCCCAAGTCCATATTAGCGCTATCTGATGCGAAACCGCACAGTGAGAGCACCCCTTTATACTTTTTGTACTGTAACACTGCCCGATGTACCCGAAAGTACGTGGACGAGCTATGATATACTTACGTACGTGGAGTGAGGTATCACACACAAAATGTATCATAGACAATTAACGACAGCTTCTATGTTTTATGACACCGGAACACGTCTCTAGCACAGACCTTCTAAATGTTATTTTTATGGTTCCAATGCTTTGTTAGGTAAATTAAGATAATTTTTAAGTTGATATTGTTTATCAATTTTCCTTTCAAGGTTCACTGTGATGATGTATTGTAAATTCCTAAAATGAAAACTAAAATGATAAGAGATCTTTTACTTTTAGTTTTTCAATGAAAATCCTAGCTTTTAGAGGGAAAGAGAAATCAATTTGAGAGCAAACAATCAAAGAGCACAAACTAAAAAGAAACTTTCCCAATTGTTCCTTTTGCAAAACACACAATACACTACATGCAAATGCAGGTTTTTATTTTCAGTCCCTTTAATGTTATGAATGCAGAAAAGGAAACTAAGTGCATCAAATCAATAAAAACAAATGCCTTTTACTTTTGAGAAATGAAGAGTTTAAACAACAATTTCTCTTTTGAAGGAAAAATGAGGAATTTAACAACAATTTCTCCTATCACGAAACAAAGAATTTAACGACAATTTCCTTTTTCAAAATCAAATGGATCTAATGAAGCAATGAAAATACTTTGAAAGTAATTCGTCGGTGATAAAGAAAAACACTTTAAATAAACATTGAACAAACTTTTCTTTTAGAGGAAGGAGTAGGTAAGGTCCTTGGTCAATCTGAGGTATCAGGCTCTTTAAAACACAACAAACAACAAATTGAAAGAAAATGCAATGACAAACTCAATGGAATTTCGCTAATTGTAGGGGGCAACGCAGTCTCTAAGGGGATACAGTGTGTTGCAACGCACCCCTAGAAGGGAGACAGTGTTATGCAAAGCATTGTGTCATGTTCAACAGTGTGTTGAGCGCAGTCAAAGAATGAAAACTCAATTGTTTAACACACTTCTAGTACAAATTTTGATTTCAAAAAGCCTAATCTTTATGAGTAAATTCTACTAGGTGATTAAACAGAGAAAATCAGAGGAAAATACACTAAGGATGAAGGGTAAACTCCCCAACGGAGTCGCCAATTTGTTATGCGGAATTATGGATTACGGGAAAAACAGTCTTCCGTAGATGTAGTGATCATATAGAACAACAGGTTAAATACTTTGCAACTAATTTTCCTAATAGTAAATAGACACACAGAACAGATCAAAGAAGTTACTTGGAGTCCAAGAGCTTCCTATTCTCCTTCTGTGGCTCTTACTGTAGCTTTAAACCTAAGCTAGATCACCAAAATATTTCCTGCAAAGATGAACATTAAACAACAAAATATAGCAATAATAAAGATGTCTATTAAATTTATTCAGTTAAATCAATAAAACATGAACCATATACATCATATAAGGATTCATAATATGAAAGATAGAAGCTTATACAAATACATATGTGGGAAAGTAAGCAGCAATCTTTATTAATGGATATAAGGGGAAGTTACAACCCAGTGATTGATTTAGTGTCACCATCTCTAGAAGCATCCCAGCCTCATCACAATGCACATCTCTCCAACAGTATGTTACTCAAATCAATTCCTCAATTGAAGTTCCACTAGCATTTCTATATTCAAATTCTTCCTTATCAAACACTAGGATTTGTGCTCAATTTATAGAGGAGCTGAAGGTAGTTTTACAATCAATGAATTTATAATAATAGGCAAGACATGTTCCCAGTCTCAGAGGTATCAAATGGACACATGGATTCGAATTTTGACACATGTGAACTCTTCTAGAAGGCACTCGCCAAATGGAGATTCTAGAACAATGAGAATTTCGCTCCAAATGTGACCAATGCACCCATGAGTGTCAGGAAGTGCTTTGCAAAGCACCCTTGAGTGGGATTACCTGCATATGAAACACACTTAGTCCCTTTAGAGGCAGCATTGGTGAGCTCTCATATGATATAATATAAAATTCAAATATTGGAAACCTTTGCAATGAAAGTCATGGATGATTTGTCTTGTTCTTTGTCTTAGGGCATGTAACAACTGAAATGATAGGGGATGATAGACCCTATTCATTGGTTCTGGAGATGATGTCTAGTTAAACAGGTCATTGGGAATGGTGCCCAAATTGACCTATAACAGAAATTTTAAAATAATAGTGGAAATAATAAAATAATATTTGATGACATCATCAAATTTTAGAGGGAAAAAAGAAAAAACTACTTTTTCAACTCGTATTTTCAATTTATCTCGCAAATTTTTTACTCAAATTTTGAGCGGGAGTAGTCTTTGGATGCAAAATATAATTCCTCATCCAAGGATTACCCATGTTGCATACTTTCAATGGACCCTGCTACGCGAAAAATGAGAAATACATAAAAAAACGTGATTGCAATCACGTTTTTTCATGTATTTCTCATTTTTCGTGTAGCAGGGTCCATTGAAAGTATGCAACATGGGTAATACTTGGATGAGGAATTAAATTTTGCATCCAACGTGTACTGCTGCTCGAAATTTGAGTAAAACCTTTGGGAGATAAGTTTAAAATATGAGTTGAAAAAGTAGTTTTATTATTTTATTATTTTTTAATCTTTTTACCCTTTTACTTAAAAAATGGTGAATCATCCCCCATGGTTGACATCATCATATTGAATCATATTGGTTATTATAAAGTTTATTTTGGTTTTACATTTTCTTAGGAGGCCCATTTTAGACCTCAAAATTCCCCTAATACGGTTCTTTCACATCAAGCCCAAGAAGAGCTCCTTGAGGATTGGATCATGTGCCAAGTTGGCACCTCGGTTTTGTGGACCTTTCAAGATTCTTGAGAGGATTGTGCTAGTATCTTATCAATTTGCAATGCCTCCGACGGTGAAATTTCATTATGTTTTCCATGTGTCATTGCTTAAGAAGTACGTTAAAGATATTGATCATGTGATTGACTAGTTTGTATTGCAGGTGGAACCAAAAGAAGAATTCAAGCCAGAACCTCAGTGCATTTTGTAGAGAAAGATGCTCATGCTCCAAATCCAAGAAATCAAACAGGTTAAAGTGCAATGGAAGCACTTTGGGCCCAATGTAGTGTTATTAATATAATTCATATAAAAATAATAAATATAAATACAAATATAATAATAGTAAATAACAGAGGCATATCTTAGAGCAATGACCATTCATGAAAGGGCACCTTCCTAGGGTATAGAAGCAGGCCCTCATTCTCATTTGTAATCATCTTACATTAATTATTTTATACAATATTCAATATATAGTTACATGTCCTACAATGGACATTTATTTCTTTGAAGTATTTTAAATATTCTCGTTGCATATACAACTTTTGGTCGTTACATTGGTATTAGAGCCACGTCTGATTCCAAATTTTGGCCATCAAACTTTCTCAACATTGTTGTCGTCAAGATTCAATTTTTTTGCTATGAAGTGGGAGGTTCTTCATTCTGCCAGTTTCACTACTAAGCCTTTGACCATATTAAAAAAAAATAAAAAATAAAAATAAATAAAAATAAAAATGAAGAAAAAGAAGAAATTTAAATAAAGAACAAAAAAAAGAGAAAATACTTTTAAAAAAAATTAGTAAAAAAAAAAAAATTTAAATAAAGTGTATATTAAAATTTATTTAAAAAAATTATAGAATATATATATATATATATATATATATATATATATATATATATATATATATATAAATATAAAAATTGTTAAAAAAATATTATTAAAAAAATTGTTATTAAAAATAAATAAATAAATACATGCACTTTCTATTGCAGTCACTATCATCAACGAATTCCACCATGGAAAGACATCCACACGACCATCCGCAATATTAAATGCTACCACCACCCTACACCTTCACTCGTTCGACCCCCCTCGACTCCAGCGCATCGAAATTCATCCGGTCAAACATTGTTTTGTCAATTTGTTGCTATGAACACACCCTGCACACCATCATCGGACTTGACCATTCTACTGCCATTTCATACCATGTTTTACCAAAAAAAAAAAAAACTATTGTGCCTTGCATCCAACTACCATTTTTCCTATAACCGCAACCGACTAGTCATTATATATCGATATAGCCCCACCGACAATTGCAATTACTAGCTGCCTCTTCCATTCTACACACCCACTGACCACCGTGATTATCCTGAACCCTGCTCCACTAGCCACTGCACCAGCCTCAACGTTGCCATGACCCTCACCAAAAAAAAGAAACGACGACACAGTCACCTCCCGACGACCCACAGACACTTCCTCTGTGATTCTGACAAAAATCTTGTCCGCTGATGGGTCAAACTTTGCATTTTCAATGTGGGAATTCTATTCACTCCAACCATATTGGTTTTTGTTCTGTGTTTCCCGAATCAATCAAGTTTTATTCACGTGGCCAAAGTTGCGTCATGCGGTGTAACCATTTGGGTCACCAAGTTGACTTTTGGCTATTTTACATAGTTATAAAGTTTTCCAAACCGTATTGTTAAATTAATTATAAGTCGTATAATTAAATTATTATATAAATTAATTAATTTAATTATTTTATTAAAAAAAAAAGACTCAAAGTCATTTCGATAAAATGTGAAATGGAGTCTAATTTGAAAATAAAGGAAGGAATATTTTCCTATGAAGGTCTTTCCATTGCAGATTGTAGCTCAATTATATTAAAAGGGAATACCGAAGGAAAGGAAAATAATATTGCTATCAGCAGAAGTGTCAAGGAAAATTACGTCAATGTTAATTTGGTGAATCAAATATTAATTCCATAGTCAAGCATAGGACAATGAACAAATATTTTTGGCCAAAAAGAATATGAAACTAATGATTCACAAATAATAATTGATCGTTATGAATGCATCTCCCAATTTCATGTCGTAACTATGTTTAACCCAATGATTGACATAATTTTTGGTCAACCTTGGTTAAAAGAACTGGGTACGTTCATGCTAAACTTAGGGAAAAAAATTTTGATGCTACCCTATAAGAAAAAGATGATCACATTCCAAGAAGTGACAAGGAAATCAAAATCAAGATTGTCAACACCAGAAGACTTTAAAGATATTTCAAAACTGATGCTACAAGAGAATCAAGAAATAATAGTGAGGAAACAGAAGGAGCTTGAAGAAGTCATATCCAATAAAAGTGAAGAAATTCATCCACTCAAAAAGCACAATGAAAAATTAATTTTACGAGTCAAGAAATCTAAGGTTAAGAATCAGAGGCTAAAACAAGAAAATAAATTTCTGAATAGAAGCTCAATGAAAGTTTATTAGAGAAGGAAGAAGAAAATTTTCACTTAAAGAACCTTAATAAAAAATTACTGTAACAAATCAAAAGTATAAAAGATAAAGAGAAGTATACTAAGGACAAATTCAATGATTCAGAAAACGAAGAGTTTTTATGCTTAAGGAATCATAACCAAAGCCTTCTTATGCAAATAAATAAACTAAAAAGTGACAAAAAGTCACTAAATGACAAATTAGAACAACTTCAAGAGGTAGTATCGAAGTCTCTAGTCATTTCATTTCAAGTTTAAGATAAAGAAATGAATATTGATCCAGTCAAAATCGTAACCCAAGAAAAGGATAAAACTACTGAATTGAAGACATATTTAGAAATTGTAGTTCAAACAATAGACTTTCAAAATGATGATTCAGTAACCAAATCAACAACAATAGCACCTGAAGGAATTCAAGAAACTAACACTAACATGATAATGGAGATTCCAACTAGAAGAAATTTTTATTGACATCTGAATCATAAGAGCAAACTTTCTAATCAATCTACATAACCGGTATCACTCATAACATAAACAACAAATTTATTTTCCCAAGAATAGTGATGTTTGCAGAATCCAGTCCTATGATAACTATTCATCACACATTTCCATAGATCAGAAGATTCCATAGAAGATTGATGTAGGATGGTCTGATCCGTTCTCAGTATGAATTTTTTTTCTATCACTCAGATCATCATATCATCTTGTATCAATGAAGACGAAATTTCAGAGACGAGAAGATATTCACAGTAATCTTTGAGGACAAAGCTTCTTGAAGAGAGAGACAAAGATATGAATATAATTTATATAAAAATAATAAATATAAATATAAATATAATAATAGTAAATAACAATTAATTAACTAATGTTTAGTTAGTTAGTAATGAATAGGCATGTCTTAGAGACATGACCATTCATGAAAGGGCACCTGCCTAGGGTATATAAGCAGGCCCTCATTCTCATTTATAATCATATTACATCAATTCTTTTATACAATATTAAAGATACAGTTACATGTCTTACAATGGATATTTATGTCTTTGAAGTATTTTAAATATTCCCGGTACATCTACGAATTTTGGTCATTACATGAACCCACATGGGAGATGGCAGATCAAATGCGAGCTATGTATCCTCCCTTATTCGTTGGTTGAGAGAATGTTTTGGCATGTGTTTCATTATATGTTTTGGTATATGTTGGTATGATGTTTGGTATATGTACATATTTATATGGATGTGAATACCGACATGAGCTATGTTATAAAGCTCCAATAAGCAGTATGGGTGTCATTTCCTTATGATGTTATATTTTTCATGTTGTCATATTGGTTTTCTCTCAGCAGGTTGATCATTTTAAATACTACAACGAGCTAAGTTATAAATCTCCATGGAAAGTATGTTTTTCTTACAACAATATTGTTGGTTTTAGGTGGCAATGAACAACAACTCTACTGAAAATTCCATGTAATAAAAGTTAATAAAGGAAAAATAATGACCAAGGTCATGGGACATGTATTGCAAGTTGAATGTTGGGAAAAACATCCTAGTGCAGGTGTTCATATGGTTCATTATGGCTATGGAAATTGGTAAAGGAAATGGTTAAGGCTTTGGAAAGACAAAGTGGCATTTATTGGAATTTATTTATGAAAGAATGGAAAATATGAGAAAAGGGAGGTGAAATGTCATAGGTTCCATGTGAGGAGGAAAATGAAAGAAAATAATGGAAAATTGAAGAAATAGAGGCCTCATTAATAAAAAGGCTTATGAGGATCAGTTCATGGCTTCTGTTCAGTTCATATTTGGAGCTCTCATTATATTCTCTCTCTCTCTCTCTCATGCTCTTGGACACTTAGATTTTATTGGAGCACTCTTGGAGAGTGTGGCATACTTGGAGATTTGGAGCAAGAAGGAAAAGGAAGAGCAGGAAAGCGCAAGAGGACATCGGGATCAGCAGCTACAACGAATTTTGATTCCAAGTATCGAGTTGCATGTGTGTTTTCCTCACTATTTTTGGCATGCATGGCATCTGCATGTGGTTTCTTGGTCATGATCTATCATTGGAATGGAGGATTTCCTAGATTGAAAGTGTATTTGCCTAGTCATTCCATTTCCTAGATCACCATGGTCTTATGGGTTCATTTCATTGTTTGTTTTCTAGTTGTTTCTCATGTGCCTTTGGTTTTGGGTTGAGTTACTATTTCTTGGAAGCCTTGGTTGGAAAAACGCTCTTGAAGCCCTGTAATAGCTTAGGTTAAGTTACTGGTCCTAGAAGCCTTGGTTGAACAAACACTCTTGAAGCCCTATAACAACTTGGGTTGAGTTACTGGTCCTAGAAGCCTTGGTTGGACAAACACTCTAGAAGTCATTGGTGAGTTGAGTTACTAGTCGTGGAAGTCCTGATTGGAACAAACGCTCTAGAGCCCTGTACAGCTTAGGTAGAGACCAATCTAGTGATGGTTGTGATGTCCGACCGTGAGGTGGAATCACTAGTTGAGGGCTAAGGTGGTTTGGCCTCTGGAAGCCTTGGTTTGGTTTTGATGGACTTTTTTTATGATATCCCACATTCATGCTTGGAATATGGCACGAGGGTGACTTGCTGAAGAGAGATTTGGCTCAGCAATGTATATGGTTAGGTGGAATGTGGAAGTCCCAAACTTGGTTGCATTTTGATTATGGAAATAAGAGCTCTTTTCCCCTTGTATTGATGGGTAAATATGCTTGTCATTATGTGAATTATATGGTTGTTATGTGCTTGTCATTTTTGTTGTTTATATGTTGGTTAGAATGTGTTTCATGACAGTGATGATGTATGCCTCTCCTCATGTTTTGATTTGTAAATGAATGAAGAATGTATCTATGCCTAAATAGAACATAATGTAGTTAATGTGATGAGGGAACAATCCTTCTTAGCGATTCTCAGATGACCCCAATGCTCAAATTTTTTATTTAAACCTGTAGATTGCATATTTGCGACATGTTTAACAAAATTCCTTTCATGGCTAGTAGGGGTCTAGTCAAGTCCTTGTTCAAGTGTTTTCTTTACATTGTTATTATGTTGTTATCTGTGTGTTATGAAAGTGTCATGAGGTTTTGGGCAGTGTCCTGGGCTCTTAGCCTGAAAAAGTGGCACACAAATCAGGGTCACGGGCTCAAAACTATTGGGAAAATTCCCCGGCCACATGCATGCCATGTTGTGTGCGTGACTCGAGGTTTCCAGACGCATTATTTCCCATGTCAAGCATGTGACCGAGGGATTGAAGCTTAAAAATGTCATGTTGGATCAGGGACTAGCCTCCTGGAAGGTTGGGATTGCTCTTGGGTGTTCGGATACATGTACAGAAGGTATGTAATGTTGTGTTTTGTTGTGTGGTGTCGGTTCCACTTCCTTAAGGTGACCTGGGAGGTTGAATTAGATCATAGTAACCCTTTGTCACATGTTTACCCTGGTTGGCTAGTTACATGGGTAGATGTGGGAGGAGGGTGTTACACGATGTCAAAGGGGCGTCGCCAGGCTAGACAGAGCAGCTCTGGCGCGGTGCCAAAGGGTTGTCGCTAAGGTGCCAAGAGTAGTTTATCACTCCTACCACCCTTGCGGCGACCCTTTGGCGTCGGGCAAGGGTGGGGACCCATATTTTTATTATTATTATTATTATTTTTTCATTTATATTTAAAAAAAATGTATAGTTTTATTTTTATTATTTTTTCCCTAAATTTTATTGTAGGTAATTTTTATTATTATTTTTATTTTTAAATTTTTTTATTTTTATTTTTTAATTTATATTTTATTATTGTTTTTATATAAATATATATATATATATATATATATATATATATATATATATATATATATATATATTCTTTTTTAAAATTAAATTATGTTTTTTTTTTCCTAATTTATTTAGTTTTTTTTTGTTTAATTTGTGAAATAATTTTTTTTCCTTTTTAATTTCTTTTTCTTTTCTTTTTTAAATATTCATTTGTAATTGTTTCTTTTAATTTTTGTTTTTATTTTATTTTTTGCTTTGGTTTTTGTTTTCAATTTATTTTTCTTTTAAACAAATTATTTTTGTTTTGTTATTTAGACCTTTTTCAAGTTAAAAAAAAAAATTTAAAATAAAAAATATTGTTATTTTTACTTAAAATTTTATGTGAATCATTATTTTTGGGAAAAAAAAAATCAAATATTATCATTTTTTTTGCATAAAATTGAAACGTTGACCATTTTTTTTTAACACTGTGGATAATTCGAAGATTTCTTCAATAAAATATAACCACAGAAGCTTGAAAACCATAAAATTTTTTGTTTTTTCAAATTTTTATGTTGAATTTTTTCATTAAAAAAAAAAAAAAACAAAACAAAACAAAACAAAACATTTATTCGCATGTCATTTTTAGTGAATAAAGTCCCAAAATATGTATTTTTTAATTATATCGGTATGAAAAATGTATATTCTTTTGTCAACTGTTCAAAATTATTATTTTTTTAATCACATTTATTTTATGTGTATTGAAGTATTAATTAATGATACATAAATCTATATAAAATCCTAACTCCAAATTAATATTATTACATATTTTTAACTTTGCAAAAAAAAAGAAAATGTCATTACAAAAAATTATTGCAAATAGAAACACAAAACGCAAACTTGAAAAATAGTTAAAAAATAGTCATCTCAGGAAGAAAACAAAGAAGAAGAAGATAACTTGAAAAATGGTTAAATAACCATCATTTAAAAAATAATGTGCATATTTAAGACCTAATAAAATATGAAAGGGTCAAAAATATGTCCCCAAAAAAAGGTTGATGTTGCATCAACGTTTTTCAAAATCTGCATGAAAATCATCAACATTTAAAAAAAATTATACATACTTAATATATTAGAAAACTTGAAGTGTAAAAAATAAGCCAAAAAAAAGAGTTGATGTTGCATCAACACTTTTCAAAATTGGCATGAAAATCATTAACATTTTAAAAAAAATGTACATACTTAATGCATAAGAAAATTTAAAATTTCAAAAATATGATGAACAAAAAAACTATTGATTTTGCATCAACACTTTCTAAAATCGGATGATTTTTTGCGACCTCTAAAAAAATGAGAACTCGGTACAATTCATGTTTTTTTTTTCCTGAATAAGACTAATTCTATTAAGAAAACATATAGTGCAATATGAAGTTACAGTCAAGAGAAGCTAGATAGCAGGAAAGACGGAAATGATAAACTATCAACCTCGGTCCCAATGATTAACCAAGTAATGAGCAATGAAGATAAAAAGGGTAACAAGGAAACAATGGGATTGATCCAGGAAATTACCCAGAGCGGGTCGAATCATCCATACGACATTTTTTTCCTTTATTTTTGCTAACTTTAACCCAACCGATGTGGGGTGGTTGGGCTGAAACCAATTGCAGAGTGTTGTTGAATTAAGGGAGGGTCTCCTTGTCCGAATCAGAGGAGGAGGACTCATGAGTGTGTTTATGTGTATTCGGTGGAATAGTGGGTCCCTTAGGGCTAGTCGTGGGTGTGTCCTCTATCTGCTTTGCTTCCTCCCCTTCTGCTTCAACCTCCTCTTCATCGGAGCTGAAGGACTCAATGTCATCCATGGGGGGTGGATCACATGGTTTCCAGCTTTTGGATTTTGGTTTTCTATTTCTTTTCTTTTTTTGGGCGAGGAACGTGGCACAGGTATCTGAAGGTGCCCTATCTGATGGAAGTGGCGGCATCGGAAGGTTGTGTTCCCATAGTCCATGGTCTATGTCCACAGGAAATCCCCAACTTTGAGGTTGATTTGATCGGGCAGTCCTTTAATTATGTCTATTTCCGCGCATATTCTGACATAGGTGTATATTCCTTTCTGCCCCCTAGAGGGATCCAATGCCAGAAAGTGGCCCAAGGTGTTTCCAATCCCTTGGAAGACAGAAAAGTGCCATAGATGCACAGGGAAGTTCGGTAGCCTGACCTAGATAGGAAGCTTGGTGATGACTACCGTAGAGGGGTTTAAATCGGGGAATCAGCGGGTGAGGAAAAGCCTTGTTGTCCCCCAAAACAATGAGCCCCCAAAGAAACCCTTCAAGCAAAAGATAACTTTGTAGTTTTTGGTGCAGGTGGAGTGAATCCATTGGTATAGATCTACTGTGCGAGGCCATAGTAAATTAAATCGACAAATAATGGCAGATTCTGCATGCATTTGAATTTGATCATCCAGAGATGGATGGGATATTTCTATGGAGGGAACTTCCACCAATTTATCAACCAAAAAAGGCTTGGGAGCCTCAGAGGGTTGAGAGGTTTTCTTGGGTGGTTGTGCATGGACAACATCTTTGTAGGAGAAAGCAGGAGCAAAATATGGCTACCCGGCTGCTCCCCCTCTGAGACGAAGGGTTAAGACAAGTGAAGCATCTCTTTCAATACTGTAAAAAGAGAGGGGAAGATATTCCTCTAGTTTTTTACCTCCATATAGAAGTCTAAAGAGTAGAGGGAAACCCCAACCTAAGTTCAAGGTCATGCAAGAGGTTCTGCACCAGATCGGTTGAGCACACCCAATGAAGCACGATATTGCCAGTAAGAAGCAAGATCTGGATTTGAAAATAATGGGAAGAGAGATCTGAGAAACCTTTTCTGTCAGAGAGTGTATGAGTCAGGAGTGTGCTTGATCCCTGGATTCCCAGATCTGCATGGCCATGTCGGGGCTTGATGGTGACTGAGTGTAGAGAGTCGCATGCTAAGGCCCTTTCAAAGTTATGAACTCTTTTCTTACTGGTGGGTGTGTTACAGTGAAGTAGGATTTGTCTAGACAATAGGGGCTCCTTTGATTCTCCTTCTCGCAGATCCGGGAGGTTGAATAGCTGCAAGGCAGCGGTAGAGGGAGGGTCTGCGTATTTTCCAAAGCTGTTTCCTTCAGTCGTGTGACAGACGTGAAGGAAAATAGCCCCGTGGGCTCGGATCTGACTCCGATTTCTGTGGCTGACAGCCCTTTGTAGTAGGATAGGGCTCCCTTTATTGTGGTTGATAGCACCTTGCAGCAGGTTGATGGGAGTTGCGGCTAAAACGATTGCAGCAGAGGAGAACTACGAGTGAAACGATTGCAACATAGGAGATCGGTTGCAGCTCTGACTGAGACGATGGGAGCTACAATTGACAGCGGAGACATCTAAGTTTGAAACCCTAACAGTCTCCATATCGCCTCCTCCAAAATCCTCCAGCAACAATCTTATTGTTAGGTGACAAGATTTCGGTACAATTCATGTTAAGTTGGTAACCTTGTTTGAAATAGTGATCTTCTTTTGAGATAATTGTATTGTCTTCAAGGAATATATGATGCTTAGAATGGAGGGAATATTCAGCAAGAGCATGTGTGAGTGCGTTGATTCTTAATGTATGCTACATACTCCTTAATTCTTATTTTAAACGATCTCTCAGTTTCACCAATGTAGCTTCTTCCATAAGAGAAATTTATTTTGTAAACCCATTTAAGTTGTTGTTGATCAATCATGTCCTTTATTAATTTCATCTTGTGTTTTATTGTTTATAGCGGTTTGAATGCAAAACCTATATTCCTTTTCTTGAGAACCTTAGCAAGTATGCCAGTGACGCCATGAATTTATGGAAGATGTTGTTTCCTAGTGAAGAGTTGGGTGTCCTCAGCTTTATGAGGAGGCTGGGGTGAGGTGGCCTTTATCTTGTTTCTTACGTTCCTAATGGCTTTAAGAATGTCCTTACTTTTATATCCAATTCCACTGAAGACTTTAGTAAGGTGGTTTAATTCTTGATCTAAGTGTTCTTGATCAGATATCCAAACCATTATTAGAGCGAAGGTATTGAGAATCCCAAATTTATGAGGGGGATAATGGTGAGAGTAGACACATAGGTAGCTATCAGTATGAGCCTTTTTTCTAAATACATTATGACACAAGGTTCTGCCTTTATGTCTAGAAATTAATACGTCAAGGGAATGCAGTTATTATCTTCAAGCACCATTGTCAATTTTATGTCTTCAAATATTCCATTTCATTTATTCTTTACCATGCTGCCATTAAACATTAGTATCAATGTACATTTTCCATGTTTTTGGTTTCAAAGGGTAGGAATCTAATGCTTTCTTTTCAATTTTTTCCATGTAGAGGTTAGCTACAATAGTTTATAAGGGGGATCCCATTGCAACACCTATGACCTACTCATAATATTCTCCTTGGAAGCTTAAGGGAATAGATCAAAGACATGCCTCATAAAGTTTGGCAGTTTCATTGTTTGTTAGCTCATATAGAACCTTAATCGCATCTTCGAAAGGAATTTTGGTGAATAATGAAAACACATCAAAGATCGCAATTGATTCATCATTTTCCACTTTTTTATTCTTGATGAGTTTAACAAAGTCGTAAGAATCCTTGATGAAGGATTAAGCCTTCCAAACAAGGAGGCTTAATCTGCCAGCAACATATTTAGTTAACCCATATGTAGGGGAACCAATGGTATCAACAATATGTTTTAACAGAATACCATATTTATGAATCTTGGGGAGACCATAGATTCTTGGTGTTATCTTGGAGGTTGAGAGAAGCTTCTTCTTAGTTCTTTCATCAAAATTAGAACCATTGATTACCTTCATCACAAATTTTATGACCTTATAAATAGGGTTTTATCTAGATTCTTGTAACTACCACAATTGAGATTATCCTTCATTTCTCAATGTATTTATCTTTAGTCAAGAGGAACCTCCTTCGTCCACTTTGAGAATTAAAATTTCATCATTATTCTTTAGCTTATTTAAGGCTGATAATTCACTCCTTCTCACGTTACTTCTGGGTGTTTTGGTTTTTCTAAGGATTATTGCACAATACTACCTTATTGCTTCCTTATCTTCATCATTCTCTAGGTGTTGTATATTATCTTCTATATAAACTATGATGTTTTCAATTGGATGATGTTTTCAGTTGGAATACACTTCGGAGAAATGGCCGCAGTTAATCCCTCTATTGAATACAGTAATTTCATCTTTCCTGAGAAGTTAATTATATAGTTTGATTACCTTTTTGTTCCCAACATTGTTGCGAGTGTTGGCACAGTCATTATAATCATTGTTATAAAGCACGATCCCATTGTTTTTCTCATTTATATTATTGATTCCATTCGAATGGTTGCAAAATGGGTTTCTTACATTATTATTCGAGTTGCTCCCAATCATATTCAAATGGTAAATTCTCTTATACCTACTTACATTTGAATTCTAATTTTCCTCGGTGGAATCGTTGAAATTATGGTTGTTTTTATTCGTATATTTGATTCTTGTATTACTCCCAATCAAATTGATGTATACTATATCTGAATTATAAAATGGGATGCTCTCATTTCTTACATTGGTACTATCATTCATATATCTACTCGAATTGTTCTTATCTGGTGAATTCTAACTAAATTCTGTGTAGGATATGGTGGGGGAGTTTGATTTACTGTAAGGAAATTTGAAGTTTGAGTTTACACTACCTAATATCCAAAGTGTTGGAAAGTGTGGATTCGGAGGATGTGTCATTCCTAATCATGTTCATCAAGTAAACGCTCAATTCATTGTTGCCCACTATGTGGTTAGATTCATGGAAGAGTTAGTGTTGTTCATTGCAATGCATGATGCTGCTTTATAGGTTGTAATGTTGCCTACATCGTTATTAGTCCCTGCCATAATGCAGCAGGGCCTATAGTAATCGAAATGCCTCGAAATTTGCATCTTTTATATTAGTACTCAAGACATAAAAAGACATAACCTAAAGTTTTAATACAAACAGTTTTTGTCCACCGTATCAGAGATTGACAGTACATTCCCACAGGAAATGAATAAATCTACCTTCTTATTTTCCCTCTTCTCGAGGCAAGAGGCAAATATTAGATCAAAATATTTGGTTTAAAGTATTGTCAAGCAACTGTTTCTTAACCTGTTTGCATTAATGATTTGTGTTAAAATATAAATTAGTCATATTATTTATAGAATGTAGCCCAAACTGCACTTCCCTCTCGAAGATAGTCATATGGAATGTATTTCTAGATTAGACATTCATCGCATGATTACATGCGACATTACATTTGGTTGCTCAATTTCCTGGCAACATGTTCTCCTTATCCTGCCATGTTATCCTTATCTTGCCATGTTTATTTTCTCCGTTATGTGCAAAGACATCATTCTTCTTTCCATGTATATTTTCTCCCCTATGTGCAGAGACATAATTCTTCATCTCCTTTTTCTATGCTATGTGCAGAGAAATAATTCCTCTTTCGCAATTCTCTATGTGGAACAAGAAAATTTTGAATTCTTTCAGTAGCGAATTCTATAGTAGCTTTTTATTTTCATTCCTCAAGCCAGTGTGCATCCTCATCTCAGCTCTGTCTGAAGTCTCCTCTTCTTTTTATTTTAGTTCCTCATGTCGATCTGCATACTCAACTCAGCTCTGTCTGAAGTCTCCTCCTCAGTGTTGTCTTCATAGACACGTAAACTTACTATTTTTTTTAATACCTTACAATATTACTATTTTTTTTAATTAATTTAAGTCTAAATTTTTTGTACTTTACATTCTAAATTTCATGATATCATACCACTTCCTCAATCAGAAATCTAAAACACAAAACACAGTAACGATAAATTTTTATTATTATATATTTTTTGGTCTAAATTTAGACAGCTTAATACTTATGTTATATCTAACATAGCTAAACTCTATTTTTTTTTAATTTAGATAGTTAAACATTACATATACGTGATATTAGCATACAAAGTGTCTTTTATAAATTCACTTAGGCTTAGAAATTGGATCCAAATAGGATTTACAAGCTCACAAACTTTGAGAATTTTGTCTCAAAGACCTATTCTCAATGAATTTTTTATCATTATACAATTGGTTTGAGTATATATGAGACCTATAATAGAAACTATGTATTATAGGTTTGATAAGGTGTTTTTTATGAGGTGCATAAAACTTATTATCTTGTATCCAAATAAAGTTTTGAAATTGAATATCAAAGCGAGGAACCAAGGTTGTTTCACAAATAATGCATATTAAGACATCACACTAGCTGAGAAGTTATCGTTGCATTTGCTTTCGATCACATAATTGGCTATAAAAGAATTGACTACTCTTTAGCTATAAAGGATTTCTACCTGTTTATTTGCATTGGTTATATGTGTGCTGCTTGTCTTTCTTTATAGAATTGGTTATAAATAATTTCTTACTCTTTAGTACCGTATTAATGGTTTTTGAAAGACGGGTAGTGTTATCTCTCCAATAATTCTCAAGGGTTGTTAGATTTTTCATTTTTTTTTAAATAATATTAGAGGTAACCACAAACCTACTTTTAAGCCTTAGTATCTAGCCTTCCTAATGCTCAGAGAGGGCTCTCTCTATATAATTTATCTTTGTTGATTTTAATTGATTTTAGGCTAGTTATGTAGGGTAAATTGGTTTTGGATTTTTATTTGATTTGGTGGTGAAATCACTTACTCAGATGGATAGATGTAGGTCTGTATTCCATTGGGCTAATGGAGTCAATGTGTCAAGCAATCAGATCAGGATCAAGTTCTAAAGGGAAATGTTTACAGGACAAGATAGTTGAGTTACTTCAAATCTTCAAGGTTGATGGTGAAAATGGTTTCAATGAGGGTAAGAGAGCAATTAAGGGTTCTCAAATCCGGATAATGAGTGAAAAGACAGGGGTCAATCGAAGCTAGGGAACAATTAAGGATTCCTTAGTCTAGATATCAGTGGAAAACATGTAAATGATAAACAGTTCAAGACAGAGTGCTTTTAACATATTCCGAAATAACAATTCATGATTTATCATTTTGATTTAGAACAACATACAAGTATTGACGAAAAAAATAATAAATTGACAAAGAAACAAGTGAAAATAATTCACTGTAGTGGCCCAACACATGAATCCTGTAATATGATGCTTTATTGCTTTAATCCAGTCCGTTGACTTGAAATTGGTACAATCACCCTTAGGCTCAGAATATTACAACTATAGAAATGTTCAATAATTCATCTACTCTCAATACTTCTAAATGAGAAGTATTTATACAAAAACTCTTTATAAAATATCGTAAAACAAACTTAGGAATTTTTCATGGAAAATAAATATCTGCATGTAAGAAGATAGTGACAGCTTTCTAACTAATGCTAGTTGTCATTGTTTTTATTGAAATTACTGTTTTTTGTCTTCAATCTATTGTTGTTTTCTCTCTTTGATGTTCAACGAAGATTGCAGCAGACAGTGAAGTGTCCTTTATGCTAGCAGCTTTATCTCTGCTTTGTAATTTTTTATTTAACTTTAAACTTTGACTTTGAACTGATACTCTTTTACCTGATACTCTTTCATTATTTATTGTCCTGTCTTTAACTGCAAAACTGTAACTATAAATGTAAAAACAACATGCTCTATTTTATTTTTACTGCTTTGTGCTTACTGCAATCTGATTTCATAGTAAATCGGTCATTTTTTCCTAGAATTTTGTCTCTGTAAATTTTATCTTCATCATCCTCCTGAATATTTCATCTGATTCAGTGTATTTTGAGAATTTGGGCTTGTTGATAAATATGTGTTTCACCTCATGCTGTAGGTAAAAAAAATACTCCAAATTCTTGTAGATTACCTTCACTGTTGGAATACCTTGCGAGGAAGGTAGATTGGCCTGATCCTTGGAAAATTATCTCATTTTCTTGTCATAGTCATCATGCTTCATTAGTTTGTCATGAATAACCAATGGATTTGGAAGGCCTTTCTGCCTTAGGACATCAAATTTCATCATAAACCTTGTGATAGCAACCTCCATGTTTTGGCATTTCTCTCCTAACTGTATTGTCAAATTATTTTTAGAAGTTACCTTCCTAACTTCTAGGATGGTTTTTGTTCTGTCATCAATACCAATTTCTTCTAGCTCTTTCCTGTTCTTAGAATTTAGAAACTTGATGATTTCAAGAGCTTCTTCAAGTTTCTTACCAAGCTCTTCTTTTATCTTTTGAATGGCTTCTTTTGCTGCTTTGACTAAGTCTTTCTATTCATAAATGACCTGTATGGATGGCCAAATATCATTAACAGCTTCAATGATATTGGCCCATAGTTGTTGTCTGATTTGAGCCATGGGTTCTTTCAATTTTAGATCTTTTTCTAATTTCTTCAACTGCTCATTTAATCTATTTTCTCTTTGTTCTTCATTCTTATGCATTATCTTAGCAAGTTTCTTTTCATCTTCAAGACTTTTAAGCTTGTCTTTAAGTCTGTTAATCTCATTAGTCTGAATAGACATGTTCTGCATAGCTTTTACTAACTTGCTTGCTACATCTGAATGTTGTGTTGCTGTTGTTGAAGACTATGTTGCTGAAGTTGTTGATGAAGTGACAGGTAATGTTGTAGCCATGGGGATTGTTGGAGCCAGTGATTCTGCTAGTGTGGAAAGTACAACAGTAGTGACTACAAGAATGACAATGACTGGTACGGGTTCTTTGCTAGCTTCTTTCTCCTGGAACAACTTGTCCATTTCATTCTCCATTTCCTTTATATGAGCAGTCAACTGTAGAATGAGATTCATCATCTCATCTTTCTGATTTGTATCTTGTAATACTTCCTTTGCTTGAGGATGTTCTATAGGGGGCAGCTTTAGTTGCTTCTTTAATGCAGCAATGTTTGCATTTTTTCTTCTTTATCAATTCATTTGCAACTTTGACATTTATAGGATCATATCCTACTTCAATTACTAATTCTTCCAAAGATTTAATTCTATTGTCTTTTTCCTGTGAAGATGCTTGTTCCAATTTGAGCTGATCTCTGATATTTACAAGAGTGTTTTGAAGCTTTTGTACACTCATGGCCTTGGTGGTCATTGTAGAATAAATCATCTCCCCTGCCTGTTTATGAAACTCAACTTGGTCCAGAGGATGAATATCCTGGGCCAAGACTTCAAAATCTATCTTTTTGTAATCAGAGGATGACTTAGGAGTTTGAACTGTGGGTTGAAGAAATTTCATCTGCATATTTTTATTCTTACATTCAAAGGCTGAAAGTAGCCTATTCTGGATGCCATGAGTTTGTTTCAGATATTGAGAATATATTTCAGTTTTGATTTCTTCATTTCTGGCTTTTATTTCTTTGAATCTTTCTTTGATATCCAACTCCTTTTATGCTGGTTTTTAGATGAAGAAACTTCAATACTATGCTACTTTTGAATAAGCTAAGTGTTTGAAGTAGTAGGTTGTTGTTCTTCATCAATTATTGTAGGAGGTGCATTGTCTTTTTCTGTTATTTCTGTATCAATTACCTCTATTGTTTCCACTTCTTTATTGGCAGGATTTAACTTTGGATTTTTATTGTATCTCAATTTAAATTTAGTTTCAGTTGTAGTTTCTGTAGTGTATGATCCTTCCTCTCTGTTTCATTTTTCATTCCTGTCTTCTTGGGCTGGAGTTTGCAAAGTTTGACTAGTATCACTTTCCTTCTCTACCTCTACCAAGGTGTTCTCCAACCATTCAAATTGATTGGAGAATTTCTCTATGTCTGGTTTCTTTTAATGTACATAGGGATTCAATTTGCATTTAACTCTCATTTTACTTATAACTCCAAGGGGATCATAATACCACAAAAAAAATTTATTGAATTTGAACTCGTGCAAATGTTTTTCAGCCTCAGGACCTGCATCTCTATTGTTACAGATAAAATGGCCAACCTGATTTTTCAATTTGAACTGTGTATTCTTCTTTGCTGCCAAGAAATTAATTGCATCTGAATTAATAATCTAGCTTATGTACTGAAGGGAAAATAGCCTCATAGGGAGGTTGCAAGGACACGAGATTGAAAAAGAAAGGGGATTCTCTTTTTAGTCACGTAATCGTCCTTATACCCTTATTTTGTGGGTATTGAGGCTTTATACCTCCTTATTTGGTGGAAAAAGAAAGGGCACAAATAAGAATGAATGAAACTAAATCCATGGAACATTTATCCCTCCCGTACCACTTGTGTTTTCCTAATCCCCACCATGAGAAACAAGCCAAAATGGGGCTTTCTGTTCGATCTCCCTTAGGTTCGATGGCGGCCTTATAGGTGAGAGTTCATTTCCTCACCCTACCGGGCCTCTCCCTTTAGTCGAGTCCCTACCGGGCCTCACCATATGAATAGTGAGTCGATGGTGGCCTTATAGTTCTTCAAGTTCCTCTCCCGATGGTCGAGTCATGCTTACGCATCCTCTTAACCTTGGGCAGTTTATATGGAACAAGACTTGATCCATATACTCTTATCTCAGTATGGTTTTGGTACAAGTACTAATCACCGGTCCTATTATGCTCTGACAATTATAGGACCTTCTTAATCTCTTCACTAATTATGGGTTGTCTATTGTTGTTCAGCAAATTGACCGTTCAACAAATTGACCATAGGATGAATGAAAGAATTAGTAAAATTTGTATAAGTGAACTCATTGGAGTCTTTCCTTATCAAGGAAGTCCAAAAAATGACTGATTGTGGGTTTCCTTCTACATCAAGCTTTTGAAGGTTTATAGAAAATTTCTCAGACTAAAAGTATAAAAACATATGGAATAAGAATGAGGAATACTTGAAAACACCTTCAGAAGGAATTTTGACCAACTGCTCATGAATATTGTCAGTAAGGTATTGGGAAAAATTAAAAATGATAGCAGGAGGCTGACCAGGTGTGAAAGTAGATAAAAAACCTAGCATTGCAACATCATCATGTTAATATGTAAAATAACCAAGAATAAAAGACAGTATGGAGATGATATGTCAGGTCCTTTCAGACAATTTTGCAGAAGGGTATGGAGGATTTATCTTGGGAATTTCTACAGAAGAAGGCATGAAAGTTTGAAATATCAAGAACCTCTTGGGGAAGTCCAGATTCAGGTATAATTGAGTGAGGGCCTCAATGGATAAAGGGATTTCATCAGGAATGGGATGTATTTGCAGCATCTTCTTGATTGACTCAGCAGTAATGGTAAATAGAATTTCTTTTTCAGGGTTTTTTATGGGTCTCTAATCAGGGAAATAGCAGGATTGACAGAGTCTGATCACTTCTGGGCATTAGAAGGTTTGTGGGACAACATATTTTGGTAAATTAGACTCCCAAATGAAAACTTCATCAACCTAATCTATGGATTTTTCTTGGCTCCGGCAGTGGAGCTCAAGAAGGTTAAATTATGTGACTGTGTCAGTAATATTGAAATTTGTTTCCACTAAGGGAATTTTCTCTACATCTACAACAGGGGGTTTTAGAGGATTGACAACTACAATGTTTTTGGAAGCCATTGCTTTACTTGATTTATCAATTTTATTACTCTTTTGACTTATAAACAAATGATTTAGGCCTGTAGGAGCACCTTTGAAAGTTTATAATAGTTTGCAGGAGGATTTGGATAGAACAGGGGCTTTATCTTTTTCCTGCAAAAAGGTTTTAAAATTATTCAATTGACCAAACTGTAATATTTGTAACAAAAGAGAAAGTGCGGGACTTTAGATTTTTTGAAAAATATGTGTAGGGTCTATAGTGTAATATTTGAGGCAAAAATTAATATCAAGACCTTGGAATTTTGTAAAAAGACACCTAGAGTCTACACAAAATGGATTGAAAGGCACAGGAGGATTTCTTCAAGTGAACATAGGCTTAAACTTCCTCATTTTATTCAATCTCTGTGATTTTAAATAGTCTTAGGCCTCAGAATCTGTGAAAATATTTCTTAGGGTATGCAGAAAAATATTTTGGAAGGCAAGAGGGCTTTCTTGACCTGCTAGTAATCTTAATTTGATTCAATTACTGATTACTTTTCTTTTCAGATCAAGAACAGGCCTTTTCTTTGAAGAATACTTGGGAAAAACAAATATTTTCTTTGCATGAGGGTTTCTGAGGCAGTAGAGGGATTTTATAAAGCTTCATAGGTCTTTAAATGCTTCAATTTGGTTCTGTGATGTCTTATAGTAGCAGAGGTCTTGAATTCAGGTGAAAAGTCTTGAAATATGAGCGGTTCAGTAATCTGGTCGCTCAGAAATAGGTCGGCAGTGCTTATTTAGCGCAAAATGTAACAGAAAGGTAAAAAAGGCTTAACAAAGGGTGGTATTTGTGCATTTTAAACCAACAGTGTTTGCATTAATGGGCGGGCATTTCAAATAAGTAGGTGGTTTGCGCACCGGTGAGAAAACCACTCAGTGGTTTTCGCAAGCTCCAAAGGTGGTTGGCAGTATAGTGTTGATTGATGCGATTGAATAGAAAGCCAACATGTAGCGGGAAGGGAGACTCCTAAAACTGCGTTTTCCGCAAGGTTTGGGGTGTGTTAACTATCGCGCTATCAAATGTGCGATAGGCTATGCTGGTCGTTAAATCTTGTTAATTTTGATCTAAAAGACAAGATGATCCAAAGGATGTATTGGGATTGATGGCGTGGGGCTCGAGGCATATGCTATGCAATTGGTTATATATGTAAATGGTCGGGGTTTTATACATGCCAATATGATTATGGTAAGTGTAATGTTATAATAGGCGGGGATAATTATAAGTCGGTCCTGGATAAACAACATGTGGGAAATATTAAACTATACGTTTAAATAAAATGTATCGGTGGGGAATAATACATATAAAGGAATTAATAAAAATATGGGTTTAAAGGTATATAAGGGATTTAATACATTAGGTTAATTTGTTAATAATGAAAATGTAACTGCGGGATATGTATAATACACTAAGTTTTAACTTAAAAAATGCTATCGGGAATAGATTTTTTCACAGTGGGACCCGACATAACACTTTTTTTTAAAGAAATACTTAGGATAAAGGTATTTTTGGGTATTTTTGAATAAAGGGGGAATTAGTAAAAGTATTTTTTACTTTTCCAAAGGAAAAAATGTGTTTTAACTTAGGAAAAGGGATTTTTACAAGGGGGAAAAGGAGAAAAGAGAAAAATGAAGGGGGAGAAGGTATTTTTACAAGGGTAATGATTTTGAAGGGAAATTAGTAAACGGAATGACCAATTATCTGCTATCCATGCTTGTGAAAACTGCTTTTGCCTACCCATCTACTACCCTAACATTTTTTTCTTCATTTACATGGGTGCATTTGAGCTTGCAAATCCTTATTCATTTTTCTTTTAAACAACAAACTAACTAATTCTATCCTTATTTCTTCCAAGGGCTCAAATTACACTGTTGAGCTTCTTATTATTCTCTACCTAACTACTGATATGCTAAGATTAGACTGTTTGGCTAGATCTTTATTCTCTATCTAACAACATGAAATTTAAAGCATTAAGGGTCAAGATTAATCATTTTGACCTTCATGGATTGTGGCATTTTAACAAGTTGCACACAATTTTTATTTTGCAGTAAAAGTAAATAGTAGTGGCATTTGGATTTGCATCACTTTCATGTTTTATTTTTATCTATTTTTATTTGGGGTCCATTTTTATTTTCTTTTTGATATTTTTTCTTTCTAAGTCTTTTGATTTTTCTTTTAGGACTTTTACCCTCTTTACATTTTTTTTATTTTTCTAATATGGGAAAACAATTTGCAGAAAGCAAAGTATGTACACGTTACAAGACTAATCAAAGTCAATTCAAAATTATTAATCGTATTATTATAGGACCCTAACAGGTAGCACGCGTTACTTATAATATACTAACTAAACTTTTATTCCATCCCCATACATAATAAACAAATTTAATAACGTAATTGAGCATTTTCTTTAAAAGAAATTTAATTTAAATGATCAATTTCAACATCATTATTTTTTAGACAATTGAGTTTTATAACTTTGACAAATTAGAAATTTTATTAATATAATACACAAGTTAACTCTAATCTTGATAAATTAAAGTGAAAACATGTTTTTCTTGTATTTTTTATAACGATGAACTCCACTGAACTTTTTTAATTACTTCTTGTATGGCTTTATGAAAACATTTCTTTACAGATCAATGCTAACGAAATTTTAATGGCTAATGGTAAATTTAAAACAAAACATTTTATGCCCTTTAACATAAATATCCAAACATTAAATCGGGTAAAATTGTAACGAGTAGAACTGAATCACTACTCTAGAAGAAAATATTTATATTAAAACTAATCAGTGAATCATTGGTATTCATATAAAGGATTAAATGTATCTAAAAAAATTTGGTGCAAAAATTACTTGAGAATAACCCGCCTGCCTGAGATGGGGTAAGTTCTGGAAGACAAAGTTTCCATAGGGATTTTTTCCAAACTACTGGTTAAAATTTTCAACGCCTCTAAAACAAACAAAATTGAAGATAGAACACAGATTGTAAATTCCCCTAGCAATTCATTGTGTTCTTGTAAATGAGTTAAAGAAACAAAAACAACATTGAAGCTAAGATATGGCGTAGGGTCAAAACATGTGTAAGGATTTTTAATAATCCTGCAATACAAATTTTGTATTCAAATGGTGATATTGGGCATGTTGATGATCCCAAAGATAATTCTACTTGTATAGCTCCCTCGCTTCCACGTGAAGGTCCATGACCATCTAGAAGTGGATCATAGTTTGGTTCAATTCAAAGGTTTTGGCCACAGACAAATCCTCGAATAATACCTACCATTGATTCAACTAATCCTCAGCAGACAAATGCGAATAGAACCAAAACCCTCTGAAATTTTTCTTTGCCTACATATCCTGCTAGAACTGGCCATGTAGAGTGTTATGGAAGTGTAGAGAAAAATTTTTGCTGCTAAGGAACAATCACTAAATTTGGAATTCCAATTTGCAATGCACGATGCATTTCAGTAAGAAAAAGCAACATATATGGATATGCTTAGCAAACATTTTTACCATGCATGTGGTTTTTCATTGTGTTATTATGTGCTCTAAAGAGACCAAGATGTGTATCATTATCAACAATTTCTAGAGTGCCTGAGTTCGAAAAAACCGTGTTTTTGTTGCACAAATTAGTGATGGAACAACGAAGTTTTTGGTGTCTCCCTCTTACTTTCAAGAACATATTCTCAGGGTGCCTCACAAAATTTATATTTTTGGTGTCGTGCTCCAGTTTTTACAACAAAGAAATGATATGAACCAAAGTACAATATTTCCATATAGTCCTCAACAGCTTCATGTTGAAATACAATAGTTTCTTGGATCCACCCAAATTCCCATTAACGAGGATTCAACACAATGTGCAACACAAAATATTCCTAAGATCACTTTCAACTCGGTAAGTTGTTTCTCTAGAAAGGAAAAATCAGATACCAGATACAGAGCTCAATGCCATTTTTAGTGATGCTTATGATGCCTTCGGTAGTAATTCACTGATATCATAATTGCGTCAGCCATGATGAACAACACAACTTGGACTGCACTCATCAACTAGAGCCAATTTGGCTTATACCCACTGCAAACATGATTGTAAACATGGGAACTTGGATTGTAAACTACACACTTACAAGTACACACCCACTACTCTACCACGTCGTTGCTTTTCCTACTCCCACTCCCATGTTTCATCATCCACACTCTACCCTGACACGGATGCTTTTATTTTGGAAAGTGAAGCTGACACCTATTTCTCTGATTTTAATCACTAAATGAACAATGAGCACCAAAAACCATCCCGATTTTGTGAGTTAGGTGCATCCAACTTCAATTGGTTTTGATTGGCCCATCCAACCCAATGTCATTATATATATATATATATATATATGAAATTGATAAAGAAAGATTAAGTGAAAATAAATATTACAAATACAAATATTCATCCAAAATATTCCAAATGATGTAGAGGGAATAAATATACAAGTACAATGTTTAAATCTTCGAGAAATCTATGTGAAGCTGTAAATAATGATTTTTACACTCTTATTCGCTTTTTAATGTGCACTTAGTTGTGTTTTGTACTTAGCTTGGTGTCTTTATATTTATGTTACTACTCTTTATTCGTGACAAGTGTAACTTCCTTTATCTTCTAGACTCAATCATACTTTGTGCGTAACTTTCTTTCCATTGGTCAATGGGATCATTCCTACACCACATTCAATTAAATGCTTATTATTATAATGCATATGATGCCCATTATTAGTTTTATATAATTATATAATGCATTATTTAATGATTTTAAATTTATATTGGATGAAATGACACCTTTTAAATGTTGAAATTGTATGATGTAGATGTTTTGTAACAACAACTTGAACTAATTTAATTTAATGTAGTTGATTAAATTTAAATAATCAAATTTCAACTAAATATAATAAAATATCCACCAAATAATTAACTTGACTATTGAGTTTCTATTGGAAATGTTAAAACTCAACCCAAAGGATATTTGATTGTATTTCTAGTTACGACTAAGCTTATTAGATTTAAGGTAGTATTAACAGTTTTAAATATGCATTCTAAGAGCCACATAAAAAAATAATAGCAATGGCATCTCATGCATTTACATTTCTATATATTATAAAAAAAAAAAAACTTGAAATGGAAAATACACCAGCAAATCAAAGGCTAATACATGGGGATACTCGACGATGTCGATCCATGAGTTCTAAGTTTTCCAAATGATTAAAATTCAAATTTTTCCAAACTTCTTTGACACATGTTCCTATTTTTTCCATTGGCAGGGACTATCTGCTTGCATCCCCTCTTGTTTAATATAATGCTCTCAGAATTGTGGGCCAAATTCGAGGAGGTGTTTACCATTATAACATTGTTCGTGGCAAAATTGTTGGTAATGTTTGACAAGATATACACATGCGCCAACTTTTTAAGCGATTTGGGTTTATCACATGAATAATACATACACATAATTCAATATTTCTTAAATAAAAAAAAATGTGTTCTTATAAAGAAAGTCATCAGGCATATTGATGAATATTTTTGCATGACATGTTCCAAAAGTATGGAATTCAAATAAAAACTCTCAATTTATAGTTGATTCATATCCAGGAGGATCATATTGTAGTTTCTACATGACAAAATTCAACATAACAATGACATCAACATTTAAATGTATGTGAAAATACCATGAAAAAATAAATGTTGATATCATTTTAAAAAATCAGATTTGGGAAGGCTCTTGTAAATATGTAAGAGTGAAATTGATAGATACGATGATAATTTTGACAAAAATGAAGAACATCAATTCTTTTTTTTAATCTCTAAAAACTCACTAGATTATGGGAAATGGATTATCCACTGGCTTCTCTATTTAATGGCTTGTATCTTGGCATGGAAAATATTTGGGAGGAGAAGTGGTGCATCCATATATCGATAACCAACCTTTTAGCATCACTTCATCATAGTCTCATGATGTTTGATTCACAAGTAAGAAATAGATAATGAAAGGAATGGATGAAAAAATAAACTCCGCTTACTTATTATCTCATATCTCATTATGTAATTATTCTTCCTTATTATCCCTTATCTCTAGGAATACACCTAGATTTCAATATGATGTGTCCATATGAGTAGTTACATCCAGATTACACGTACCAGTAAACACCAGTTAAAGGAATTGTGTATTTATAAACACTTCATCCATAGAGGAATATGCATTTATACTTTAAAAAAAAAAAAAAATCATCGTGAGCCAAATGGTTCTGAGGATGTTATGTGTCCTTCAACCATTAGTTACTACATACACCATCCTAAGGATATCAACCACATATGTTTAGCATAATTTGCATCAATTTATACAAATAAATGTAAAAAAAATTGAAATAGTGATAATTCATATGTTATTCGATATGTGAAACATACAGACATAAGTACCTTGATAATATGGTCATGAAAAAACGATGTTATATGTTTCATATGTGGTAAATGAAAACATTTTGAAGCAATAATACTCTACGTGGGAGCATACTTTGCAAGTTTCTAATATAACACATAAAGCCTAATGAAAAAAAAGTTAATATACAATGCAAATGTAGCATGAGGTGACTTTGAACATGCAACAACTGAAATTTAAGATAGAAAATCACAATTTTTCAACATAAATATGACTAGTCAAAAGGAAGAATATACAAAGCATTTATATTTAGATCTATCTAATTATTATAAGCAATATGACTTTGACAATGACTTGTAGCACTTTTAAAGTACATGAATAAGAATAAATACCAATCAACCTAATTACATTGGAAAACAACCACATATATTAGAGAGAAATATTAACTTTTGGGTTCCTGCGTTTTTAACACTTTTGTCCCTTTACCCATACATTTTATCCTATAATCTTATGCTCTATATCATTCCATAACTCATTATCACCTCTTTTTGCAATAATATTTCACTATCTACGGGATATGCATACCAAAGAGATATCCAAGGTAAAATTGTTTATACTTACACATTTTCACTTGTTATATGCAGTTTAGCTTAAAAGACATTTTATTGCGACTACAAGAATCACAAATTTTTAGCAATTACTTATTCTTGTATTAGATTCATTATTTTCATGGTTGCATGCACTTATAAGACAAACCATGAATTGGATTTGATTCCATATATTTTAGAGATGGTTACATGTACATAAGTTGATATCAGAGTAAATGGGACAATAAATAGAGCTATGTCTAACTTTTGTTCAATAAAGTACATTGTGATATAGTATTTCAAGTACATCAACACCGAATCAATCAGATGAGTCAACATATCATATGAAGAATTTCATGCTTCTCTATCATTACATTCCGAATCCATAGAGTGGTCAAATAGTTTCATTTGGAAATAATCAAGGTGGATCAAATAATTAGATTTCAAATTCCCTATTTTTTATTTTTGGCTACAGGAAATCCATAAGTATTGGATCTCGTAAAATTTGTTGTACTATTATATAAACAAAAACTTGGAAATATTAGTGTTAGTATGAATCTTTTGTCAAAGTGTACAAAAAAAAACCACTTTAGCTACGCATAACTTATAGCCCTAACATCAAATATGGTTGCCAATATCTTCAGATATGCAGTTAGTTGATCAAGACAAGTGCTGCAAAAAACCAGATCTATGCATAAAGAGACATTAAGCAGTAAAAATAAGGTTTTTCTCCATACATCCAATAGACAAGACAAGAACAATATTTTTTGAAAGAATTTTTTGTATTAAGGGCACCTGGGAGGAAAACAAGAAGGTGTTTCCAATTCTCCTCAATGGGATGGGTTCTTCGAAGTCCTCAGCACTTCAGATCTAGCATTTCTCTCTCCTATTGGTGTAGAAAACCCAGACAAAGATAGAACTCAAAGGGAGCTCACACAGCAAATAATGGAAAATATGACAATGATAATGGCTCAAAGTCAGACCAAGAGTATAGATCCAGAGTGATCTAATAGGCAACAAAAGGTGAAGAATGGTAGGAGAAATCCCTCCTATTTATAACAAAATATTGGGTCATTCTAGATCTTGGTGCATGATTAAAATAACATTAACCAAATTTAGATCCACCTTTTATGGAATATTTTATTATATTTGTTGGAGGGAAAAAGTATTTGACTTGGGTCAAATCCCTTTATTTGTGAATAATAAATAAATAAATGATTTATTTATCATTTTAAGGAAGTGGTTGAAAGATAATCAAATAAATAATGATTTATTTGATTATTTATGGGTGATTTAGTCATATTTAACAAGGAATATTATTTAAATAAGATTTAAATAATTATTCCTAGAAAATAATAAGATAAATAAAGATTTATCTAATTAATTTCTTTGTTTTGGATTAAACATGACCAGGAATAATAATTAAATTATTGTTTAATTAATTATTCTTTGAGGAAAATCAAACAAATATAGGTTTGTTTAATATTTCCTTTTGGGGTTTCCTGTTTAGACCATAAACAACCTAATAAATGTGTTTTATTAAGTTAGTTTACATAGTGAAAGCAATTTTACTTAGGGTAAAATTGGTCTTACATGGTGTACTTGGGTCCATCTAATGATAGTAGGTTAGATGACCAAAAAATGGTGTAACAGATTGCCCCCCAACGTGCGAGTGTTAGGAGCAAATCGTATGACCGAAGTACGTTGTAAGAACACAATCACTAGACAACAAAAGGGGTGTCAGAGAGAGAAATGTGAGGTAGATAGTGTGCTGAAGGACTAGACCCTGAGGAGACGAGACTCGCAGGTGCAACAAGTCTCTTTTATGAGAGGGTACCTGTGCTGAAGGCGGCGGGGGAGGCATACCTATGCCCGCCGAGACAAAGTACAAAAGAATAGTGTGTCCAGTAAACAAGGGACCGAACCATAAAGTACAGCCGGCATAAACATGAGCCAGATAGAAATACAATGAGGGATCCCATATACATGTTGTGCCTGGGATAACAGCCAGGAATTATACAATAATATCTGAGTACATGAGATACAAATACAACCCAAATGCCCCCTACAAGCGGGGAAGGGCTCACAAAATCTGACTGATACATGCAAATCAAAGAGGCGCTGCAAGCGGCTAAGGCCGACATCATCAGATATATGGAGCTGCATCGAAGGCTGCAATGAAGAGGTCATTCGGGCATGTGGGGGGCTACCTGCAGGGCCACCCCCTCATGAGGGTTGAGACATCTCACACACACCCGGGAATCACCAAAAGCGGCTGCTGCATCACTGGACCATCAGGCATACGGATCTCGATCATGCTGAAAGGAGCTGGAGTGGAGAAAAAATCAAGTCAAAGGGAAATGAGAGATCCCTTTTCCTAATCCGAGGCACCAAACAAGAGTGGAAGCTGGAACCAAGGTACACTTCCCTCTAGACCTGTCTTCTGGAATGAAGGAGCTGATGTCGACAGAAGGAGGTCCACCATAGGTGAGGCAATGAGAGATCCTCAACTAAGGCACGAGAGAAAATAATAGAGCGACTGACAGACTAATACCAATGATGATGATGGAATGGAGGGGACTGAGTAGCAAATGGACGACTTCCCTTGCTAGAGCATAAAGGACATGAATGACATGGCAGCGACTGACACAGTATCATAAGGGATAGGGGACAGTGGGACTGACGGCCATAATGTGCGACACAAGAGAGAGACCAAGCAATGAAGGATGGAGGACTATAGCGGGGTACAAAGGGACTCGGGATAGACTCCATGAATGCGATGATGACTCAACTTGGATGCTCTAAACAAGGGCGACTCGATGGTGCTGCCACACAGTAAAGGTCCCATGGGGGACCATGAAAACATGAGTACAAGATGGTATCTCATGACGAAAATTGACACGAACAAAGACAAGTATGGAGGCAAAGTGGTGCCCCAAGTACAAGTGTTGTAAGTGAGGAAATTCGATTTTGGGGGGAGGTGAAGTGACCCATCTTGGACAAAATGTGTCCTGGTGAAGTATCAAATCACAAAAAACTAACAGATACCCATTTGAGGGCTCAGTGAGAGCTTTCCAACAGTGCAGACGGTTTGTCAAACGGAGCTACGGTATGGTCGTAGTAGGTGAAAGAAAAAACAAGGGTTCTCTTTTAATAAGGTAGTTTTCCCTCCAAATTCACTCATTTGCTAGTGTTGTTGTGGTGAATGTAGAGAGGAGAGAAGGCCCTAAATCTTGCGGCGAGCGTGGCGGACAAACCGACCGTTGGAATCGAGATCCGTTAGTTGCAGGTAAGAGGTCTAACCTTACTCTTTCATTTTGATGGATTGAAAGTTCAGATTAGGGCCCAAAATCTCAGGAACAGACCCTCTTTCACCTCTACGGCCGGGTCACACTTTTTGGGCCAAAAACTGCGACCTAGGTAGCAGGTTTTGAGCCAAAAACTGTGACCTGTCCCAGGATTGGGAAAAAAAGTGCGACCTGGAGGATGAATGAGATTTCAGTGCTGTTTTAGGGCTGAGATGTGGGTTTTTGTGATTGGTTACAGTGTTTCCTATCTGTATACTGACAAAGATGATGTGTATCTGCAGATATGGCAGATATACGGGTCACCTGAAGAGAGAGAGACCTGGGTACATTACGGTCAGAGATCTAGGCATATCTGGGTGTCCGTCGTGTATTGGCCAGATTTGGGGTTCTGAAGTTTTTGGAGAACCCTTTGATGAGAGAACGGGAGTCCTTGTTGGCCTGGATTGTCAGTTATTGGGATCCAGATCATGAGGTCTTTTTAGTGCAGGGGCACAGGATCAAATTGGCAGTCCAGGATCTATATTTCCTGACTGGTCTCTCGCCACTTGGGATGGTGGGAAATATGCAGCGAGTGTTACCGCGGGGGCGGAACATCATGGAGTTTGTGGAGCGACATTATCGACCGAGTCTCCAAGTCAAAGGGACTCGGATACCGATCGGGGACCTAGAGAGATTAGAGACCCGTGCAGTGGTGGCAGCGGTGCTGCGGATCCTGGGCAACCAGGCACTCCATCACATCACTGGGGGGCAGATGATGATTGTGGAGACTGTGTTGAGTGGGACCTACTATGGGTGGGCCCAAATGATGTTGGTGTCGTTAAAATGACAGTTGTCGCTGTGCAAGCGGCAAGTGAACCATGATTGCTCATATGGGACTGTTTTGTGCGCCTTCTTCTTTGAGAAGATCCGACCTTGCGGCCTCGTAGATACGCCCGTATTGGGCCCAGACGATGTTTCAGAAGAATGACACAGCAAGAGAGGAGAGGCTGGCCTGGACGGTTTCGACCTGAGTTCTTTGCCCATTGGGATCAGATGTCGTTATACATAGACGACTATCCCTATAGTGGGATGAGTTATTGTGGGGATCTGGACCTACCACTTCCGCCTGGTCGAGTATGGGGACCCAATGGTAAGTGACAAGTGACTACTCTTTTTTGGGCATGTTAAAGTTATTGAACAGTAGATAGGGTATTGATTCATGTACTTTTGGTATGCAGATATAGCTCTGGTAAAACCGGCCAGATATATGGGATGACCGGCAGCATCAGGAGCTGCAAGCCTGAGTGGATCGAGGGCGGCGCATAATGAGGATGCGGCCGCCCTTCTGGAGGACATCCGCCGTAGATGCGAGAGGTTGTTGACCGGTGTTTCAGAGTGCGGGTGGAAAGACTTAGACGACCAGTACATAAAGCCATGTATTGGTCTACCCTCGGAATGGCGGGGTGTCATGCGACACATGGCGATGGCCAGTCAGGGGATACGTGATCTACAAGCTGCAGGAGCAGAGCCATTGGCTCGAGATCCGCCAGATAGTGATTAGGAGTGGGACAGTTGGTGCCCCCTAATGTGTATGTAGGGACAGGTGGTGCCCCCAATTTTGAGTTTTTTGTAACATGCTATGGGCATGTCATATGTATCAGAGTAGATGGACTCTAAACACATGTTTTGCGACACATATTATGGATATGAATCTTTTTCAATGATTATGAATGTTATTGTCTTGTATAAAATGCGTGTGATAAATGCCAATCTAGAACATGGTTTGTAATGCTATCTACATAGCGATTTTGTTCTCGAGGTACATGGTTGAAAGTTATGGTTTCAAATGCACGTATCAAGAGTTTCACTCGTAGATATCGTCGAAAGAGGATAGGATTATGCACACGATAGACACCATTTAGTTGCATGACAAGAAGTAGGGAATCTAAATGAACATGCAGATGGAGGATGCGATGAGAGAGGGCATCGACTAAGAGACCACGCACTGCGTCATATTCGTTCTGATTATTGGTGGCAGTACCAATGCAGACCCCGTTCGAGAGAACAAGGGCATGCAAGGGGGTGAAAATGGCCCAACCTGCCGAGGCTAGATTCCGAGAGTAATGACTTGCACCATCGGCGTAACCGATATAGGAAGGGGATGGGAGGTCCTGCGGAATAGTGTTACAAGAAAAAAAATGGGGGGAGGAGGAACAATGACGGCAGCGTGAGTGTATAGTAGACATCGAGCGGCAACTGCGGGAGGGAGTGTGATGGGAAGGATGGCTATGACTCATATACGAACTAGATGATGGTATATGAGGGCTATAGGAGGTATGGCTGGGACTCGGGCTGCGAAGGTCAACATAGACGCGGGTGGTGTCATCCCGTGTATGGGCGGGGAAGATGAGGTCATGGGTGGAAAAGGCTTCCAAGGGCGTATCCTGATGGGAAAAGACGGGGTGACGAGTGGAAGGGAAACCATATGATGCAGCAAAGCTACCTAAATCATCTGTATAGGAAGAAAGTTTCACATACGGATCGTCACGGGGAATGACAGGAGAACAGAGAAACAAATGGTCAAATGATGTTGAGCCCAGGGTGGTCGCTGAAGGGGGAGTGAGCGAAACAACAGGGGAAGATTCAAAGGGAATGTTCTCCAAGGGTCTCACAGAGGATGATAGGTAGAGAATGGTGGTAGTAGACTCCGTCATCTGGACATCAGGGGAGGGGATTTCAATGGGAGCGGGGGGATCCTCAAGCTGACCTGAAGCATACTGCGCAAGTATGGGAGAGGCGGACTGATTTTGTTCAACCTCATACTCTCGAACTACCTCTAAAGAGGCGCGGTAATGCTTCAGGTGAGGACAATGGTGGGAGTAATGGCCATGGACACCACACAAAGCACAAGGTTTGTTGGTGTGAATAATATTTGGGTTCTCGGTTACGGATGAGGACGGAATAGAGGGGTCAGGGACCGTAGACTCAGAGAACGCGACTTTAACCATGGGTTGAATACGGGGAAATTCAGGACAAGTATGGGTGGCGTGACCGACGACATCACACAAGGCGCAAGGCTTTGCGGGCGGAGGAGGAGCCGGGTCAGTCGGGGTGGCCTTGTCTTTGGATGCCCCCTTGCGAGCTTTTCCTTTCTTTCCTGGAGCTGTCACCACAGGGGAAGGGTCCTGGGGAGGTGCGGGGGGCATGGTGGCAACGGAGGAAGCGAGGGGGACCGGTTGAACCGGTGTCAAAGCAAGATAGGGTTTGGGGTGACCAGGTGGGGTAGCGGCTGGAGGGTCAAGGTACCATACGGGTATGCCCAGGGTTAGGTTAGGGAGAGAGAGGGTGGCCATGACGGGGACCATATAGACTCCGAGAGGGGGAGCTAGGAAAGGTATCTGACCAGCGGGATAATGACCAGGAGGGACGGCTCTGAGATGGTTGAGGCCTGGGGGAACCGACCCAGGAGGATAGAGGGGTTCAGGGATACTAGCTGTAGGAGAAGGGCCAGAAGGAGGAGGTCCGGCTGGCTGAGATGAATGGCTAGGAGTGGGTTGCAGTGGGCGAGGTTGAGTCTGAGGTTGCTGACTAGCCGAAGCGGGTCGCTTAAGGGCAGCTCGAGACGATTGCATCATGCAAACATTCGATAAGCTGGGATCAGAGATAGGAGGAGGAGGGAGACCAGGGAAAGTTCCAAGCAAAGAGGAGTATTTGTAGATGCCGGGAGAGACATTGGTCAAGGAATCGACGGTTTTCTTATTGGCTACAGAAGAGATGGTCATCTCAGGGGAGGTCTGAGACTTTGGCTCATGATAAGTCAACTGGTCGATGGTGACGTGCTTTCCATTGTGAGGAAACGACGTCTTGCGAAAAATCGTGGATGGGACAGCAGACATGGCATAGGTGTAGCTTCGCCCCAAGAGAATGCTATAATCTAGAGGGGCGTCGATGACTTCGACGTCAACGCAAATAGTCTTGCCCGCAAGAGTGATAGGAAAATTACGAAAGAGGCCAATGGGCTGGGAGGCGTGGCCATCCCACGCTCGAAGGGTGATCGTGGAAGGGGCCAACTCAGGAGATCCGAGTTGCTTCCAAACCGAAGCGGACATCACATAGGTGGATGCCTCCTCATCAATTATACACCGAGAAACGTTAGCGTTCCGGATTTTGACTGGGATTTGGAAGGCGACGGAAGCAGGAAGAGGAGGATGTTCTAATTGATGGGCGTTGAAAACAATCATTTGGTCGTCAGCAGGATCTACAGCGCCCATGGCAGATAGCAGAGCCTTCTTTTGGGAAGGGCACAACTGGAGGTGTTCCAATGTGGAAATGGCAGCAGGAGACTACGCCAAATCATCTACTATGCTATACGAATGAGCAGCTCAACCAGAAGCAGCATTTCGGCATAATGGTCCCTTAGGAATCTTGGTATGAACCTCAACTTTGGGTTGAGGGATATGTAAGGGACCATTGGATGTCGAAAGAGGCTCTGTAGAACCTGAAGAAGGGGACTGAGGCGGCATCGAGTGGGAGGCCTGGGGTAATCGGGCGAGACCGAAGCTCTGAAGGCAAGGTCGACGGTTGGGGATGGATCGAGTTCATCATGAGGATCTCAATCGGAGGAACCCGAAGGGGAAGGAGGGCGACTCTGTCCGACAGTGGTTAGCACAACAATCTCATTGGGAAAGGATCGAAAACACGCCCGACCGAGTAGTGGCCACCTTAGGGGGAGCGTGAGGGGAGGCATGTTGTCCTCGCAATGTGGCTTGAGACTCCCACATCTGCCGCATCCGTGGTAAGAGGGGGCAATCGTGAGTGTAATGACCGTAAACACCGCAACATGAAAAAGGCTTATTTGTGCGAATAGGTCTGTCCGGCTTGGGCTGAGTGCCCTGTTGCTGGTTGGCGGTGTTAGGGTCAGTACCTTGAGGATTGGGTCCACAAGTACCAGGGGCAGATTGATTTTGATTGCCTCTCCGCCTTCTTTGAGAGGAAGGGGGATTAGTCGTGCCCTGTTGTGCAAATACTTGCCCGGGAGGGGGCTGGAGGTGCTGTTGCAGGGGTTGAGAAGGCAAGGGAGGTGGAGGTGCGAATGTTGGAGGAGCTATAGCACCAGGCTATGGATAAGGATAATGGTTAGGTGGGGCAACATTTAGATAAGAAGGAGGTTGGGAAAAAGGATGAGGCATGTCGTATCCTGGATACATGCTACCCGGAGGGGGAAAAGTGCTAGAGGTGCTGGCCCCTCCTGGAGGGAGACCATAGCTCAGAGGAGGTTGAGCATATGGATGAGAAAGGGATCCAACGATACCGTCGGCGGAGTGAGATGCCCCCGGGGCGTTAGCGCCACCGGGCCTGGGGAGGTCAGGAAGGACGGTGTAAACATAACCAGACTGAGCGTAGATCAGGTCATACTTCAAGGCTATTTGGAGGGCGGATTCTTCGGTTTGAGGGAAATGGGAGGCGACATCTTTGCCAATGGGAGGTAAGAGAGTGTGAAGGAACCAGTCCATATAAACCCGATCTTCAAATGTGGGAGCTCGACATAAGCTTCGTCTTCTCCGCCATTCCTTGACATGAGTGGAAAGGTGGGTTGAAGAGGTTTGACTGAAAAGACGATTGACTGAAAGACGTCAAAAGCTTCCACTTGTCACATCTGAGAGGAGCCGGAAATAAGATAAAAAGGCTTGGGCAATAAGCCTGGGGGCGGTATGGGAAGAGGGTGTGGCCTGGGCTATACCATTTAGAAGTTTTCACGTAAGCATGCATTGGAAACAATGGAACAACAAGACGGATGGAATCATCGGTAATGGAATTGGAGGAACACCACATGTGGAAAGATCGGACATGGTTGGTTGGATCTTCTCCAGCAAGGCCTTCGAACTTAGGGATGTCGAAGGGGAGCTTGGTTTGCATAGCAGGCCAACCAACATCGTGGCGGATAGGGTCATTGATCAACTGATTAAGATCGGGGAGGCTGAGGCCTGCCATGTAAGGGAGCAAAGGTGCAGCCGAGGTAGTTCCTGTGGCGTTCCCGCTAGTAGTAGTCCCGACATTAGGGCCGAGATTACCGCTAGCGTTAGGCCCTGGACCAGACATAGTGAAGGTGAAAGGGGGAGAACCAGAAGTAAAAGGAGAACCCAATGAATTAGAAGAAGAGTCGGAGTGCGGACTTGGAGGAGGACTAACTCGACGACGACGGGAAGGAGTAGGTCGACTGACCGGAAACTGAGGGTGAAGGCCAAGAAGTCTCTGGGATGTGCGCCTTGGGGGCGCAATGGTGACAACATTAACACGGCACAAGGGGAAGAAGAACAACCAACAAAGGTAGGGAGGTGCAGAATCAAGTGATTACAATGTCGAAACAAGGGCAGAAAGGTGCAGTGTCAATTGATTTTACAATGTTTTAAAGTCTTTGCCTGGCGGTGTTAACCAGGCTCTTCTTTGCTTAGGGTGAGTGTGTGGTGTGCATTAATTTTAATTTTTAAACCCAGACGTTTTGAGAGTAAAAGAAAAAGTGTGCGGCGTAACTGAAAATAAATCTGCAGAGAACAGTATATAATGCTGAAATAACAAAAAATTAACAGCTAACAATGCATCGATCTAACCCAAAAAGGTGGGTCTCTCAAAACTAGTCTAAAAGAGGGAAAAAATCTAGTCAAAACACACTAAAAAGAGGCCAATAGATCTAAGGTCGGGAGGGACAGGGATCTAAAGGAGAAATCTGTTGAAAAGAGGTGCAGAACACAGCCAAGAGGCAGAGGCAAGGTGGTGGTAAAAAAGGAGGAAATCAGCAAAAAGCAGAAGGGACAAGGAGAAGGCCCTAAAGGCAAATCCAAACAATACTTCAGGAGGTGATTTGAAAGGGAGAAGAGCTGATTAAAAGGGATCTGAAGAGGAGGTATCAGATCTGAAAAAGGGAAGGCTGAAACTCTAAAAAATCAGACACCTGAAACCGCTAAAACTCTTCCACCAAAAGTGGAGGGTACTGAAGCCCTAGGGGGCTATGTTCCCACTTAGATGAGCAAAACAAATCAGAAACGGATCTAGACGGGCTGAGACAGAGGCTGGAAAACCCTGACAGAAGCTTCAGAAAAACCCAGAAAAATTGCAGAAAAATAGCAGAAAAACTGGCAGGTCGTAGGTTCTGACCTGTTTTCTATGAAGGTCGCAGATACTGGGCTGAAAAGTGCAACCTGGAGTCCAGGTCACAGTTTCTGGGCTGAAAAGTGTGACCTAAAGCTCCGGGTGTCCCGGCGGCAGATTTCCGAAAAAGTTGTTGTCTCAGTTGCGGCTGATGTCTGTCACCTGCGCAATAGGGCTAGAAACACGCGAAAGTTAGAAATTTTAATGTTTTAGGGTTTTATAGGTGAAAAACAACATAAAAATAGGAAAAAAAAACGCTGAAAAGAAACCCTAGGGTCGGAAGTAGCTGGATATGCAGGAATATGAAAAACAACAGCGGTCGTAATTGAAAACCCGTGTGGAGTCGCCAGTTGTTAGTATGAATCTTTTGTCGAAGTGTACGAAAAAAGACCACTTTAGCTACGCATAACTTATAGCCCTATCCAATATGGTCGCCACTATCTTCAGATTTTCAGATTCAAGAAGTAGTTGATCAAGACAGGCCAGAAACTGCATCTATGCATAAAAAGACATTAAGCAATAAAAATGAAGTTTTGCTCCATGCATCCAATAGACAAGATAAGAACAATATTTTTGAAAGAATTTTTTATATTAAAGGGCGCCTGAGAGGAAAAAAAAAAAGGTGTTTCCAATTCTTCTCAATGGGATGGGTTCTTGAAAGTCCTCAACATTTCAGATCTAAAATTTCTCTCTCTTGTTGGTGTAGAAAACCCAGACAAACATAGAACTCAAAGGGAGCTCACAAAGCAAATAATGGAGAATGTGACAATGATAATGGCTCAAAGTCAGACCAAGAGTATAGATCCGGAGTGATCTAATAGGCAAACAAAAGGTGAAGAATTGTAGGAGAAACTTTCCATTATAAACAAAGATTGGGTCATTCTATTCATGTATGATTAAAAATAACACAACTAAATTTAGATTCACTCCTTTGGTGGAATATTTTATTATATTTGTTTGGAGAGAAAAGTATTTGACTGGGTCAAATCCCTTTATTTGTGAATAATAAATAAATAAATGATTTATTTATCATTTCATGAAGTATTGAAAGATAATCAAAATAAATAATTTATTTGATTATTTATGTGGGTGATTTAACATATTAATATGAATATTATTTAATAAGATTTAATAATATCTCTAGAAAATAGATAAATAAAGATTTATCTAATTAATTTCTTTGTTTTGGTTAAATATGACCAGGAATAATAATTGAAGTATTGTTTAATTAATTATTCCTTGAGGAAAATCAAACAAATGTAGGTTTGTTTAATATTTCCTTTTGGGGTTTCCTGTTTAGACCATAAACAACCTAATAAATGTGTTTTATTAAGTTATTTTACATAGTGAAAGCAATTTTACTTAGGGTAAAATTGGTCTTACATGGTGTACTTGGGTCCATCTAATGATAGTAGGTTAGATAACCAAAAAATGGTGTAACACTTAGGGAGGATTATTATCTCAATTCTTATTATAGATAGTGTTGTTATGTGATTCTTAGTGAAAAAATAAAGATTGTAGATTTTTTATTTCCATGTGTTGATTTCTAATTAGTGCGTTGATTTTAGTTTAGACCTATAGCATCTTCTGCAATGTAATTTGATCCAAAGGGACCCTTATGTGATGGTATATTTTGCATACTTGTTTCATATTAATTGATTTATAGGATGGTGTAATTTCATTTTAGTTATTTACAATTCTACTTTAGACCTATCTCACCTTCTACAATGTAATATAAGGCAAGAGGGGCCTCTATGTGATGGTATATGTTGCATATTTATTTTATATTAGTTGATTTACGCAATAGTGTAATTTCATTTTAGTTATTTTCTATTTGTAACATTGAATATGATTGATGAACGTTCTTTATTATAAACTACAGGAATGTTGTTATACAGTTTTTATTGAATAGAATAACTTTAGTATTAGTTACGGAAACCTTCATTTCGTTCATGATTGAAATATTGTAATAGGATATTATGATTGGTAATTCAATAAATGGAACTATTAAGTGATTCAAATTATTCTGGCAACAGTTAATTGGTGTTTTTTTTTTTTAAATTTATTCATAGGAAGTTAAAAATCTCTTAACAAATCGTATTTCTTTGATTAATTTAGGAATTACTAATAACTAAGTCCTACACAAATGGTGTAAGCACTTCATAAGAATACATTCCTAGTCTAATAATTTGACGTAACATAATTTACTGAAAAAAATTGACTGGCAGTTTTGGCATCATTATAGGGGAAGTGATACAAGTATTTAGTTGTTTTATAATATTAGTTTTAACATGCTATCGTTTAAATTATGATACATAGAATGCATGAATCCTAAAGGTAGAGACCCTAGACATAGAGATACTAGAGGTAGATTTATTGGTAGAATCACTCCACCCACCACTCCATCTACTCCAATTCATGGTGCAATAAGAGCCACAAAATCCATTTATTCATTTGTAGGTAAAATAACAAGAAAAGGAAAATCAGGTAGAACTGTGGCTTCTCATGATAGAGGAAAGGCCAAAGAAGAAGAAGGATTCCCTGAAAAATATAATCCACAAGAAATTTTCATGCTCTCATCTTACCAAATAGATGAAGGATTGATTTGTGGACAACCAAATATATCATTTACTAAGAATCCTACATAAGAAATATAATATCATGTTTCATCGGAGGAATATGTGCAGTAAATATGGATGAACATGGAGAGAAAGAATGAAAAGACCAAATAGAGGCACAAGAACATCAAATGTTGAATATGAATTTGGATTTCCCATTTTAAATCCATCAGCAAATGTTCAAATGAAAATTATCCCAACATTAACATTACCTAATTTCCATGGTATGAGAATAGAGGATCCCCACAATAAATTGGTGTACTATGTTGCAGCTATGATTACTCTCTTGATGCCAAGAAACTTAAGTTATTTCTAGCTACTCTTAAGGATGAAACGTTGTGACAGCTTATAGGTTTGGGAACAAATAGTGTTAAAACATGGGATGAGATGCATCAAATATTTGTTCCAAAATATAAATATTAAATTGTATAAATAAATATGTGCAAGAAGAAATTTTCAATTTTTCACAAAAGGAGGATTAAATCCTTGAAGATTATATAGAAATATTTCATTATGATGTAAAAAGGGCTAAGCAACATAATTTGGATTTATATACTCCTAATTTTATTTTCGTTTGAGGAATCGAAGATGAATGGATTGGCGTACTCAATCTTGTGGGTAAGGCAGATGTGCCTCATTAGGTTATTAGATAATTTGTTAAGTAAACAAATTTCTCAAGGAAGGATACGTATTGTAAGGGACCTAGAAATACTATCTATAGAGTTAGTAAGTAAACAATTGGTTCGGTAAGTAGATCTAAAATTGGAAGTTTATTAGATAATTTAAAGTAATATTCTTAATAATATTATCTCACAATTAAATACATTAAAAGTTAAACAAATGCAAGAGGAAGAGATTGTAGCTTTGTTTATTTTCTATCCAAAACGTAGGAAAAACTATCCTTTAAGAGAATGACCTTTGAATAATATTGAAATTTGTGGCATTTTTGTATGGAAACATGCCACCAAAAAAAAAAAAAAAAATCTTTCAATACCAAAACTTAGAACAATCTTTCAAGAAGAAAAAGAAGATATCAAACAATTATTTTTTGTTTCATCTAAAAGATCTTGGCAATGATGGGAATTAGGTATGTTTCAATACATTATTTGATTTCACAAATATACTAAGATGAGGGGGGGGTGAATCATTATAATTATAATTTTTACTTATTTAAGCACTAAATCAAATATCATAAAACATCAATCTAATTAATTTAAAAACACAAGATACACATGGAAACCCTTACAAGAGAAAACAACAAATATTATTTATATAAAATATATTATAGGATCCAACCAACTATTACATAAAATATCTTGTAGGCACCAAATTACAGGATATAATAATCCCCTCTATTACTTTGTAGGAACCAACCTACAAGAGACAATAATACCCTTTTTTGCTTCATAAGCACTAACCTATAGGAGACATTGATTTCCATGCTGCTTCATAGGTACCAATGTACACGAGACACTAATCCCCTTTGTTAATTCATATGCACCAACCTATAGGAGACATAAATCCCCTTTCTTACTTTATCGGAACCAACCTATAGGAGACACCAATCCCCTATGCTTCTTCGTAGGAACCAACCTAGAAGAGATACCAATCCCCTCTAACCATTATATTTTTTGGCTTATTCTTATCCTCACTGCATCTCAACAATATGCTCCATTCTCTTATAATTTTGTAGTTTCATTATTGTAGCACAACTCTGCATTAGTGTATGCATATTTTTTAGTTTTCTTCTCTCAATACCAACACTACTCTCACACCCTACAAAGAATATATTTCACTTCATTACATATCATACCACTCTTGCACTTCACTATGGACATTCTCGCTTCAGTCACTGCTTTTGCACTTCATTGTAAATCATTCTTTCTCTTCTTGTGGTTTGGACACCTCTTATTGAGATCCTTGTGGTGCACCTATTTTGTCTCACACTTTCTCTTCTACCTAGATTTTTCCTCTATCAAGTAGCTAAATTTATAGATGCTTCCATTGATTCAACTATATTCAATAGTTTTTCAAGCATTCACACAAGTGTTGTTCCTGGTTTTTTAAGCTTTCTGTTAGGACCACCAAATTTGAACTTTACCAGGAATTTTAGAAATACTTAGAAATTCGATAATTTCCCAGAAAATTTTTAACATGATAATCCCTTGCAAAACCAAGTTTATTTTGGACCTTTGACAAAAAATTTCTCTGTTAAGAGTCGGCCATAATTCTATCCCCCAATATCATCAACGAACATATATCAGGTTATTGGACTTCGATAGAAAACACCCATGAATATGGCTACTTAGCACCAATGCAATAAGTCTTCAGGAACCTAGAACCATGTATTGTGACCAAGTTCCTTCCCTATCAATACCTTGGGTTATCAATAATACTTGAATACTCTTTCGCATCACATCAATCTAGGATTTCAGGGGCCCAAGGATTCTAATCCCTCAGGTGTTATAATTCAGGCCCTAAACACCATACCTTGTGATTATGGGATAAACATTATAGAGTGATCAGGCTATCGAGATATATTTTAAAAAATGTCATCCCACAATTCCAAGGCTCCAAGGGTTCAATTATACAAAAATTCTTGTCGGTTGTCAAAAATTTATTTTTTATCTCGAGCTTGTCAAATGATGGATCATGGGCTATTAGCTTATTTGATAATAGCACACCACTTTGGAATTTTGAGGCCCTAAGGGCTCGATGATGCTAATTTTTCCGTCTGTTGTTAGCTACTTAATCTATCTCCCAATATTTTCAATTGAAAAATCCCATGCTATCATGAGATATGATATCAAAATACTTCTTTGGGATTTACTTATCCTACCACATCATTTTTTCATCAACCAAACATAGTTTGACATGTGGATAAAGCTAATGTTTCCAATGCCACATGGCTCTAGTAACACATGCAACATGTCACTCTCATTTACATGGTTGGCCATTCAAAAACACTAAATATGGGTGACATGTGTCTGCTACTAAATCACTTACTGCACCTCGCATGCGACATCATTGTTCAGTCATTTTCCACATCATTTATCTATCACCTACCACACTAGCATATATTAGACTATTAGGAATCAAGGAAATTAGAGAATTTTTGTATTAAATATTTTTCCCATTAACCTGATTGTATACGCCCCCTCCCACATTCATCCACTTTCACCAGCTTACTCAGGATAAACATGAGTTTAGGGTTACTATGACATTACTCAACCTCCTAGATGACCTTAAGGAAATGGATTCGATACAACAAGACATTATTGACTTCCCTCATGTGCCATAGGACCTATAGGAGTAACCTAATCCCTCAAAGTTTCCATCCCATGTGACACCTCATATTTTCCCTGAACTAGAGCCCCAGTCACTCCCTTGCCAAGGCCTCCAAGCGATTATGGGTTCCCAGTTGCTCCCATAGGCCTGCATTAATGCGACTGTGGTCTTTCTTTTCTAGTGTTGTACCAAAAAATCCAATAATTAAGGAGACTGTGGTCTTTCTTTTCTAGTGTTGTACCAACAACTCCAATAATTAAGGATATTTTCTAGGGTTGGGGATAGGCCTCTGCCAAGAAAGTTATGAAACTTTCTAAACTCATAAAAGGCATGAATAAAATGCGTGTAAACCAAAAACTAAAACCAGGAATTGACCTGACCACCCCATCCAAGACTGACATTTTGTCAAACACTTGGTAGATATGCAACTTACAGGTCATGAATGCAAGTCTGAACATGAGGGAATGAAAAAAAAATTGAGTTTTAACAATACCTTCTCTCATTATTTGTTATAACACCAATTAGGTCTTGCATTCATTACTTATTCACTTATGAAGGAAACAATGAAAAGGGCCATGACTAAGACCTATCATAAAACCATGCTTATAAACATCATATAACCAAATAATTAACAATAAGAGAACAACCATTTAAGCCACATAATAACTAGTACATTTGCTTACCAAAAGCAAGAGAAACTTAGCTTTTATTAACCATAGGAAAATACCAACCGGGTTTGGGACTTCCATGTTCCACCCGACCATAGATTGGCTAAGCCAAATCTCTCTTCATCCAATCACCCTCGTACCATATTCTAATAATTAATGTGGGATTTCATGGGATAAACCAATCCAAAGAAACCAAGGGAATCTAGAGGTTAAACCACCTCCACACTCTCCATGTCGTGATCACACCTAAATTGGTGTCGATATCACAAAACTGAACCAAGCTTGGATGCCTCATAATTTCTTCACCATCCTTGAGGAATTTTCTTGTCTCCACCCGCGGCTTTACCGTGTATCCCGCCATTACTAGTCAAGGGATTCCTAGGCATTTGGGAATTTTCCTGAGACCACCTCACCGTGGATTCTGACACCATCCATCAATCCAAAGCTCAAAACAGGGAAAAATCCCATCACACCATAGCTATTAGAAATGGAAAGGCTAAGATAAAAATCCACTATCGAACCCTAGCAAAATCCATGCCAATGATAGAAAAATAACCTTATACCAACATGCACATACCATGCATGTCAAAACCAGCTAGGAAATCACACATGCAATCTATTACCTGCAATTATTCCCATTGAAGCTGTTTGATCGTTGCCTTTCTTTGATTTCCTTATCCTTATTTCATTTTCCTTTAATTTTCCTTTGCTTTTCCTTTCCTCTTCTTGCTTCCTTTCTTTATTTCTCCTCTTGGTGCTTTTTCCTCTTTGAGACAAAATTTAACACTAAACTAAAAAAATGCTACCAACTAATGCTCTAAGGTATTTTTATTGATGAGGCCTCTAATTTCTTCATTTTCCATTATTTTCCATCATCTTCCTCCTCACAAGAAACTTGTGGTCTTTCACCTTCATTTTCTCCTAATTTCCATTATTTTCATAAATAATGTGCCAAAAATAATTGTTTTCCTTTCCAAAGACTTAGCCATTTCCTTTGCCAATTTCCTTTAGCCATAAAACATAACAAGTGATGCCCACGAGATAATAGTGTCCAACATTCATCTTGGAATAAGTGCCCCTTGCTTGTGGTCTTATTTTACCTTTATTAACTTTTATTACATGAACTTTTAACCTAGAGTTGTTACAAACGCCTCCCCATTAGGGGAACACTTTCCTCGGTGTTAAACCACACCTATACCTAGAAAAACCACTGAAAAGAAAAAATATATTGTCTTTGGAGCTTTATAACCTAGCTCATTGTGATATTTACAATAACATCATGTTCAAAAGAAAAACCATCATGACAAACATGACAACATGACAACCATACCTCTTACTGGAGCTTTATAACTTAGCTCATTGCAGGATTTACAATAAAAACCATACATAAATATGTACAAATACCAAGACTCATTTGCCTTCACCAGAAAACAATGAAGGATACATAACCCACATCTAATTTTCATCTACCATGTAGTTTCATCGGGCCCAAAGTGCTTCCACTACACTTTAACATGCTTGGGTTCTCTGTTCCAGAGCACGAGATGTTTCCGTTACAATATGCTTTGGGGTTTCAGCAAGAGTTCTCCTTCTTGCTCCACCTACAATACAGACCAATCAATAACATGATCAACATACTTTGCATATCTTTTAAGTAATAAAACATGAAAAATATCATGGAATTTAACTATCAGAGGCAATGGAAGTCTGTAGGCCACTGGTCCAATCTTCTCAAGTATCTCAAAAGGTCCATAATATTGTGGTGCCAACTTGGAACATGATCTAATCCTCAGGGAGCTTTTCTTGGGATTCATGCACAAATAAACATGTTCCCCAACCTAAAAATTCTTAAATTCCATGTGTTGTAAACATAAATTTTTTGTCTATCCTATGTTTCCTTTATATTCTTATTTATAACATGCATTTCCTGTTCCATGTTTTCTAACATGTCTAGCCCAATAATTAACCTATTCACTGAATCACTCCAGTTGATGGGAGTGTTACAACTCTACCCACAATGGAAGGTACTCCTCCCATATCCTATGATGATTCATGACGTACATCCTTAGCATATCCTCCAATATCCTATTGACCCTCTCTATCTGTCCAGCTGTCTATGGATGATAAGTTGTATCAAACCCAAACTATGTCCCCAAACCTGCAAACAACTCCTTCCAAAACGTGGAAGTGAACTTGGCATCCATGTCTGACACAATCTTCTTCTAAACACCATGAAATCTCACGATCTCTCGGATGAAGACCTATGTTACCTCACTAGTTGAAGAACTGTATTCACTAGAATGAAGTGAGCTACCTTTCTCAACTTTTCTACCACAACCATGATAGAATCATGTTGCTTCGATGTCCTTGGAATACTTGTAATGAAATCCATGGAAATGAACTCCCATTCCCACTCTGGAATTGAAATAGGCTGAAGCAACCCACATGGATGCTTACACTCTGCTTTGACATGCTAACAGTCCAAACATCTCGCCACAAAATCTACCACTTCCTTCTTCATATTTGGCCAGTAGTAGAACTTCTTTATTGTTTTCAATGTATTTTGATATCCCGGATGACCTGAATATAGTTTTACATGAAATTCCCTCAAGATAAGATTCTTTAGTTCACTTTCATCTGACACATAGATCATGTCCCTAAATCTCATCAAGTCATCTGTTGTAAGATGATAATCCACATCCTGATCACAAGTACCCTATTGTAATCTGAGCATAAGCTCTTTGTACCTATCATCCTAATTCCCTGCCTGTAAGATTTGATCCTGTAGATCTGTCCCATATGAGCTCACTGTTGCAACATGGTTCAACTGTACTTTCCTAATGAGAGAAAATCCAACCCTGATCTCCTTTCCCTTAATGTACCTGATCTCAAAATCAAACTCACTAAGGTTAGCCAACCATCTAGCTTGTCTGGCGTTCAAATTCAGTTGGTCAAATAGATAACACAACCCACTATGATCGTTCATCAACACAAACCTCCTCCCAAGAAGATAATGTATCCACATCTTCAAATCATGAATAATAGCTACCAACTGAATATCATGAGTCACATAGTTATGCACATCTCATTCAGTTTCCTAGACTCATAGCATATCATTTGTCCCTCTAGCATAAGGACTCCATAGAGAACTCTCTTGGGAGGATTTGTACACACTACGAACTCTTTATCCAAATCTTCAATATTTAATACTGGAGAATTTGCCAACAACTGCTCAAAATTGGTTGCACGCACCTCTGTCCATTCAAACTTCTTACCTTTCCTCTGCAATGATGTGATAAGATATGAAATGTGTGAGAAATTCTTGATGAACCCCCTATAGTAACCTACTAATCCCATGAATGATCTAACTTCCTTCACATTTCTAGGAGCTTCCCACTCCATGATGGCCTTTATCTTTTCTGGGTCTACTTCTATGCCACTCTTGGAAATGACATGTCCCAATTAGTGCACTTCTGTTAGAAAGAAACTACACTTGCTAAACTTAGCATACAATCGATGCTCTATTAGCAATATCAACATTGTTGCTAAATTTTCGGCATGCTCTTCCTCATTCTTAGAATATACCAAGTTTTCATCAATGAACACAATAAAAAACTTGTACAGATAAGGACGCAACACACTATTCATAAAACACATAAAAGTAGCTTGAGCATTATTCAAACCAAATGGAACTACAACAAACTCATAATGCCCATACCTAGTCCTGAAGGTGGTCTTGTATATGTCCTCTTCTTTTATGTGTACCTGATGGTATCCTGATCGAAGATATATCTTTGAGAAAATTGTTTCTCCCTTCAACTGATCAAACAAGTCGTCAATCCTCAGCAATGGGTACCTATTCTTGACAGTCACCTTATCTAGCTTCTTGTAATCAATGCTCAATCTAAGAGTATCATCCTTCTTCTTTACAAACAACAGGGGTGCACCCAAAGGTGATACTCTTGGCCTAATGCATCCCTTATGAAGCATTTCCTTCAACTCCGACTTTAGCTCTACCATCTCTGGTGTGCTCATCATGTAAGGTGCCTTTGATGTTGGTGTTGCCCATAGTACCAAATCAATAGAAAAGTATACTTCCCTGCATGGAGGTAACTATGGAATCTCTGTTGGAAACACATCTTGAAACTGCTGCAATATGGGGTACCTCTTGAATATTTCTGCATCCTCAACATCCTTACCCTTGTCACTAGAAATATGAATAGAAAAAATCGCACACCCGTTCTTGCAACTCAGCTTAGCCTGCATAGTTGCGACCATCCTCATTTATGTAGGATTCTTCTTTCCCTACAATATTCTCTTCTCTCCATTATCATCCTACCACTTAATAGCCTTATCATAGAAATCTACTTTGGTCCTATGAAGATACAACCAATCCATATCCAAAATCATACTACAAGATCCCAATGGCCATACATTCAAATGTGTTGTTCTAGGCATACCATTCAACTTGAATTCACAAGCTCTTACCCAATTATGAACTCTCATCTTCATACCTGTAGCCAACTACACCAACCAATACTCTACATGCACTTATTTTTCTCAAGCCACGCTTATCCACCATGCTAGGATTAGGATAACTATAATTAGATACAGGATCAATCAAAATAGAAATAACTTGATCACAAAGCTTATCGTCCATCTCAATGATAGATTCTTGGTGATCTGCTTGCCTATTCTCCATAGCTGCATAAATATTTGTAATACTATGACTAAAATCCCCAACTCTATACACCTCCTGAGCACTATAGATCTGAGGCTTACCTCCCTGGTACAATGGACAATCTTTGTTATGATGATATTTCCCACATATCCAACACTGCAACGGTGCTCTACTATCACCTCTAGTCAGTTTCTCTCCAAGTTGAGACACATGTCCCTTCTCAACTTCACTGAACTTGTTGTAAGGAGCAAAATTTTATTTCTCACCTACATCTTGAGGTTTTCCCCGCTTCGGTGACTATTTTCTTTTTACCTCCTCATTTCCCTTCAATTCATGCTTAGGCTCAGATTTTTGCTTTTATTTCTCATAAAAATGCTTCAATTTATGGATGTCTTCCTCCAACGATCTAGGCTCATCAAACTCAATCTAGTCTCTATATGTTGTTGGAAATATGCTAATGAATATTTGAATCTTATCCTTTTCCTCCTTTAGATATGGCACATACCTCAACATCTACAAGAATATGCTAGCATACTCATCATTTTTCATAGAACGCATTTGTAGCTCATAAAAATCCTTAGCACTATCATCATAATATCTCTCAGACAATTACTTCTTCTTGAATATCCTTTTGAAATCATCCCATATAAAATATTCTTCCCAAATTCCCTTGACATTCTTCACATCCTCCCACTAGATATCTATTTTACCTTTTAGAATGAAGGTGGCTATCTTGGTTTTCATATTCTCTTAATAGTTATGAAATATGAAGAATTTATTCATTTCAAGCAACCATGCATCTGCATCTTCTAGCTTCTTCATCTCTTCATCAAATGTAGGAGGCTTCACTTTCTTAAACACCTCAGATAAATACCCCCTCCTCTTATAAGGATGATGACGATGTCGATTGTGATGATATCTCCTGAATGAGGAACTAGAATGATGCCCATACATACTAACCCTCGTATCATGTGTATCCAGTGATCTGCCACCTCTAATTGTGTTCCCTCTATCCACTCTGTATCCAGACCAAGATCTACCACCATAGGCTCCATTTTTTTTTTCTCTTCCAGCTCTTAACTGATTCTCATATTTCCTTGTTTCTGCAAATCTGACAAGCTTCGAAGGATTGTTGCATTAACCTCTACTTGCTTCTCCTAATCCATTGCAAGCCTTTCCTAAGCCTCAACAAAATTGCCATTGTATTCTTTGCAAATTCTAATCTCTGCCCTCAAGCTCCTCAATGTATCTACTATATCAGGAGAATACTCTTTCTCCTTGGTGCCCAACTGATATGTAGGGAGAGTCACGAGAATTGTAGTCTACCATTTTCTTGTCATATTTGATTCCCTTCTTCTTGCAATTATACCATGTCATATAAACCAAATAAATACCAAAATAAAATCCATACCTCAGTGATGTTTAGGGGAGGCTTATCTCATCTGCGAGATCAATCCACATTATCATGTACATGTATAATCATAAGCATAAACATATAATAAGATAACAACACCATGCATGAACATACCAACTATCTATCATTATCCCATGCATGACACTCATAACCTTTACAACATCATACTTACCCAAAGAGAGATAAACCTCGCTCTGATACCACCCCTTAAATTCCCCCTCCCACATTTATCCACTTTCACCGGCTTGCCCGAGGTAAACATGAACTTAGGGTTACTCTGACAAGACTCAACCTCTTATATGACCTTAAGGAAATGGAGTCAACACAACAAGACCTTACTGACTTCCCTCAGGTCCCACAAGACCTCTAGGAGTAACCCAACCCCTTCAGGTGTCCAACCCCTGTGACACCTCATATTATCCCTGAACTAAAGCCCCAGTTTCTCCCTTTTCAAGGCTTCCAAGTGACTATGGGTTCCCATTCCCTCCCATAGGCAGCACCAGTACGATTGTGGCCTTTTTCTGCCAATTATGTACCAAAGACTGTGATAATTAAGGCTATTTTACAGGGTTGGAGCTAGGCATCTTCCCATAAAGCTATGAAACTTTAAAAACTCATAAAATACATGAAGACATTTCTTGTAAACCAAAAACTTAAACCAGGGCTTAACCTAACCACCCCAACTGAGACTAAATTATGTCAAACACTTGGTAGATATGCAACCTACAGGTCATGAATGAAAGTCTAAACATGAGGGACTAAAAACTTTTCTGAGAAGGGCCACTACCTTCTCTCATTAGTTTTCATAACACCAATTAGGTCTTGCATTCATTACTTATTCAGTTATGAGTGAAAACATGAAAAGAGCCATGACTAATATCTATCATAAAACCATGATTATAAACAGCATATAACTAGATAATTAACAATAAGAGAACATCCATTTAATTCACATAATAAACAATACATTTCTTTACAAAAATCAAGATAAACTTAGCTTTTATTAACCATAGGAAAATACCAACCGAATTTGGGACTTCCACGTTCCACCCGACCATAGATTGGTTGAGCCAAATCTCTCTTCAGCCAATCACCCCCATGTCATATTCCAAACATGAATGTGGGATCTCATGGGATAAACCAGAGGTTAAATCACCTCCATCCTCTCCATATCGTGATCACACCTAAACCGGTGTCGAGATCACAAAATCGAACCAAGCTTGGATGCCTCAGAATTTCTTCACCATCCTTAAGGAAATTTCCTATCTCTACCTTCAAGCTTTAATGTGTATCATGCCATTATTATTCAAGGGATTCCTAGGCCTTCAATAATTTTCCTAAGACCACCTCACCTCAGATTCTAAAACCATCCAGAAATCCAAAGCTCAAAACCGAGAAAAATCCCATCACACCATGGCTATCTGAAATTGGAAAGGCTAGGCTAAAAATCCATTATCAAACCCCCGCAAAATTCATGCCAATGACAGCAAAATAACCCTATAACAATATGCACATATCATGCATGTCAAAACCATCTAATAAATCACACATGCAATCTGTCACCTGCAAGTATTCCTGCTGAAGTTGCTTTATCCTTGCCTTCCTTTTCTTTCCTTGTCTTATTTCCTTTTCCTTTCCTTGCTTGCTTGCTTTCTTTCTCATCTTGGTGCTTTCTCCTCTTTGAGACAAAATATAACACTAAATTAACAAAAGGATGCCAACTAATGCTCTAAGGTATTTTTATTGATGAGGCCTCTAATTTCTTCATTTTCCATTAATTTCCTTCATTTTCCTCCTCACATGAAACTTGTGACATCCAACCTTCCTTTTCTCATAATTTCCATTAGTTTCATAAATAATGTGCAAAAAATACCTTTTTCCCTTTCCAAATCCTTATCCATTGCCTTTTCCAGTTTCCTTTAGCCATAAAACACAACAAGTGATGCCCACTAGGATATATTTCCCAAAATTCATCTTGGAATATTTCCCAAACCCCCTTGCAGTTAAGGGTCCAGTAGTTTGTTCCCCCTCGAAATGAATAAGGGTTTCTGATCTCTAATGGCTTATAATGCAATCTTCTCACTAAATGTTGAAGGACCTGACTATGTTCTTCTTGATTTATTTTCATCACACATTCGTCACTCCTCTGTTATGTGAACTTGATCCTCTACTACTTCTCTTGTGACATCAATGAAAACATTATGTACATGATATTGATGATTCAACTATGCTCTCTTCGGGATTAACTTATCCAATTTTTTCGTATGCTAATCCAAATGCACTCCCCTTGGATTTTGACATCAATGACAACACATTTTCCAACAATATCCTCTTGTGTCATTGATGGAACCTCCCCCTGCATGCTTTAACTTTTGTACTAAATGTTAAAGGGCTCTCCTATCTCCCCCTATCTAAAATTCCACCCAAGCCCCCACCCCCCTTTGACATCAATGGAAAAGGGTTATACAAACTGAGAATGAGACTCCCCATGCCTATTCATGATATGAACTTTTCTTGTATGAAACCAATTTTTCAGTTATCTTCAATTCTTCACTATATCCACAAGTTTTCATTTCTCTATGATTACAACTTTATTCCCCTTGTTAACAACTTATGAAACTCCTCCTCTATTTGAAAATTTTCTCATTAACTGCATCTACTCCCCCTATCTAGGTTTTTTATTTATGCATCCATATTGTTCTTACTTATGGTTACAATTTATTCCTTTGATATGCCAACAACAAATAAATTACTTCCTTTGATTGTTTACTTCTTCTTTGACTATAACTAGGCTCCCCCTATCAAGGTTTTGAATATCTATTCCACCATGAAACATTTCTTATTCTACATCTATGCTCTTGAGACTAATCCTACTATACTAAAACTTCTTACTTTTTATTTTTGGGGATGTTCCCCTTTAGCTTATGCATCTCTTTAATTGTAACTATTCTTATTTTCATGTAAAGGGATTCCCCCCTGAACTAATGCTTCTCCTTATTTATGACTTTCATTATCTACAACTCATTCCTTTTGATTGGAACTTCTCCTCCTTTTCTATACAAAGGGAAAGGTGATGGCCCCTATTGTGTTTTAATAATTTTTTCATGGCTTTATGATCTCAAGCGCGTTTTGTAATATATATATATATATATATATATATATATATATATATATATATATATATATTGAAATGCATATAGTATAAAAAATAAAAAAAGAATTAAAGCACGTTAAAATTTTTGTCTGAACAATTGGATGAAGATAGAGTGGGACCCTTATCCAAAACAAAGCATTGAAGTGTGAGCTTGTTTCACCACTAGGGCCCTTGATTGCAAAGTGCTCATACGATGGCATAAACCCGACATCACATAATGTGTGGAGGTTATCGACATGGGTGCCTCCACAAAATTGTTGACCTTTGCTGGTTGAATCGAACGAACAGTCTAGATTAACTGTGGGGGCATTGCTCCGGAAGTTTTCCGATATTGAAGGGTCCCCCTGCAATGATGGCAGCAGGCAAGCCCACGATGTCAGCAAGTGATCCGGCCATGTCACCCTTCCTCGTCACTATCATCATATAGCTCATCATTTCACTTGTCTTGTCACCCATCATTTCATTCGTTTCACCCCATGCAATATCACTTCCTGCTATTTTACCACTTCGTCTATAAAGGTTTTTTCTCTTGACATATTTCCATGTCCTTTTCAGTAACTGTTGAAGTATCCAAGGTTTGTACCATCTTCCAAGTCATTTTTTACCTCATTAACTAGGTATTTTACCTAATTAAATTGAAATTTTTAATAAATGGCAAAGAAAAGCATAATGGTTGGGTCTTCTACCCACATTCCCCTTATGGACATAGAAAGTGATATTGTAGACACCATTTTCTTGGTCGACCACCTTCAATTATATGAACATGTTATATTGAACCATTCAAACTGATCGATTTACTCTGCCCTTATCAAAACATGAGTGTTGTCAGCATATGTCCCTCAAACTTATCTTTTTCCAGATTTTATCCAGTGGTTGGTTTCATCAATGTACCCTAAAAAGTGCTTTGTAATGAACCCATTGGGAGAGAATGTCTTCCAAGTTCATGTCATCCTAATTAGACAAGCTCTTTGTTATCCCGATGTAGATTCATATATGAACTCCTCTTATGAATTCTTGTCCTCATATTTTCAATACTTTCCTGGGCTTGAGTTTGCCCAATTTTTGTTTTTCCTGATGCCCGTTAAGACAAAATTTTCCTTGGACACTGATAAGTTTTCTTTGAATCTCTTTACCAAAGATATGAGACTAGTTCTGTGGATTTTGGCTAAAATCCTGGGCAGGGAGGATGCTATCATGGTTGATAAGACATTCTTAGGAATTTTTTCCCTAATGATGAAACCTGGGGTGGTTTTAGATATTCCTTCTTATTTGGAGAATGTTGTCAATGCTCAATTCATGAGTCTGTCACTGACTGGGTGTTTTAGGTTTCGATCTCTGATTACTTATTTATTTCTATATATTCATGTGGAAATATTTACTCCATTGGGATTAAATGTTATGGATGAAAATAGAAATAAGAAATCAGTGGTTTTCTGGATAGGCATAGTGATGGGGGAAGTAGGAAATGAAGGCTTATTTGAATTCGATTATTCTTTCCTGACAATTATGTATTCAATATTGAATGGATCACATGCACCTTATTTTTTTCCCAAGGCCAAATCATTTTTGTAGCTAAGCAAGGATGTGAAATTTGGGGATTGGTTTGTATTTTAAGATCATACATAAATCAGGCTATATGGAGCTAACATCAAACCTTTCAAATTACCAACCTTTGTTCCAATGAGAATGTTTGCCTTAGATTTTATAAGAAAAAGTCTTAATGTTGATCAAATTCACTTTGTGCCTATAAAAAAGAGACATTTATTCAAATTTCCTAAGCCTGTGGGTCCATTTATTGAAAATACAAGACAATCAATTGAAGAAGCTCACAAATTGTTGGATGGTATGAACTTCATGTTAGGATAAAAATGGGCCTATGAACCACATCATATGATTTCAAATTGAAGATTGGAAAATGGGTATGCCCCTTTTATTCATGAATCCAGGCCAGAGGTGGAGAAATTAGAAAATGGGGGACAGTCGTCTACATCTGTGCAGGTAGGAGCAGAAACCCTTCATCCCATTGAAAATAACCTTAAAAGGGGAAGATATGAAACAATCAAATTAGAGGGTGATACAGAGGAAGAGTCCAAAAGGTTAAAGACAATGGATGAAGTCAGTTCATCAACCACACCAGGATACTTCTTGCATTTGGGGGAAAATTCTTGTGCTACTTCAACCCCTGTTCCAGAAGATATAGGTCATGATTCTATCTCATTTATCAAGCAGGTGTTTTCACAAATATAAGAGAGAAATAAGAAAATAAGGGATAATATAGATCCAAAGAAGAAGCTCAAATTTCTTCTAAGAAGACTATATTGTTGTCAACCATGGATTTGGAGAAGCACCAACTGAAGATAGATTTTTCTAATCCTTCATCTATGAGTGTGGCATCGTCAACTGCCTTCAAAACTATCAATTTAACAATTGATGCAAAAAAGATTCCTCTCCCTGATAAAATCAACCTTCATATGCATACTGGACATTTGATTTTTAATTATTTGAACAAGACCACTTCAGCTACTTCTAAAGTTAAAAACATGCTAGGGAAGGTAATAAAGCAATTAAAATTGGAGAAAGAAAATTCTATAGATTACTCCACACAAAATGAATAGTTGAAAAAGATCATTGTCAAGATTGGAGTTGATCCTGAAGATAAATCAGTAGTTCATATATTGTTGCAGAGTGTTGAATCTGAAATTCAAACCTTGAGAAAGAAGCTCAAGCTTCCCACTAGTGAACATCAAATGGCTACTGAAGTAGCTCAAGTTGAGACAGAAAAAGAGCAGTTGTTGCAAGTTCCGTTGGCTAAATATGGGGAGATATATAAGTTGAAAGAGGTAAATGACATGTTGCAGAATAATTTGGATTCTCATGTTTGTACTATTTTTATTTCATCATATTTTGAAGACCGTACCTCCAAATTAACTCAAGTCATGACTGAGTTAAGGTTGGCAGAGATTGGTTTAAAAAAAAACTCAAAGAGATCTGGAAAATGCATGCAATGTGATAAGGGCTACAGAACAATAGGTGCAGATGACTAAGGACAATGCTAAGAAGTATAGACAGGATTACCATATTTCCTAACAATAAATCAAGGAACTCATGGAGAAGGTGAAAAGGGAATATGTCCCTTATTCAGGCTTGAGAAATCATATGGATTGATATTATTGAAATAGTTAATAATGTGTGGAATATATGGGTTATTGTTCGAGAAGATAAGAGTATTGTGAGATAATTGGAAGGATTCGTTGTGGAAAATAAGAAAAAGTTACAAAATAAAGTTGTGTATGCCAAAAATTTGATTGATTTTATAAATTCCAAATATACACTGGAATTACAGGAATTCGGAATTGAAGATAGAACTCATTGTGTGTTGGAGTTGAATAAAATGATCATAAAAAATTCATACAGGAAATCTGCCGAGAAAAAGATAAATGAAGTCAAAGAGACATTGGTAAAGTTTAGCATATTATTTGATAAAATAACCAGGGCTAGTCTTCCATCCTATTGGGACTAGCAAGGAAACTTACTTCCCTGGGAAACATATGAGACATTGTTGGTAGAGGAAAAAAGAAAAATTGGAATTACTCATTAAAATATTGTTGTTTTAAAGGGAGCTACTATTGTAAATTACTTGCATTAAGTACTTTCAGCTGTTATGGATGATGAAGAATTTATTTGCAGAAAGGCCAACATACTCCAGAATTACCAACTTCCAAATGGCACATGTTAAACTCATTAATTTTTCAAGCCCGAATGTGGATTTGTGGAGGAACTGCAAAGAGTGGATGTATCCACAGGCCAAAGAGATAGAGACAGGAGCCTCCTCTATGCCAAAGTCACAAATTGCTCAGTGATCAAATGTTCTTCTAACTTTTATTTTATTTCCTTAAAGAAAACTCATTTCTATTTCTCATTGTAATATCGCAAGAAAGTAGTTTAGGAAGTTTACATTTTCATAATTGTCCATTTTGTAATATTGTATTTAAGATTTTTTTCTAAAGATGAGAGGGGTTTTGGACTTTGGGCCTCAGAAGTTTTGCTAAGTTTTTTACTTTATCTTTATGAGATTGATAAATCTTTTCAGAATATTTTCCATAATTTGATGAATGTGATTAGTTCTTCCTGTTTCATCATGTGTATGTTTTCTCTCTCTCAAAATAAAGTAATGTAGCTATTGGTCTCTAATTTTAATCAGTAATTTAGAGTTAAATTACTTAAATGCACTCCTTTATTTTGATTCCATTTCTTTCAACTATGTTCTGCATAAACCAGAGATAATATTTTATGTGATAACAACATATTGTTAAAGGTTTTCCACCAACATTTCATCTTTTCTTTGTTCATTCATATTCATCATTTGAAGGCATTGTGAGGGGCTTTCTTCCTTGTAAATATTAATGGTTTTAAAATATAATTTTACTGGGTTACAACATGAAGGGACAACAAACAGTTTTATGTACAAATTGCATAAAATTTCTTGGGCACTGATCTCCTTACAACTAGAGATTTTATCCTAAGGAACAACAACCCCCATGAAATCATGCACTAATACAGAATTTACTTTAATTTCTTCACACATCATCTGTTGTCAATTTATATCCTGCAACCTTTCCATTTCATCATTATTCTAATTGCATCTCTCTCTGTAAAGTTTTCATCTTCTTAATTTGTTGTAGTATCTCACTTATCTGTTACTAATGAGATGGGATACATATCACTGCCTAAAGGAGTTTTCTTTCTTTTAATATTATTGAGGACATATACATTGGTTGAAGACCCGATTGCATTTTATACCAATTTTCTTGAACCTTCTTTCTTATTTCACATCCTTTAGAATCGAATGTGAGATCATATCCTTATTTAATCATTTGACTCGCACTTAGTATATTATGCTTTAAACCTTCAACAAGTATAACATTCTGAGTTTTTTTCCTTCTATCATAAAAACTGACTTTGAATTTTCCAATCATCCTTCTTGAATCATTATTAGAAGGGTGATACTTTTTCCCTTGACTTCCTTTACGGAGAGAATTTTTCTTTTATCTCTTGTCATATGGCTTGAACATCCAGAATATATGTACCAATGGATTTGTTCATATTGATCACATAGAGATAGAGCACAATATTACTACTTTTATTTATTCATTCTCCCTACCTTCTTTTATTTGATTTTCATTTTTTACAATGTATTATTTTCTTCTTTGATTTGGAAGCCTCAATGTATTACTTCTACAATCATGAGTTTTTTTCACAAATTATTTACACTTGAAACATTCAACATGATATAGTAAGGGGGGAAATGAATTGTAATTTATGATAGAATTTTCATTAAAACTTCTAGAACTGTTTCTCACACAACCATTTCTTAAGATAGAATGTGGTCCTCTACTCCCTTTCCTCATATGGTCATTTCTTACATAGGCTCAACAATATATTTCCTTATGACCAAAATTCTTACACCAAAAGCAATAGCCATCATAATAGGTTTTGATACTTGGATGTAAAAGGCCTATTAGTTCCCCGTAATTTGCAAGATTGGTAAATACAAACTGCAGAGAGAACACTTGAACCACTTTGGGATTCTAGGATCTAGCCCTCCTGAATCTGGAGAGGGATCTCTCCAATAAGTGCAAAGATGGATTCATCTTTAAGGTTTTTGGGTATGATATTAGGCTAGTTATGAAGAACGAGGGTTTTTGTTTGTTTTGGATGGTTGAGCATGATGTTTAGTTGAGTGGAAAGTCCTAAACGAAAGAGTTTCAAAGGTGTGAAGTTGCAAGCAATCAAAACAATATTTGGCTGATTAGATAGATATAACGCTGGTTTTTAGTCCATTGGGCTATGGAGTCATAAAAGGGTTTAATTGAGAAACAACTTCAAGAGTGGTCCAAGGGGCAAGTCATCTATATCACAAGATATTTTGAGATAAAATGATGGAATGGAAACAATAAAAGTGTTGAAAGGGTGGAAATAGACACTAATTTCAACTAGGATTTAACAGTTTGTCCAAACAAGAAAAGCCTTTTAAGTAACTGTTTAAAACCAACCAAGGACAGGGCTAACCATAAATCTCTTGGGCAAGTTCGTATTAAAGCTAACTCAATAGAAAAACAATCCAGTAATCCTCATAATTACCTTCAGAAGGGATGAAAACACATAAGAGAAACAAAGTGCAACTTAAGATCAAATAAGATACTTTTAAATCTAGCCTGCTTTCAACATACACTTAGGGAAACTTTCAGAATTACCTTTGGAGAAAGAAGCTAGAAAACAAGGCACACCATAACTTTTCTAGTCTAACTTTACTACGAAAATAATGAAAATAACATTCAATAACGATGTTTGGAGTAAAAAGTAGGACGAGGGAACGCCAACATTCCTAACTGCTCAAACGGTATTGAATCATTCCTAAATAGACATTTTAGAGGAAAACATTGAGATAAATCTTATCAGTCAGAGAAGGGTAATGTAAATAGTAAATACTAACTCTATGCTTGTTGTTCTTTATCAAAGAATAATGGACAAAATGGCATACATGTAAGAGAAAACAATAACATAGAAAGAAGCACTTCACCAGTGATATAGACCAAGATCCCAAGAAACAACTTGTTTATTGATGTCAAACCAATTACATTCTTCAAGTCCGATGCTTCAGTTCAGCAATCATCTTCACTTCTCAGCCTAACTTATTAGATCATAAACAGAGCTTCAAGAGCCTTTGAACACTATTTACATGTAGAAGTTTCGAGCACAAGTATATTTCAAAGTTCTGCAACCAACATTGTTTCATCTTCTACAAAAGTATTTATAGAAGAAATGAGGAGGTGGGATGGGATAAAAGATCTTCAAGGTTTAATTAATACAGATTAATGCTTATTGACCTTTGAGGGGCTCAATGGAGAAGATTACAGATATTTCCCTCTGTATTAATTGTTTTACATTAAGAATTAAGCTCGGTGGGATGATTTTGTTGACTTTTAAGGCTCTGTGTCATATTTATAATAACTCTGCTGATAGTTTATATTAGTTTCTTTGATTCGTAATAACTATTCAGCTGTGATGAGGCAAATATCTTCCGTTCTGATCATTACTCGGCCCTTTGTTGAATGCTTTTGAGGCTACAGGTAGCAATCTGGTAGCTGAGAGGAATCAATTAGCCTCTGATGTGGCGGTGGAGGCATCCTCTGTCTGATAGATATTATTGATTTTCTTTAAACATTGTTAATCTACTTTAGTTCTGCGTATTAGGCTTAATTAGGCCTAATTCTCTGTCTTCTGTTCTTTAACTGTGTTTAATTTAGTGGATTGGGATTTTGATTGTCGATCTTAGCCGTAATCCACCAAAATTGTGATTCAACCTTAAATTCTTCAATTCTACTGTGGTTGGGTCTTCAACACTGATACTCTTTGATTTAATTTAATTTTTACTGTGTCTTGTTGATGTGCAGGGTGCAGAGGGTTCTTATGGCATCAGTGCTCATGATGCACTGATGAAACGTGGCGTTGAACCCTGTAAAATGATTTCTCTTTATGCACAAAGGCGTAAGCGATTGTCATCCCTGGCCTTTGGTTTTCCTTTAATATAATGGAAAAAACCATTAAAACCTGCAAAATACAGAAAAAAAAGTTATAAAATCCTGCGTGGCTAAGTAAAATAGCTTCAGAGGTTGTGGTTAAGAGCGTGGCCATTGGATGAAAGCATCCAATGGTGGAGATTGTTCGCAGAAGGCAAAAAAGGAGCGATTGAACAAACAGTGGGGAAAAATAAGTCAGGGCCGTTGATCTACAAAGATCAACGGTCGGGAGCGATCTGGGGAAATATAATGGAGAAGGCCCACTTTTCGTGAAAATGGAAGAAATACAAAGGAAATGAAGGAAAATTCCTTCGACGGAGGAAATATGTTGAAAGGAAATTTGGGGTTTCCCAGACGATCTTGGGCCGTCAGATTAGTTTGGCCTACTGAGATCAACGGTTAAGATTGATCTAAGCAGTCCCTTGGTAAATGGAGGAGGGCGATAGTTAAACGCGAGATGGAATGCTGGCCGTTGATCTACAGAGATCAACGGCGGATATAAAATGTGATGAAACACAATATAAATGAGGGAAAACAGTTTCAGAGGACAAAACCGCTGGTTTCGCGCAGCAAAGAAGGGGGATAGGTGGTTTCACCTTTTTGAACGCGATATGTATTTTAGGCCAACACGTGGCCTTACAATACCACCTATATCGCGTAGCTCTTGGAGAATTAACCTTCGGGCATGAATTTACGCGAAAATGCGTGTCTGCCGTTAGATCTGGGGTCTCAGATCTGATGGTGGGGAGTGAGCGCGATATTGATAAGATGCGCAGGTCATAGCAGGCGGGGTGGTTTTATTTTGAGCCGTTGGATCAAATATTGGACAGCTAAGATAAAATCTGGAGGAAGGCAGGACCCACAGGAGTCGGGCCTGTCGGGATTAATCTGGGCCGTTAGATGTAAAGGATCAACGGTGGAGGATGAAAGTGGAGTTGAATGGAAATGATACATGAGGCAGAGAAAGGGTTAATATGGGCCATTGATCTGCAGAGATCAATGGCCGAGGTGTGGCCGAAAAACATTATAAGGCGAGGTGTATGGAATTTAACCAAGGTGGGAGGATCGATCTGGACCGTCAGATCTCAGGGTATGAACGGCCCAGATGCAATCGGAGGATTGCAATCGGCAGGGTCATAGAAAAAGGAGTGTCGATGCGATTAGAAGTGGACCGTCGATCTGCAGATCAGATCGATGGTGGGAAATGAATCAGGAGGTAACCAATCAGAGGCGGTGAATAAAAATATAGCGCGCCCAATGAAATATCTCGATGCGAGATTGCGCAGACCATCTGATTGATTAAAAATCAACGGCGGAGGTTCAACCCAACCAATGAACGGGCGAGTCCCTTTATAACATGAAAAATCAAAATTTTTAATGGAATACAAAGGTTTTTGGCTTCGAGGCGAGGTTTTATTTATGACTTAGCGCCCGTTTGCGGGGCCTCAGGGTATATGGAAAGAAGCGAAGGGCGGAGGTTTTATACAACGGGGCTCATCGAAATCGGAACGATGGAGGGACCTTTTCAATCTACCCATTAGAAAATCTCCAATGCGAGATCCTGTTGACCGTCGATCGGCTTTTTAGATCGACGGTCCTTTTCATTAAAAAACATTGCACCGGCGGGTTTAGACAAAAACTTAGGAAAATGGGTTTTATGAAATTACAAAGGGAAAATATGATCGGGGAAGGTTCATTCATAATTTTTAAGCTCCCGCTTGAGGGCCTTTGGTTTTGTGAAGTGGCAAAGGGATCGAGGGTTATGTATAAAAGGGCCAATCGCATCGGAGGTTTCAACGAAACAAATAGACTTGCGTTGGCTGATTGCTCCGATGTGATAAGTGCCAAATGGGTTTAGTGCTTGGTTCCAGCACTAAGGCATATGTAGGGAAGTGGTTTAGGGCTTAGCCCAAAGGGGCTTAGGCCCATAGTTAAAAAAACTTATTTTTATGAAATTTTCAAGGTTTTTTTTATGGATTTGGGGGTTTCGGTAAGGTTTAAAAATGAGTTTTAAACCTTATAAAGGGATTTTCATGAAGGGGAAAGGGGAATAAATGAAAAATGGAGGAATTTTATAGGAAAAAGGGGGAATAAAAGGAGGTTAATTTTGAAGTGAAATGAGGGGTAAAATGAGGGGAAAATGGGGATTTTTGCAGCAATCTTTTCTTCATGAAAACAACAGAATTTCTGAGTTTAATAGGGAAACAGCAGTGAATATTAATCAAAGGACATGATGTCTTCATAAGACTTCAAGAATTAACAATTTTGAAATATAAATTGTTTCTTGAAGGCTTCCAAAAATGATTTAACCACCATTTGATATCACAAATTTTATAGGTGGCTAACAGTGGCTCCACTTGGGGATGGTGCCTTCTTGAAGGCATCAAGAACTTCAGACTTGCATTCTCTGGGGGGTTGATCAATGCCTCATCCATTGGGCTGCAACTCTCTTTACTTGGATGATATTATTTTGCTTTGAAAATGTTAGCAGCCATGAAAAAAATGGATCTTCATCAACACAAGCTTTCTACCTACCCAATCCTACTGATCTAACATTTTTTCTTCTTTCAGAGTGCACTTGGATTGGAAAACTCTTTTATCAACATTTTATTCTTTTGAAAGCATAAAAATAATCTATTTCTACTTCTTATTTCTCCATGAACTCAGATTAAACAGTTGAGTTCATATGCTTCTCTACCTAGCTACTAATCTGTTAGGATTAAATAGTCTAATAGATTTTATTCACTAATTTCTAAAACAGAAATTTAAAAGCATACAAGTCAGCATTGAACAGTATAACTTGTTGCTGATCTATGGCATAAAAAACAATTTGCACATAGATATTATTTTACAAAAAATTAAATCAAAATGGAAGGCTTAAGATTTGAAATTTCTAAGCACGGCCTTCTCTTTTCTTCAACTCTTTTTTTTGAGTTTATTCAAGTTGTTTTTCCTTGTTATCTGGTTCATATTTTGAGCTGATTAGAACCAGTTTTACCTCTATTTTTGACTCAAAATTAAAACAGATAGGAGTCACTCTTCCTTTGGACACTTAGGTTCAGATTTTGAGCTTGTTTGAACCTTTATTTTCTAGCCTAATCTACCTAACTGATAAGCCAAGATTAAGTTGTTTGGAAAATCGAATTCACTAACCTATCAGCAGTAAATTTAAAACTAATTAGTCATGATTAGGCTGTATGACTAACTAGGAGAGTGTTTTTCAAGAGTGGCATTTGAGCTTGCACACTTTCAGACCTTGTTTCTCTTTTTTGGTATAGGGCTATACCTTTATTGTTTTTACAATCTGCCCTCTTTTCTTTCTTCTATTGTTTTTGTATTTTTTATTTTTCTAACTTTGAATGCAATGATGGGTGAAATATTTATAATGAGAAAAAGGATAAAAAGGCTTTCAGAGCATGATAGGATCAAGAGAAGTAATGTTTGAGCATCCTGCCATTGACAGGACCCCCAAACAGTTCAGCTCCATTCAACTCCTGCAAGAAAAAGGCATTGTTACCAGCAGTAGAATGAATGAGATAAGGGCCAAGCCATAAGTTGTCAAATTTCCCATGCTTTCCCTTGTCTTCTCTCCTTGAGTCCCACTTTAAAACTTTGTCCCCAACATTGAAATTGCTGGCCTTTTTTCTTCTGTCAAAAATCTTCTTGACGTTGTCTTGCTTCAATAATGCTTTGTTATAAACCTCCTCTTTGTTTTACTGAAGGTGAATAGTCTGATTTATCCTTCTGATCATGTCATTTTCTTCAGACTGAACCTCTTGAATCAACTTCATAACTGTTACACCAAGGCCGGTAGGAAAAATTGCATCTGTGCCATACACAAGCTAGTAGGGTGACATCCCAATAAATTTCTTCAATGTCAATCTGTCAGCCCATAGTGCATGCACTAGCTTTGTGTACCAAGACTTCTTGTTGTCCACCAACAACTTCTTGATTATGTTCACCAAAATATTGTTTGAGGATTCTGCTAGTCCATTACCTTGAGCGTAATAGGCCGTGGAATGACCTAATGTAATCTGATATTTGTGACAGAATTCAACCATATTCTTGGATCCAAATGTTGCTGCATTATCAATAATAATCTTCCTAGGGCAGCCAAATCTAGAGAGGATATTAGTCTCCATGAATTTTATGATGACAGAGTCATTGGCTTTCCTAGAAGGGATGGCTTCTATCCATTTGGTGAAGCAGTCTATGGCAGTGAGAATCCATCTATGTTGAGCAGATGAGGGTGGATAGATTTCTCCTATGAAGTCAAGTCCCCACTGTTGAAAATGGGCCTCAACAATGATTGGATGTAGAGGTAAGGGCAGCAACTTTCTTTTGCCTTCAAACAATTGGCATTTATGACAAGCAATGATCATCTTGTGTACATCAAGAAAGAGAGTGGCCCAATAGTAACCAGCCCTTAGGATTTTTTTGGCTGTTGTCTTCCAGTAGAGGTGGCCTCCACATTCTCCTTCATGGAACTTGTGCTTAACCTTCTCTGCATCATACTCAGGCAAACATTTAAGCAATATCCCAATTTCATTCTTCCAATAAAGACATTTATCTATAATGCAGTAGTTTACAACTTTTAACTTTAAAAACCTTGCCTTTGTTTTTGATAAACCAGGAGGTGTGTTCAAATTAAGAAAAACATAAAGAATATCAGCATACCAAGATGAATTCATAAAATGGTATTCAACAATGGGAGTTGAGATTTCCTCTTGTTCATCTAAAGCATTTATCATATTAATATCAAGAACTTCAAAATTTGATTCAGCCATTAATCTAGCTATACCTTGGCCTTTGATGAGTTTAGTGGGCTTGATCTCTAAATCATATTCAAGTATAACAGCTATCCACTTACCTCTCTTACCAGCTGGGTCCTGTGTTAGAATGTCTTTCACAACTGAATTTGGGACAAAGGGAATGATGTGTGAGTGAAGGATGTATACTCTGAAGTCTTTTAAAGCTTTATCTGAAGGATGTAGAAATTTGCTGAATAATGAAGATTTATCCACTGAGATTATCCTGATCATACACTAATTCGAATTCATGTATAACACATAACCTCTTCTACAATCGATCATCAATATGCGGAAATAGAAATAGTCGCATGCGCACATAAACACAATATGTAATGGGGAAAGCTTATAGCTGAAAACCCCCAGCTATTTTGTATATTATAATAGAAAATAACATGTAACAATCTCTGTACAATACTCCTCACAAGTACTCATTACTGTCTCCAAAATTTACACACAAACTAGCTCAGTTTTGAACAAGTCACAGGTTCAAAACTCATCCACTAATTGCCTGCCTCTACTGCGCAATCCAAGTTGGTTCAATGAGAGATCCAAGTTCAATCTCCTTGGCTTCCAATCACAGTAATCATCATTGGCAATTCCTCCAATGCTTGTGCAAATCACAAAAATCCATACCTAAATCAATAGCAAACTCACCCTCATCTAACTTCTTCATTTAGTTTCACCAATCACCATAACGATGTTACAAATGAGTGTGTCTTGTTTAAATAATATGACAATTAATGAATTAAATAATATTTAATTCACTCCACTCATTACTAGTGTATTGAAGCTGGCTAAACTAAACACAACTAGTTCAACTAAGTTAAATCTAACACAACCCACCAATCAAGGTTCTATCAACATCACCAAACTCCACATTAGTTCAACTAATAACTCTATGAGTCACCAAACTCCAGAATAGCTATTCTTTTCAAAAAACATCCATAAAGTCTAATCCTGGCGTTTATAAAGAGAATAAGATAATGTTTAGAGTCCAAATATTATTAAGAGCTAATAATATTCGACATATCTATTTTTAGACTGGCAATATAAAAATAGATTCCGCCCAATATGTCTAAAAATAGAAGTCCATATATTTTTCCAACTTGACCAACCATCCACAAATAGCATCCCGCAACTCATAGAATGTGATCGACATGTCTAAAATAGACATAGTCTAAAAATAGACTTTGCGACCAAAATAGCACCGCGGCCCACTTAGTGAAGGCGACTTCATTTCACTAAGCTCCATCATCTTGTTGCATTTTCACATCTTCATCATTGATATGGATTATCTATAACCCTATCCCGCTCTCGTGGAATTCGAACTTGCTCCCTGTGAGCGCCTTCGTCAAGATGTCGGCATCCTGATCCTCCATGGGAACATATGAAAGCATCATGATTCTCCGCTGAACACAATCTCTGATATGATGGTACTTGATGTCGATGTGTTTGGATCTATCATGAAATACTGGATTAGCCGATATTTTAATGCAACTCTGGTTATCACAGTAAATCACTGTAGGCTCCAAATGCAACCCGAACAATCCAACGAGGATCTTCCTCATCCAAATAGCCTCGCATGCAGCCAAACTAGCTGCCATGTGCTCGGCCTCTGCTGAACTGAGTGCCACGGATCCCGTTTCCCGTCGTGACCAAGAAACTCGTTGTCGACCCGATACCGAAAACTCCTCCGTATGTGCTCTTTCTGGCCCCGTTGTGATCCCCGGTCTCAATCGTGAGATCGTGTGTCGCTAAGCTTCGCTCCATCCTCCTGTCTGTACCATATACCATATCCCGATGTGCCTCTAATATAGCGCAATACATGCTTGCCCGCTTTCCAAAAGAGCTTGGTAGGCTTAACCATAGCTTGCGAAAGCTGGTTAACTGCATAGCATATATCGGGTCGTGTATTGACCAGATACATAAGCGACCCCCACCAACTGTCGATAGACAGTGGCATCCACTACCTCCGCTGAAGTAGCATCCTCCTTCCTCCAACCACCAGGAAGAGGAGTGTCAACAGGCTTGCAGCCTTGCATGTTGAACATCTCCAGAATCTCCCGGGCATACTTGCCCTGAGAAACAAACAGTCCTCCACTGCGCTGCCAAATCTCCAATCCCAGGAAATAATGAAGGATGCCCAGGTCCTTCATCTCAAACTCTAGTGCAAGATCCTCCTTGCATGAAAGTATCAACTGCTCGTCGCCAGTCAAAATCAGATCATCTACATACAGTACGATGATCAACAGCTTCCCCTCCACCACAATCTGGCACACTAGATCCATCTCACTTTAGATGGACCAAGTCCTGGGAAGGAATTGGTTTATTCCAGTAAACAAGATTGTGGGCTTGCTCCCAGCCTGCAGACATACCCTCCTAGTTTAAAAACATGAAACTCACCTACTGAATACTAAACCTTCAAAGGTTTCATGTTGTGCTTCTCTCAATGACCGTTGACAATCAGTCAAGATTCATCCATGGATGTGCCATCCCATTCACGCGGAGAGAGCTAGATCGTCCGTATGGAAGAGTACCTTGCGGCTGTGTGCAAAGGTCTCCTCATAACGTATTCCTTATCTTGATTCGTGAGAAGCCACGGCATGTGTAACCCTGCCTTGCATCACGCTCTGCTGCCCGCCGTTTCACTTTGTAGATCCATCGCAAACCCACCAATGATTTTCCTTCCGGTCGCGAGACAATCTCCCATGCACTGTTTCTGACAATAGAATCATACTCTTGCACCATGGCATCTACCCATGCGGGGTCCTCCACAGCTTCCTCGAAAGAGGATGGCTCTGTCACGACACATTTGCTCACAAGAGCCATGTATCCAGTGTACCGGTCCGGTGACTGTCTCTGTCTGCGCTGTGCTGTAGGTGGTCCTACAACCTTCTCTACATCTCGAGCCAGTCGCTCAGCTTCTGTAGTGCGCTTGCGCCCTCTGATGGTTGGTGCTGCATGGGTGGTTTCTTCCACCTCCTGAACTTCCTCTTGTGGCTGATCCACATCCGGAAGCTCCTCCTTAGGAACTAACAGCTCCTCATCTGCATGCAAGTGTAGCTCCCTCTCAAGCGAACACCGCATGGCTTTCTCCTCCTGAAATTTTATATCCCGTCGCACAACAGTCTTTCGACTGTCTAAAAAATACACCCGATAGTTGTGAGGTGTATCAGTGTACCCCACAAATATTCCAACCTCAGCAGTTGGATCCAGCTTCCTTCTCGCATCCTTCGTCACATGCATGTAGACAGAAGAACCAAAAATCCGCAAATGGGAAATATCAGGCCTCTTGCCAGAATAAGCCTCCTCCGGTGTACTCATGCCAAGAACCTTGTGAGGACAACGGTTTTGCACATACACTGCTGTATTGCATGCCTCAGCCCACAAGTGAAGGGGTAGGCCCTGATCATGCAACATCGCCCGTGCAGCACCCACGATCGTTCTGTTTTTCCGCTCAGCCACCCCGTTCTGCTGTGGGTTATGGGGTGCTATGAGCTCTCTCCGAATTCCTTCTGCGCTGCAAAAGTCCTTGAATTCAGCAGAGATGAATTCACCACCATTGTCGCTCCTAAGAGCCTTCACATGCTTCTCCGATTCCTTCTCAACCAGCGCCTTGAACTCACAGAACTTTGAGTATGTCTCGCTCTTCTTCTGCATGAAGAAGATCCAGCACTTCCGAGAGAAATCATCAACAAAGATCACATAGTACTTGTGCTTTGCTGTCGAAGCTACCGAGAAAGGACCACACACGTCTGTGTGAACTCTCTCAAGGATCGTCGTGGCGCGACTATCCTTCTCGTGAAAGGTGGCTTTCACATACTTCCCCAAGGTACACCCCTTGCACTGATCTGACTGCGCAAGAGTGCCCTTAGGAAGCCCAGTAGAAATCTGCTGCAGGATCTTCAAAGCTCTATGGTGAAGGTGGCCCAATCTCCTGTGCCACAGTTCGCCCTCATCATCCCGGCTCACCACTTCTCCCGCCTTGCATGCCATTGCTGCGCAGCCATCTACTTGCAACTGATAAAGGTTCTTGACTCAAACCCCTATCTTCCGGGTCTCTCCAGTTTTCTTACTGCGCAGGAAAGCCTTTCCCTCGCTGAAGACCACATCATACCCCTTGTCTTCCAACATCGCCACAGAGATCAGATTCTTCATCAATCCTGGAACATGCAATACTTCCTTCAATACGAAGGGTTTACCATACTCCCTCTCAAAGGAAAACAGCAAATGATAATGTCACCGCATCACAGATCTGTACTTTCATCATTCGTTTCATCTGATGCACTCCGATCTTTTCTCTCTCTTTCTTCAGACTTGAAACAGATTCAATGTTTTATGAGAAACACGACCACCGTGACGAATTAACATGTTCCCATCACACTGAGAATTCAAGCATGCGATCAATGAAAATCCAGTTCAAACTGGGAGGCCAAAGCCTCTCCCGTTGCAGATCTAGCAGCCTTCTTATTTTTCTTCTTTTGCAGACAATTTGTGGCATAGTGTCTGTGCTGGTGACAATGAAAACACTTCACCTTGGACATGTCTTGCTTCTTGCCTTTCGCACCAGACTGAGAAGCCTTCTTTCTCTTCCCCTTCTTGCTTTGGCAGCCAAAGCGCAATTTTCTTCATCAGATACCTTTGATGAAGATCCGTCCCCGGTAGTCCTCCTTATCTCCTCTTGCATGAGATCCGCCCAAAGTTGCTCCCATCCTGGCAACTTCTCCCGACCATTGACAGAGTCCTGATAGGAATGCCAAGCCTTCGGAAGACCAAGGAGAGCCAGGTCTACCATGTCCTCTTCTTCGACAGTCACCCCCACACTTCCCAGCTCATCTCTGCATTGAGTGAACTTCGTGAGGTATTTGGCGATACTGTTGCCTTTCTCCATCTTAATGTTTCTGAGCTTATCCTTGAGCGCCAGCTTCCTTTGGTCGCTCTTACTCTAGAATAGATCTGTCAACGCTTTCCACATCAAACAGAGAATATTTTCATGTGCTGATATGAATGTGACCTTCACTTCTCCAATAATCCTTATTTACGCCATCTTCTTGCTGCTCAACTTCAAGTGAGGATCGCAGGCTTTGGACATCCGTATCTATGAACTCCTTTCAGCCTCCATTATCTTCTAGAGTCATCTCCATCCGATCTTCTTCATATAGAGACAGTCATCTAATCGTTATACTGGATTCAAATCATGAAAGACATTTTCAACTCTGGCACCAAGAAAACAATCTGCTGCAAAATTCGAATTCCAAGCTCAAAACTCAACTGCTTCTAGATATGTGAGAACAAATTATTTCTAGCACAGGGATTGACTGTATGGGCATTTGCTGGATATATCACCTTTCAGAGAAAGGATGGATCCAAAGGCTACCTGGCCCGATACAGACTCTGTCTACCGAAATAAAATTGTAATCACTGTAATAGATCCCGATGATCAATTCGCTTCGATACCATGTATAAATTTGCTGAATAATGAAGATTTATCCACTGATATTATCCTGATCATACACTAATTCGAATTCATGTATAACACATAACCTCTTCTACAATCGATCATCAATATGCGGAAATAGAAACAGTCGCATGCGCACATAAACACAATATGTAATGGGGAAAGCTTATAGCTGAAAACCCCCAGCTATTTTGTATATTATAATAGAAGAGAACATGTAAAAATCTCAGTACAATACTCCTCACAAGTACTCAGTACTGTCTCCAAAAGTTACACACAAACTAGCTCAGTTTTGAACAAGTCACAGGTTCAAAACTCATCCACTATTTGCCTGCCTCTATTGCGCAATCCAAGTTGGTGTAATGAGAGATCCAAGTTCGAATCTCCTTGGCTTTAGCTGCGCAATCCTCATGGGAAATCTCCTCCAATGCTTGTGAAAATCTCATGCACAATCGGGTCAAGCTGCAACGATACAAAATCAATTATTAAACTAACTTTCCACTTTGAATTTCACCAATCTGTCTGGCACCGGTAGTAAACCATGTATTCTTTAGTTGATTTATGAGTTAATAATTAGTGAATTAATTAATAATTAATTCACACCACTCATCACTAGTGTATTTATCAGTTAGACTAAATACAACTAGTTCAACTAAGTTAAACCGAACACAACTCCACCAACTGCCTCATCAACTCCACCAAACTCTGCCACATGAGTTCTAACTGAAGTCAACCATGCAATAGCTCAACTAACCCCTAGGAATAGCGTAATTCCTTCTGTCAGCTGCATGTGCCACATCCAAGCATCAAACTGAAGTGCTCCAAGAGGATAAGATAATGTTTATAGTCCAAATATTATTAAGGGCTAATAATATTTGATTGTTCTATTTTTAGACTGGCAATCTAAAAATAGACTTGATCAGATGTCTAAAAATAGAGGTTCATCTGGTTTACCAACTCACCAATCATCTCAATAATATAATTTGTTCTCAGACCATGCTCCATATGTCTAAAAATAGACTTTGTGCCAAAAATAGCCTGCGGGCCCACTTAGTGAAGGCGACTTCATTTCACTAAGCTCCATCATCTTGTTGCATTTTCAACAGGTCCTGTGTTAGAATGGTTTTCACAACTGAATTTGGGACAAAGGGAATGATGTGTGAGTGAAGGATGTATACTCTGAAGTCTTTTAAAGCTTTGACCAAAGCAAAAGCTTGTTTCTCCATAATGTTGTACTTCAGAGGGGCATCCCTCAATGCCTTGCTAAAGAATGCAATAGGCTACTCTTGTCCTTGTGGGTTTTTCGGTAAAAGGACAAAAGTTATTGTATGTTCTGATGCAAATGAAAAAATATAAAAATCTTTTGAAAAATCAGGACTTATTAGGACTGGTGTTTTGGTTAACGCTTGTTTCACCAGCTCAAAGTACTTCTTTGCTTCCAAGGTCCACTTAACCCCTTGCTCCTTCTTCAGCATGTTTGTAATGTTTCTAAGGAGCTCAGCCTTGTTGGGTATGAACCTTCTCATGAAATTAATCTTTCCAATGAAAGATTGGAGTTCCTTGATGTTTTGAGGATGAGAGATTTGCAATATGGCCTCAATCCTCTTTGGGTCTATCTTAATACCCTCTTCTAAAATGATGTGCCCAAGAAGCTTACCTTCTTGAAGACCGAATAGTGTTCTCTTAGGGTTTAACGATATCCCAAACTTTCTGCATCTCTCGAAAACTATTCTCAAGTGTTCTAAGTTCTCTTCATCTATCTTTGAAAAAATAGTGAAATCATCCAAGTAAATAATGATGAAGTAGCCCAATTATTCCGAGAATGCAATGTCCATGGCTCTTTGAAAAGTAGCACCAGCATTCATTAAACCAAAGGGCATTTTCACATACATTAAAGTGCCCCAAGGTGTAGTAAAGGCTGTCTTTAATTGATCATCAGGATGAACTAAAATCTGATTGTATCCTGAGTAGCCATCAAGCAAAGAAATTCTTTTAGACCCTACTACCCTTTGTAAAATATGGTCCATCTTGGGTAATGGGTAATTGTCTTTCAATGAAGCTTTGTTTAAGTCTCTAAAGTCTATACAAAGTCTAATCTCTCATGTTTTCTTCCTAACTGACACCAGATTAGACACCCATTCAGAATATCTAATAGGGACAATAATACCAGCTTCATACATTTTCTTGATTTCCTTCTCAACCAAAGGTAACTGAACAGGGTTAATTCTGCGCAGCTTTTGTTTAAATGGCTTTTTGTTTTCCTTGAGAGGAATTTTGTGCTGAATTATTTTAGTGTCATAGGATTTCAGATCCTCATAACTCCATGCAAAAACATCAGAAAATTCTTTAAACAGCTATATGTATTTGAGTTTAATGTGAGCTGGTAAAGTCTTAGACAGTTTGATCATCATTGGTTTCTATTCACTGCCTATATTACACTCTTCAACTTCAGTTTCTACAGGCTCCAGTTTTGGCTTCTTGGCCACATCGTTGAAATCAAACAACTCTTCTAAAGGGGCCAGACCCTTTGGCAAACTCTGATCTTTAGACTGCAGGGTTTCTAAGTCTTTTGTTTCTAACTCTGCAGTCATTCCTATTATGTTTTCAAGTTTTCTAGATAGCAGATTTATATTAGCAACCTCAGGATACTTTTCTTATTCATCAAGAAAATATTCTTCACTAAGGTACTCTGTTTCATAATCTGAATCCGAACTGTGTAGTTCAAATTCATTTCTGAATTGCATGAAGTTTTCTATTTGTTTGTCTCCGTCAAACACTTGCCAATACTTCTTGTTATCTGGAACAACTGGTCTGAATTTAATCTGAGTTGTGCATTATTTAGTTTCATATGGCGTTAAGTATGTTCTAGCAGCGAAAGCTAAATTGTGGGCCATGATATTTCTTTTTCTTGGGACAAAAATCAATTTGGATTCCTCAAAAGTTTTCAATAAATCCACGACATCGTTTCGATAGGCTCTAAGTCTGGGATGATTTGCGTTTTATTCCCCGTTCACTTGCCTAATGATTAACTCTGAATCTCCATGGACTTTAACTCTTTTGGCTCCTAATTTTTTCAACAAATGTAAGCCTAAAAGAAGGGATTCATATTCCGCTATGTTATTAGAACACTGAAAGTTTAGTCTATAGGAATGACCTTCTGTGTTATTTTTCTCATTGTTGCGTATCCAGACACCTGCACCAGCATTGCTTCTAGTGCATGACCCATCAAAGTTCATACTCCACAGAGGACTAGTTTCATGTTCATTTGTTTGGTTACTATCCTCTGCAACTATCGTGCTTTCGGATTGTTCTTGAGTATCAGCACTTAGTTGAAATTGTTTTAATTCTTCAAGTTTTCACTGTGTTGAGGGTTACTTTCTTGACTATCAAGGTTTAAAAGCAAAGGACGCATGATTTGAAGCTCTAGATCGGGGTTTGGTTCGCTATAGTTTTTGGTTTTGCAAACTGTTTTGACACTTTTGTGGTGTCTACCTCTTCCTCTCTATTTTCCATTAAATCAGTTAAAGTGACTTGTTCAGTGAATGTTTCATCATTGAACAAGATAAAAGAATCGAGGCCTGTATTTATAGAATACAGAGGAGAGTTTTGTGGCCTGTCTTGGCTAGTAACCATGTACTGCATATGTGACTCCCTGTAAAGTCTTCTTGTCTGATTGAAAACATGAATGGTCACATATGTCATGTCCATCTGCATAGTTCCTTGTAACTTAGCTCCCCAAGACCTAGATAATAGCATACCATACTTTGGGGGCACATCAGCCACAACAATATCCATGACTAAACATTTGGTTGGGATTTGTACTAAGTTAACATAGAGGTCTTTGATTAATCCTAAACATTTCACTCTACTTGATTCAAAGGAGTAAAGGTCTTTGTAAGTTCAGGTGATTTCAAGGCCTAGGCTCTCCATTACAGCTTTGGGCATTAAATTGTGAGAGGCCCCGAAATCATGCATAGCGTTGTGCAAAATCTTGTCATGAACATTTAAACTTACATAAAAAGGAGGAACAAGTCCCTCTTGATATCTACCTTCAATCTTCGGACCGAATATAAGCTCTGGCTGGTCATCATTAAGATTGACAGTATCATAATTCTCTTCTATGTTAAAAACCTTTGAAATCTGAGATCTATATACATTCTGGGCAGCTAACTCAGTAAGAGGAACAGAGATTTTAATTCTTGAAATTTCCTGCTCCAAACTGAAAGGGATCTGATTCTTTGAAGTACCTGTCTCAGCCTTATTAACTGCCACTCTATCAGCAAAATCTGTTTGCTGATTCGTTCTATTTACATTTGACAAAATTGTTTTAACAGGAGTATTAGCTGAGGTGCTAAGACTACTAAGGTCTGCACTCTGTTTTGCATTTTTTTGAGTGTCTTTCTCTTTACCTTTATTAGAATTTATAGCCACTATTTTGTCCTTCTATTTTACAATTTTGGGTTTATTTACAATGCTGTTTTGTGAAGATTTTTCAGAGGTTTTGGTTTTGGGAGTTTCTTGATTGGTTTTACTTCTAAGGTCATATTCTTTTTGAGACTCTATGATAACATTTTCCATGTCTTGATAATAACTTTCATCCTCATCTCTTTTGTCATCATAGGGTGTGTATAGACCTTGTTTTTTATCATAATGAACTTCAAAGTCATCATTATCTACTCCCAACATGTTGATATCATCTTCCTCTATTTTCTCATATGTTTCTTCAACCTCGCCTACACAGTTTTGATGGAAAGGAGGAGTGATCTGTTGATCATCCTCCCTTGGTCCGTTTTGAGGTTGGTTTCTCCTAAAATTCTAATTTTGGTTCTGGTTTCTATTTTGAGGAGCAGTTTGATTTTGGCTTTCTTGTGCTCTCTCAAGAATGCTCATTTTCTTCATCATCTCCTCCATCATTATCTCCATCTTTGAGCTAGATGTGGAAGGTGCAGATTCCTCTTTAAAATACACTCTCTTCTCATTTTTCATTCTTGCTCTTTTCTCCATTAAATTAACTTCCACTGCAAGAGCTACTTTTTGCATATCTTCAAGGGTTAAAGGATCCCTTTCTCTCAGCTGATAGGCCATTTCAGGATCAAATCCTTCAGGAAACTTGTTTAAAGTTGAGCCTTGTGGAGGTTACAGGTCTGGGGGGAGTGCATTATACACACTGTTAATTCTAGTGCAGTAAGCTTGTACACTTTCCCCCGTGTTTCTGTGGAGGTTCTTGTAATCAGAAAGTATTTGGAGAGGATTCTTCTTCACTTCCCATTTGTTCAAGAATTGCTGATGGAAAGCTTGGAGATCATTAATACTGTGAGGGGTTAAGCCTTTGAACCATTTTCTTACTTCTCCCCCTAAACTCTGAGAAAATAGTCTAAGTTTGACAGATTCATCATCAATTTCATTTCTGTCAAAGTAGTCATTCATCTTATCCACATGTTGTGAAGCAGTAGTATCATTACTGGCATCATACAATGGTATTTTGGACTGATAGTCCTGTGGAAGATTGACTAAGGGCACAGGAAGGACCAAGGGAGCATACCATGCTGCCATGATATGTGGTGGGGGTGGATTTACAAGAGGTGGATTAACAAAAGGGAAAGTGGGTTGAAGTGGAGTGGTTTGGACAGTCGATGTAGTATGGAAAGATGTGGATGGACCAGGAATAGATTGCTGAGCTGATCTTGGAGAAGAGACACCTAAATTGTGAATGAAATGTAGATCTGGTGGTGTTTTTTCTCTACTACCAGGATGTTCACTTTGTTCTAGGGATGAAAGTGAAGACTCTAAATATAGTTGATCTAAATCATCAAGCGACCTAGTTCTAAATGGATTTCTTAAGTCGACTTGTGATTGTTGTAGAGCTGCAAGGTTTTCTGGAACAGAATTAGCTCTTAAGGGTGATTTGAAAACAGTTGAAGATTTAATCTTAGGAGAATTCCTAAGGATACTTTCAAGGTTATCAACTATCTCAGGAGGGTCTGGATTAGGATAGGCTCTAGTATGAATCTTTCTAGGAGCCACTATGCTGTGTTTTTCAGACCCAAGTAAACAAGAAAAGTTAAACCAAATATGACAATATTTAAGAGGTTAACTAATCTTTTAAACAAGAAAACTTTAATCCTAAAGCCTTCTAACTGAGTTTATATGATGTTATGATAATAAGGGGTCTTCCCAGTGGAGTCTTAAGGTCTGTTTAGGATTGTGGAGTCGCCAAGTGGAAGTTTTTAGCTCTTTTGGAGGTAAAAGTTTTTATGGTCCACCACCATGTTTATTGAATACCAATCTGAAATATTTTTGGGTTTTTCTGAGTTTTTTCAGTCCTATGGGTTCTAAGAGTGTTCTAAATGTGTTTCAAAACTTAGCTACGGTTATGAGACAAAGACAGCCTACTCTTATGGCTAAGCTAGTTGATCCTTCAAGGTTTGATAAGGTATTATGATAATCCTAAGGTTTCCTTAGTTTGTCACTGATTCAAAGAAGTTTTATCATGATTACCATTGCTTGGTAGTGCTTGAAGAGGGTTGCTTTTACTCACTGCACAATTTTTTTGAATTTAGGGATAATCTGAGGTCTTAGAAGTATCAAGGATGAAAAACACTCACAATTCCCCAGCAGAGTCGCCAGAAATGTTAGCTCCCCGTAATTTGAAAGATTGGCAAATACAAACTACAGAGAGAACACTTCAACCACTTTGGGATTCTAGGATCTAGCCCTCCTGAAACCGGAGAGGGATCTCTCCAATAAGTGCAAATATGGATTTATCTTTAAGGTTTTTAGGTATAATATTAGGCTAGTTATGAAGAACGAGGGTTTTTGTTTGTTTTGGATGGTTGAGCATGATGTTTAGTTGAGTGGAAAGTCCTAAAGGAAAGAGTTTCAAAGGTGTGAAGTTGCAAGAAATCAGAACAATATTTGGCTGATTAGATAGATATAACCCTAGTTTTTAGTCCATTGGGCTATGGAGTCATAAAAGGGTTTAATTGAGCAAAAACTTCAAGAGTGGTCCAAGGGGCAAGTCATCTATATCACAAGATATTTTGAGATAAAATTATGGAATGTAAACAATAAAAGTGTTGAAAGGGTGGAAACAGACACTAATTTCAACTAGGATTTAACAGTCTGTCCAAACAAGAAAAGCCTTTTAAGTAACTGTTTAAAACCAACCAAAGACAGGGCTAACCATAAATCTCTTGGGCAAGTTCGTATTAAAGCTAACTCAATAGACAAACAATCCAGTAATCCTCATAATTACCTTCAGAAGGGATGAAAACACATAAGAGAAACAAAGTGAAACTCAAGATCAGATAAGATACTTTTAAATCTAGCCTGCTTTCAGCATACACTTAGGGAAACTTTTAGAATTACCTTTGGAGAAAGAAGCTAGAAAACAGGGCACACCATCACTTTTCTAGTCTAACTTTACTACGAAAATAATGAAAATAACATTCAAGAATGATGTTTGGAGTAAACAGTAGGGCGAGGGAACGCCAGCATTCCTAACGGCTCAAATGGTATTGAATCATTCCTAAATAGAAACTTTAGAGGAAAACATTGAGATAAATCTTATCAGTCAGAGAAGGGTACTGTAAACAGTAAATCCTAACTCTATGCTTGCTATTATTTATCAGAGAATAATGGAAAAAATGGCATACATGTAAGAGAAACAATAACATAGAAAGAAGCACTTCACCAGTGATATAGACCAGGATCCCAAGAAACAACTTGTTTATTGATGTCAAACCAGTTACATTCTTCAAGTCCGATGTTTCAGTTCAGCAATCATCTTCACTTCTCAGCTTAACTTATCGTAAACATAGCTTCAAGAGCCTTTGAACACTATTTACATGTAGAAGTTTCGAGCACAAGTATATTTCAAAGTTCTGCAACCAACATTGTTTCATCTTCTACAAAAGTATTTATAGAAGAAATGAGGAGGTGGGATGGGATAAAAGATCTTCAAGGTTTAATTAATACAGATTAATGCTTCTCAGCCTTTGAGGGGCTCAATGGAGAAGATTACAGATATTTCCCTCTGTATTAATTGTTTTACATTAAGAATTATGCTCGGTGGGATGATTTTGTTGACTTTTAAAGCTCTGTGTCATCTTTGTAATAACTCTACTGATATTTTATATTAGTTTCTTTGATTCATAATAACTATTCAGCTGTGATGAGGAAAATATCTTCTGTTCTGATCATTACTCGGCCCTCTGTTGAATTCTTTTGAGGCTACAGGTGGCAATCTGGTAGCTGAGAGGAATCAATTAGCCTCTGATGTGGAGGTGGAGGCATCCTCTGTCTGATAGATATTATTGATTTTCTTTAAACATTGTTAATATGCTTTAGTTCTGTGTATTAGGCTTAATTAGGCCTAATTCTCTGTCTTATGTTCTTTAACTGTGTTTAATTTAGTGGATTATGATTTTGATTGTCAATCTTAGCCGTAATCCACCAAAACTATGATTCAACCTTCAATTCTTCAGTTCTGCTGTGGTTGGGTCTTCAACACTGATACTCTTTGATTTAATTTAATTTTTACTGTGTCTTGTTGATGTGCAGGGCGCAGAGGGTTCTTATGGCATCAGTGCTCATGATTCACTAATTAAACGTGGTGTTGAACCCTATAAAATTATTTCTCTTTATGCACAAAGGCATAAGGGATCGTCATCCCTGGCCTTTGGCTTTCCTTTAATATAATGGAAAAAACCATTAAAACCTGCAAAATACACAAAAACGTTATAAAATCCTGCGTGGCTGGGTAAACCTGCTTCAGAGGTTGTGGTTAAGAGCGTGGTCGTTGGATGAAAGCATCCAACGGTGGAGATTGTTCGCGGAAGGCAAAAAAGGAGCGGTTGAACAAACGGTGGGGAAAAATAAGTCAGGGCCGTTGATCTACAAAGATCAACGGTCGGGAGAAATACGGGGAAATACAATGGAGAAGGGCCGCTTTTCGTGAAAATGGAAGAAATACAAAGGAAATGAGGGAAAATTCCTTTGACAGAGGAAATATGTTGAAAGGAAATTTGGGGTTTCCCAGACGATCCTGGGCCATCGGATTAGTTTGGCCTACTGAGATCAACAGTTATGATTGATCTAAGCAGTCTCTTGGTAAATGGCAGAGGTTGATAGTTAAATGCCAGATGGAATGCTGGCCGTTGATCTGCAGAGATCAATGGCGGATATAAAACGCGATGAAACACAATATAAATGAGGGAAAACGGTTTCAGAGGACAAAACTGTTGGTTTCGTGCGGAAAAAAAGGAGGATAGGCAGTTTCACCTTTTTGAACGCGATATGCGTTTTAGGCCGACACGTGGCCTTACAATACCGCCTATATCGCGTAGCTCTTGGAGAATTAACCTTCGGGCATGAATTTACGCGAAAATGTGCGTATGCAGTTAGATCTGGGGTCTCAGATATGACGGTGGGGAGTGAGCGGGATATTGATAAGATGCGCAGGTCATAGCAAGCGGGGTGGTTTTATTCTGAGCCGTTGGATCAAAGATTGGACGGCTAAGATCAAATCTGGAGGAAGGCAGGACCCACAGGAGTCGGGCTTGTAGGGATTAATCTGGGCCGTTAGATGTAAAGAATCAATGGTGGAGGATGAAACTGGAGTTGAATGGAAATGATACATGAGGCGGAGAAAGGGTTAATATGGGTCGTTGATCTGCAGAGATCAACGGCTGAGATGTGGCCGAAAAACATTATAAAGCGGGGTGTATGGAATTTAACCAAGGTGGGAGGATCGATCTGGACTGTCAGATATTAGGGTATGAACGGCCCAGATGCAATCGGAGGATTGCGATCGGCGAGGTCATAGACAGAGGAGTGCCGATGCAATTAGACGTGGACCGCCGATCTGCAGATCAGATCGACGGTGGGAAATTAATAAGGAGGTAGCCAATCGGAGGTGGTGAATAAAAAATATAACGCGCCCAATGAAATCTCCCGATGCGAGATTGCGCAAACCGTCTGATTGGTTAAAAATCAACGGCGGAGGTTTGGCCCGACCAATGAACGGGCGGGTCCCTTTATAATATGAAAAATCAAAATTTTTAATGGAATAAAAAGGTTTTTGGCTTCAGAGCAGGGTTTTATTTATGACTTAGCGCCCGTTTGCGGGGCCTCAGGGTATATGGAAAGAAGCGAAGGGAGGGGGTTTTATATAATGGGGCTCATCTAAATCGGGACGATGGAGGGGCATTTTCAATCTACCCATTAGAAAATCTCCGATGCGAGATCCTGTTGACTGTCGATCGGCCTTTTAGATCGACGGTCCTTTTCATTAATAAACATTACACCGGCGGGTTTAGACAAAAACTTAGGAAAATGGGTTTTATGAAATTACAAAGGGAAAATATGATCGGGGAAGGTTCATTCATAAGTTTTAAGCACTCGATTGCGGGCCTTTGGTTTTGTGAAGCGGCAAAGGGATCGGGGGTTATGTATAAAAGGGCCAATCGCATCGGAGGTTTCAACGAAATAAATAGACTTGCACTGGTTGATTGCTTCGATGCGATAAGCGCCAAATGTGTTTAGTGCTTGGTTCCAGCGTTAGGGCATATGTGGGGAAGTGGTTTAGGGCTTAGCCCAAAGGGGCTTGGGCCCATAGTTAAAAAAACTTATTTTTATGAAATTTTCAAGCTTTTTTGATGGATTTGGGGGTTTCGGTAAGGTTTAAAAATGAGTATTAAACCTTATAAAGGGATTTTCATGAAGGGGAAAGGGGAATAAATGAAAAATGGAGGAATTTTATAGGAAAAATGGGGAATAAAAGGAGGTTAATTTTGAAGTGAAAGGAGGGGTAAAATGAGGGAAAAATGGGGATTTTTGCAGCAGTCTTTTCTTCATGAAAACGGCAGAATTTCTGAGTTTAATAGGGAAACAGCAATGAAGATTAACCAAAGGACATGATTTCTTCATAAGACTTCAATAATTAACAATTTTGCAATAAAACTTGTTTCTTGAAGGCTTCCAAAAATTATTTAGCCACCATTTGATATGACAAATTTTATAGGTGGCTAACAAGGCCTTCTTTGGGGAATTGATATTTTGACTCCATTCATGGGTCTCAGCTAATATTCACTTCCTTACTTGGTGTTGCTTTCTTTCTTTTGAGAATCATATCTATGTTAGTCCTCTCCTTATTTCCTATTGTTTTTTTCATTCATACATATTTTGAGAAAATCAACATAGCTTTAAGGATATTATTTTCATTTATATTCTAATATCATTGATCTTTATTCTCCTCCGTTATTTTCATGGTAACCAAGACCTATTTTAATAAAATGAGATCTCTGGAAACTTATAATATCATCTAAGACTTTGGACCTCTTTCCAAACTTCAAACTTTTATTATGTTGATCATTGGCTTTTTTAAAATCCTTTCTCAAGGAAACAATATTATATTGTAGGTTCTCACAATGTCCTTCCTTTTCTTTGAGTCGGATTAGTAACAAATATTTTTTCTTTTCCTCTTTTAGTTGTAACTTCATGAGGGAGATTGGTGATTCATCAAGATCATGATTCTTTTCTTCCTCATGTTTCTGCAGTAGCTCCTTCAAATTTTTTATTTTTTTGTTGAGTCTTTCTATTTCATGTAATGTACATATAACTTCTCCCTTAATATCCTCAACATCATCTTCCTTTGAATATAATTTCTCTTTATCAACATAGTGAGCCTCTATGGACATGAATAAGAATTCCTTTTTTAATTATCAGATGCATATCCATCACTTTCTTCTGATGACTCACAACCTTCCCTTTTGTACTCATAATATTTTCTCTTATCTTCATGTTATTCTTTATCATTACTAATTTCCAAAATTAAATTTCGACATCTAAAATCAAGACGACCTACTCTAATACAATTATGATAGAATAGTATCTTAGCTTTGTGTTTTCCAAATCTTCTTTTCATGCATTGCACTTCTTTTTCATCTACTTCACCTTCCACTTATACCAAGTCTGAATATGAATCTTCATTTTGAGCATTCATGGCCAAGAGATCTTCTTAGTCATCATCATTATCTTCCAATTTTGCATATGTAAATTTAGGAACATAATGACATGTTCTAAAACATTTGGATAATAACTTACCTTTGAATTTTCCATATAGTCTTTTCGACTTTCTTACAAACTTAACTTCTTCTCCATTTGATTCATAACTGGGTAAATCATAGGAATTGATGTTTTATATCTTCTTTGAATATTTTATAACTTCTTCCTTATGTGATAACTTCTTTGTTCTCATTTCATATGCATTATCCATCTTCAAATTCTTCTTATCTTTCATTTCTTCAATGTCACTTCATTCATAGGTGTTTTGCAACTTATCCCATATTTCTTTTGTTGTTTTATAAGGAATTATTTTATCAAAATCTATTTTTTATAGGTTTCTCAACATGACATCATGACTTTTGCATTAGTCTTATCATGTTTCCTTCTAGATAATACAAATTTCCAATCATTATCACAAAGATACAACATATATGTCATCATCCTTTTCTTCCAAAATGAGTACATTATTCTATTAAAGAGTGGGGCTTTGTCTAAGAAATAAATATCCTTACTAGTTGTTTTTCCCTCTAATATTAACATTCCAATGGTTAAAGTTCTTTTGAAAGAACCTGGCTCTAATACCAATTGTTGGATTTCAAAAGTATACAAAGAGGGGTATTGAATCAGTATAATGACAAATTTTACATATTTAAGAATTCGTGCAAATATCATAAAACATAAATCTCATAAAGTGAACAATTAACACAATATACACGTCAAAACCCTTACCGAAGAAATCCACAAAAGTTCTTTATATAAAATATATTGTAGGCATAAACCTATTGTTAAATCAATTTGTATGCACCAACCTACAAGAGACACCAATCCCCTTTGTTACTTCATAGGGACCAGCCTACAGGAGACACCAATCCCTATAGTAATCCCCTTTGTTGCTCCATAGGGACCAACCTACAAGATACACCAATCCCATTTACTACTTCATAGGCACCAACCTATAAGATACGCCAATCCTCTTTGATTTCTGATCTTTTCTAGATTAATATTCTCCTCACTACATCTTAGAAATATGCTCCAATCTCTTATAATTTTATAGTTTCATTATTGTAGAACAAATCTACACTAGTGTAAGCACAATTTGCAGTTCTCTTCTCTCAATACCAACACTCCTCACAAATCTTACACAACATATATAACACTCCATTTCACATCATGTTGTTGAAAATTGTAACTAGGTTTAGTCTTCATAATGACCTAATTGTAATCATTAGATTTTATATTATTTATAAAGAAAGAAAAAAGAATATATTTTTTATTCTGGAGTGTGGGTTTCATACTCAAGTTTGAGTTAAAATCATGTTCTTTGTGCTTTTAGGTTTTCTACATCTTTCTAGGTATTTCTAGGATAAAGAATAATATTTTTCATGTGTCATAGTCCCATTTGGACTCAATGTATAAAGAAAGATATTTTTTTTATCAAGAAAAAACCATTTTGTATCCCAAGACCAAGTCGTCCCAAGAGAAAATCAAGTCGGCCTAAGGGACGTCTATTTGACCCCTCAAGGAGGTTATAAATACAACGAGATTGACCTCATTTGGGACACTTATCCAAGTCAAGTTTGATCTTCATTAGTGAAGGAGAAGAAGAGCTAGAAGGACGAGGAAAGGAAGGAAGAATCGAAGTTTATTGGGATAAATCTCTCTTTCTATCTCTGTCCACACATGCAAAGTTAATGTTTCTATGAAGGTGCAGTTGTAGGAGGCCAAAATTGCAAGGCTCAAATTCTGAGGAGCAGTTGTAGTGCCAAAATTTTGGGACGAAGTTATAGTAGGTTGAAGTTTGGAAGTTTCCTTGGAGAAGATATTGCTAGGGGTTGACTTGGTACTTAGTATAGTTGTTTCCTTTGGTCTTTAGGTCTTGGAAGTCTCTTTGTAAGCATATTATATATAAGAATAAAATGGTTTTTGGGGGTTTTCCCCTTAGAGGGGTTTTTCCCTGGATTGGAGTATATATCTTGTGTACTTTGTCTTATTGTGATCTTCATTGTTTTGTTAATTTCTTGATGAGAAAAATCTAATAACGTAATAAAAGGCCAACACACATCACAAGTAATTATAAATTTAATGAAAATCAACTATAATCCACAACTCTCTTGATTTTCAACCATGGTATCAGAGCTAAGGTGCAAGAAGGAGACTAAAGATCACATATTAATTGGCACTATAGAAAGGGTTATAAGGAAGGGTTTCAATTTTCTTGGGAATAACACTACATCTATCAAGGATTGCATTTTGAAGATCATCTCCAATATTGTGAAGGAAGTAATAGATTGAAGTTTTCTCTCCACTTTATTCGGAACTTTTAAGGATAAGAATATATGGGTTATTAATAGTGATTCCCTCCAAACATATGACAGGAAAATGCAATCAAATTCAAACCCTATTTAAAGTAAACTCCTCTCACTCAATCGAACTTAGAGATAAGAAGATATATCCGGTGAAAGGCATTAGATCTAATTCGTTGAAGCTAGAATCCAGTGGAAGCATTCACCTCAAAAATGTATTATATGTTTTAGGATTGAAGAAAAAATTAATTTCTATTTCTTATCTAAAGTATAAGGGTGATAGAGTTGCTTTTGTTGATGGCAAGGTTTTGGTTTGGGGTAAGGGCTCTAGTATTAATGATGCTAGGGTGATTTGGATTCATGAGGGGACATTATATATACTTTTTACACCTCTACCTCATTCCCTAGTCCACTTGGATGTGAGTCCTTCCGAACTATGGCATAGAAGGTATGGACACCTTCATTATAATATTTTTCCATCTCTAAGTCAAATGGTCAATGGCATCCCCAAATTTAAGCGAGAACATGAAGGGACCTGTAAGGGATGTGCTCTATTAAAGAACATAAAGAATTTATTTGAGAGAAGTGATACAAGATCTAAGGAGGTTTTATATCTCATACATTCAAATGTATATGGTGATATGGCAGTTAATTCTCTTGGTGGGCATCAGTATTATGTAACCTTCATTGATGATTTCTCAAGAAAGACATGGTTATACCTCAATAACAAGGACGAGGTATTCAAAAAAGTTTCAAGAATTCAAGAATGAAGTGGAGAACCTAAACGAGAGAAATTTAAAGACTCTAAGGTCAGAAAATGGTGGAGAATACACCTCCAAGGAACTGATAGATTTCTGTAAGGAAGCAGGGGTCAAGAGGGAGCTTATTGTTCCTTATAATCCTAAAATAATGGTGTGGTTGAGAGGAATAATATACCTATTGAATAAATTTTCAGGGACATGCTACATGATCAAGATCTCCCTCAAATCCTATGGGGAGAGGCATGTATGATATTTGTTTACTTGCAGAACTTAATTCCTCACAAGATTCTCAACAACATGACTTCGGAAGAATCACTTACAAGAAAGCATCCAAGCGTGGATCACCTTAGAATACTTGGGTGTCATATGTAGATTCATATACCCAAGGAAAAGAGAAAGAAGTTGGATCCTACCATTCTAAATGGCATTTTTGTTGGGTATAAAGCTTCATCAAAGGCATATATAATCTATATAAAGAAGTATCATCAAATTGAAATAAGAAGGGATGTCATCTTTGATGAAAGTATAGCTTACAATAAATCAAAGGATGTTCTAGTTGACTTTGATGAATAAGAGATACCTATCTTTGAGGATATCTCAAGGGACAATGATGGTTAGGGTCAAAAATCTACTCAATAAGATGTTGAAGGTCCCTGTGATCCTATACAACAAATGGTTGTTCCAAAAATTAGAAAAAGGCCTACTTGGTTGAGAACTACTCTACAAGAATCAGATATACATACAACATTAGGGACCATCAAGGAAATTAAAATACCAAATAGGTATTCTGGTTATGTTGCATATATGACAAGGCTTATTGAGATGAAACCTTCCTCCTATGAAGATGCAGCTAAACATCAAGAGTGGAGGAATTTTATGCAGGAAGAATACATGTCCATAATGAAGAATGATGTCTGAGAGATTGTCCCTAGGCCAAGTGAAAAATCTATAGTCACTTCAAAGTGGATTTACAAGATAAAGCACGTTTCATATGGGAGAATTGATAAATACAAAGCAAGGTTTGTAGCAAGAGGCTTCTCATAGAAAGAAGGGATTGATTAAGAGGAAACATTTGCTCCCATAGCTAAATATACAACAATAAGATTGCTTATTTCATTGGCAACTACTATGGGATGGAACATCCATCAAATGGATGTCAAGAAGCTTTACTGAATGGGACCATTGATGAGTAGGTTTACATTGAGCATCCTTGAGGATTTGAAATAAAGCATAGGGAGACTCATGTCTACAGGTGAAGAAAGCTCTATATGGCTTAAAGCAATCACCTAGAGCTTGGTATGCAAGAATGGATTCATACCTATTGAAACTCGATTTTATAAAGAGTACTATAGATCCTAACCTATATATCAGGGTGGTACAGGGTGAACCAATCATCATACTCTTGTATGTGGATGATATACTATTCACATGTGTAGAGCATTGAATTGAAGAATTCAAGAAGAAGTTAGCAACCGAGTTCGATATGAAGGATCTTGGGATTATGCATTATTATTTGGGACTTTTTGGCTTGGTTGGGATTGACCTAGGTTCAACTTGTATTTTGCACCAAAAAAACCCCAGACACCAGCCTTTTCGACAACAACCTGCAAGCATATCAAAGTCTCACCCGAGGTGGCTATGAGTGGTTGCAGAACCAATTTTTTGTATCCTTTAGGGACTGCGTGAGGTGGCTTTACTTCAATTTTCTATACTTAACCAATATTCTATCATACAAGCAACTACCATGTGGTTATGGCTTACTTACTTACTTCGCATCATTAAGATAAACATAAACACATTACAATATAAGATAAACTATGTTATAACCATAACTTCACATAAACAGATAGAAAGCAAACACAACACCTAAAGACACAGAATATGCTTCTAAGACTTCTTATTATTTATTATGATAAGTCTCTTCAGTGCATTCAATTCTTTGACTTGTGCACACGGCTGCAGGTGGTTTGCGCAAAAATTTGCAGACTCTTCAAGGCATCCACGCACGCAGCTATGGAGCCTTCCTAATACCCAAAACATACTAAAACAGATGTATCAAGTGCTTGTTCTCATCAATTATTACATCATGATTCTATCCTATTATGACTGCAACAAATCCTTACATAGCTTTATATATCATTTACATCATACAAATTCATGGTCCACATACCATGGGTGGACAAAGCAATAGATTAAAACCCGATACCCGTTACGAAATGAGGGGCTTCGACTTTCCCCAAATCCCCTAACACCGCATGGTAGATTTTTCTTTTCGGTACCGCGCCCTCCACTCCTTGAGTTGCAGAGTATTTGACCCAAAAATATATCAATTTGGGTTGCATCCAATAGGCCCAACACTCACATGTGACTCGTCTCGAGTCACTCAGCTGGGATTCCCTGAAACTTCGATGATATGTTGTCATAGGCCTTATTGCAGGGTTGAAGCATCTCTGCAATCTACTTTTCTTCCTACCGCACTTCCTCAAGCATCTTCTCTATGGTTGGCCCGACTGTCTTCTACAGGATGTCTTTCTGCCGCTGGCACGCCTCCTTAAGCTTTCGATCGACTAATTGTGAGAGTTGAATATCCTCATCCTACCACGTCTGAGTCCTCGTTGTGATCAGTTGTTCTTTCCTCCACATATCCTCCATCTGGATCTGAATATTCTTACCTTCTGTGATCCGAGAAAGCCACTATGTAGGTGATATGGTCCTCGCAGTTGCTCGGATCTCTTCCAACTACTTTTGCATTGCATGTATCTCTTCCTCAAACTGCTGAATGTTTGGATGCTCTTATAGCGAGGTCCAAATATCCATTGTATCATCTAAAACTTTACCACAATCCTTTACTGCAGTGGATATACCTTCCAGTGCGGTTTTGAGGTCTGCTTCCATCTACTCTCTGAATTTTTTGCAGTGTGACAGGCTGCAGCCTCATTTTCAGCTTAGAAATCTGGACCTAATATTCAAATTTCAGCTTCTCAGTGTTGTCCTTTGATTCCTTTATTGCAAGAGCGAGCTTCGCAACCTTTTTTTCTATTAGGTCCTCTAAGCGGACCTGAACGTCCGGAACTTCACAGAAAGTCTTACTGATAGCTTCTTTCAACTACTTCTTCTGTTGGCGCACCTTGTCTCTTTCCTTTAGCACCTAATCAAGCTTCACCATCGTTTGTTTTGTTCCTTCTGCACCTACATGGTGAACTGTGAAGCACATTTTTCTTGTCCCTTTTAATTCTTTAACGATCCCTTGATGAAATTCATGTAGTGTCTAAGTGGGGAGCGCGGTCAGGTTCATGATGATGCTTTCCCATACTTTGGCGCATTCTCTGTCCACTGCAACTTCAAATTGTAGCGCTCCTCCAGGTACCTGAAAAAACCTCAAACCAAATTATGTCTTTATTCAGAGCACTAGTTGCGCTAGTTTACTAGTATGTGCTTATGGTCTGGCTATTTGCTCCTCTTTTTGCACTGTTTGTGTTAGCACCTTGATTTCCTTCATGCCTTGTTGCACTTCTATCAATACAACTTTTTATTGATCCTCAATTTCGTTCCAGTTTTCCTCAGTGATTTGTTGTACCTTGTCCCTAATTTCATCAATATTCCCTTCAGTGAGGATCATGGGCTCTGCGCACTTGGATATATCTTCCTTGTGTTTCTTTTGTGCAACTGGTGTAGACATTGTACTTACCCTCTTCTATATGATAAATGTGGAATGGATCGTCTCGACATCTCTAGGAGGCTCCTAGCCACCTTGATCTGGCTTTGTGCCTTCGGTTTCTTCCCCATCCTTCTTTGTTTCCTACTCTATATATTTCCAAGTCATTATGTCTTTTCCATGGTTCCCACATGCTGTGCGGTTTCTTTCTCTGTCTCGGTGCCTCCAACAGGTGGAGTCATCCAATTTGTCGTCCATTTCTTTAGGATGTCCAAAATTTCAATCTTTGTGACTAAATATGGCAATGGAGGCCATCTCTCTATTGGATCCTTTTGTGCCTTGATGTAAGCTCTGTGGAAATCAACCTTAAACTATTCATTATTCTGGTACTCTTCAAACAAAGTGGGTGACAACCTCGGACATTGATTCACCACTGTGCGCAAATCCATCTCCATTAATACCCAAAAAAAAAAAAATTCCATTATGCGCATCAGCTCCTCGGAAAACCAGAGCAAGGTGTACCTTGCATCTTCGCACACATCTGGGTCAACTGTGGCAAATTGTGACTCTAAAGGTTCCTTCCACGCCAATAACGTTATGATTAATAGCAACCATGCGTAGTGTAATTTCTTCCCTTCCTCCCGCACTTATCGAAATTCCTCCAAAATTCCTTGCACAACTTTTTGGTCTAGTTAAACTAGACTCCCTTGCTGCATTACGCGGCCAAAGAGACCACGGATGCTGGGACTTCATTCACTCAACACTTTCGCATGATTTTTCCTTCAAGAATGTGTGCAACGAAGCACACTTATTATTCATTGATAGAGTTGATGGCATGGCCCCTTAACTTCTTTACCAGCTCATACTTCTTCTTCACATCAATGACTGCCTTATCCTGATTCTTGCCCACAAAATCCTCGGTGGGGTTCTTTCCCTGGTATGACAACACGGTGATTCTTATGATCAGAATTTCATATATTTTGATCCTCTCTCCCAGCCAGAGGTATTCGTCATGCACTAAAGCCAAAAGTTTTCGAACACATATTGGGTTGATAGCACTTTGACCGAAGTGTGGTACGTTCAACATATTCAACAATCATGCTCACTGCAAACCTTCTGCCAACTAGTGTGGCTCCAACCTAGTAACTTTAGCCTCTGGGTACTACACTTGGTGGAGGTACCTGCTTGGTTCAAATTGTGGGTACTTTCTTCTATCATTGAAGTCCCAATCCTCCATCTTCACCTGTGGAACTTTACCCAATGGTTTGCCTTCAAATGGTATTTTCTCGCGCAGCAGTGGTATGAAGACGCCGAAAATTTCATTATTAGGGTCTTTGACAGGCTTAACATCCATCTTCCTCGGCAATACATATGGCATTAGTACAGAGAGTTATTCCTCACCTTCTACCTCAATTTCTGGTATCTCCGCCTCTGGTATTTTAGTTTCTTCTTCATTATCCTAAATCTCCATGGGTTTCTTCTACTTCTTTTCCTACCATTACTTTGTACACTGCTCCTTGGCTATCTTATTTCTTGGAGATTTTCTAACTCCAGAGGTCGCAGATGATCTTTTAACCTTCTTTTTCTTCAGTTGTGCTTCTTTTATGGTTGTTTTCTTCTGCGGTGACCTCGAGTCAGTTACGCTTGCTATTATACCTTCCATGATTCCTACGAGTCTTTCCTTGATAATTTTTTTTGAAATTTCTTCAAAATCCCTCTCAGACATACATGCAATTTCTTTTTTCTCACTTAGGCGCAAATTCACAATTTGAATTCTCAGGAGGCAAAGTGTCAAAATGTGGAGTGGGACCCTTCTTTTATAACGAATTTGAATTTCGGACCACATGATCATCGTCAGATTTGGATCATTTATTGCAGATATGGCGCTAGATTCGACCAGTTGTGCCTAATACATGTGTTCCCCCCACTCATTTTAACAGAAAATTTCCTTTCACGTCAACTTTTTTCTTCCAACGATCATATTTCTGGAAAAATTCGACGAACCTTCCCTTGTGTTGCAGCAATTCATCCCTTGTAGAAGATATTTGGGACTTCAACACACTCCTACCTGTCGCACAAAATTTTTCCTTTGGTGCAATTCTTTGTGACTTTGCCATACTCCCATCAGTCGCGCAGTAACCTTTCTTCATCGAAGCCCCTTTCTAAAACATAGTTTATAGTCTAGTTCCCATTTCCAACTGCAGGTGGCACTAAGGATTTCCCCTTTCAATTATTTCAGTGCGAAGCTCCAGGGACAAAGTCGTCCCTATATATCTTCAATCTGCTACCATTCACTCATTCAGGCATCAATTGACTATCTAACTTTGCGAGTTGAATTTCACCTCCATCAGAGACGTACCTGATGATATATGGAACCAACCAATGTGTTTTGAATATTTCGGGGAACTTCACAAATTTTCTATCATATAATAGGACAAGATCTCCTTCCTTGAATGTCTTTTGCTTGATGTGTCTATCATTCCAAGCTTTCTCCCTCGAATTTTGTACTTGTTAATGAAAACTTGTTATAAACTTGTCTTCTTCCAAAGAAAGCAATCGCTCCATCCTTTCTTCCATTGCAGTGGGGTCTGCCATGTTTGTGAATGCTGCAATTCTTAAACTTGGCACAATGCACAATGTACTCCATAGGCATGACTGCTTCTTATCCATAAACCAATCTAAAAGGTGTCTGGTCTATCATTTCTTGGAGGTTTTCCTATATGCCCATAACACCGCAGAAATTCTTAGAGTTCATTCATTTCTGTTGACATTACACACTTTTGTGAGCGCATTTTCCAGGATTGTATTGAAAGATTTGAATCTCCCATTCGCGTGAAGATGATATGGTGTACTTTTCTAATGATATACTTGAAATTATTCGGTGAACACCTCAATAGTCTTATGTGAGAAAATCTTTGGACACCCAAATCTAGACAAAATATACTCAAATATGAACTTCGCAGTAGTATCTACATTGCAATCCTTCACTAGTTGTGCTTTGGCTCACCTTGTCAAATAATAAATTGCAGTGATTATGTATCTCGTGCCAGTCTTCTTCCTTGGTGGGTTAATAGGTCTGACAAATTCAATAGCCCACTTATCAAATTCCTACAATGTTACCTATGGATTCAATGGAATTTCATCCCTTATATATGGCCTTCGTGTTATTTGACATGCATCACAATCTTGACAAAACTCCTCGGCATCCTTATGCACTGTGGGCGACCATAAGCCAGCTCATAAAATCTTCTGCATAGTGGAATTTCCAGCATAATGTCCTCCTACAACTCCTCTATGAGATTATGCCAAAATACTCTACCTTTCATGCTCAAAGATGTATCTACGTAGTGTTTCATCTGGTCCCATTTTGTACATATTTCCCACAATCAACGAGAAATCAACTTCTTTGACTATCAGCTCCTTATTCTGCTGCGTAGTCTACTCTGCGGGCGCCATTCATATAGCCAAAAAATGAATAATGTCTGAAAAGTGATCATTTGTGACCCTGATTGTGAATAATTGTGCATCTGGAAGGTTATCCTCGATACTTGTGGTTTCTTCTCATGTTTCTATCCTTGATAGATGATCAGGCCCGAAGTTCAATTTTCCTGGTTTGACTACAACTTCGAAATCATACTCCTGGAAAAACAAAAACCATCAACATATTTTTCCTCCTAAAACATGCTTATTCACCAAATACCTCAACACAGAGTGATTAGTGAACATATTGAAGTATGCTCCCAACAAATAATGCACAAACTTTTGTAATGCATAGACCATAGCCAACCCTTCTCTTTTTGTCATAGAATAGTTCTTCTCCACATTGGACAATTTTATGCTTGCAAAAGTTATGTGATGATCAATTTATCCTACTCATGGCTGAGCCAATATTGTACCCACAGCTATGAAAGATGCATCGACATGTGCATGAAACTCCTTATTTCAGTGTAGGAAAACTAGAATAGACTCAGTTACCATCTTCACCTTCTGTATTTTGAGGCTCTTTTGGCATTCCTCATCCTAGTCAAAAGTAACATATTTCTTCATTAGATTCTCTATTGGCGCGACTATCTGCACATACCCCTTTATAAACTTTATGTAGTAACCAGTGTGTCTAAGTGTCGTGCGTAGTTGCTTCACTGTCTTAGGTGGTTCCAAGTTCACAATAGCAGCAATATTTGCAGGATCTACCATCAAGCCATGATTACAAACAACATGCCCCAATCCTATACCATAAGGTACACAAAAGGTGTATTTCTTCAAATTCAATCATATATGATATCGCCTAGATGTATCCAACATCAGCCTCAAGCTTGAAACATGCTTCTTCAACAACCCAAAGATTTCCCAATCATCAAATTAAACCTCCAAAACTTTGTGTATATACTCCTTGAAATTTGTGACTATAGATCTAGAAAATATGGCAGGAGCATTCTTCAAACCAAAACGCATCACTGTGTATTGGTAACAACCCCACTTTTTAGCAAAATTTGTCTTATGTCTATCTTCTGGCCCAATTCTGATCTTATGGTAACCCGAAAAATCCATCTGTGAAATAATAAGCCTCTTGTCCTCCTACATTGTCCAGCACTTCGTTCGTGAATGGTGTGGGAAATGGATCATGCAAACATGCATCATTCAATTTCCTTAGGTCCACACATATTCTGATCTTGCCCTTTGCCTTTTTTTCTTGAACTACCATGGGAGTTACCCATTCATATTCTTCAACCAGTTCAATGATCCCTGCTTTGATCATCTTCTCTAACTCTGCCTTCAATTTTTCCTTGTATTTAGGATTCAACCTATAGGGTCTTTGATTTTCTAGATTTGCGTCAGGTTTCAGAGTAACCCTCATAACTCCTAAGTCTCCTACCCTTCAATTCAGAAAACTTCGTGGGGAAGAGCTCTTGATACTCATGCAGTAGCTCTGCAACTTTGTTAATTGTGTATTCATCCCAATAATCTCCAATCAATGAAAATTTTGGTTCTTCTTCTTACCCAATATTCACCTTCTTGGAACCTCTTATGGGTTAGAGAATCCTGGAAAAAGAAGTTATTAACCAATACTCTTTGAGAATGAGGTAGGGCATCCAAGATAAGAGTAGTCAAAGAGGACTGATATTTAAGTATTGAGGGGTTTTCACACTGCATTATATTATATATGAATCCTACTTCTTCACCGCTATGAGCATCACCCGATGCAATGAGTGCTAAGTGGACTATTTAAAAATCATGAGAAATTAGTCAGTTATGACTACCTCTCATGGAAATTTCATAGATGAATGACTTTCTTAACGCAGTTGAATCCCAAAAAATGATATCTAATAGGATTGATATTCTTTGAGGATTCCGGATTATAAATCCAAGATAAGAATAGTCCTAAAAGGACATCTCAGTGAACATCTAGACATATGGGGTATGTGCCTTAGAGGTAGTGTGGCATCTCACGTAAATCCTCCTAGAATTATTCTCTCAAATAAGGATGAGCTTGTCTAGTTAATGCCTTCAAGGATAGTGTTGGTTATGATAAATAAGCTTGAAAAATATGGCTTATCAATCTGACTCTTCTTATGATAATTCTTCAAGATTAACATTCCTTGTACCATGTAATGGGATTATGAATACCTCCCTAGTTAAGAGGGAGCGTTGAAAATTGTAACTAGGTTCGATCTTCATAATGACCAAATTGTAATCATGACATTGTATATTCTTTATAAAGAAAGAAAAACAAATTATATTTTATTTTGGAGTATGGGTTTCATACTCAAGTTTGATTCAAAAGCATGTTCTTCGTGCTTTTAGGTTTTCTAGGTATTTCTAGGTATTTCTAGGATAAAGAATAGTATTGGTCATGTGTCAAATTCCCATTTGGACTCAATGTAATAAAGAGAGATATTTTTTTTATCAAGAAAAATCCATTCTTGTATCCCGAGACCAGTTCGGCCTAAAGGAGGGTTATTCGACCCCTTAAGGAGGTTATAAATACATGGAGCTCGAGCTCATTTGGGACACTCATCCAAGTCAAGTTCGATTTGCAATGGTGAAAGAGAAGAAGAGTTAGAAGGACGAGGAGGAAGGAAGAATAAAAGTTTCTTGGGCTAAATATCTCTCTCTTTTTCCACACATGCGAAGTTATGGTTTCTGTGAAGCTGCAGTTGCACAAGGCTAAAATTGCAGGACCGAAATTCTGAGGAGAAATTGCAGGGCTGAAATTCTGGGACGAAGTTGCAGTAGGTCAAATTTTGGAAGCTGCCTTGGAGAAGATCCTGTTGGGGGTTGACTTAATGCTTGGTAAGGTTATTGGCTTTGGTCTTTGGGTCTTGGAATACTCTTTGTAAGAATATTCTATATAAGAAGAGCAACATTTTTTTGGTTTTTCCCTTTGGAGGGGTATTTCCCTGGCTTGGATCGTATTTCTTGTGTACTCTGTCTTGTTTTGATCTTCATTATTTTGGTAATTGCTTGATAAAAAAGATCTAATTAAGTAATAAAAGGAAAACACATATGACAAGTTAAGGAAAACTAAATATATACATAAATCTCTTGATTTTCCAACACATGCCACTCTCAAACTTCATTGTGGACCATTCTCTCACCACTCATCACTTTCAAACTTCATTGTAGATCATTATTTATTTTTCTCGTGGTTTAAACACCTCATTTGTTGAGCCTCATTGTAGTGCACCTCTTTTGTCTCACACTTCATCTTCCACCTAGCTTTTTCCTCTCTCGGCCAACTTAATGGATTTCATCTTCAATTGAAATTCATTTGATGGATTTCCAAGTGTTCACACAAGTGGTATTTTTATTTTTTTAAACTTCCTGTTGGGACCACCAAATTTGAACTTTACTAGGAATTTGGGAAATGCTTAGAAAAAAAAATTGTAGGTTTAAACCATGTACAAAAATTATCTGCAAATGAATCTTAAAAAAAACAATTGCGAGAGCATAAAACATAAAACAAATATACACAGATATTTTCCCCTGGATCCCAAATCGGGATGACCAGCTTGATTTTTCATTATATTCCTTTTATTTTTACAACACATATATATACATGTCGAAGCATACATAAACCCCAATCCATTAACCCTAGATTAGAACATAACCGTAGTTCCCTTGACCGGATCTACAAAATACCAAGGGCTGAAAACCATCATGCCCCAAAACCATGTGCAAACCCATGCACAAAACCATGGGCGGGTCCGCCCACCAAAAAATAGGGTCCAAAAAAAATTTCCCAGGGCACTGCCCTGAACCCTAAACAGGGGGGGCAACAGCCCCCCTGTGACCCCCCTGCTGCGCCCAATGCAACATACAGAGGGGGCTATTGCCCCCCCTGTGACCCCCCCGCGCGTGACTAGTCGTGGAAATAATATAACACATACCCAACAAAAATTAGCACGAGAATCCCTTGAAAAAAAAAAAAATTTGGGGCCTTTGGTGGAAATTTTTCTTTGTTAGGATCTAGCCATAATTTCATCCCCTGAGACTATCAGCCAAATGATATCAGGCTATCATACATTGGGAGCAAAGACCCATGAATATGCGACTCAACTCCCAGGCGCTAATTCCTTGAGTACCTAGAATCATGTGTTATGGCTAAATGCCTTCTAAATCATGGCCACAAGCTATCAGAAATACATGAACACTCTTCCATGACACTTCATTTCAGGATTCCGGGTGCCCGAGAGAATTATGCACTCGTATTTTATACACCAACCCAAACCCTGTGATTGTGAGCTAAACATTATCAGGTGATCAAGCTAGTTGGAGATCTTTTACAAAATTCCATCCCACATTTTTAGGGCTTCAGGGGCCCAATGATGCCAAAATTTCTATTTATTGTCATCAAATTATTCCATCTCTCGGACTTGTTAAATGAATGATCCTATATTATCATATGATCTAATAGCAACACACCACTCTACAATTTCGGGGCTCCAAGGTCCCAATGGTGTCAATATTTTATCTGTTGTCAGCCACTTATTCTATATCCTAGGCTATCAGGAGATCTAATAGCAAAACATCGCTTTGGGATCCACTTGGCCTACCACCTCATTCTTGCATCGACCAATCACATACTAACACATGGCTAATGTTGATGTGTCCTATACCATGTGGCTTTTCTAACACATGCAATGTGTCAAATTTATTTACTTATTCGACCATCCAAAAATAGGAAATCTGGGTGACACGTGTCTACTACCACATCACCTACTCCACCTAGCACGCCACATCACTTCTTTATCATTTACCACATCATTTATTTGTCACCTTCCACATTGGCGTACCCCAAGATATCGAGTATTGGGGAAATCAAAGAGCTTTTGTATTAAATACTTTTCCTATTCACTCGATGTTTTAGAGGGGGTGCTTAGGTTTTTAGCCCTTAGGTGTTAATTCTTAGCAGTATGCATCCTAGCATATTGACATCAATGGAAACACATTTTCTAGCAAACCTTACATAAAAATTAAATTGTTTTTATTCAAACCAATAATATCCCAAACAAATTTGGATTCCTCTTATGCATTGACAGGCATGGTCACCACAACAATCTCAAACCAACCTTGGAAAAAAGGATGATAAATTCCTAACTATGGGAATATGCCAAGTTATCCATCGTATCCTTAGTAGTTTCCACAATATCCTCCACAAACCCAATATTCATAGAAATTCAAAATTCTTCTTCTACTCAATCTTAACAACCACAAGTTCCACAAACATAAAAACTACAATTACCATCAAACCAACCTCCTCCAAGACCCAATCAGTTACATACACAACCCATTCCAAATCCCAATAATAGTGTAGTTTAGCCCACTTAAAATATTGAATTACACAACTTTCCAACTTATATAATTACTCTTCTTGATTAAAATGATATTCATCATCAATCAAGAAAATTAGTTCATAAGGATTCTCCTAATATCATTCAAGAAAATTTTGAGGAGGAAACTCCCATTCAAACAAACAATAATAATAGTACTATCACAATAAATCTTTGCTAATATGCAAAGAATGCATCTTAACACATGCTTACATTATATTTATATTTAGGAAAATTCTAAACCAATCAAAAACCCTCAAATATGTATGAGTCTAGCTTTAAAAGAAATTGTAAAGAAAGAATTCCAAAAATTATTAAATGTGAATTTCATATATTCTATTTCTAACAATTAATGGGTTTCTTTTTTAGTAATTGTTCCTAAAAGGAATGGTAAGCAATGTGTTTGCACAGACTATTGAGAATTAAATAAAGCTACCATAAAAGACTACTTTCTTTAGGGAAAGAGCACATGAATTTGTCTCGTGAAAACCCTATCCCCAACCTTTGTAATGCAAAGAAACATCTATGTGGAGAAATATGGAACTATCATGGTCAAGATTATCATTTCATGAGCTACAAGGTCATTCATAATCCTACCCCTAGTCACTCTCACCAACTTACATTTTCCATTCTCCGAAGAGACCTACAGCCTCTATCTTGGTTTTTTTAAATCAAAACAATGAATCAGTAGATAAGCACAAGCAACCTCAAGCCTATACCTCAGAGTTCCTTAGATTTAAAAATTTTAAACTTATTTGTATGATGGGTGTTGTAATTCTAATGTGTAATGTAGGGAAACTATGTACATGTCATGGAAAGGGCTTGTAAATCCCCCATGGTTGAGAGCCTAGATGAAGATCCTCCCACTAGATCAGTTAGCCTTGGGTTCATGGACACTCCCTGTTTCATTGATAGATACACAACATATGTGTGCCTAGAGGTGTACCAACTTTTCCATAGAGACAACCTACCTTGAGATTACCCAAACTCAAAAAAATATATGGTTGTTAAAATTCTTGGCCACGCCCTTTTCTTTCCATGAATAAAGGTGGTTGATTAGATTGTGAAACAAGTTGATCCCAAAGAAGCCATGATCAAGGGAAATCATAGAAATCCTATTTCAATTCCCTAGACATTAAGATGTCTTTCAAGCTCGCTAAGGAATAAATGACCTTGGATGAGGACTGACTAGCAGATTTCAATATCTTTCCTAGAGAGTTGTTGAAGACATAGGGGATAAACAAAAGAAGCTTAAGGTCCTAGCTAAACAATGAACATCCTACCATTCTACTAAGGACTCCATTATAGTTGGTGGATACCATTCTAGATACATTCTATGAAGGATGGTCTCATTGATGTACTCCATAACAGTGGAAGGACTAATTTTGAACTAGGATAATATCCTCTCTTCCCCTAAAGGACAACATTAGGCAAGCTCAAAATCCCACTCAATTTCCAAAATCTGCCAAGAATTATTTATCCCACTCTATAATATCTTGTTTAATGTACTTACCACGTGCATGCTTGAAAGATCCAGGCAAGTGATGTCCACAACTGTAATTAGTTTGCTAGTTAGGATGGTACATATTTAAGGATCTTTGAAGAGACCAAGCCTCCTCACCTACTACCCAAGTTTCTAACTAATTATATAATATTACAAAAAATAGCATATCAAGTATACACATGGATAGGTGGAGTGTTGTCACAAGACAAGAAGGATCCTTGGACACAAATTCCATTACACTTGGTCTCCTCTTATTTGAAATACATAAAATAAGCCAAAAAAAAATCTAATTCCCTGACACTCTTCCATTTTGGGATCTCGCATTCCACAACTATGATCCTAGCTCTATGGTGAAAAATCATTGGAAGGAATGCAAGTACATGTGGGATTACCAATCAGAGACATAGGCCGAGGAAGAGAAATAGAAAATTTCCTTAAATCTCTCAAAGGTCATTTTTAAGACAGACTAGAATTCTTCTAAAGTGAAAATGGAAAAAGCTAAAGATAAGAGTAAATCCCTTGACTAGAAGTAGGTCTCCCAATAGGAAACAACTCAAGTTGCATTGGAAAAGAAGCTAAAATAGGAGAAAGAAGTAGCTCAAATCACTTAGGAACTTGAACTCAAGGGAAAAGATGAGGAGAAAGAAAAAATGAAAGAGAAAAGTAGTGGAGGAAAGAAGAAAATTGGAAAAAGAAGAGAAGAGATAGAAACAAGATTTTGAGGCCAGAGCTAAGGAGGAATCTCTCAAAGCCAAATAGGAAGCACACGAGCAATATGCCCACTAGAGCATAGTTTCAATGGACATTAACTTATTTCAATTAGTCGCCCCTATGATCACACGTTGTAACTTGTCAATTGTAGAGAGGGGAATCATACAAACCAAGTAGAAAAACATAGTAGTTAGGAAGTTGAGCTCAAAGGAAAAGAAGAGGAAAGGATGAGGAGAGAGAAAAAACGAAAGAGAAAATTAGTGGAGGAAATAAAATTGGAAGAAGAAGAGAAGAGGTAGAAACAAGAAGTTGAGGCTAGAGCTGAGGAATTTCTCAAAGCCCAATAGGAAGCACAAGAGAAAGATGCCCACTAGAGCATAATTTCAATGGACATGGACCCATTTCAACTAGTGGCCCCTATCATCACATGTTGTAACTTGTCAATTATAGAGAGGGGAATCATGCCAACCAGGTAGAAGAAAGTGGTTAAGCTAGGCATATTTAGATATGATCACACTCTAAACAAGATAGTGAGCACAAGGAGAAGACCTTGTCAACTCCTCATCTGCCTCTAATGTTAGTCACCACATAAAGGCATATTTTTCCAAACACTAGAAAATATCCACTTGTTATGGCCTTAGCAAGTACAACATTTTCCCAAGCCATCAAGAGAAATGTGAAAGCCCTCCTTAAATAGTTGAAGCTTAAAGATTATTGTATAGAGAACTAGAGCAATAGGTGTAGTTATTGAAGGATAATAATATAATTCTAAAGTAGGAGGGAACTGGCATGGAGAATTATAGGTCATGTGTTTTTGAAGCACATGAGTCTTATAAGGCCATAGCCAAACAATTTTACCCATGCCTCCAACAACTCTAGAAGATCTCCACCAAGATGATGCTACTCGGTAATGAATCTCTTATCAATATTGTATTTGTGCACCAAGGAGATAGGCTTCTGCAACTCTAGAAGACTACCCAAGGTCACCTCAATGGATCTTTTTCTCTCTTCTGCTTGGCTCTTTTCCAATTCAAAGGAATTATTCCAAATTAAAATTGCTAATGCTATAGAGTGGAGTCTTAGGTTATATGGTAAGAACAAGCCCTAATAAGATGTATATTTGTTGTAATATATGAAATTTAATGGAAATGAGATAAAGACAAAATAGAAAAATTATGGATAAAGGAATGAAATGGATGCAAGGAAACTAATGCTTATTAATCATGGGATAATTGAGTCATGAGATGTTACTAAATGGAGGGGCTAATTTATCATATCAAAACTACTTCAACGAATGAGTTAATTGGATGAAGGCATTGTTTTTTCCACCTCCAACCAACATGGATAAAAGGTTGTTTGCTAAATTCCCCATTCTAATTATGTGCAATCAAGGAAAATGGACTAGTTTTTGACACTAATCCTTAAAAGTACTTGCTAGAAAGCACATGGAAATAAATCTTGGAGGGCCTAGAAGATGCCACTTATCAACAAATATAAAGAAAATGGAATGGAGAGAAACTTCTCCTTATTAGAGTGAGTGAAGTCTCATATAACACAATATATTATCTTTCTAACTAACTGTTAGGTCCCTATATTACTAGTATAGTCCCTTATTGTTATTAGTGTAACCCCTTTATTGTTATTATTTTACCCTTGTAACCCCCATTTTGTTATTATTGTGCCCTTAAATTATTATTGTTAGGTCGGCTAGGATTACATTATGGCCCACTAGGATTACATTATGGCCACATGACTCCTATATATAAAGGAGGTTTTGTAAATTGCATCATCCAAATTTGTTCATTTATTTAATATGTTGTTATGTTCTCATGGCTTATTTCTAAGGCATTGATATCTCTTTCTTCTATTTTTGGAGCTGCTTTACAACATTTGGTATCGTAGCTTTGATTCTAGGGTTTCACGCTCCAAATAGGTCCAGGCCATCGTAATTTTTGCTATAATTTTTTTTCATAGTGTTTGTTTGAAATTTCTTAGGTGCTAATAAATCCGTAGAAGATAGCCTAAAAATTTCAAAGTTTGGTTCTAATATTTTCGTAGATACGATTCCGTAATAGTCAGCTCAGTCATCGTGGAATTTGCGCTATAATTTTTTTCTATTTAAGGTTCGAATCTGAAATTTTTAGGTGCTAAGACGAAATCCCGAGGAAACTTTGCGTGTACTCTGTAATCCCAGTGGTCAACAATATTTTTGAGATATGATCTGTGGAAGGTAGTGCTTTTTCAGGCTCCCGAATTTCATCTCAAATAGGTGATCGTGGGAAAAGTTCAATAACTCTCTCTCTGAGCATCGGATTGGAGTGCCGTAAAAAGTGGTCGCAAGTACACAGACTATAGTTTCTTGTCTATCAATTTCAAAGGCGAAGGATGAAACAGTGACACGTGTCAAGTCGTACAAGTTCGCTCTACTGAACCAGTCCATAATTAGGTCATTGTGGAAGATTGGACATAACTTTGTCTTGGAGAATCCAAATCAAGTCAGACCTGTGGCATTCAAAATAGAATTCAGAGGGCTACTTCAGTGATGAATTTTAGATATTGAAGAGATGCAATCATAAAGATAATCCAATTTCAATATTGAGCTCCTCAAAAGCAAGAAAAAGGTGTGTATTTTTTCCGAATTGCATAAGTCTTGTTTGAAAAATCAATTTGAATTGATTCCAAGGGCATATTGTAGAATAGATATTGGTATTGAGTTCTAAAAAATGCCCCGTAAAAATTATTCAACACCCATTAAACCTTCAGAAGGCTCTACTATGACTCATGAAGATGAAGAATTGCAACATGATCTATCAAAATTACAAGAGCAAGTGCACCAAATTTCGCTCTCGCAAAGAGCAGCAAAAAATGAAATGGAAGTTTTGAAGAAAGGCGTGGAAGAAAATATGGATGGTGTGAAGAATAATATGGATGGTTTGAAGAAAGGTGTGGAATCTAAGATAGATGGCATGGAAGCTGGCATGGAATCTAAGATGGATGACATGGAAGCTAAAATGGAAAACATGAAGAATGATCTAAAAGCAGACATGGAAGGTTTGACAAAGTTGATACAAGAAATGTTTCCTAATGGTGAAAATATAGTAGAAGAAACTCATGATGAGAACAAAATAAATGTTAATCGTGATTTCATAAACTCTAATGTTGGCGGAAAGAACCACCATATTCCAAAAATGGATATGAGGAAGTTTGATGGAAAGGATCCTGTAACATGGATACTACAGATGGAGCAATATTTTGATCTCAATAATGTGCAAAAACACACAAAAGGTACGCATTGCAACTTTACATTTAGAACAAAATACATTTGTATGGTATCAATGGCTTTGCTCCCGTAAAAAAATTGTCACTTGGTCAATTTTTATGGAGGAAATGATAGCACATTATGAGGATACAGAGAGCAACACCTTCTTTAGCCAATTGATAAATCTCAAACAAAAGGGTTTAGTGGGGCAGCACATTGAGGACTTCCAAAAATTGAATATAAGGGTAACTGATATTCCAGAGGAACACAGGATTGGTCTCTTCATAGGCACTTTAAAGGATAACATCCAACATGAAGTTCGCGTTTTGGAACCTGATTCATTAGAGAAGGCATTCAGGTTGGCAAGAAAAATTGAATGTAAAATTATGGCGACAAGGAAACCTACCACTCACTTCTATAAAGAGGGAAGTGTTGCTACTCCTAGATTTCCACAACCTACAAGGTTGACACCACAACAATTAGAAGAAAAAAGAGCAAAAGGGCTTTGCTACAGTTGTGATAGCAAATACACTAAAGGTCATAAGTGTGCTGAGAAGAAATTATTTTACATAGATTGTTAAGAGGAAGAAGAAAATGAACAAGAAGAGGATATACACCAGGAACCAGCCCTAGAAGAGGAAGAAATGAATCCGACCATATCGTGTAATGCACTGGCAGGAATTACCACTCCTCAAACTCTCAAGATAGAAGGACATATCAAGAAGAAAAATGTAATAGTGTTGATTGATTCAGGTAGCACCCATAATTTTATTCATTGTAAGCATTAGGAGAATTTTGAGGTCTAAAATGGGCCTCCTAAGAAAAATGTACAACAAAATTAAACTTTATAACAACCAATAGGATTCAAGATGATGATGTCAACCATGGGGGATGATTCACCATTTTTTAAATAAAAGGGTAAAAATATTAAAAAATAATAAAATAATAAAACTACTTTTTCAACTCGTATTTTCAACTTATCTCCCAAAATTTTTACTCAAATTTCGAGCGAGAGTACTTGTTGGATGCGAAATTTAATTCCTCATCCAAGGAGTACCCATGTTGCATACTTTCGATGAACTCTACTACACGAAAAATGAGAAATACATAAAAAAACGTGATTGTAATCACGTTTTTTATGTATTTCTCATTTTTCGTGTAGTAGGACCCATCAAAAGTATGCAACATGGGTACTCCTTGGATGGGGAAATAAATTTCACATCTAAAAAGTACTCCCGCTTGAAATTTGAGTAAAAACTTTGGGAGATAAGTTGAAAATATGAGTTGAAAAAATAGTTTTTCCATTTTTCCCTCTAAAATTTGATGATGTCATCAAATCTTATTTGATTTTTTCCACTATTATTTTATAATTTCCCTAGGAGGCCCATTTTAGACCTCAAAATTCCCCTAATGGTAGCCAAGGAATTAAATTGTTTCCTGTACCCAGCACCAGAATGTCAAGTGATGGTTGCAAATGGAGGAACTATAAATTGCTCTGGAAAATGCCATAATATCAAGCTAACCATGGGGGAATATGTATTGACTAGTCCAATGCTTTCCATTCCTATGGGAGGTGCTGATGTTGTAATAGGAGTACAATGGTTACAATCTTTGGGGACGGTAGCTTTTAATTTTCAAGAACTTTTCTTGAAATTTTTTTCAGAAGGAAAGGAAGTCGAATTACGGGGTATTGCGGGGAAGCCAGGAAGGATAATAAGCTCCAATGTCATGACAAAGCTTCTAAAGAAAGAACAGCGAGGCGTAATTGCACAATTATGCTCACTAGAAGTTCCAACATCAAAATCATCTATTTCTGCAGATCTCCAACAAGTCTTGGACAATCATTCCAAGGTGTTTGAAACCCCCAAAGGACTCCCACCTATTCATGATCATGATCATGCTATTCATTTGATTCCAGGAAGTGTTCCTCCAAACATCAGGCCTTATAGATATCCTTACTTCCAAAAGAGCGAAATTGAACGTATGATTGCGGAAATGTTAGAGGCGGGTATAATTCAACCTAGTCAAAGTTCTTTCTCTGCTCCTGTAGTATTGGTACACAAGAAGGATGGATCATGGCGAATGTGTCCGGATTATAGGGAGCTCAATAAGCTCACCATTAAAGATAAATGTCCCATTCCTGTGATTGATGAATTATTGGATGAATTACATGGAGCAATTTATTTTACCAAGTTGGATCTTCGTTCAGGATATCATCAAATTAGAATGAAGACTGAAGATATTCCAAAAACAGTGTTTCGAACTCATGAGGGTCACTATGAATTTTTGGTCATGCCTTTGGCCTTACCAATGCACCTTCTACATTTCAAGGGTTGATGAATTCCATTTTCAAACCCTTCCTTAGAAAATTTGTGCTAGTATTTTTTGATGATATACTAATCTACAGTAGGTCTTGAAAGGATCATGTTGAACATGTTGATAGGGTGCTCAAACTATTGCAGGAGAAACAATTATATGCAAAAAAATCCAAATGTTTCTTTGGAGTACAAGAGGTGGAATATCTGGGTCATATTGTATCTCATGAGTGTTAAAGTAGACCCTAACAAAATTAAAGCCATTAAGAAATGGAAAGTCCCCACAACCATAAGAAGTTGAGAGGATTTCTCGGGTTAACAGGGTATTATCGCAAGTTTGTTAAGAATTATGGGAGAATAGCAGCACCTCTAACAACATTATTGAAGAAAGATGCATTTTCATGGACTCCTCAAGCAACTAAGGCCTTTGAACGTCTTAAAGAGGCAATGTGCCTAGCACCGGTCTTAGCTACGCCAGACTTCACAAAAACCTTTATTGTGGAATGTGATGCCTCAGGAAATGGAATTGGTGCGGTTTTAATGCAGGAAGGAAGACCCATCGCTTTTGAAAGTCGTCCAATCAAAGGAAAGTATTTACAGAAACCTATTTATGAGAAGGAAATGTTAGCAATACTGCATGCACTAAAGAAATGGAGAACTTACCTAATGGGAAGACACTTCAAGGTAAAAATCGATCATGATAGTCTTAAACACTTTTTGGAACAAAGACTATCGTCAGAAGAGCAGCAAAAATGGGTCACAAAGATGTTGGGTTATGACTTTGAAATAATCTAAAAAAAGGAAAGCTTAATGTTGTTGCAAATGCACTCTCAAGAAAGAATGAAGAGGTGGAAGCATTGCTTTGTGCCATTTCTATTATCCAACCAGATTGGATAACCGAAGCAAGAGATGAATGGAAGAAGGAAAAAGATGTATGGACACTCATTCAAAAGTTGCAGCAAGATCCTAGTACATCCGATACATTTAGTTGGAAAAATGATTCCTTATGGTACAAAGATTGCTTATATCTTTGTAAGAATTCCCAACTAAAACAAAAGATTCTTCTGGAATTGCACACTTCTCCTTTAGGAGGACACTCGGGATTTTTAAAAACTTACCATAGGGTGAAGAAAGAATTTTTTTGGGATGGCCTTAAATCCGATATTCAAAAGTTTGTGGCGGATTTTTTGGTTTTCCAGCAGAATAAGTTGGAAACAATTAAGACCCCAGGACTTCTACAACCTTTATCCATTCCAAGTCAACGTTGGGAGGAGATTTCAATGGATTTTATCACAGGTTTACCTAAGTCCGAAGGAAAGAGTGTCATCATGGTGGTAGTTGATAGACTTACCAAGAATGCACACTTTTGTGCATTATCTCATCCATTTAAAGCAAGTACAGTTGCTACTACATTTATGGATAGAATTCAAAAGCTACATGGAAGCCCAAGGGTTATTGTGAGCGACAGAGATCCCATTTTTACTGGAAATTTTTGGACGGAGTTATTTTCTTGTTTGGGTACTCAATTGGCTCATAGCTCATCTTATCATCCTCAATCTGATGGTCAAACTGAGATAGTAAATAAATGTTTGGAAGGATATCTTCGTTGTTTTGTATCTGATAAACAAACACAATGGGTCAAGTGGTTACCTCTCGCTGAATGGTGGTATAACACTTTCTTCCATACTGCAGCAAAAATGACCCCATTTATGGCACTTTATGGATATCATCCACCATCCATCACATCATCTTTAAGGGAAAACTCGAAGGTTCAAGCAGTGGAAGATCACATCGAGCATCAGCAAGAAGTTCTCCAACTCTTAAAGGATAACCTGAATTTGGCACAAAATCGAATGAAACAACAGGGAGATCAACATCGTAGCGAGAGAAGTTTTGATGTAGGAGATTGGGTATTTTTACGGCTACAACCATACAAACAAATGTCCCTCAAGCAAGCAAAGAAGGATAATAAATTATCGCCAAAGTACTATGGTCCTTACAAGGTGTTACAAAAGATTGGTACTATGGCATACAAATTGGAGCTTCCTGCTTCTTCGTGAGTGCATCCAGTTTTCCATGTTTCATGCTTAAAGAAGGTTATAGGTGAAAATCTTCCAGTTCAAACAATATTGCCAGAACTTGATGAGGAAGGAAAATCATATTGGAACCTGAAGCGGTCATGGAAACAAGAACTCGACAGCTACGGAATCGATCAATTTCAGAGTATCTCATCAAGTGGAAGAACTTACCCACTGAAGATTCTACATGGGAGGATGAGAAGTTTATACAAAAGCACCTAGAGCTACTCAAGCGTTGAGGACAACACTTTTTTGAAGGAGAGGGGCATGTTAGGTCCCTATATTACTAGTATAGTCCCTTATTGTTATTAGTGTAACCCCCTTATTGTTATTATTGTACCCTTGTAACCCCTATTTTGTTATTATTGTGCCCTTAAATTATTATTGTTAGGTCGGCTAGGATTACATTGTGGCCCACTAGGATTACATTATGGCCACATAGACTCCTATATATAGAAAGGAGGTTTTGTAAATTGTATCATCCAAGAATTGTTCATTTATGTAATGTATTGGAGGTTGCCCCCTCGAAGTGGCTTATTTCTAAAGCGTTGATATCTCTTTTCTTCTATTTTTGGAGCTGGTTACACAACACTAACTCAATGATAAGTCAACAAATAGTGATTTATTGGAATTGTTAGTCTCCTAGTCTCCTCAAAAGAGATCACGTTCATCCAAAATAGGTAATCAAACCAAGTCAAATACTCAATGGGCCCACATAGAATTCATCTTCCAAGAAACGATACAAGTGAACTATAATAAAATATTCTTGAATTTAGGAGGGTGTGCTCAAGGGTCCACCTAGAAGAGCTCATAGAGTGTGCACTCCAAGGTGCATGAGAGCCATAACAATAAAACATTCCTCCTAGAAGAATGTTGCATAACCAACCTCCAAAGACATAAAGTGGTCCTTAAAATGGAAGCAACCAATTCACATGTGCATATGAGAAGGCAACTAACCCCATGTATGAATGGGGAACATAAAGCAATCAAAGCACAACATAATAAGTGGCCAACATTCAACAAAAAAAATGAGATAATACAACACTTATATTTTATTGGTAATGGTACCCTCTAATGCTCTCCAAGATTTATTTCCATGTAGTTTTGAGCAAGTACTAAGGATCAATGTCACAAACTAGTCCATTTTCCTTGAGTATACATGATTAGAATGAAAAATATAGCAAACAACCTTTTATTCATTGTTGGTTGGAGGTGGAAAAAGAGCCCTTTCATATACTTAAAAACTCCATGAAAGTAGGTAGTTGTGATATGATAAATTTGGTCCCTCCATTCAGTAGCATCCATTGACTCTGCTATTCCATGATTATTAGGAATTGGTTTCCTTCCATCTCTTTTCATTCCTTGTTTTTATCCTTCATTCTCCTATCTTGTCTTTATCCCATATCCATTTCATATACTACAACAACCATATACTTTGTTAAGAAATACTCTTCATACGTCACATAAGACCCCTACTTCATAGTAACTTGTGGTTAGAAGTGTAAAATACAAACAAATCCATGCACTAGCTAATCTTCCTCTTCATACTCTTGCAAACTTCACTTAATCATATTTTGTACAAGTCAAGTTTAATGTCTATAATGACCATTAACATCCTTGGCCACTTTGAAATGTACTTTAAATATGGACAAGATTTGTCTACTACTTAGGTTGCCACTTTCATAAATCGTGCAGAAATCCACAATGAGCAACCTCCATGCCTACATCCAAAAACTGAAGCAAAAGCAAAAAGAATCATACAAAAGAAAAATTATGGGAGTATAGATCCAAACCTTTGCATTTACATGTAAAAACAAGTCAAATGTGGGGTGCAAAATAAAGTGAGATAGTTTTCAAATGGCACTTTCTACATCTGCAACCAAAGGCATGCAAGATGTATAAACTATTAACCTAAAACTTTGGTGAATTTGGATAACCTTCAATGGACATCAAATTTTGATGCAAGATGCATATTAACAAGGAAAAATATTATAGAATTTACATCCATATCTAATTTTTTTATATAATTATTAAAAAAAACACTAAAAAAATATATTAAAAAAAAATTAACAATATTTTAATCCCATTTTAATTAAAAAAATTAAAAAATATATACTTTGATTATCCTCCATTGCCATATATATTATATAGATCCTGAACTTTATATGAACAAGTTTAATATATACATATGCTAGATAAAGGCATGAAAAGCATTAAATATATTTTTTAAAAGCTCGAAGAAAAACTTAAATGTTTTGATTTAGAAAGTCATTAAAAAGAAGCATTGAATGCATATTCCGGCAAACCTGAAAAGTCTAAAAAATAATTCCTAAATATTTTGACCTAACTAAACCTAGGACCACCCTTAATCAATTACCCAATCCAGGATTAGGTGTTGCCTCTCTCCAAAAGTCTGCATTATCAGCCATTACATACTTAGCCTTCGCTTATATAAAAAGAATCCAAGTCTTTTTCTATAAAGATATCATCCTCTACAATAAACCAACCCAGTTCACACTGATCAAAAACCTGGTTAAAGATTATATGGCAGTTAAAGTTTGTTCCCTCTAATCATTAACATTTCATTTATATAACAAAAAAATCCATGTATTCATGCATAATAACAAAAAAATCCAGGTATGCATGCATAAAACTATCACTTGTACAATGATTTTGAAGTGTTGATACTTCCACTAAATTTAAAATTGCAAATTGTATGATAAAGACTGTAAGATAAAGCAACAACAATGTAAACATTTCAAATTACATTAATTTATATTATAATGTTACTCATAACCTAACTCAGTAAGTTAATTAAGTGGTTGATTACTCTGAATTACAAATCAGAATCACAAGTTACTGCATCAGGTCTCTCAACTAATTTAGCGTGGATATCATCCTTGAAATGTTCCACAGATGTGTATGACATTCAATCATGCTAAATTTAAAATTACAGATTGTATAAAACCACCCGGAATAACCCACATCATATCAAATTTTATCAACTTGTACTACAGTCATTGCTCCTAATGTTCAGATGGATTCAGTTAAATTTATATGGCATTATATCATGGTCACATATAAAATTGGTTGAGAGGTGCATTCTTGAGAATCCAGATCATTACTCATAAAAAAAATGCCACGCGAATCACGGTTATCAGAATTTATAAAGTGCTAGATCCTCAAAAGCCTGTTTGAGAAAATGCCAAATAAAATAATAAAAAATGACAAACAGAAAGGAAACAAATCTAAATTAAAAGCAGTTAGATCAGATAGAACAGGAGATAATTTTTCATTCACTATAAAATCACTGTAATAGCTCCTATTTTGTGTCGAGCACAACAGAATTACCACATCATCTGTAACAGAGTTAACACATGATCTGTAACCAACATTGGGAATAAACTCAGCAAGTAGCTTCAATAACTAGATAATATGATTATCTCTTTCATGAATGGAAAATAATAAGCAAGTCAATCAGAACAAATTTTCACATTCAATAAGTAATGAGCAGAGCAGTCTCACTAACCCCCTGTATCTATTAAAGACACACTTAGCACCTGGAAACAACTTTTGGAAAAAGAAAATTGATGTATTGAAAAGTCCAAAGAATACAGAGAGATTACATGTGAGAGACATTGATGAAAACCAGCCAAAACCCATGTCAATAAAGTCATTTCTAGACCAACCCCTGTGACAAAAGCGTCATGTTTGCTCTGCCACTGAACATGCTCAACTCTAACCAAGCTATCCAAGAAATAAGCACTACCAAAAGGAAATGATTTCCACTATATATAGAAAAAGCAAATTTCACACCTACCTCTCTCATACACATGAAATAATTTAACATAAATCCATTAGTGATATTTACAGAAAGAATATACCACAACTGCTATCCTATCCACTAATATTTTATCTATAACAGGACTGGTAGTAGTACCAGCCCTGAACTCAGACATGTGAGCAAATAACCATCCCAGGCTTCCATGTGTTTTTCCCAAAACTTCTACAGTTGCTAATCTTGTGTAGCAGTATGGATACCTGATCATTCCAAATTAGTTCTAAACCCCAGGCCTTTTCCTTCCCCCATTAGAAGCTGCTGCGCTGTTTGAGGTCCTTGAGGCTTTTGAGGCACGCCGGCGGAAGTAGATGATCCAGGATATTATTTCCAAGACCACAGTAATTCCACCCAGTGTAGAAATCACTATGATATACGCCCGCTTCCACTTGTTATCAGGTCTCAGAATATCAAATCCTTTGAACATGTTCAGTATGCTTAAAACAATAACTGTATAACCAAGGCTGTGATGATATACATTCCAGTACCTTCGAAACTTGTGATCTTTCTTTGGCCTCAGGAGCAATGCAAAGACCTGCAAGCCAAAAAGAGATCAGTAACAAACTGTAAAACTAATGAGTAATCAAAGATAAAGAAAATAGTTAGCAAAGCAACGAGAACAACCAAGTCAGTGTTGCTAAAGTCCAATCAGGCGCAGTAAAGGTGTGTGCTCTTTACCCTCTGTGTGTCTTCCCTTGGATCGTGATGGTAGGGATCGTGATGGTAGGAATGTCCAATTACACTAGCTGAGTCCAGGCATCTAAACCTGACTCTGATATGCATCTTGATGCTGAGTATCTTGAATTTCTATATGTTGTACATTGTCCAATTTTTGTTACCAGGAAGGGGAAACAGACTGGCAAACAGTAATAGCAAGAGAATGGGTCTAGACTCCGAACTCTAGAGCGTTTTGGGTGATAAGAAAAGTCAACCCCCTCCCAGTATATAAAATTGATTAGACATATTAATAATGCAGAGTCAGTCTGGCAATGGAAACTGGAAGAAGAAATGGGTCTATTGGACAGATTTCTGGTATGCATCTTTCACTGCACCTTAACACAAAAGAAACCAGTGATGGATCCCTAACCCCTCCTGGTAACATAGGATTTACACGTATACAGGTATATAGAGTAAGAATTACCTGCAATGTTCCGAATGCAAAAATTGCCATTCCGATGCTGCGATGTTGGTTATACACAACTCCTTTAGAGTAGCTCCCCAGCTTAAGGCCAGTGGCCCAACCAGCCACTCCAAGAGCATAGCCCGCGGTTTGACAAAACGCATGCAGATAGAACCAGGCAGGATCTGCAGATTCAAATTGCCGCAGATACCTGGCAAACATTATCCCAATTGGAAGCAATATACCCCAACCAACAGCATTCAACACCCCATGCCTCTGCAATTCAGAATATCAAGCACAGTGCATTAACATACAGTGCTAAGAGAACCAAGAAAGCCTAACAAACATCTTCAAAATCAGAAGTCCAGAGTCAAAAATAACAATATATACAGACAACATGAAACAAACAATACTTTTATAACAGACCAAAAAAATTAATTTACAGGGAGCAATAGCATTAATGTAAAAGGAAATGACATTCTGATATTACATAGATAATAATTACAGTTACAGGCCAAGGCATGATATCTAAACCAGATAATATCACATCAACTTTACAACTTGCACTTTCCAGATTGTGAAATATTTGATAAAAGCAATGCCTTATGAACAATTTCTGCATCAAAATTGAACTGAATAATGGAAAATTCCACAGAAAATGAGACTTAAAATCATGGCACTTACATTTTTCAGAACATGATGTGGAGTGCTTGTAGATGTGGTAGCCACTCCAGACTTAAGATCTATGGTCCCCTTGCTCGCCAAATTTGCAGAATTTAAGGCATGAGACTGAGGTACCACGCCTATGACTTGCGCTCCGGTATTCCACACATGATTCACTGTCGTCTTATTGTTCTTTAGCGTCCAGGTAGCAAATATGGTGATCTGGTTATTTTGGAACTCCACGGCCATGTCCTTCACCGTGAAATCGATAGGCGAGGGCTGCGGACTATTCTGGTCCGCGATATTGTACGTATGGACGAGCAGGGTGCCATTGGAGTGCTTAAACGCAATCAGGGATCGCGTCCCGACCATTTGAGGCGTAACCGGGTTGATTCCCCAAGCGACCCAGCCTCCCGAGGCATCGGGCTTGGCAGTGAAGGCCATGCGAATGGACCCATTTCCAGGCTCATAAGTCCAGGCAAAATTAGCGTTCAGCTGCTGCAGCGACTGGCAGCTGCTGAACAGCCTGTTGCTCGTGAAGGACCTTGTGCATGTCTGTGCCCAGGATGGGTACCCGACATTGCAAAGAAAAACCAGAAAGAACAACACCTTGAGCAATTTCGCCATGGGAATCGCTGTCAGTACCAAAATCGCTGAATTCCCAACCTTTAAGCAGTCAGAATGAAAACCGATCGAAGCACCCTTTCAATTTAATAGTCTCTCCGACTTCACCTAATCGCCCACAGACAACGAGTCGAAGAAAGTTCAAGAAACACGTGCTAGTGTGAGCGCTGGGATTCGAACTTGGCTCTCTCTCCCTCGCTCCCTTCACATGGTAAAGCTGAGAAGATTCCTATGTGTGAATGCCCTGCTGTTCATGTCTCGGCTTTAAAGACCCACCGCGCAATCGAATTTCTCCGCGTGGAATCGCTGGTAACCCAATAATTTCCGCCTCTGCATTGACGAGTGACGTGACTCAGAGACTTCCGAACTCCAATACAGCCGCTACGGCGTCTTAATCTATTTATAAAAATTATCGCGGCGTGAGAGGGCTTTTACTATTTTTATTTTCCCCATTTTAGGTTCATCGCCTGTATTTTGAGAGCCCTCCCGTAATTATCTTCCGACTTTATCATAATTACTTTCCCGGCTCCGGTAATGAGAGCCGACAAACGTTTGGAAACAGCGGCCGGGGTCTTAATCCAGGTTGATGTTGTACAGTAGTTGAGGTTGAAGTTGTAGAGTAGTTGGTTGCCATTTATAGGTTAGATGTGTAGAAAGTATCTACCAGTTTTCTATTTCAGAGTAACAGTTTTCTTTTACAGAGTATATGTTAGAGTATATATTTTTTCAAGCTTTGGGTAAAGGAATGTATATATGTGTATGGTTTTTTTCAAATATATATGCATATAGTATGTATTTAAGAAAGTATGCATATGTATATGGGGTAGAGGTTACAAAGTAAACATTAAAAGAAAGTAGGTATATATGAGGTAAAATTATAAAAAAGTATGTGTATATGTACATGGAGTAGAGGTTATAGATTTAAAATTAGAAGTGTAAAGTATGTATGTTATTGTATATTTAATAGTTAAATAATTAGATAGAGATGGGTCTTTTGTCTCACAAACAAAAAATTCTCATACAACAATTTAATATTTAACTTGATAATGATCTTAAAATTAAATAATAATAATAATAATATAATTTTAAACTATCTATTAAATATTAAATATATAATTAATAAAATATCTTTATTATTATTAAATTAATTAATTTTCATTTACTTTTAAAAATGTTTATTTTATTGCGCACTATATAATTCAATATTATTGATAAAGTTTACTTTTATATTGCAAATGACACCATTATATTATATTGATTAGATTTACTTTGGAAATCCTTTATTCCTTCCTTTATTCCTTTATTTAATACATATTAGTATATCATTAAAAGGCTATGATTCCTTTATCTAAAACATGTTAGTATCTCATTAAAAAGATTATGATTTATGTGTATATATTATGTAGTGTAATATCAATTTAAAGTTGTTTAATAAATATTATTGTTTAAATTTATTTAAATATGGTAGTGAAATAAGAAAATTAAGATATTACAAAAGAGTATTAAATTAAATTTTATTAATTTTAGAAAGTAGATTATATTAAGAAATTATATATTTTAGAGTAGACTTTTTATAAAGTTGATTTAAAAATCAGGTGATTTATAGGTTTTTTTTATTTTTTTTATAAAAAAATATTAATTTTAATTTAAAAGGTTAAAAATATTTTTTTAAAGGGATTTGATTTAGTGGTAGAAAGTGAGGAGTTTTTCATCAATTGGTAAGATTTAATTTCCATGAGGGTTTAGTTTAGAGCCATGGAGCATTTTAGTGGTCAAACATGTACTTTTAAAAAGTTTGGTTCAAACCTCATATAGTTTGTGTGTTCCAACCTCATCTAGTTTATGTGTTTTGTTCGGATGGTGCGTGGCTCACCTAGAGATTGCAGTGGAAATCAACCAGATGTGTGTTGTGTTTGGATATTGTGTGGCTCACCTAAAGGTTGTTGTAGTAGCAGTGAAAATGGACCCCATGTTACACTAGTACTAGCCCAGCCACTTGTTGATTCTTGTGGGCACAAACAAAAGAAATGATCAAAAGCATAAAAGAAAAGATCAAAAACATATTTTTGTTAATAAGTAATATGAAGAAGAAATTCAACATTATTAAAATAAGAATAACTTCCACAAGCTACTTAGTGAAATATGACACTTGACTCAAGAGAAATTATGGGGAAATAAAAAATTAAAGGGAAAAGGTACTATAAAGAGATCATTAAGTCCAATTTAAAATATCGAAAGCATCTTTACGTTATAATTTTAGTTTAAAAAGGAAAATCAATATTACAAAATTAAGAATCAACTCTTATAATCTTCATAGTGAAACAAGGTGTTGGATAATTCCTAAAATAGTGAGCGATAAAATAAATTGTCATCTTTAACCCCTAATAAAGGAATGACTTTAGTTGATTAACATTTCAAATAAGAGCAAAATCTTCGACGACCTTTCTTGGTGGACAAAGGTGTGACTCACTTTAGCTAGGGTTCGACCCTAGATGTATGTGCAAGTTTTTCAAGCCCTCCTTTACAACCTAGCATGACATGGTTGTCTCCTCCTCAATAGTTTCTTACCCTAGTTCTCCTACTTATGTGGTAGCTATTATCCTCTATGATGCCTCTATTTGGGTGGTTTCTTTATGTAGTGTTCCTCTTCGTGGTGGTTTCATTCATAGCTTGGTGGGGGCTCCTGCAATGATGGTTATATATTTGAAGCTCGTGTGACTAACAATATTGAACAATCCACAAGAGTTGTCTTGAAATTTGGTTACAGGTCTAACTCTCTTCCCTTTAGTGGCAAACCAAGTAAGGCTTCTATTAAATGTGTTGTGTATAATGTTAATTCTTCTAATCATCTGTTGGTTCTAGAGGCTCTAGTTATCAATATTGCATCAAGGAAACATGGTGTCTCTAAGGTAACCCATTATAACATAGATGCACTAGTATTGTTTGTTTCAATGGCATTTACTTGTGCTTAGTTAATTTGCACAATTGTATTTTAGAACTATAGTAATCTAAGATAAAAGAATAAGCTTTTATTTTACCCTATGCAAAGGGGGTTTTAATTGTGGTGTTTGATCTTACAGAAGACACGTATTTAATATTAAAATAAGGTTCCTAGTTGGGGAGGAAATATGAATTATACATGAATCTTTAGAACTCATCCTTTGATCCATTGACAAATACTCTTTCCATCGTTCTTGTAGGGGTTAGAATTTTGAAGCTACCTTTGTATATTTTGGGTTTACTTTCTCTCCAAGTCATTGGCAATGTCCCTGGAAAATTCCATAACAAAAGTGAGGATTCTAATAACCACAATCTCACTACATATTCCCCAAAATAAATGTGAAAAATAAAATTCAACAATTTTTTTTATAGCATAAATCAACTTGAAAGGTGAAAACTACCCCTAATCACAAAAGTTGGATTATGTAAATGTTTTTTTTAGCTATAGAGTTTGTTTTGGAATAAGACATATGATAGCTCAATTCCTAAAAGGGAAATGTAAAACTAGGAAGCACCAACATAAGTCAACTTGGTGGGTTAGTGTTAAGGAAAAACATCAAGTGAATAACAAATATGAGCCAAATGACCTAACCATGGATGAGCTAAAAATTGAATCAAAGTAAATCAAGGACATCCCACTAAAAGAGCAAGATGTGATATCACAATATTCAATGAAAAGAATTTGTTATTCCCTAAAATCTTGATTAGGAAGATGAAATCTCACTTAGTCCTTGGATAAAGACTAGCTAGGTGGACCAAGTGGAAGAGGAGGAGACTATGACAACCAAAACATATCGACTTAGAAATCTAGGATCAGAAGGAAAAACATTGAATTTACTAAAAACAAAGGAAGTTGAGACATTAGTAATAAAGAAAAAAAACACTTCCTCAATAGCACAACAAGTGGTGACAAGAAACTAGACACATAATCCAATCTAGACATGTTTTATTGATGCATTATGTAAACAATTTGTCAGAGTTCTCTCAAGCAAGAAATTTTGGGATGTGGTTTCAATGGATAAAACTTTTTCATAAAACAAGTGTTGGAATTTTTTGTGTAGAAGCATAGATCTACCTAGTCTTGTTTTTAAAATTTATGATAGTCACATGTAACTATTGTTAGATCTACTACAACCCTTTTATTATAATATAATATTTGATTTTGGTTTAAGAAAAAACTATATACTAAAAATATGGAAGATGAAAACACATTTTCTTTTATGCGTTGCAAAAATCCATATTAAATCATAATTTCAAAATATCTATTATAATATTAAACTTCCTAACCTTTTAACTCATTAAAACTATGGATATTTAGGAAAACTTCTCTTTAATCTTTTTCAGCATATAAATTAAATGTGAAGTAAACCAAGTAATTCTATACATTTTATGCTTAAGGTACAAATAGACCAAAGTTGATCTCGATAGACATTAATAATCATCATTGTTGTCAATAAAAGTGTTACGTGGATTAAGTTAAACAAGTGGAGAAACTTAACATATTTTTGTTGTAAGTTATTCCTCGAATGTGAGAAGAAAGATCAAAGTTGGTCTTAATACACATTAATAATCATCATCATCATCATAGTCATCAACTATTATCATAATCTCTCTATTATCATAATGGTTGATTGGATGGGGAATAAATGTACATGCTAGGCTTGGCCTTCCCCTATGGGAAGCGTTATGTGTCATGGTAGTGATCCTTGTATTCTTGTAATCATTGATTGGTTGAGGAATAAACATGCATGCTTTCTTCGTTTTTCCCAACTCTATTGAATGTGTTATATATTGCATCAAAGTAATAAAAACTTATAAAAAAATTTCTTATCTTAAAATAGGCCAAAACCCTAAAGGTAATTTTTTATCGTCAAAGTTCCTATCAATTATGTAGAACTATAACTTTCAACGAAATTCCTCCTTGATTTAAGGCCAAAAATATATTTAGTTTTTGCACTTATTAACTTCATAAACAATTGAATAGCCATGTTTGGCATCTTGAAATGATTTCTTTGAATTTAAATATCATCTTCATCCTCAAACTCAAGGTCATCATGGAGGCACCAATGGGTCAATATATGTGAGCACATACTACCTATTCCTTAAGCCTTGTCATTTTTTTTTTTAAAAACTATGGTGAATCAAAAGCTTATTGGTTTAATTTGGGTGAGGCCAAGGATCAAACTTGGTGGTTGATAGTATGAAACCATGAGTATATCCAACATCTCGCAAGCCAGATATACCAAAAAATTATGACTTAGCAAGAGTCGAGACTCCGCAGATGAAGGGGGAGCCTACTCCTTGAGCCTATCTAACATCCCACAAGCCAAATATACCAAAACATTATGACTTAGAAAGAGCCAGGCCTCCGTAGATGAAGGGGGAGCCTACTCCTTGAGCCTTATCACAACAGGCCAAAGGTGTCCCCCCATGGGATTTGAAACTAGGTAAAGGGGATAACATCCCAATGAACCAACCACCCCATCATCCCATGAGGGGACACCTTGTTCTTTGCTTCTTCTTTTTATCTAGATTAATCAACTAAGGTTTAGTGGTGGATTAATGAAAGTCACGTCTCTTAATGGTGGATGGAGTGCCCACTTGAAATGTTGGTAAACTTAACTAACATAGATTACACTCCAAAATATATTTATGACTACCATATTTAACTTAAATTTGTTTTATGGCACATTTTATGCCAATTCAGATTGTTATTTTTAGTTGTAGTTTGAACATTTGAATAATTAACCCTTTTTTAGTTGTTTGAATTAATGGGAATGAAAACTAACATTTTTTCCATGACATATGACAAGAATCATTTTCGATAGATGGAAGCGTAGACAATCTTGCTGCATTGGTGATAGTCAAGGGCATTGAATCCATTTCCATATAAAAAACAACAAATTCATATAAATCATAGCCAGATTCAGATGATGACTAATTAAAAATGTCAACATAGAATGTTTAATCCTCTTTTTATTTTTATATAGTTTTATAAGTAATTTTGATCCCAATTTGTTAGCTTAATTGATCACTGTCGAACATTAAACTAGTAATATATCAAATAAGAAACGAATCAAAACCCCAAAATAAGACACACTATTTACATAAACAAATTTATTAAAAATATCATAAATATGTCCAAGTATCCTTAAAATTTTACAAATTTTTTAGAAAAAATAAATTTATAAACTCACATAAAAATAATTTCCCTAAAATTAAATATAATCTAATATAATAATAATAATAAAATTAATACATAAATTAATTAAACTATGAATCAACAATCGATCGGTAAAGATTAAATATGTTTTTAGAAATAAATTTAAATGCTTAATTCTCAACCCATATACCTTTAATTTGAAATCACCAAAACAAACATACTTGGGAAGATTGACAAACAAATGTCAAAATCATGTTTAAAAAAATTATTTTTTAACCCACTAGAGTGAAACAATAATGTTAATATAACATTATTCAACGACATTTTTTAAATGATGGGACTTAATGCCAAAAAAACAACCATAATATGTCATTAGACAACCACCATGGTACAGGGTTGGTGATTCTCGGAAAGTGTCCCTCATAACAATGGTCCCGGGTCTCATGGATTGGATATTTATTATGGATAGATGGTATAATGAGATGCTTGGGTGGTAAGTCCGGTACTTTTTCTATTTAAATTTAAATTTTGAATGAGACTTGTTTCATTTTAAGAAAGTAGTTAGAAGAATAGGTACCTTCGTGAGTAGGACCTCCTTTATAAGTGTGTATTTAAACATCTTAGTCTCTATCAAATTATAAATTTACTTCTAGGTATTGACATGTGAGTTTATGGTATCTGAGTTTATGATTTCAGTTTAGGATTTATAATAAGAAGTAATTGGATTGAATTGGACTTTATTCCAATAATTTGCCAAAAAAAAACTCAATATTAAATAGTAGTCTAAATAATTTGCTATTTTAAAAATTTAAAGTAGTCTAAATATTTACTTGTTAATTTTTTTTAATGCATATGTTTTTTTTTTTTTTTTGTTCAGGACTCGTTGAAATTACAATCAATTATTTTTGGTTAGAATTGAAATATATATATTTTTTGAGATTATGGTTGTGTTAAGAGTTTTTCTATAATTTAATATAAGTTATAGTTAGAAATAATAAAATAATATCTATATTAACAAATTAAAAAATAGTAATAAACAATAAAATCAAAATAATAAAATAATACTTATATTAACAAATTAAAAAATAGTAATAAAAAATCAAATCAAATTTGATCATAAATAAAATACTTAAATTTCCATCTTAATTTTATATCAATTTTTTATGTCGATAGGTGCTCTACAAGCCAGTATAGGGGATGTGTAGACTTAAATATTTGTAAACATAAACATTTAACATGTATATGTGAACTCAATTAAAAAATGATAAAAGGCTAAAAGTAATATGAAGCCTACTATGGGGAGATGTTATATTATGGGGAATGATTGTAAACATTTAAATCTTGGCTCAATTAATAATAAAAATAATAAAATTCAATTTTTTATATTGTAATTTTGTTTTTCACAGTAGCATATTGATAATTTTGTTTTACATGGTAGCTTAGTGGCTCCAACTCATGTTCAAAATCATGTTCTCGAAAGAAATCACAAATATACTAAATTAATAGTGGTCGATAGACAAATCATCCTATAGTCTTGCTTTGACATAAACTAATAAATTGAGATGTGAAGTGGATAAATAAATTGCTTGTTGCAATAAGACCTTCAAGTTATGGTCAAATCAAATGTTTGAAAGTTACTTTTTTTAATAATATTGAAAAATAAATATTTATTTTTCAAAGTTAAACATTATAATTTGCATTGGTCAATGCTAAACTAATAGTGATCAAGAGACGAATAGATTGTTACAGTCCTTGGCAAGGACTAATAATGATTCCATAACCACATTTAAATTTAATTAATAAGCAAATAGAAACTTAATACTTACAATAAACTTGCAATATAACAAGATTCTTAACCATGAATATTTACCCCCACTTTACCATGGATATTATTAACTTGTAAATAGGTTTTGTCACAATACCATGGTGGCTTATCAATACCACATCCCCAAAAACCATAACTCATTTCAAAAATAAAAAATAAACTATAAAATATATTAGACCTTATATATATCATTGATTACATAGTGAAAATTCTCAATCATATGGAGAGAGAGAGAGAGAGGGAGAGGGAGAGAAGGAGAGATGGAGGGAGAGAGAGATGGAGTTGGAGGGGGATAGAGAGGGAGGGAAGAACAAATACATAGAGATATAAAGGTGGAGAGAGAGGGAGTGACAATGGAGAGAGAGTGAGGGAGAAAGGAGAGGAGGGAAGACAGAGAGAATTAGAGGAGAAAGAGAGGGAGACATAAAGATTGAGGGGGGAGAGATGGGGTGAGAGAGGAGATAGGGATGGATTTAGTGGAAAATTTGGAGGGTAGAGAGAGAGAGAGAGAGAGAGAGAGAGAAAGAGAGAGATGCAGGGGAGAGACAGAGGGAGGTGGGAGAGAAAGGGAGATAGAGGAAGGAAAAGAGATAAGAATGGAGGGAGAGAGAGCGGGGGGGAAGTTGGAGGGGGAGAGAGAGGGAGGGAAAAATAAAGACATAAATAGAGAAAGGCTGAGAGAGAGTGAGGGAGAGAGGATAGCAGAGAGAGAGAGAGAGAGGGGGGGGGATGGAGAGAGAGATATATGGATATGGAGAGAGTGTGTGTGTATGTTTGGGGGGTGAGATAGAAAGACAAAAAAGGAGAGATGCGGCCAGATAGAGATATATATGGGGGGAAGATGGAAGAAGAGAGAGACATAGAGAGGGAGGGAGGGAGAGATAGCTATATACGGAGAGTGTGTGTTTGTGTGTGTTTTCGGGGTGAGATAGAGAGACAAAGAAGGAAATATGGAGGGGAGAGAGAGAAGGAGAGACAAAGGGAGATAGATACAAAGATGGAGGGGAGGGAAAGAAGGAAGAAGAAAGAGACACACAAATAAATACATATATTGTATAGTATTATATAATATTGAACATTATTAACCTTAGAGAAAGAGAAAGTAAGTCTTTTACAAAAGGTAAAATAAGTTGGATTTAGAAAGACATTAATATTTTGGTTTTTCACTTAAATAGATGTGTTTATTTCAATGTAGATATCTATTCATGATCCTATTTGATTGATTGCACTCAATGCATTGATCTCAGTGTAGTCATTTATTTCTAATCATATTTGGTTGCTTGCACTAGATGAATTCATTCTAGTGTAGATGTTGATTTCTAATCATATTTGATTGCTTACACTAGATGCATTGATTCCAATGTATATGCTTATTTCTAGCTCTAATTTATTGCTTGCACTAGATGCATTGATTTTAGTGTATATGTTGATTCCTAATCCTATTTGATTTCTTGTACTAGATGCATTGATTTTTGTTTTGATGTAACTAGATGTATGATGTATATTGATTTCAAAGTAATTAGATTAATAGTATGCATTGATTTCAGTATAAGCACAATTTTGTTTTTGACAACGTGCATTGATTTTTGTATCAAAATAATTCAAACATAAATAAAATTCTTGAATTTTCATATTAAATAAAATGTTCATTTCCCTGAAGTATTTGCTTCTTGAAACTGTAAAATATTTGTAATTGACTACATTCATATTATTCTCATTTTCCATCATTCAACATTGTTAGTCGCCTTACATTCAAACGAGGTAATAGAAAACAACTACAATTAGAACTTACTTGGGGTTTAACACTCCATAAGCCACAATGGTTGATATTGGAGAAAGCTACTATTAATATTGGAGAGAAAGAGAGATAAGGTATGTCATTTACTACTTGAGCTTGAGTTAAAGATTTGAACTATCTACGATTTCAATTGTCCTTTTCATACGATCGATATGAAAATATGGCAAAACTAACATGTGTGACAGTAAGAACAATAGAAGAAAATAGTTTGAGAAAGATCACAATGAAGACTATTTGTAATTGATTACATTCTTATTATTCACATTTTCTATCATTCAACATTGTTACATTATCACTTCGCATTCAAAATTTTTATTTCATCATTTTTCATCATTCAGGTTATTAAGAGTATTTATCATTTCAAAAAACCGAGATAACTAAGTAAATTTAAAATTAAAATTACCATATTAATCTTAGACATATTTAGCATATTTTAAATGATCAAAATAATTAGATGTTCAACAAATTTTACGTCATCGCGCAAGACTAAAACCAACCTAGATCCATATTAACCTCGGATCTATCAAGTACCAAGAGGGATCGAATCTCTCAAGGTGTAAACCTATCATCAATTTTTGCACTCAAAAAATAAGTTTGCACTTCAAGAGATTTGATCCCTTCAAATTACGATCAAATCAAATGTTTGCAAATTACTTTTTTTAATAATATTGAAAAATAAATAGTTATTTTTCAAAGTTAAACATTATAATTTTCATTGTTCAATGCTAAACTAATTGTGATCAAGAGACGAATAGATTGTTACAATCCTTGGCAAGGACTAATAATGATTCCATAACCACATTTAAATTTAATTAATAAGCAAATAGAAACTTAATACTTACAATAAACTTGCAATATAACAAGATTCTTAACCATGGATATTTACCTCCACTTTACCATGGATATTATTAACTTGTAAATAGGTTTTGTTACAATACCATGGTGGCTTATCAATACCACATCCCCAAAAACCATAACTCATTTCACAATTAAAAAATAAACTGTAAAATATATTAGACCTTATATATATCATTGATTACACAGTGACAATTCTCAATCATATGGAGAGAGAGAGAGAGAGAGGGAGAGGGAGAGAAGGAGAGATGGAGGGAGAGAGAGATGGGGTTGGAGGGAGATAGAGAGGGAGGGAAGAACAAATACATAGAGATATAAAGGTGGAGAGAGATGGAGTGACAATGGAGAGAGAGTGAGGGAAAAAGGAGAGGAGGGAAGACAAAGAGAATGAGAGGAGAAAGAGAGGGAGACATAAAGATTGAGGGGGGGGAGATGGGGTGAGAGAGGAGTTAGGGAGGGATTTAGTGGCAAATTTGGAGGGTAGAGAGAGAGAGAGAGAGATGCAGGGGAGAGACAGAGGGAGGTGGGAGAGAAAGGGAGATAGAGGAATGAAAAGAGATAAGGAGGGAGGGAGAGAAGGGAGGAGGGGGGGGGGAAAAAGACATAAATAGAGAAAGGTTGAGAGAGAGTGAGGGAGAGAGGATAGTAGAGTAGGAGGGAGGAGGTAGAGAGAAGGAGAGAGAGAGAGAGGGGGGGGGGAGAGAGAGAGAGAGGGGGGGGGGAGAGAGAGAGAGAGGGGGGGGGATGGAGAGAGAGAGAGAGAGAGAGAGAGAGAGAGAGAGAGAGATATGGAGAGAGTGTGTGTGTATGTTTGCGGGATGAGATAGAAAGACAAAAAAGGAGAGATGCAGGCAGATAGAGATATATATGGGGGGAAGATGGAAGAAGAGAGAGACATAGAGAGGGAGGGAGGGAAAGATAGTTATATACGAAGTGTGTGTGTGTGTGTGTGTTTTTGGGGGTGAGATAGAGAGACAAAGAAGGAAATATGGAGGGGAGAGAGAGAAGGAGAGGCAAAGGGAGATCGATACAAAGATGGAGGGGAGAGAGAGAAGGAGAGACAAAGGGAGATAGATACAAAGATGGAGGGGAGAGAAAGAAGGAAGAAGAAAGAGACACAAATAAATACATATATTATATAGTATTATATAATATTGAACATTATTAACCTTAGAGAAAGAGGAAGTAAGGCTTTTACAAAAGGTAAAATAAGTTGGATTTAGAAAGACATTAATATTTCGGGTTTTCCCTTAAATAGATGTGTTTATTTCAATGTAGATATCTATTCATGATCCTATTTGATTGATTGCACTTGATGCATTGATTTCAGTGTAGTCATTGATTTCTAATCATATTTGGTTGCTTGCACTAGATGAATTGATTCTAGTGTAGATGTTGATTTCTAATCATATTTGATTGCTTACACTAGATGCATTGCTTTCAATGTATATGCTTATTTCAAACTCTAATTTATTGCTTGCACTAGATGCATTGATTTTAGTGTATATGTTGATTTCTAATCCTATTTGATTTCTTGTACTAGATGCATTGATTTTTGTTTTGATGTAACTAGATGTATGATGTTTATTGATTTCAAAGTAATTAGATTAATAGTATGCATTGATTTCAGTATAAGCACAATTTTGTTTTTGACAACGTGCATTAATTTTTGTATCAAAATAATTCAAACATAAATAAAATTCTTGAATTTTCATATTAAATAAAATGTTCATTTCCCTGAAATATTTGCTTCTTGAAACTATAAAATATTTGTAATTGACTACATTCATATTATTCTCATTTTCCATCATTCAACATTGTTAGTCGCTTTACATTCAAATGAGGTAATAGAAAACAACTACAATTAGAACTTACTTGGGGTTTAACACTCCATAAGCCACAATGATTGATATTGGAGAAAGCTACTATTAATATTGGAGAGAAAGAGAGACAAGGTATGTCATTTACTACTTGAGCTTGAGTTAAAGATTTGAACTATCTACGATTTCAATTGTCCTTTTCATATGATCGATATGAAAATATGGCAAAACTAACATGTGTGACAGTAAGAACAATAGAAGAAAATAGTTTGAGAAAGATCACAATGAAGACTATTTGTAATTGATTACATTCTTATTATTCACATTTTCTATCATTCAACATTGTTACATTATCACTTCACATTCAAATTTTTTATTTCATCATTTTTCATCATTCAGGTTATTAAGAGTTTGTATCATCTCAAAGAACCGAGATAGCTAAGTAAATTTAAAATTAAAATGACCATATTAATCTTAGACATATTTAGCATATTTTAAATGATCAAAATAATTAGATGTTCAACAAATTTTCCGTCATCGCACAAGACTAAAACCAACCTAGATCCATATTAACCTCGGATCTATCAAGTACCAAGAGGGATTGAATCTCTCAAGGTGTAAACCTATCATCAATTTTTGCACTCAAAAAATAGGTTTGCACTTCAAGAGATTTGATCCCTTCAAGTTACAATCAAATCAAATGTTTGAAAATTACTTTTTTTAATAATATTGAAAAATAAATATTTATTTTTCAAAGTTAAACATTATAATTTGCATTGGTCAATGCTAAACTAATAGTGATCAAGAGACGAATAAATTGTTACAGTCCTTGGCAAGGACTAATAATGATTCCATAACCACATTTAAATTTAATTAATAAGCAAATAGAAACTTAATACTTACAATAAACTTGCAATATAACAAGATTCTTAACCATGGATATTATTAAATTGTAAATATGTTTTGTTACAATACCATGGCGGCTTATCAATACCACATCCCCAAAAACCATAACTCATTTCACAATTAAAAAATAAACTGTAAAATATATTAGACCTTATATATATCATTGATTACACAGTGACAATTATCAATCATATGGAGAGAGAGAGAGAAAGAGGGAGAGGGAGAGAAGGAGAGATGGAGGGAGAGAGAGATGGGGTTGGAGGGGGATAGAGAGGGAGGGAATAACAAATACATAGAGATATAAAGGTGGAGAGAGAGGGAGTGACAATGAAGAGAGAGTGAGGGAGAAAGAAGAGGAGGGAAGACAAAGAGAATGAGAGGAGAAAGAGAGGGAGACATAAAGACTGAGGGGGGGGAGATGGGGTGAGAGAGGAGATAGGGAGGGATTTAGTGGAAAAGTTGGAGGGTAGAGAGAGAGAGAGAGAGAGAGAGAGAGATGTAGGGGAGAGACAGAGGGAGGTGGGAGAGAAAGGGAGATAGAGGAATGAAAAGAGATAAGGAGGGAGGGAGAGGGGGGGGAAGTTGGAGGGAGGGAGACGGGAGGGGGGGAAAAGAAATACATAAATAGATAAAGGTTGAGAGAGAGTGAGGGAGAAATGATAGCAAAGTAGGAGGGAGGAGAGAGATAGAGATATAGATATGGAGAGAGTGCGTGTGTATGTTTGGGGGGTGAGATAGAAAGACAAAAAAGGAGAGATGCGGGTAGATAGAGATATATATGTGGGGGAGATGGAAGAAGAGAGAGACATAGAGAGGGAGGGAGGGAAAGATAGTTATATACAGAGAGTGTGTGTGTGTGTGTGTTTTTGGGGGTGAGATAGAGAGACAAAGAAGGAAATATGGACGGGAGAGAGAGAAGGAGAGACAAAGGGAGATAGATACAAAGATGGAGGGGAGAGAAAGAAGGAAGAAGAAAGAGACACACAAATAAATACATATATTATATAGTATTATATAATATTGAACATTATTAACCTTTGAGAAAGAGGAAGTAAGGTTTTTACAAAAGGTAAAATAAGTTGGATTTAGAAAGACATTAATATTTTGGTTTTTCACTTAAACAGATGTGTTTATTTCAATGTAGATATCTATTCATGACCCTATTTGATTGATTGCACTCGATGCATTGATTTCAGTGTAGTCATTGATTTCTAATCATATTTTGTTGCTTGCACTAGATGAATTGATTCTAGTGTAGATGTTGATTTCTAATCATATTTGATTGCTTCCACTAGATGCATTGATTTCAATGTATATGCTTATTTCTAACTCTAATGTATTGCTTGCACTAGATGCATTGATTTTAGTGTATATGTTGATTTCTAATCCTATTGATTTCTTGTACTAGATGCATTGATTTTTGTTTTGATGTAACTAGATGTATGATGTATATTGATTTCAAAGTAATTAGATTAATAGTATGCATTGATTTCAGTATAAGCACAATTTTGTTTTTGACAACGTGCATTAATTTTTGTATCAAAATAATTCAAACATAAATAAAATTCTTGAATTTTCATATTAAAATAAAATGTTCATTTCCCTGAAATATTTGCTTCTTGAAACTGTAAAATATTTGTAAATGACTACATTCATATTATTCTCATTTTCCATCATTCAACATTGTTAGTCGCTTTACATTCAAGCGAGGTAATAGAAAACAACAACAATTAGAACTTACTTGGGGTTTAACACTCCATAAGCCACAATGATTGATATTGGAGAAAGCTAATATTAATATTGGAGAGAAAGAGAGACAAGGTATGTCATTTACTACTTGAGCTTGAGTTAAAGATTTGAACTATCTACGATTTCAATTGTCCTTTTCATATGATCGATATGAAAATATGGCAAAACTAACATGTGTGACAGTAAGAACAATAGAAGAAAATAGTTTGAGAAAGATCACAATGAAGACTATTTGTAATTGATTACATTCTTATTATTCACATTTTCTATCATTCAACATTGTTACATTATCACTTCACATTCAAATTTTTTATTTCATCATTTTTCATCATTCAGGTTATTAAGAGTCTGTATCATCTCAAAGAACCAAGATAACTAAGTAAATTTAAAATTAAAATGACCATATTAATCTTAGACATATTTAGCATATTTTAAATGATCAAAATAATTAGATGTTCAACAAATTTTACGTCATCGCACAAGACTAAAACCAACCTAGATCCATCTTAACCTTGGATCTATCAAGTACCAAGAGGGATCAAATCTCTGGAGGTGTAAACCTATCATCAATTTTTTCACTCAAAAAATAGGTTTGCACTTCAAGAGATTTGATCCCTCACAACACTTGATAAATATAGGGTTAAGATGGATCTAGGCTGGTATATAATGAGATAAAGTCATTAAAAAAAAATAATTTACTTTTTAGTACAAGGGATATATGTGATTCATTTACTACTTAATAGGAAGTTGGCAAATGGCATGTAAAAATAATATTATTGATATTGTCTGTTTGTAGTTCATTCTAGGTTTAGTTTTCATGTAATATTTAAAACAAAAATTCAATTTCATATTAAATAACATAATTTTATATCAATTTTATAAGGAGAAAAATAAATAATCTAAATTAAAAAAAATTGGGAATTGTATGTAAGTTATAGATCACATTTTCAATATATATATATATATATATATAGAGAGAGAGAGAGAGAGAGAGAGAGAGAGAGAGTTCTTATTTTATTAATAGGTTCCTTCTAATTCAAGTTAGGAAGGAGATTTACAATTCCTTTAATGATTAATATGGAGTTGACATGCAATATCTTAATGTAAGTTATAGATCACATTTTCAATATATATATATATATATATATAGAGAGAGAGAGAGAGAGAGAGAGAGAGAGAGAGAGAGAGAGAGTTCTTATTTTATTAATAGGTTCCTTCTAATTGGGTTAGGCTGAGATTTGCTACCCCTTTAATGATTAATATGGAGTTGACATGCAATATCTTAATGTAAGTTATAGATCACATTTTCAATATATATATAGAGAGAGAGAGAGAGTTCTTATTTTATTAATAGGTTCCTTCTAATTCAAGTTAGGAAGGAGATTTACAATTCCTTTAATGATTAATATGGAGTTGACATGCAATGTAATTTAATGTGTTATAGATCACATTTTCAATATATATATATATATATATATATATATATATATATATATATATATATATATATATATATATATATATATATATATATATAGAGAGAGTTCTTATTTTATTAATAGGTTCCTTCTAATTCAAGTTAGGAAGGAGATTTACAATTCCTTTAATGATTAATATGGAGTTGACATGCAATATCTTAAATGATATTAGTAACAAAAATAATTATACATAGGGAAACTTGTGGCTATATGTTTTTTACTTTGGAATATGAGGAATCTGAACAAATATGTATTAAATTTTAATGTTGATAGTATAAATCATAAATAAATATTTCAATGTCATATATGTAAAACATGGTTTTAGTGTTTTTGCTCAAAATCAATATTAATTCATTTTAATATTTTCAGAATCTATGCTTCTGTGATCCATCATATAAATTGTAAAAAATCTTTCGGTAATAATCACATGCAATGGAACATTGTCAACGCATTTTGAACCAACCAGTGTGGTTCATCATCAGGACTAGGTGAGAGATCAGATTAGGACATTAAGCTTAAATAGATGTAGAGATGGCTAACTAGCCGTTAGGAAAACGACTAGTTTGACTTCTTTTTTTTCTTTTTCTTTTTAAAATTATTTATTTATCTATTTTTAATTATATATTATATTTTTTAATTAATAACGGCTAGTTTTATTTTTATTATTAAAATATTTGATTAATTTATTCAATTAATTAATGGATTCATTAACTTATTATATATATATATATATATATATATTTCATATTTTAATTTAGTTGACTTAATTATTTAATTATAATTTTTTTTAAATTTTGTGTATAAGAAATTTTCGGTGAAAATCACATGTAAGAATTTTTTGTCGATGTGTTTCGAAGCAGCCAGCGTGGTTCATCATCAGGACAAGATGAGAAATCTGATTAAGAAACCTATTTAAATAGATAAGGACAGCTCCAAGAATAAGAAATTGAATAAAATTTTGTGAAATTTATTAATTTTTAATTATAATTCTCAATTATTTTTTTTATTTTAATTATATTTGAATATAATTTAATATTAATACTTTTATATAATTTAGTAACAATAATTTTTATAAAAATAAAAATAAATAAATAAATTTAATTAAATTTAAAAAATTATAATTAAATAAATAAGTTAACCAAATTAAAATATGAAATATATATATAAAATAATTATTTAATAAGTTAATGAATCCATTAATTAATTGAATAAATTAATCAAATATTTTAATAATCAAAATAAAACTAGCCATTATTAATTAAAAAATATAATATATAATTAAAAATAGATAAATAAATAATTAATTAATTAATTTAAAAAAAATAAAAAATAAAAAAAATAAAAAAATCAATAATATTATCTTTTATTTTTTTATTTTTTTATTTTGTTTTATTTTTATTTTTATCTCTTATATTTTTTATTTTTATATTTATTTTTATCTCTTATATTTTTTATTTTTATATTAATTGATTTATTTATTTATTTTTAAAGTTTTTTAATTTTTAATTTATTTTTATTTGTTATTATCTTCTTCTTCTTTATTGTCATTGTTGATTTTTATTTGCACCTCGCGCTTTTTTTTTTCTTTCTAAATTGAGCTAATTCTATTTATGTGTAAGTAATAATACAAAACTGCCTCAGTTCAGCTGCGTTAGCCTGAAACTGGGCTTGAAAGTCAAGCATAGTTCTGAAAAGAAGCTGCCCATATAGGGAAACCAGCTCTATAAAAACAGTCTCACCGCCCTTGTGAAGGGAAACCGGTGGAATAGTTATGATTGTAATGACACAGTAACAAAAAGCTAGCACTATCATAAACGAAAACCAGTGAGCTGCTATGTAATGAAGAGAACTAGCATCGCTACAAAAATAAGCAAGATCTAAGACCATACTGCTCCAAGTCATTGCTGAGTCAGCTGGAGGTGATGGGAGAAGGCTGTTCCTCCACAATTGGGCACCCGAAGTAGTCCTCAGGATCATCCGCATCAGCATCCTTCGCGCCCTGATCCATAGCGCCATGTACCGCCGAAGTTTCCACCTGCAAGGGAGAGAGACCACGGGGGGAATTGGCTGTAGCATCAGGTTTGGCCAGGTCTTCAAGAGGAGTAGCAGCCGAAGTGGAGCGAGGCGCAACAGAGGTAGGGTGGGGGTCGGGAGAGGCGGGAGTGGAGACAAAACAAGAAGGAGAACTGATAGTGGCATCCTCACGCAAAGTAATGGTGATATAGGCAGTAATTGAAGGGCGGTTGAAGGTGCTATCAAACCTCAGCTCCGCTCGTTGAGTGGTCTGGCGGATGAAAGGCCTGCGAGCGGGCAGAGGAGCGTGAGAGGTGGTGAAATGGGGGGCTTCATGCTGAAGGGAGGCAGGCGGCCGACCATAAACAAAATCAAAAGGAATCTCAGAGGCAATTCTGCTGGAAGAGGGGCGCTCCCCAGCTGAGCAACTGCGAGTGCCACCTCTACGGGCTGTCATACGCTGCCTGAGTCGAGGCATGGCAGGCTCGGCGTCGGGAGACTCCTGAATATGGATAGTAGCAGCAGAAGAGCTGGGAATGAACCGAGGCAGACCACCGAGATGCATAGCGACAGACGGGTTAGAAACAGGCTGAGGGGCAGCGGTCGCACCAGAACAAAACTTACTGTTAGAGTAGTGAACACCAGGTGAGAACTCAATGCAACTATATAACGAGCAGCGCCGGCCTGTGACTGTGCGAGCGCTTGGCTCAGCACAGTGGACAGGGCACGCACCGGCCAAGGGCACCATATAGACACGGAGGGAGTCGAGGAGCTCGTCGAACAATGAGTCGAGCAGAGAGACGGCTTCCATAATGCGCATACCAGGCGAAACAAAACTATAGAGGCGCCAGCTCGGTGGAGCATTGAATGAGGTTGCAGGCGCAATTAAATTTGCCGTGGAGAGCCATGTGGCCACCACGCTCGATGGGCGTTGGGAAATGGTCACCACGCGTACCAGTTGTCCCCATGGGACTAACAAGCATCCGCATCCGGAGATTTGCACCTCGCGCTTTAATAAATAAAAAAATTATAATTAAATAATTAAGTCAACTAAAGTAAAATATGAAATTTATATTTATATATTTATTAAATAATTAATTAATAATTTATTGAATCCATTAATTAATTGAATATATTAATCAAATATTTTAATAATAAAAATAAAACTAGCCTTTATTAATTAAAAAATATAATATATAATTAAAAATAGATAAATAATTAAATAATTAAAAAAAAAGAGAAGATGAAGAAATCAAACTAGTCGTTTTCCTAATGGCTAGTTAGCCATCTCTACATCTATTTAAGCTTAATGTCCTGATCTGATCTCTCACCTAGTCCTGATGATGAACCACACTGGTTGGTTTGAAACGCGTCGACAATGTTCCATTGCAGTTCCATTGCATGTGATTATTACCGAAAGATTTTTTACAATTCATTTTAATTTTGGATTTAATCAAATCCTATGAAGTGCAAACATTTTTTTATATGTTGTACTAAAAAAATGTTTACATATTAATAAATTTGATCTCTCAACATTTAATAAATTTGGAGTTAAGATAAATTTATATTAATATATTTCAAATATAATGAGATATTTAAAAATGTTCAATATATTTAACCATTAAAAAAATACAATTTTAACCATGCTAACTATTTTAACAATATATTTTAATAATGACTTAAAGAAGAAGAAAATAAAATTTAAAAAAAAATTAATTTATTTATTGAGAAAACATTTTAAAATAAATTTTAATAATGACTTAAAAAATAAGAAAGAAAAAAAAAAAAATGTGAGGAGGTATTTTGTCAAAGAATAATTTATTTATTTATTGACAAAACATTGAAAAAGGGGTAGTGGGTGACTCGTGTGAAAGGGTCCGCATAATAATTGATTAGACCTCTAATTTTATTTGTACGAGGCATTCAAATTTCCACAACTTTAACGATGATTTGAAAAATGAGGATGGCCCATGTCATTTATTGAGGATTTAAGTCAAGATATCTGGAATTTTATGGCGTTACATCTAATTGTCCACAACCTTGAAGACAAATTGAAATGCCTGGTGCTTTTAGTTTTTTTTGGGGCTATCTAAGATAGAAAAATGGCTGGGGCAGATGCCTCTCCCTAAGGGCATATCATATTATCTGCATGCTATTTAGTTAGTCATGATAAAAGTTTGTTTATTTGAAAGTTGGTCGTGTTAGAAGTTGTCGTTTATTTGAAAGTGGGTCTTGGTGTGTGATTTATTGAATTTATTTGAAAGTGTTTTTGTTTTTTGTTTTTTAATATTTGTCTAGTGGTTTTTTTTTTTTTTCCTAGTTTTCTTGTTGTTTTTTATTATTATTAAAAACAACAAGAAAACTAACTCAAAAAAATCATTAAACTACACAAATATTAAAAAAACATATAAGGTATTTTGTTAATTGAGAGATTCATTTTGGAGTAAAGATTTGTATTTGTATTTGTATTTTTTTAATATTGATAATTTTTTAATTAGAGTTTTTTTTGTTTTTTTTAATGAAATAAGTTTTTTTATTAGTTTATTGTCATATTGTAATGATAAAAATTTTTATGGTTTTTCAATTTGGAAATTAGATTAGTGATATAAGTTTAACTATTTTAAGTCATCCATAATAAAGAGAATAGAGAAAATTACCACTGTAACAAAGTACTTGGCATCTCATAATTGTTCATTCTATAAAGTCACAAAATAAGCTATATGCTTAATTAAATAAGCTCACAAGGACTACATGATAAAATAGAAGGAAAAGTTGGCCATAATTATCAAGATGAAGTAGCAACATCAATAGGTTTTGTTTTAACTGCATTGTCAGAAGGAGTTTGTTAACTTCCCTTGTTAAACCAATCTTCCATGCAAGCCATGTGAAGTACGGGCTTTCCAAGCGAGCTATGATGGCTATATGCTCCCTCTAAATGTCATTTAATTGTTGGATGATTTCATTTCTTTTATCATTTTGATCTGCAAGGACCTTTCCCAAAAAACCTTTAACTTTCCAATATAGCTCTATCATTTGGAGGTCCTGGTTCTGTCTTCCTCTAGTATAACCAGGGTCTAGAATCTAGTTTGCCACTTTAGGCTACACCTATGAAGGGGTGTGAGAGTGATAAATACAGGCAGAAGAAACAACTTTGAAAAAGCTATGAGAGCCATCAAGGTCACCACGACCGCTAACACCTCGTCTAGAGTGCATATGCTGATGCGACATGTCTTTGGTGAAGGAAACACATATAATGCAAGAGGGGGGGGGGGGGGGGGGATGGAGGCCAAAAAGTGTGCACTTGGAAAAGAGAATAGGGGATACATGTAGACAAAGACAAACTTGAGAATAGAGAAAAATAAAGAATATGCTCAATGCAAGAAAAAGGCAATATTATACCATAGAGAACAAGCCTATACCAAGTAAGACCTTGAAGCCCATGAGTGAGAGATATATACCAAACTATAAAAAAATGAAGTCTACATCTCTCAAGACTTCATAATAGTCACAATAAATAGAAGTGAGAACATGAAATAAGATAGAATTTAAAATTTGATGTTTGACCATCCCTGCATACCTGAGCTTTGCACCAAATTATCACCAAGTAAGTCCACAATCATAGCATGCACTTGAGCCAATAAAATTTCTTTCCACTACTAACATTGGCTTGAGTTGAGAGAATGGTTGGATAGAGACAGAAAAGCATAAGGTAACTAACCATGCCTCATAGACCACCACTCAACCTTGACATGTACCAAAGCAAATGGAAGTCTTTAGCTAAACATGAGATAAATAAAAAACGAAAGAAAATAAACTTGGGAGACTAGACTAGTAGGTCTTAGACTTTCCCCTAGTAAAGTACCAAGATGAAACAAAACTATATTCTTTCTAGTATGGAAAAAAATGGAAGGTTGAGCGCCTTCCTTCCACCACTCAGTTGGGATCCCAACACAACTACAGTCAAATAAACCATAACTATCCCAAAAACTAATGACATTAATGTTGGAGGTCTCTAAAAAACTAGCATAATGAAATCACGTTTAATGTTGTAGATTTTTCGTGACGTGAAGGCATTTGGTGGAGGGTGGCTACCATGCCACCCTTCTTAATTGTGTGGGTTGGCTATGGGACAACCATCCCATCCTCCTCACTTTCATTCATTAACACCCCCATCGGGGTGTTTTGAACTTAGCATTGAGGTATATTTTTCACCAAGTTTAAATAATAATGTTTTAATAGTCAAAATTAGAAGACAAAATTAACTTTGGGACATGTCACTTTGATAATTCATGAATAGATAATATAAATACTGTGCATTGGGAACATATTTAATGTTGAGTGACTAATTCATCTTCTTCCCTATATGCAAAGCCCCTCACATGCATGCCTAGTGCTCTAGTCTAAAATTGGTGTGGAGGGAGCAAGAGAAGGAAAGTGCAATGTTGTGAAACCAGCTCCAAAAATAGAAGAAAAGAGATATCAACGCCTTAGAAATAAGCCACTTCGAGGAGGCAACCTCCAATACATTACATGAATAAACAATTCTTGGATGATTGAAATTACAGAACCTCCTTTCTATATATAGGAGTCCACAGGGCCACAATGTAATCTTAGTGGGGCCATAATGTAATCCTAGATGACCTAACAATAATAATTTAAGGGTACAATAATAACAATATGGGGGTTACAGGGGTACAATAATAACAATAAGGGGGTTACACTAACAACAATAAGGGACTATACTAGTAATATAGGGACCTAACATGCCCTTCTCCTTCAAAAAAGTGTTGTCCTCAATGCTTGAGTAGCTCTGGGTGCTTCTGTATAAAATTCTCATCCTCCCATGTAGAATCTTCAGTGGGTAAGTTCTTCCACTTGATGAGATACTCTGAAATTGATCGATTCCGTAGCTGTCAAGTTCTTGTTTTCGTGACCACTTTAGGTTCCAATATGATTTTTCCTTCCTCATCAAGTTCTGGCAATATTGTTTGAACTGGAAGATTTTCACCTATAACCTTCTTTAAGCATGAAACATGGAAAATTGGATGCACTCGTGAAGAAGCAGGAAGCTCCAATTTGTATGCCATAGTACCAATCTTTTGCAACACCTTGTAAGGACCATAGTACTTTGGCGATAATTTATTATCCTTCTTAGCTTGCTTGAGGGACATTTGTTTGTATGGTTGTAGCCGTAAAATACCCAATCTCCTACATCAAAAATTCTCTTGCTGCGATGTTGATCTGCCTGTTGTTTCATTCGATTTTGTGCCAAATTCAGGTTATCCTTTAAGAGTTGGAGAACTTCTTGCTGATGCTCGATGTGATCTTCCACTGCTTGAACCTTCGAATTTTCCCTTAAATATGATGTGATCGATGGTGGACGATATCCATAAAGTGCCATAAATGGGGTCATTTTTGCTGCAGTATGGAAGGAAGTGTTATACCACCATTCAGCGAGAGGTAACCACTTGACCTATTGTGTTTGTTTATCAGATACAAAACAACGAAGATATCCTTCCAAACATTTATTTACTATCTCAGTTTGACCATCAGATTGAGGATGATAAGATGAGCTATGAGCTAATTGAGTACTCAAACAAGAAAATAACTCCATCCAAAAATTTCCAGTAAAAATGGGATCTCTGTCGCTCACAATAACCCTTGGGTTTCCATGTAGCTTTTGAATTGTGTCCATAAATGTAGTAGCAACTATAATTTCTTTAAATGGATGAGATAATGCACAAAAGTGTGCATACTTGGTAAGTCTATCAACTACCACCATGATGACACTCTTTCCTTCGGACTTAGGTAAACCTGTGATAAAATCCATTGAAATCTCCTCCCAACGTTGACTTGGAATGGATAAAGGTTGTAGAAGACCTGTGGTCTTAATTGTCTCAAATTTATTTTGCTGGCAAACCAAAAATTCCGCCACAAACTTTTGAATATCAGATTTAAGGCCATCCCAAAAAAATTATTTCTTCACCCTGTGGTAAGTTTTTAAAAATCCTGAGTGTCCTCCTAAAGGAGAAGTGTGCAATTCCAAAGGAATATTTTGTTTTAGTTGGGAATTCTTACAAAGATATAAGCGATCTTTGTACCATAAGGAATCATTTTTCCAACTAAATGTATCAGATGTACTAGGATCTTGCCGCAACTTTTGAATGAGTGTCCATACATCTTTGTCCTTCTTCCATTCATCTCTTGCTTCGGTTATCCAATCTGGTTGGATAATAGAAATGGCACAAAGCAATGCTTCCACCTCTTCATTCTTTCTTGAGAGTGCATCTGCAACAACATTAAGCTTTCCTTTTTTGTAGATTATTTCAAAGTCATGACCCAACATCTTTGTGACCCATTTTTGCTGCTCTTCTGAAGATAGTCTTTGTTCCAAAAAGTGTTTCAGACTATCATGATCAGTTTTTACCTTGAAGTGTCTTCCCATTAGGTAAGTTCTCCATTTCTTTAGTGCATGCAGTATTGCTAACATTTCCTTCTCATAATAGGTTTCTGTAAATACTTTCCTTTGATTGGACGACTTTCAAAAGCAATGGGTCTTCCTTCCTGCATTAAAACTGCACCAATTCCATTTCCTGAGGCATCACATTCCACAATAAAGGTTTTTGTGAAGTCCGGCGTAGCTAAGACCGGTGCTAGGCACATTGCCTCTTTAAGATGTTCAAAGGCCTTAGTTGCTTCAGGAGTCCATGAAAATGCATCTTCTTCAATAATGTTGTTAGAGGTGCTGCTATTCTCCCATAATTCTTAACAAACTTGCGATAATACCCTGTTAACCCGAGAAATCCTCGCAACTGCTTTATGGTTGTGGGGACTTTCCATTATTTAATGGCTTTAATTTTTTTAGGGTCTACCTTAACACCCTCGTGAGATACAATATGACCCAGATATTCCACCTCTTGTACTCCAAAGAAACATTTGGATGTTTTTGCATATAATTGTTTCTCATGCAATAGTTTGAGCACCCTGTCAACATGTTCAACATGATCCTTCCAAGACCTGCTATAGATTAGTATATCATCAAAAAATACTAGCACAAATTTTCTAAGTAAGGGTTTGAAAATGGAATTCATCAACCCTTGAAATGTAGAAGGTGCATTGGTAAGGCCAAAAGGCATGACCAAAAATTCATAATGACCTCATGAGTTCGAAATGTTGTTTTTGGAATATCTTCAGTCTTCATTCTAATTTGATGATATCCTGAACGAAGATCCAACTTGGTAAAATAAATTGCTCCATGTAATTCATCCAATAATTCAACAATCACAGGAATGGGAAATTTGTCTTTAATGGTGAGCTTATTGAGCTCCCTATAATCCGGACACATTCGCCATGATCCATCCTTCTTGTGTACCAATACTACATGAGCAAAGAAAGAACTTTGACTAGGTTGAATTATACCCGCCTCTAACATTTCTGCAATCATACGTTCAATTTCGCTCTTTTGGAAGTAAGGATATCTATAAGGCCTGATGTTTGGAGGAACACTTCCTGAATCAAATGAATAGCATGATCATGATCACGAATAGGTGGGAGTCCTTTGGGAGTTTCAAACACCTTGGAATGATTGTCCAAGACTTGTTGGAGATCTGCAGAAATAGATGATTTTGATGTTGGAACTTCTAGTGAGCATAATTGTGCAATTACGCCTCGTTGTTCTTTCTTTAGAATATTTGTCATGACATTAGAACTTATTATCCTTCCTGGCTTCCCCGCAATACCCCGTAATTCGACTTCCTTTCCTTCTGAAAAAAATTTCAAGAAAAGTTCTTGAAAATTAAAAGCTACCGTCCCCAAAGATTGTAACCATTGTACTTCTAGTACAACATCAGCACCTCCCATAGGAATGGAAAGCATTGGACTAGTCAATACATATTCCCACATGGTTAGCTTGATATTATGGCATTTTCCCGAGAAATTTATAGTTCCTCCATTTGCAACCATCACTTGACATTCTGGTGCTGGGTATAGGAAACAATTTAATTCCTTGGCTACCTTACAATGAATAAAATTATGGGTGCTACCTGAATCAATCAATACTATTACCTTTTTCTTCTTGATTTGTCCTTGTATCTTGAGAGTTTGAGGAGTGGTAATTCCTGCCAGTGCATTACACGATATGGTCGGATTCAGTTCTTCCTCTTCTAGGTTTGGTTCCTGGTGTATATCCTCTTCTTGTTCATTTTCTTCTTCCTCTTCACAATATATGTAAAATAATTTCTTCTCAGCACACTTATGACCTTTAGTGTATTTTCTATCACAACTGTAGCAAAGCCCTTTTTCTCTTTTTTTCTTCCAATTGTTGTGGTGTCAACCTTGTAGGTTGTGGAAATCTAGGAGTAGCAACACTTCCATCTTTATAGAAGTGAGTGGTAGGCTTCCTTGTCGCCATAATTTTACATTCAATTTTTCTTGCCAACCTGAATGCCTTCTTCAATGAATCAGGTTCCAAAACACGAACTTCATGTTGGATGTTATCCTTTAAAGTACCTATGAAGAGATCAATCATGTGTTCCTCTGGAATATCAGTTACCCTTATATTCAATTTTTGGAAGTCCTCAATGTGCTCCCCCACTAAACCCTTTTGTTTGAAATTTATCAATTGGCTAAAGAAGGTGTTGCTCTTTGTATCCTCATAATGTGCTATCATTTCCTCCATAAAAATTGACCAAGTGACAATTTTTTTACGGGAGAAAAGCCATCGATACCATACAAATGTATTTTGTTCTAAATGTAAAGTTGCAATGCGTACCTTTTGTGTGTTTTTCACATTATGGAGATCAAAATATTGCTCCATCCGTAGTATCCATGTTACAGGATCATTTCCATCAAACTTCCTCATATCCATTTTTGGAATATGGTGGTTCTTCCCGCCAACATTAGAGTTTATGAAATCACGATTAACATTTATTTTGTTCTCATCATGAATTTCCTCTACTATCTTTTCACCATTAGGAAACATTTCTTGTATCAACTTTTCCAAACCTTCGATTTCTACTTTTAGATCATTCTTCATGTTTTCCATGTTGTCTTTCATTTTTTCATCGATCTTAGCTTCCATGTCATCCATCTTAGCTTCCATGCCCACTTCCATGGCATCCATCTTAGCTTCCAAACCATTCATATTAGCTTCCACTCCTTTCTTCAAACCATCCATCTTAGTTTCCATGCCTTTCTGCAAAAATTCCATTTCATTTTTTGTTGCTCTTTGTGATAGCGAAATTTGGTGCACTTGCTCTTGTAATTTTGATATCTCATGTTGTGTTTCTTTGCCTTCATGAGTCATAGTAGAGCCTTCTTAAGGCTTAATGGGTGTTGAATTCTTTTTAGGGGGCATTTTATAACCCAATACTAATATCTATTCTTCAATATGCCCTTGGAATAAATTCAAACTAATTTTTTTTTCAATCGAGACTTATGTAATTCGAAAAAAATACACACCTTTTTCTTGCTTTTGAGGAGCTTGATATTGAAACTGAATTATCTCCGTGCTTTCGTATCTTCAATATCTAAAATTTGGTCGTGAAGTAGCCCTCTGAATCCTCTTTCGAATACCACATGTCTGGCCTGATTTGAGTTCTTCAAGGCAAAGTTATGTCCAATCTCCCACAATGACCTAATTATGGACTGGTTCAGTAGAGAGAAATTGTACGACTTTTCACATGTCACTATTTGCTCCTTTGGCCCTGAAATTAGTAGACAGAAACTACAGTCCGTGTACTTCCAGCTACTTTTTACAGAATTCCAATCTGATGCTCAAAGAGAGAGTTAGAATATTTTCCCGCGATCACCTCTTTGATATTAAATTCAGGAGCCTGAAAAAGACCTAACTTCCACAGATCATATCTCTGAAAAATATTGCGAACCAAGCTCTGAAATTTTGCAACACGTTTCCTCAGGATTTCAGCTTCACGCTCTAAAAATTTCAACTTCTGGCCCTTTGTAGAAAACAAATTATAGCGAAAATTCCCCGATGACCTGTTTAGGTTAAATTGAGGAGACTGCAAAAAGTCCTAACTTCCACAGATCATATCTCTGAAAATATTGCGAACCAAGCTCTGAAATTTTGTGATGATGTTCATCAAGCTTTCAGCTTCATACTCTATAAATTTAATCTTCTGAACCTTCGTAGAAGAAAAGGTTATAGCGAAAATTCCACGATGACCTGTTAGGAGCAGCAAAACTCTAGAATCCAAAGCTCTGATACCAAATGTTGTGAAACTAGCTTCAAAAATAGAAGAAAAGAGATATCAACGCCTTAGAAATAAGCCACTTCGAGGGGGCAACCTCCAATACATTACATGAATGAACGATTCTTGGATGATTGAAATTACAAAACCTCCTTTCTATATATAGTAGTCCACAGGGCCACAATGTAATCTTAGTGGGGCCACAATGTAATCTTAGTGGGGCCACAATGTAATCCTAGCTGACCTAACAATAACAATTTAAGGGCACAATAATAACAATATGGGGGTTATAGGGGTACAATAATAACAATAAGGGGGTTACACTAATAAAAATAAGGGATTATACTAGTAATATAGGGACCTAACAAGGTTGAGTGCCTTCCTTCCACCACTCAGTTGGGATACCAACACAACTACTTTCAAATAAACCATAACTATCCCAAAAACTAATGATGTTAATGCTGGAGGTCTCTTAAAAACTAGCATAATCAAATCACGTTTAATGTTGTAGATTTTTCGTGACGTGAAGGCATTTGGTGGAGGGTGCCTACCATGCCACCCTTCTTAATTGTGTGGGTTGGTTGTGGGACAACCATCCCATCCTCCTCACTTTCATTCATTAACACCCCCATCGGGGTGTTTTGAACTTAGCATTGAGGTATATTTTTCACCAAGTTTAAATTTTTTTTTTTTAATAGTCAAAATTAGAAGACAAAATTAACTTTGGGACATGTCACTTTGATAATTCATGAATAGATAATATAAATACTATGCACTGGGAACACATTTAATGTTGGGTGACTAATTCATCTTCTTCCCTATATGCAAAGCCCCTCATATGCATGCCTAGTGCTCTAGTCTAAAATTGGTGTGGAGGGGGCAAGAGAAGGAAAGTGCTTGCCACACACGATCTAATGACATGCACTCTAGTTTATTCATACTTGAGGTTCCATTCTCTCTTACTCATAATAATTGAGTTGTGACAAAGGTCACGAATAAAATTTTTTCACCCACTTTAGAAAAGTTACTCAAGCTCTTTAGATTAGACTAATTGGTTCAATATTCTATAAATGGAAAAATTCCTTGAGAGGAATAAATAAAAGGTTATTAGTGGGCTTACTCATCATTAAGAGCTTGGGAAAAAAGGCTTTTCTTATTAAGCGAAAAAACTTATTCAACTATTGGAAGCTACTATTAAATATATTTTTTCATTAGTTTACCAATGTAGGTATGCAATTTCACATGTTTTGTTGGGAAAAATACTGGGAGGGGGGGGGGGGGGGGGGGGGTTAATCAATATTTTTAACTTCAATCTTCCAAATTTTATATTCTGAAAAATATATGCTAATGTTATTAGAACAACTTGCGTATGTACACTACTTTAGAAAAGGAAACCAATGTATATCTAGTTTACTGATTTTTCTATCAAATGATTATATTTTATCATTGCATCAGTAGATTAGTTACTTTCAATATGCAATAAAGAACATAAATAAATCACAACAAATGAAAAACACAAATAGAACACCAGGATTTTAGGTGGAAACCTAATGTGGGAGAAATGTACACTGTTGTTTTTGTCTCTTTATGCTTTCTTATAATATAAAGAAAAATATTACATTTGTACTGGTGCAAAATTTTATTAGTACGAAGGTACGCACTTGCAGAAGGCTTCATCTTTCTCTCATTCTCCAGCATCGACTGGAAGGGAACTACAACCCCCTTAACTTGTTTACTAGATCTGGGAGGAAGCTCCTACCCCCTTTCTAAAGGTTGCAACCCTGAGCTCCTTGTGGACCACTTTTTAGAATATTTCAGACTGGATCCACCTGTCAAACAACCATCACACACCCTGAAGGCCACGTTTCATCAAATTTTCAGACTGGACCCATATCAAACATAAAACCAAACAAACATTTCAATATGAAGCACTAAATCTGAGACATTGTCACACTACAAATCAACTGAAATTCTGAAGCATCAAGTCACTGAATGCATAACCCAACCAGAAACAACAAACATCAAATTTTGTATGTGACTGTACTGAATAAGACTTGAGTATATATGCACACTGTCTGTATAACACCTGTCTATAGATCTCATAATAATAAATAATGAATCATTAATAATTGAACCATACATAGACCATTTCACCAGTTACAGATCACTAAACTAATCACAGATTTCTAATCCTAATACAAATTATAGATCATATACCCAATCAAACATATATACCATTAAATTGATCAATTAAAAAAAAATCACCTCAATTTTCACTGTTAGACATAGAACATCGTGATAGAGACATAATCAATAGACAACAACAAATAAAGAAGACATAATCAACTGTAAACATCAATCATCATTTAAAACCCTAGTTTGTATACGTGACTTCCACAAGGAATATCTGCGTATGTGTGCGCTTACCATACATAGCACCTGCGTACATATCTGCATATACTGAAAAATATTTCAAACAATATATATGCAACCCTACTGAGATGGACCCGCATATGTACGTGAATACTCCCAAAAAAAAAATCGTTGTAAACGCAATTTCACTTTTCACAACCTTTACGGTCAATACTACACACTTTTGAATAAATAATTTAGATCGTAGCATTATCACCATTTCTCCCATGTTAGATATTTATAAATTTGCAAAAATTAAACCAATCAAGCATATATGTCAACATAATTTAGATATGAGTCTTCTCCTTGCTCCCTGGTGCACATTTGTTTCAGATCAAATCATTCATAGATAACCCAATACTTGCACACCCAACACCTTGATCTAAATCTCTTTATATATCTTTAGACTTAATCAATACCTTGGGCCAATCCCTTAGTAATGTCATTGGTATTCTTTTACGGGATCAAATAACCATTTCCGCACCCATTACTATGGGTCAATACCATGGTGTCGATTGTGTACACGACTCTTCTTCACAATACCTGCCTATGTATGCGGGCTTGCTTCTCAGGACTTGTGTATACTTTTTCAAACTTTTTCTTTTACCATCTATCTTTCTTTGAACTGATATTCCTTTTTCCATATCACCTATAACATCTGTATCAATTTGCATAAATATCTTGTTATCATAATGCTGACATCTTTATCAAGTAGTTTTCCAATAAGGAAAATACATTAGCCATATTTCCAATGATCCCCCCCTTTGGACTTGATGGAAACCACTTTAGTGTTTGGTAATCACATGTAAATACCTGTAAGCACACCTGCAAAGAATTCTCACCAAGCTTCTCCCCCCCTTTGACATCAAGGGAAAAGTTCTAACCAATGCAAAATGAAGACTTCTCTGCCCCTTTGTGGAGAGGATCATTTTAGATCTGAATATGAAAAATGCATACTAACCATGCTCCCTGTATGTTGAACCTTTTGAAGTTATTCAATAGAGATCAAGGCCTTATGACTCAACCAAGAATGACAATTCCTATGACCAATGACTTATGATTACATCAATCACCCAACATAGTGGCGTTACATATTTGACCCAACATTACATCAATTGCCAAAAATAATGGTATAGACAAAGCATGAATCGATCCATATGTGACTAAATACTACAATTAGGACTACATCATGGGTCTTTACATGACCTTTACATCAAGGGGAAAATATGACATATATAACCAAAATTAGGACCTAAACAATGAGGTTGTAAGATCATGATAGTCATTAGCAACCACCATATACCTGCAAAATGCATGTTTGATAGTGGCAACATAAAAGCAACATTAACATCCTCACCATCAAGAAGTAATATTGGGAAATGGAGCATCAGACTCTTTAAAATCATCAACATGGTACTAAATGTGAAATTCTTCCAACTATCACTAAGTAACTTCAACAACCAACAACCAATCATCAATACCGACCATAGAAAACACATCCTCCTCATCAAGCATGTCAATATAGAAACTTTATCATTTTGAATGCATGCATTAGTGACAAAACAAAAACATATAAATCTCCAACAACAGTAGTAGAAATATCCAGTCATTAGCAAATATATGCAATAAGACATGCTTATGAAACCATAATTCCAACAATGGATTTAGGGTTATAACAACTACTCCCTCTGAACCAACATACTGCAACAAACCAATTTCAGAAATAGAAGACCAAAAATGAAATGATGAATTCATATAGGAGGCTCCCCCTGAATCTGTGTCATTTATATTAATCACTAAGATGTATACACATCTATCTAACTTAGAAACCGTGTGTATACATGGTTTTCCTTCACACAAGCCGCATACAGAAAGTAAATTTTAGTAAATATCAGTCACAACTCCCCCTAAACATAACATGCATGTTAGAAAAATTAGCAGAGTGATGAAGAATGAATCATTCATAATTTATGTCTGAGATATTCAAAGGAATCATGTGGAAGTGGCTTTGTAAATATATCTGTAACTTGTTCGTTTGAAGGAACATAGTCCAATTTTACCTTTTGTTCAAGCACATGCTCTCTCAGAAAATGATATTTTATTGGAATGTGCTTTGTTTTTGAGTGCATGACATGATTTTTAGATATTCTTATGGCATTATTATTGTCACAGAGAATAGGTACAGGTCGAGGACAAGTGACTTGAATTTCCTGCAATGTTTGGATCATCCATAGAAGTTGAGTACAACAAGATGCAAAAACAACATATTTTTCCTCAGTAGTAGATAAAGATATGGAGTTTTGTTTCTTACTAAACCATGAAAGAAAGCAGGGTCCTAAATAAAATTCCCCTCCACTAGTACTCTTGTGATCATCAATATTACCTACCCAATCTGCATCTATGTAAGTGTGAAGCACAAAGTCTACATTTTTGGGATACCATAGACCAAAATATTGAGTTCCTTGTAGATACTTGAATATTTTATTAACTATTTGGAGATGAGTTTCCTTATGATTTTATTTAAATCATCCAAAAATTCCAACTACATGCATAATATTTGGTCTTGTGCCTATAAGGTAGACAAAATTTCCAATCATAGATATGTATTCTAGTTTATTGAATAAAGTAGAATCATCATTTTGACTAAGATTTCATCCTGTTACCATTGGTGTGCATATAGGTTTGCATTCTTCCATTCCACATTTCTTTAAAATATGTTTGGTATACTTCGTTTGAGACAAAAAGATACCATTCTTAGTTTGTTGAACTTGAAGACCAATGAAGTATGTTTGTTCACCAAGTAGAGACATCTCAAATTATTGTTGCATAACTAAAGCAAATTCTTGACTCATAGATCCTACATTACTTCCAAATACGATGTCATATACATAAAAAACAACTATCAAAAGTTTGTATGTATCAAATTTGATATATAGGTTGTTATCTACAGACCCTTTTGTGAAGCCTTGTTGCTAGATATAATTGTCAAGACGATAATACCATGCACTAGGAGCTTGTTTTAACCCATATAGTGTCTTATTAAGTTTTCAAACAAGATATTTATCATTGTATAGAATGAATCCTTCAGGTTGTTCAATATAAACTTCTTCTTCTAAATCCCATTTAAAAATGTAGATTTAATATCCATTTGATATACTTTAAAGTTATGAAAGCTTGATAATGCAAGAAACATTCTTATGGCTTCAAGTCTAGCTACAAGTGAAAATGTTTCTCCAGAGTCTATCCCTTCCTATTGAGCGTAGCCTTTGCATACCAGTCTTGCTTTGTTTTCTATTACTTCTCCATTTTCATTCAGTTTGTTTTTTAACACCCATTTTGTCCCAATAACATTTTTATCAAGAGGTCTTGGTACTAATTCCCATGTATGATTCTTTTCTATTTGATCAAGTTCTTAATTCTTTTCCTTAACCCAACATTCATCTTTGCTTGCTTGATTCAAATTTTGAGCTTCAATTTTGGATAGTAAGGCTAAGTAACTAGAAGTTCCAACAAGAGTTCTTCTAGTTTGTACTCCTGCTTCCTTTTCACCTAGAATTTGAGATTCAAGATGATTTTTATGAAATAGCTTGAAGGAGTATTTTCAGATATATTTGTATTTTCATTTCCTTATTCTCATGCTTCTCTACTTCCTTCTCCTACAACCTTTTAGATTGTACTAGGGACATGTTCGTCATTTGTTGATGCTTCCTTTTTGGTACATGTGGATGCTTCATCAATCACAACATCTATGCATTCAACAATATTTTGAAGCATTTTATTATAAAATTTATATCCCTTTCTTCTAGAAGAGTATCCAAGAAGGATTTATTCATCAACTGTAGATTCAAACTTTACAAGCTTATCATAATTTTTCTTTATCTAACATTTTCTTCCAAAAATTCTGAAGTGTTTGAAAATTGCAAGTGTACCAAACCATAGTTCATGTGGAGTTTTATCACTATTTACTTGAACATGAACTTTGTTGAGTATATTCACAGATGTATGTGTTGCTTCCCCCCATAAGGTATGAGGTGTTCCTAACTCATCAAGAATGGCATGTGCCATTTGTTGGATTGTATTGTTCATTCTTTCTACCACTCCATTTTGTTGAGGAGTCTTAGCTTTAGAAAAATGTCTTTTGATGTCATGTTGTTCACAAAAATTTAAAAATTCATCTGATATAAACTATCCTCCTTCATAAGATCTAAGACATTTTATTTTCAAAACTAACTCATTTTCTACCAGAGTTTTGAATACTTTAAATTTATCAAATGTTTCATCTTTATGTTTTAGTAAGCCAGTCCAACACATTCTTGTAAAATCATCAATGAATAATATGAAGTATTGTTCACCAAGGGGATAGTTCTATCTCATAGGAACACACACATTAGTATGAATAAGTTCAAGTGGATTAATTGAAGTACCTTCTTTAGCTTTAAACTAAACTCTAGTTTTCTTACCAAATTGACATGATTTGCAGATGATATTTTCAGGTGGAGAGATGTTGGGAAAGTCACGAGCTACTCCCATTTTTCTTGATTTTTACAATGGAAAAAAGCTAAGGTGTGCCAACCTTTTGTTCCAAAGCTAACTTTCTTCATGTTTACTTAACTAACAATGCTCTTGTCTGCTCTCCAAGACAAAGACATTGCCTGGAGTTCTTGTTCCCTTTATTATGATCTTACCTGTATCCAGATTTCTTACCACACATTTTTTTGATCTAAAAAAAAATCCATGCCCTTGGTCACACATTTTACTAACACTTGAAAAGTTATTTATGAATCCATCAAAAAATAAAACATTTCCAGCCTTGACCTTTTCTTTTAACAACACAATCCTTTCCCTTTGATAACAACATGTGAGTTATTACCAAAAGTTACATTCTTTTCTTTATTTATTTCATCAAAAGAAATAAACTTATATTTTTCTCCTATCATATGCTTTGAACATCTTTTGTCAATGTACCATATATTTTCTTGATCTCCCACATACAAATCTAGAAAACGATTTTCAGTATCTATACTTTTCCTTTTCCATACCTTAGGGGGTATTATCTTCTGTCCATGCTAGTAAGATGGTCCTACTCTGCTTTTTCATTCAATTTATTCATGACAAAATTTATTGCAAATAGAACATTCAATTTCATGTTGAAGAGGTGAGAAAACATTATAAGAATATTTCTTTTCCCAGATCTCATTATTTTGTTTTCTTGCTTCTTTAGTCATAATAGTTTTATAAGCAACACCTTGAACAAATTTGTGACAAGTGAAACAATGACCATTGAAGTGGGAATGCCTGGGAGTATAATAGATTCTTGAGTATCTTTCCCTTTTATTATGGTAAGGTTGTTTTTATTGAGAAGTATTTATCCTTCATTATTTTTTTGAGAACTATAATTCTAATGATTTCTTCCTTTTACTCCATTGACGTAGTTTCTTGTACCAGTTTCAAAAGATTTTGTATTTTTTGATGATTAACCATTTGAACTGTATCCAAGACATATCTTGATTAGGGGAGATCGTTTCACTTTGATGAATTCTTCTAAAGTCTCAGGTCCTTTAGCAAATTTAAAAATTAGAACCTTTATTTTCTCAAGTTCCTTTCTTAGACCCACAATTTCAAGTTCTAAATTTTCACAATGCCTTTCCTTTTCTAAAACTTGTTTCTTCAAAACTTTTTTCAGTTAATTTAACTTCTTCTAGATTGATTTTTAGTTGAGTTATTTCTTCAACAAGAGTATTATACATACAAAATTCATTATCTTCTAGAGTATCCAGAAAGGCATCATTAGATTCATCTACACTTTTTTCTTCAAATGCCATAAGCAACTGACAATCTTGATTAGATTCAAAATCCTCATTATTGGAAGAATATTCATTATCTTCATGAGTATAAAAACTTTTCTTACTATCAAACCTTCTTTTAACATTCCCTTTTGGAGTGTTCTTCCCTTTCTCATGTTTTTCTCTATAATGACATTTAGTAGCATAATGACCAACCCTTCCATAGGAAAAATATTTAAAAGTAAGCTTACCTCTAAATTTGTCAGTTCCTGCCTAAAGTTTCTTCACAAAAATCATTTCTTCTTCCCCTGAAGTGTAACCTGTTTCCTTGAGCTTTTTCTTTTCCTTCCCTTTGTATGTAGCTTTGAATGTTGCTTCTCTGATATTTTATGGACCCCCTTTTCTCATTTCATAAGTCGTTTAAATCCCATGGAGTTGTTCAATAGTGAGCTTCTTCAAAAACTACATTTCTTCAATGGCAGAGACTTTGGAATCAAACTTTGAGGTTAGAGATATTAGAATTTTCTAAAAAACAGAGGAATATTTTATTTCATCACCAATATTTTTCATTGATCCAGGTGGATATTGGTGGCCACCCGCTATTCCACCTGGACTCCCACCATTGTTTCTTTCAGTTTTTCAATTTCCTTAATTATAACACAATTTAGTATTTTTGGAAGTTTTTCAGGTCTTGAACTTCGGGAGCCGTTTTAAGACCCTAAACGACATTTTTTTGGAAAATAACTCGAAAAATTTTGAGTCTTTGCCTCAACACTTTCCATCACCATTTTTAGTCCTCAAATAGATATTTATAACGAGGTATCATGTGCATTAAACAAAGATCGTATGCCAAAGTTACGACCTCGGGAAATTGATGTACCAATTTACCCCAACGGGGCCCATAGTTTGGTGTTTCATCTCCCAGGGTTAGGTTTTTGGATGTTTAGGGTTTTCCAATATTTCTCAATAATAAATATGCCTTCTGTTAGTTCCCAAATCCACCTTAGGCTGAAGGAAGGCGGGATTCAGGGTAACACCAAACCACGCTCAGCCTCGTAGCTAGCCCTACGAGGACAGGAGAGGGCTCTCTCCGGGTCTATCTCGGCAAAAGATGTCCAATAGGGCCTAAGACGACCTATAATGGATACTAATTTTAGGCTAGTAAATAAATAGGAAAGAGGTATTTTGATGAATGACTGTGTTTCAGGGATGTATGGGACAAAGAACAGCATGAGCTGAGAAATTAAATCAAAGACACATATTATTTCGTGAGGAAAGCTAGGCAGGAAGTTTAGCAATCAAATTTGAAATAATATGGAGTGGAAAGACTGTTGAGAGGTTGAAAAAGGCATATATAATGAATCCTTTTCAACAGAAGAAGACACGCAGAACATGAACGCTTTCCCAAGGCAGAGCAATAAACTGGATTTTACCTTTCTTACTTAAAATCATTCAACTAGAAACGATTATGAATGAAAAGTAAAACATAACGAGATACATATGAAACAGAAAGAAAAGGCATATGCTAAACTCACACCACATGAATCTCATGAACCAGAGTTGCATCATTTCATTAATTTTTTGCCAAAACTGTACAGTGAAGCACTGATTTTTTCTCCCACACTTTTCCCAGAACTCAGACCCGTTACAAATGTTTTTCAATACAATAAATAATCTCAAATGTTGAAAACAGATCGATCAAAATAAGGAGTTGTTTCAACTTAAATTATAAAGATAGAAAAAGAGCCTGTCATCTGTTCTAAAGACAAAACAACGTCCCCCTTGAATTTCTCTGATGACCAATTAAAAGACAAAAACTGTTGCGTAGACCCTTTGAATTGCAACTGAAGTAAAAAAAATAGGCAATCTGTTCCTATCTCTCTGCTGTGGTAGATATTCTTCGTTTAATTTTGGCTTTTCGGTCTTTGACTTCTCACCTTCCCTTTTCCGTTGAATAAAAATAATTTTTAATAAAAATGCCTTTAATGAAGGGAAAAAATATATTTAAAATGGGAAAGGGAAAGGATATGCAGTAAAGGAGGCGCAGACTTAGCTGCAAGTCTTATTATGCAAGAGACATTCCTAGTGCTTCATAACACTTCACAACCCCATCTCTATGAAGGCCTTCACATAATGGGAACATAACACCATTTGCTGCAATATAAAACTAGTATTACCAACACACCAGTTAAGACCAAAATACTGTATTTTATAGCTCCCGAAACATTGTTCGCCAAGAAGAATGCAAGACCAACAGGAAAAATGCAGGTACCCATTCGCCCAACTAAGATCATGAGGAGAAACCATCTCCCGGATTTGTTCATCAACCATGCAGTGAAAACAGACATGACAACCTGAAAAGCACCAAGTCCTAGAGTTGCAACTTTGCTCGATGAAATTCTGGCAGATTGGAAAATATAGGTGCCATAAAACATAATAGCATTAATTCCAGTCATAGTCAAAGGAAGTGCATATTTTCACTCAATAAAATCAGAGATTCGTTGTTTTTCTTGCTGGTTTGCCTCCATTGCAGTCTGATTCACTATATCAAGAGCTCCCCTCAAGTGCTTTTCAGAGCGATATTAGTTATATATACCGGCACCTTTGTGAAAGAAACAGAAAACCATTATTAGTCCCCCTTTCCGTCCAATGTGATCAGTAATTTTCTCACTGGCTATTGCTCCAATCATTTCACCAATAGTGAATCAAATAAAGAGTACTGAGAGACTGTCAAGCGGAGAACACATATGATGCCATCCTGAACAGGTGATGAATATCCAATTTGGAGCAAGGAGACCAAATGATTTGAAATTTCTTGGAGGCAATGTCAAAAAGTTGGTGTCGGCTCTATGCATCGCGCGCACACCCAGTGCGCTGCGCCCATGCAAAATTACACTGTGAAAAATGCCCATGTGCGTCACGTCGCACCTATTCGCCGCACCTGTTCCCAATGCGCCGCGCTGTCTTCAAACACACAGTCTTGGTTTTCAAATTGCAGCTTCGCCCTCTCGACACTCAAATCAACTTCAATGAGTCTTCTTAGATGCAAATGAATGTTTCAAAACAAATGAAACTATCTTATATGATCAATGACCTCAATTTTTGTGTTTAGAAACCCTGAAATTGGCACTTTGACATTTTAATGCAAACTCTGTTTTGCTTGATTTCACTTTGAATCTTAATGCTGATGATGTCCTTTCTGTTTGTTCTTTTGCAGGGATAGGAGCTGCTAAAGCCGAAACAGGGCTGCCATTGAAGGGCTGTAAAACTTGAAAAACTTTGAAAAAACTTTGAAGCTGAAACCAAAACAAATTTGACAATTTCTTCCTCAAAACAGGGTTTTGAGGAAGAATCATTCTCGTATTATTGATGATGAAAATTTTGAAATGAAAACTGCTTTGGAAACTCCCTCTGGCCTATTGGCATTAAACCCTATACCTAGTGACTAAAATAAATTTTTGCTGACCAAAATGGCATCTATGACTGTAAATGACGTGAAATGAACTTTGATGAATTTTGAGAAATTTTGACCAACCTAGCAAGTACAAGCATGAGGGAAAATGAGAAAACCAAGCCCTTCCGTCAGTAAATGGCATGCCCCTAGTGGAATGCAACTGAGTGAATCGAGCGAGACACATAAAAATGAAATGCAAAAAGAGTTTTTGATCTCTGACGGAGGACTGACAAGACCGACTCTAACACCTTCGAGCCTCATTGTAACACAATTCAGAGGCCTATAGCTGCCACATATCTTCTCAGAGATAAGCTACCACTTGTAGAGGCCTGTAGCCACCACATAGTTTATTTCCATTATGTTCGTAAGCATATTTCAGTTACGTGATATTAATAAAATGAAGTCTTATTTTTGTTGCATCTATGCATTTATGTTTATTTCTATATTTTATTGTGTTCCTGCATAAGTCCAGATCAGTGGTATCAAAGCAGTCTTCTCTTTCTCAATCCTTCTTTACATGTCCCCAACGAGGTCAGGGTATAGGGAGTTAGGGCTCGATCTCATTGAACGTTTGCAATATCAGAATAAAAAACCCCAACGACTACCCATGGCAGATGAAAAGAAAGACGAGGGAGCAGGAGATCTTATCAAAATATTTCTCAAGGAAGCCCTCGAGAAATAAAGAAATGTGATGATGGATAAATTTGCCCAGATCCTTCAACTAGTGCCCATCGTCGGTGCATCTGCATCCAACAACCACTCTAGAGGTGCAACTCCTTTTAAGGTACAAGTAAAATTTAACATTCCCATATTTGAGGGCCAAATAGATGCAGATGTCATAAATAGATGGTTGAATATATTAGAAGGGTATTTCTTGGTTCATCACTTTTCCAACCGGGAAAATATTACTTTTGCACTCTTCAAAGCCACCCCCCATGTCAAGGACTGGTGGGAAACCTACTCTGAGCAAAAAGACGAGAGGGAACCCTCTCTATTTTCGGCCGCACCCACTTAGGATTCTTTTTGAGAGACCATCAAGGAACAATATTATCTCATGGGGAGATATGAGGACAAGTACATACAATGGAACACACTGTGAAAACAAAGGGATCAAGATGTGCATGAGATGACGAATCTATTCCATACCTTGCGCACAAAATTGGGTATCAAAGATTTAGAGAAAAAACTGGTGCTGAAGTACCACAGTTGTTTGCACATATAAATTAAGGAGGAAATGGAGTTCCTCGACATCTCCTTGCTTGGCGTAGCATATCATTATGCTGCCAAGATTCAGTAGAAGTTCAAATAGAAGAAGCGAGGCTTTGGATTTGTGAATTAGAAGCAAGGGAAAGGTGCCCCTAATCCACAGAACAAAGGACAAAGACAAGGCGGGGCGGCCCAGGATAACCTTCAAAATCCGCAAGCAAATAAAAACATCGTGAAGCCAAAGAAGGACACAGGAAAGTGGTGTGAGTTCCATAAGAGCTCCACTCACAACACAAGTGAGTGTTGGGCCAAGCAGTCACTGGTGGTCGAGCTGAAGGCTTCTGAATCGAATGCATGCTCTGATTCTGAATCAAAACCTGACAAGGGGAATGGAAAAGGGAAGAATTTTATAGATGTAGAGCCCAATGCCACTGTTACAACCATGAAGATACAAAAGGAGGAATCAAAATATCTAGAGGAGGGGGAGTGCCTCTTCCATTCCTAGATATGGGTAAAGGGTTCCCTTTTGTAGTTCATTTTCGACAATGGGAGCCAAAAGAAACTCATTTCAATAGAGGTCGTGAAGAAGTTGTGATTTTTGACCACAACACACCCACAAACATACACTATTAGGTGGCTTCACCAAGGATTATATCTCTATGTCAGCCAGAAGTGCCACCTTCCCTACAACATCAAGCCCTTCACAGATGAGGTATCATGTGACATTTCTCCTCTTGATGTTTGTGATGTATTATTATGCCAAACATACTTGTGGAAGTGACATGTTGTGTATGAGTCCCGACCTCACATTGTTATTGTTAATTTGGGAAATAAGTTGTACAGGATACAAGAGGTAGCACTGCCTCCACCATCTCTTTGGTTACTACAAAACGATGCAGTAAGCTCATTTCCAAAACCAATATTTTCTTTTTTTCCTGATGATCCACCCTCAGGGAAAGAGTAATATTATGGCCATGACCTCCAGACAGGGCTCCTCCACACAACAACAATAAATCAAAAATTTCATGGAGGAGTATTGGGACATCTTCACCTCACCCGCAGGGGTGCCTCTGCATTGTTAGGTAAAGCACCCCATCAAGCTCACCCCAGGTGCGTCGCTACCCAATGGACCAATATATCGATGCTTTGTTTTCAAGAATGATGAAATGAAGAGGCAGATTCAGGAGATGCTACAGAAAGGTCACATCCGACCGTGTTAGTGCAGAAGAAGGATGGGACTTGGAGGCTCTGTATTGAATATCGAGTGCTGAACAAGATCATTGTCTGGAATAGGTACTCGATCCCATATATTGATGACCTTCTAGACCAATTCAAGGGGGAAAAATATTTCAACAAGATCGACTTGAAGTATGGGTATCACTAGGTACCAATCGAACCCTTCGATGTGTGGAAGGTAGCCTTAAAATCCAAGGAGGGACTTTTTGAATGTCTAGTCATGTATTTTGGGTTGAAAAATGATCCCGTAACCTTCATGAGGCTGATGGATGGCATCTTGTGGCCATTCACCAACTCTTTTTTAGTAGTGTACTTGGATGACATCCTGATCTTCAGTTGGATTTGGGAAGAGCACCTCCACTACATTTGACAGGTCCTCCAAACACCACGACAACACAAGTTGTGTGCCAATTTAGAGAAGTGCAATTTTGGCATGACCTAGGTTCAGTATCTTAGATACATTATTGATGAGTCGAGGATGCATGTGGATCCAACCAAGATCCAAGTCATTTGGGATTGGCCAGCCCCAACCACTCTAACAGAGCTCTGTAACTTTCTAGGTCTTGCTAATTTCCACCACAGGTTCATGTTGGGATTATCTAATATCACTTGGCCCTTGAGTCAAGTCACTAAGGGAGGAGCGAAAGAAAATTTATTTTGATATGAATCTCAACAGAATGCATTCATAGAGTTGAAAAATCACCTCTGCTCGGCCCCAATGCTCACATTACCAGGATTTCAACAACCATTTGAGATCTAGACAGATGGTTGTGACTATTCTATTGGGGTGGTTCTTACTCAACAAGGGAATCCAATGGCATATCACACCGAGACATTTTCTGAAACAGTCCGAAAGTATCCCACTTATGAAAAAGAGATGTATTCCACTGTGCAGGCTTTCTGATATGGAAGCATTACACTTTGGGGAAGAAAACGGTCATCCACACAAACCATCGACCCCTGTAGTTCAAATAGACGCAAGGGAAGTTGCAAAACGATCCCCATAAAAAGTGGTCCACATATTTGCAACAGTTTCATTTGAACATCAAGTGCAATAAGGGCAGTGCCAATAATCTTGCATACTGCCTCAGTCGACCACTGATCGTGGTGCTAACCACCGTGCTAAACTCTTGTGGGCACGATACTTCTGATTGGCCGCTTCTCTTCAAGAGCAATCCAACATTTGGCCACACATACAAGATGCTCTTTGAGGTTAAGCAAGTTCCAAATTTTTACCTCTAGGATGCACTACTATGTCACCTGGGACACCTTTGTGTCCCTTCAAGTGAGTGTGCCAAGATGATTTGGGAAGTGCACTACATTCGGTTTTCTGGGCATTTCGTGGTCAAGAAAACAATGGAAATACTGTAGAAGTATTTCTATTGGTCAAACCTTCGAAAGGATGTTGGAAATTACATCAGGTCCTGCACTACCTGCGCTATTTCCAAACCTGCCATCAAGAAGAAAGGCCTCTATAATCTGTTTCCTACCCGTAGTCGACCTTGGGAATCCATCTCTGTGGATTACATATCAGGCCTTCCTTCTACTAAGCATGGAAACAACTTTTTTTTTCATGGTTGTTGACAGATTATCGAAGATGACCATTATGGTAGCCTGCAAGAAGAATATCACAACAAAAGCCACTGCTAAACTCTTCTTTGCAAGATTATGGGTACACTTTGGGATCCCACAATCTATCATCTCAAATTGGGATAACAGGTTCCCTAGTACATTTTGGTCCAACCTTTGGTCAATGTTGTACACCAAGCTCACCAAGTCCACAACTTTCCATCCCCAAACTGATGGCCAAACATAGATCGTCAAAAGGATGACACATTTTGTGCATGTACAAATCGAAGCATCCACACACATGTGATGAGAGCCTCCAATATGTACAACACAACTATAAATGGGCTCTCCATAGCTCAACAGGCCACAACCCTTTCAGGTGGGCTTGGGATTCCAACCACTATGTCCCATTGACGTAGCCATGCCATTTGCTGCTATTGAGGCCGATTTGAATCATGTATAGTCTAAAGCTGACAAGGTGAAAAGATTCATTGTGTCCATTCAACACATCTGCCAACAGGTTCATGACATATTGGGCAAAGCCAATTCTAAGTACAAGAAATGACATGATCAGCATCGAGTGCCACACAACTTCCAAGTAGGCGATAAAGTGTGGCTACATTTGCAGAAGGAGCACCTCGCTGGACCACATCACAAGATTCGCCCTCTCCGATATGGGCCATTCACCATCACCAAGGTTGTATGGGACAATGCCTTCGAGCTCCGTATTCCACCATTCCTTGGTCTGCACCCAGTGTTCAATGTGGACCACCTTAGACCCTACTTTCCACCTATATTGGACACATCTGAAATGGAAGAACAACTCACACCAACAGAGTTAAACCCAAACTACATGGAACAAGCCACAATTGATAGGATCAAGGACACATATATCAAGAAAACCCACCAATAGAGGATCCAGTTATATCAAGTTGTCAGCAAGCCAACTCCTTCACCACGGCAAGTGGCTCACCAGGGACCAAGTTCAACAGAAGTTTCCTCATCTCATGGAGGAACTCAACAAAATGCAGACCATTACTTCCTAGGGGGGAGGAATGATCCAGGTGGATATTGGTGGTCACCCTTCTATTCCACTTGGACCCCCACCATTGTTTCTTTTAGTTTTTTAGTTTCCTTAATTGTAGCACAATTTACTATTTTTGGCAGTTTTTCAAGTCCTGAACTACCAGACCCGTTTTGAGGCCCTAAATGACACTTTTTGGAAAATCACCTTTCGATGAATGTGAGAATTTAACTCACAATTTTTTATTAACAGTTTTAGTCCTCGGATAGACATTTCTAATGAGGTATCATGTGCGTAAAATGAAGAACGTATGCCAAAGTTACGACCCCAGGAAATTGATGTACCAATTTACCCCAACATGGCCCATAGTTTAGTGTTTCATCTCCCAGGGTTAGGTTTTGGATGTTTACGGTTTTCCATTGTTTCATTGTAACACAATTCAGAGGCCCGTAGCCGCCACATCTCTTCTCAGAGATAAGCTGCCAACACCCTATCTAGTTTATTTCCATTTTTTTTTTAATCATATTTCAATTATGTGATATTAATGAAATGAAGTCTTATTTCTTCTACATCCCTGTGTTTATGTGAATTTTTGTATTTTATTGTGTTCCCGCATAATTCTGGATCATTCATTGAGTTAACAATCTCATCTACTCTAAGGAAAAATCTTGTAATAATTTCATAATCATGCATTCTGAGAGTCTCATATTGAATTATAAATGTTTTAAGTTTAGCACTCTTTACCTTAGTGTCACCTTCATAGCTTTGGATAATCTTGTCCCAAATATCCATTGTCGTATTCAACTGCATGACCTTCATAAAAAAAATTTCAGCCAAGCTTCCTAAGAGAGCATTGACTGCCTTTGCATTGATCTCATACTGTTTCTTCCCTGCATCATCTGTGGGAATGGAGGATGGGTATTGATATCATCCTTCAACAATTTCCCATACATCAGTTCCAAGAGAATACAAATATGCTCTCACTTTGACTTTCCAAAATACAAAGTTAGTTCCATTAAACAAAGGTGGTATGATTGAAGATACTCCCTCTTGATTTCTCATCTTGATGAATCTCCCTTTAAGTTGTCAAGCTTCTTCTAAGGGAACTTATCTGATACCAATTGTTGGGAAAGATACCGAGAGGGGGGGTGAAACAATATTTTTAAATTCAATATTCCATATTTTATATTCTGAAAAATATATTCCATTGTTATTAAGACAACCTGCATATGTATGCTACTTCAGAGAATGAAACCAACATATATCTAGTTTAGTGATTTTTCTATCTGATGATTATCTTTTATCATTGCATCAGTAGATTAGTTACTTTCAATATGCAGTAAAGAAAGTAAAGAAATCATAGAAAATGAACAACACACATAGAACACCAAGATTTTAGGTGGAAACCCAATGTGCGAGAAAAGCACCGTTACTACTATCATTGTATTGTTTCTTATACTATAATAAATATATTACATTTGTATCGATGCATACTTTTGTTAGTACGCAAGCACCCACTTGCAGAAGGCTTAAATTTTCTCTTGTTCTCTAGCACTCACTGGAAGGGAGCTAAAACCTGTTGGGTGTGGAGCTTGATTATCTTCTTTATTTAGATGTATCACCGCGTTGGACCCCTTTTGTAATTTCTAGTAAATCTGGGTCGTTTATTAGGCGGATGATCTGACAGTAGAAGTTATGTTTAATTTAGGGTTTTTCTCCCTAGAAGAAACCCCTATGTTTTATGAGGGTATTGTGTTGCGGTTGTGTATTGTATGAGTATTATGAGCGAGAAATAGAAAGGGGGACTGTGAGAGAGAACAAAGGATATTACAACGGATCTGTTATAGGTTGTGTCTCTTCATTTTGCTGGATAATATAAAGGAAGGACTGGTTGTTCTGGGTGGACGTAGCCCAAATTAGGTGAACCACGTATATCTGTGTCTCTCATGTTTTCTATGTTTTCTGTGTTTGTGTTTCCGCATATTTTATGTGTTCCATTGCTCTGTCATATATAATTTTCTAACAACTGGTATCAGATCCGAAGGTCTATTTGGCTGATAAATTTGTAGGAAAGAAGGGCTCCTGGTTCGAGTGGGAGCAATGACAGAAGATGGTAAGTTTAGGGTCGAGAAATTTAATAGCCAAAACTACCCACTGTGGAAGATGCAGATGGAAGATTATATGTATCAGAAAGATCTGTACCTACCATTGAGCGGAAAAACAAATAATCCGACGAGTATGAGAAATGTAGAATGGGAGATTATCGATAGAAAGGCACTTGAAAAAATACTGATGTGCCTTGCGGCATTGGTAGCCTTCAATATTTCGAAGGAAACAACAACAGAGGGTTTAATTAAGGCATTGGCGAAACTATATGAAAAACCCTCAACCTCAAAGAAGGTATTTATTATGAAATGCTTATTTAATATGAAGATGTCGGAAGGTGGATCTGTTGCTGACCATTTAAATAATTTTAATACGGTTACTAGTCAGTTAAGTTCTGCAGGGGTAAACTTTGATGATGAAGTTAGGGCTCTGTTATTTCTGTGCTCATTGCTAGAAAGTTGGAATGGTTTAGTTATGTCCATTAGTAACTATGTCTCTGGATTTGGTACTTTAAAGTTTTATGATGTTGTCAGTGCTATCCTTAGCGAGGAAATGTGACGGAAAATCTCCGGTGAGACATTAGGTAATGCTTTGAGTGCAAAGACTAGGGGAAGAAAAATGGAAAGAGGAAAGAGCTCAGGATATCGTAGTAAATCAAGGAAAGGCAGATCCAAGTCCAGATCGGGGATAGTGTGCTGAAAATGCAGAAATAAAGGACACCTAAAGAAAGACTGCAAATATCAGAAGGGAAAAGAAGGAGACACACAACAAGAAAACAATCATGAAGCAAATGTGACAGGTGATGTGTTACAAGATTATTTGATTCTTTCTTTAGAAAATGTTATTGATTTTTGGGTGGTAGATTCAGGGGCCTCATTCCATGCCACACTTGATAAGAAATATTTTCATGACTATGTTCAAGGAGATTTGGACAAGTTCGTATGGGTGATGATAAATCCTGTAAAATAGTTGGAATGGGTAAAGTTCTTGTAAAACAACAAAATGGAAACAAATAGTTATTAAAGGAGGTAAGGCATGTTCCAGATATGAAGAAAAATCTGATTTCAACAGGGTAGTTAGGCAGTGAAGGTTGTGTGACAACTTTCATAGATAAAACTTGGAATGTCACTAAAGGAGCCCTGGTAATATCAAAAGATGAAAAGGTTGGTACATTGCATTTATGCAATGCTATTTCTAACTTTGTTAATTATTTAACTTAAAAAGGGAAAAATGCAACATTATGGCATCATAGGCTCGGACACATGAGTGAGAAGGGGATGAATATTCTTCACTCAAGAAATTTGTTGTCGGGTTTGAAGAATATTGATTTGGATTTCTGTGAGAATTGTATCTATAGAAAATAGAAGAGAGTTAGATTTCTTAGAGTTGGGAAATAAAAGAAGAGCGAAAAATTAGATCTTGTGCACACAGATGTATGGGGACCTGATCAAGTATCATCTCTCGGTGGCTCTCGTTATTATGTTACTTTTATTGATGATTCAACTAGAAAAAAATGGATTTATTGTATTTAGAATAAATCTGATGTATTTGATACCTTCAAGAAATGGAAAGATTTGGTTGAGATTGAGACAGGAAAGAAGTATAAGTGTCTGAGATCAGAAAATGGAGGCGAATATTGCAACAAAGAGTTTGATAGGTACCGTTCAGAGCATGGAATTCACAGAGAGAAGACAGTTCCAAGAACACCACAAGAAAATGGTGTGTCAGAAAGGATGAAAAAAACAATCATGGAGCATGCAAGGTGCATGAGATTGCATGCAAGATTTCCTTTACAATTTTGGGCAGATGTTGTAGATAATGTTGTTTATCTAATAAATAGAGGGCCTTCAAGTTCCTTGGATGGTGGTATTCCAGAGGAGGCATGGACATGTAAAAAGGTAAACTACTCTTTTGGATATGGTGCTAATGATTTTGGTAATCGCTTATATGATTATGAAAATCAAAAAATCATTAGGAGAAAAGATGTAAAATTCAATGAAAATGTCTTGTATAAGAATCAGTTGTAGGAAAAGAAACAGGAAAAAGAAAACAAATAATACATAGTTCTTGATGAGATCACAGAAAAAAGTAAAGGTGCATGAAATAATAATAATCAACAACCACCACAATAGCAACAGGCACCTCAAACACCTGGAAGTGGTGTCAAAAGATCTACTAGGATAAGTAGACCCCCTAAACGATACTCTCCTTCATTATATTATTTATTGTTGACTGATTCTAGTGAACCTGAATGTTATGAAGAAACAATGTAGGTCGAAACCAGGAAGAAGTGGGAACTAGCCATGAAAGAAGAGATGGAATCATTAATACATAACCAGACTTGGGACTTAGTTAGGTTGCCTGTAGGTAAAACAACATTACAAAATAAATGGGTTTACAGACTGAAGGAAGAAGATGGAGGAAAATAGAGGTACAAAGCAAGACTTGTGATGAAGCGGTTTGCACAAAAGAAAGGTATTGATTTTGATGAAATATTTTCTCCTATTGTTAAGATGACTTCAATTAGAACTATTTAAGTCTTGTAGCAGTGAAATATTTTCATCTTGAACATTTATATGTAAAGACAACATTTCTCCATGGAGATTTGGAGGAAGAGATCTATATGCAACAACCATAAGGATATGAGGTCAAAGGGAAATAAAAAATAGTGTGCGAGTTAAAGAAGAGCTTGTATGGCTTAAAACAGGCTCCAAGGTAGTGGTATCTAAAATTTTATAGGTTTATGTCTGAACAAGGTTATACTAGATGTTATTCTCATCATTTTGTTTATCTAAAAAATCAAAATGATGATAGCTATATTATATTGTTATTGTATGGAGATGACATGCTTGTTGTAGGGTCTAACATGCAGGAAATAAATGTGCTCAAAATAAAATTGGCAAATTCATTTGAAATGAAGGATTTGGGAGCTGCAAAATAATTCCTTGGTATGAGAATAACAAGAGACAAGAAAAATCGCAAATTAACATTGTCTTAGAACAAGTACATACAAAAGGTGTTGAAAATATTTAATATGCAGAATGCAAAACCAATTAGTACACCTTTGGCTAGCCATTTCAAACTTAGTAAGTATATGTGCCCTAAGATCCAAGAATAAATGGAATATATCTCTCAAGTTCCATATGCATCAATAGTTGGAAGCTTAATGTATGCAATGGTCTGCACAAGGCCTGATATTGCACATGCAGTGGGATTTGTAAGCAGGTAAATGAACAATCCAGGAAAAGAACATTGGATGGCAGTGAAATGGATTCTCAGATATTTGAGAGGTACCAAAAATCAAGCATTATGCTTTGGTGGTTCAAAAATTGCTCTACAGGGATATGTTGATGCAGATATGGCAGGTGATAGAGATAACAAGAGGAGCACTACAGGGTATGTATTTACTGTAGGTGGAACAACTGCCAGTTGGGTTTCAAAAATCCAAAGTGTTGTTGCACTTTCAACAACAGAAGTAGAGTATATTTTTGCTACAAAGGCTAGTAAAGAAATAATTTGGTTACAAAGGTTTATGGATGAATTGGGTAAGAAGCATGAGATGGGCATGTTATACAATGACAACGAAAGTTCCATTCATCTTTCAAAAAACTCAATATTTAATTCCAGGAATAAACACATAAAGTTCAATTACCATTTCATATGGTTATTGTTGGAAGATGGACAATTGAAGTTGAAAAAGATACACACTAGCCAGAATCATGCAGATATGCTAACAAAAGTTGTAACCAGGGAGAAACTAATGCTCAATTTCAATTGGTATTTAAGTATGATGATGAAGATGAGAAACAGTCAGGTCCAAAGTGGAGTAATTATCCAGAAAATGAAGCAACAATGGAGGTTCTACAATCAGTCTCCAAGTGGGAGATTGTTGGGTGTGGAGCCTAATTATCTTCTTTATTTATATGTATCACCGCGTTGGACCCCTGTTCTTAATGGGGTGGAAACACTGCCTGCCATTTAGACGCTGCCTGGGGGGTCTAGAGCGGGTGGCTGTGACCTTTTGGAGCCTCCCCCTGGTGGGGGGTTTCGGGGTCAATGCCCCCGAAGCTTAAAAAATATGTAAAATTTCCTTGTAAAATATTATAATTTCTAGTAAATCTAGGTCGTTCATTAGGAAAATGATCTGATAGTAGAAGTTATGTTTAATTTAGGGTTTTTTTTCCCTCAAAGGAAACCCCTTTGTTTAATGAGGGTATTTTATTGTGGCTGTGTATCGTATGATTATTATGAGTGAGAAACAGAAAGGGGGACTGTGAGAGAGAAGAAAGGATATTACAATAGATTTGTTGTAGGTTGTGTCTCTTCATTTTACTGGATAATATAAAGGAAGGACTAGCTGTTCGGGGTGGACATAGCCCAAATTGGGTGAACCGCATATATCTATGTCTCTCTTGTTTTATATGTTTTTTGTATTTGTGTTTCCACATATTTTATGTGTTCCATTGCTCTATCATATATAATTTTCTAACACAACCCCCTTAACTCATTTATCGTGTTGAAAAATGCAGCAAGAAATTCTCAATTTAATTTTGTCTTTATTAAATTGAGAAAATTATAATTTCCACATTCAGAAAACTTGGATGATGTTAACTTGAGTGACATGGCTTTTGTCAATGATTTTACTTATTAAATTCGATTTGGAGGAGTTAGAGTTCAGTTTAGCATGTGTGATTGCTAATTTGTAGCAATCAAGGTCAATTATCTAAGGTTGTTTTCAGCTAAACTTGTTCCCGCTATTGGAAGAACTAGTGGAGGGTCAAGTTGTGCAGTGGGACTTCATTCAAACTCGATGATAACCTAGTTAACTGATCAATAAAATAAAAATAGCTAGTGCATGCAGAGAATTCGATCTACCCAATTGAGATGGAGATTCCAAGGAAATGTAGCATCAGTTGTAGACTAGTTCTAAGTGTACATGCATTGCATGCAGTCAAATGATCAATCTAAAGGAATTGCACAATACATTGGAGGAAAATTCCTAAAAAAATGTGGATAATTCCTCAACGAAAAAATCAAGGAAATAGGATATTAGGCCAAGGCAGAAATTGACTAATTCTGGGTCAGATGCCTTCAATGAGTAGAGAGATAAGTTGAGCACTTGCAGGGTGAGCTCAACTGAGAAAATCAATTATAAGTCATCTCTATTTCATCTTATTAATCGAAGAGGCATTGGGTTTTTTAGAAGATTTCTTTCCCCAAAGGAAAATACTTGTTGCATGTGTGTTATTTCTTCATGCATGTCTAAGATTTTTGTTCTAAATTGTGAAATAAGGTCTGCAGAATAATAGAGTAGGTTTTTGTCTTGTGATTTTGATTAAAAATTCATGAGTAGTTGCAAATGTACTGCATAATTTCTACATGGTATCAAAGTTGGATTCACAACATAGAAGAAACTTGAAGTTGTTTCTTAGAGGTTCGAATTTGGAGATCAATGTTGCAGGTTTTCTTCAGAATTGAGAAGATGGATTTCAATGGACTAAGGCTAGAGTAATCCTTGGAAGGCACCTATAATTTTTTTACATGGAAGGATCTCATGGAGGAAATATTGGATGATAATGGATTGTTAGAATACATCAAGTCAGATGTTTCAAAAACACAAGAATTTGATGCCTAGAACCTTGCTTAGTGGAAGAAATATGTGGCCAAAGCGAGGAGAATCATATTGAAGGGAGTACGAGATCATATTGTCTTAAATATCCATGGAAAGGAAACTTTGTTCGCGATGTGGAAAGAACAACCATAATTTTCCAAGAATAATAGTGACCACAGGAAGATGGCACTCAAGGATAAACTTCAAAGTATAAATATGCAGAAAAATGCCACAATTCTACAGTAGCTGAGCAAGTTCACACAGTGTCATGATGAACTTGGTAGGGTTGGTGTTAATGTCTTTGAAGAATAATTGGTAAGCCTAGCCCTTCTGGCCCTTCCCAAGAGGTAGAAAAACTATCAATATTTGGTGAATCAGAGGGATAAAATACCGAATTGGGAGCGCTATGGTCTGATTTGGTACAGGAGGAAATAAGGAAGAATATCAGATATGGGGCTTCATCTAAGGGCGAGGATGAAGACAAAATTTCATTGGCTAGACAGGAAAAGAAGGGAAAATGGAATAAATCCAAATCCAAATCAGAATCCAATCAAGGAGGAAAGAAGAAAGATCTGCAAAAAATCAAATGCTTCCATTGTCATGAATTCAAGCACTATGCCAAAAAGTGTCGACACAAGAAGGAAAACAAGAATACCTTAGGAGGAGAAATAGGTGAAGCTTTAGCTTCATAGTTCAAGCTTGAATTTACCCTCATTGCATGCATGGCCAACACAATTATGGGGAGCATGTGGTACTTGGAATGAGATGCCTTATTCAAAATGACGAGGAAAAATTACTTTTTCAATGACATGGAGGAGAAATAATTGCAAATGCACATTGAGATGGGGAATGACGGAAGTTATAACACGACCAGGGTCAGTACAATCACCTTTCAGAGGATTCAGTCTACCCCCTCAGGCTCAAGGATGTCATGTTCATGTCGGGACTAAATACAAATATTGTCTTTTTTTGTAGTTTTGGAATACCATGGATATGATGTGATCTTCAACAAAGGAAAGGAATTCCTGAGACACATAGCCACGGGACAAGTGAAGCAGATTTGGGTTCGAGTGAATAAATTGTAAAAGCTTGATGTGGAGGATTGCATTGCATTGAGCACAAAAGCATATAATTTGCAAAGTTATGATGTCAGTGAACTTTGGCATAGAATACTTGGCTGGTTGCATCATGGAGCTTTGAAGATCATGCAAAAAATAACCATAATTCTTCCTAAATGAGCACTTGAGAAACAAGATTTATGCAAAGGATGTATTTTCGGGAAGTACACAAAATCCACTTTCCATGATCACGACAACAAGTCACATGGAGTCCTAGAAAGAATACACTCTGATGTTTGTGGAACTTTATTGATATCCTCCACTGCTAGGCATAAATAGTTTGTCATCTTTATCAATGAATACTCATGGAAGCACTTGGTCTTCTTCATGCGGAAGGAGGAGACTTTATCCAAGTTCGTTGAGTTCAAGGAAATGGTGGAGAAAGAAACATGGAAAGAAAGTGAAGTCTCTCAGGAGCGATAATGGAGTTGAGTACGTATCGAATAATTTTAAAAATTAGAGTGCAAAAGAAGGTATTTGACGAGAATTGAGAACACCCCACAACCTGCAGCAAAATGGGGTGGCTAAGAGGAAGAATTATAGCATTATGGGAGTAGCGAGGGTGATATTGCATGACCAAGGCCTACCTCTACACTTGTGGGCCAAAGCATGCAACACAACATTCTATTTGTAGAACCAAAGTCCTCATTGGATTTTTGGCATGATTACACTGAAGGATCTTTTCTCGGGGAGGAAGCTGGATGTGTTGCAATTTTGGATCTTTGGAGACTCTATCTACTTCCATGTCTCCAAAGATAACAAGAAGAAGCTAGATCCGACAACAGAGTCGGGGATATTTTTATGGTACAAAGAAACTCCCCACAACTACTATGTGTACTTGTCATCCCTTTGAATGATAGTGGTGTGAAGGGATGTAAAATTTGATGAAGAGAAGGCAATGTGGTGCTCTCTTGAGAGGGAGCTACCAAATTAAATTATCAACTTGGGGTTCATATAAAATTAAGAAGTGTAGGCACTATATGTGAAATATGTGTCCTTATTTCATTGGTCTAATTTAATATAGCGAATGTCATGAAATCAAAGCCTAAACTAATTGCAGAAATGGAAATGTTTCTCTATTTGCAAGAAATGGAAATGCTACTTTCTCAAATGTAAACACTAATCCTAATTGCAAGATGGTAAATGTTATTCCATTTTTAGGAATGAAAATTATTTGTATATTTGAATAATGTAAACCTTGTGCTACTTGAAACAGCGTGAATCATTATTCTAATTGCAGAATGTGAAAATTTTCCTTGAAAAGAAACTAATCCAATGCAAGAACAACATTTTGTAATTGAAATCATAAGAGCATGAATTAAAAGAAATAGGCCTAAAATAATTCGTAAAAAGGAATGTCCTAAGTGGTGTTTATTATTCCAAAATCATGGATTCATAGCCTAGGGGTCATTATTCAAGCCTACAAGACAAAAATCAAGCTTTTGGAGCAAATTTGATCAAGTTTACAGGTGTTACACGAGGTGCCGCAGGAGGCCCTGTTTTGCTACTGGAGTGAGATAACTTGTTGAATGCCCAAGTAAATCAAATGAAAATGGGATGGGAATTTTTTTTTACTAAGTAGTATTTCTTAGGTCTCCATTCCAAGTGGAATCACTCCAAAATACCCCTATGAACATGTGCTAAAAAATAACATAAAATTACTACTCTAAAAACTGGAAATTCAAGAACTAGTGAGCTAGTTAACCTACCAAATGCCTAACCTAATCAAGAGAAAAAAATATGGGGTAGATTTTATTATTAACTTAAATTTTTTTAAGACCCAATACAAGTGGAATCAGATAAAATGAAATTCATTAACGTGTTCTAAAAAATAGCATAAAATTACTACTATTTTGCTACAAGGGATTTTCATAAATTCTAGATTTGTGAACTAGTAGATCAATTCAAGTATAGCAATGATGAATATGAATTTTCAAAGTTTTTATAAGGAATCATGATGCTCGTGACTCTATAAATAACCTACAAAACAACTCACTTCAATCATTTAACCAATTTAACCTACAACAAAAGAGGCATGAATAGTAAATGCTGAAATAAGAGATGAAAGTGAAAAAGACATTCAAAGGAAATAAATAAATTGCACAAGAGGGCTATGAGGCTCCTGGGATATACAAGCCCAAGGAAGCTTAGAGTCCTATGAAGGAAACCAAGCTTTAGAAGCTAAAAATGACACTAAACTTCATTATTGAATCAATCCATGTGCATCCATGCTAGAAAGGAAAGTGGAGCTGCTAAGTGGTGTTTATTATTCCACAATCATGGATTTAGAGCCTAGGGGTCATTATTCAAGCCTAAGAGACAAAAACCAAGATTTTGGAGCAAATCTGGTCAAATTTACATGTGCTACAGGAGGTGTTGTAGGAGGCCCTGTTTTGCTACATGAGTGAGATAAATTGTTGAATGCCTAAGTAAATCAAATGAAAATGGGATGGGATATATTTTTTTTACTAATTATGATGTCTTGGTCTCCATTACAAGTGGAATCACTCCAAAAAAACCCTATTAACACGTGCTAAAAAAAGTAGAAAATTACCACTCTAAAAACTAGAAATTCAAGAACTAGTGAGCTAGTTAGCCTGCCAAATGCCTAACCTAATCAAGTGAAAATGCTATGGGGTAATTTTTTTTATTAAATTTAATGTTTTTTATGACCCAATACAAGTGTAATAAAATCAAATTAAACTCATTAACATGTTCTAAAAAATAACATAAAATTACTACTATTTTACTACAAGGAATTTCCAGAAATTCTAGATTTGTGAACTAGTAGACCAATCCAAGTATATCAATGATGAATATGACTATAGATTTCAGATTTCTGTGGTGTGAGTTGTTGAGTTCAGAATCTCCACAATGATCATTTTTCTAAGGATGCATAATTATTGTGACTCTATAAGTAACCTAAAATAAAACTCAATTCAACCATTTAACCAATGTAACCTACAACAAAAGAGGCATGAAATGAAAACAATAAGAGATGCCAGTGAAAAAGACATTTAGAGGAAATAAAGAAATTGCACAAGAGGGATACGATACTCCTGGGATGTCCAAGCCCAAGGAAACTCAGAGTACTATGAATTAAAACAAGATTTAGAAGTGAAAAATGACACCAAACTTCATTATTTGAATCAATCCAAGCATATTCCCGCTAGAAAGGAAAGTGGAGTTGCTAGATAACAAGTTTTCTCTACAAGAAGACTGAGAAATACATGCCCCTAGAGGCCAATTCGAATTAGTAGTTATACAAAATGACGAGGAAGAATTATCCTTGAAAGGAGGAAGTTTTCCCCTCCAAAATCTCTCAAATAGTGGATATGGTTCTCAACACTAGGAATCTTCATTAAATGACATGGATCACATTCCTAGACTTTCTCAGTCATTGGAGCTCTAGAAACTAATTTCATAATATATTTTTCATTTATTATCCAATCTTGATTCATCTTGTAGTAGGGAGAAATTGTCTATATTATCTCATTCAGAATTTACTCCATATTCTTTCAATATTATGAAAAAATAAAAAATATTAGACACATAATATGCAATTACCTCTAAACCTTCATAAGAACATATTACAACTAGAAGGAAATTATTAAGTGTAGAAGAAGATGTTTAATATAGCCTTCATGTGGCTAAGAAATGTTAGATGGGTCTTGATTTATGTCTAATTTGGAGGCCCATCATACCCCCTACTGAAACTATTGTTCATCCTCTAAGCAACCTATTCATCCTCCTTACCCTATCGTTCTTCATATATGTTGCCCTATTTAATTCTCTATTTGTTGGTTCATGTGTTGCTCCTCTTGTTTCTCTTATTGCTACTATTATATTTCCATTTCCTCCCCTATCTCAATTTCCCATGGAACTTATAATGTAGGTTTAGGTTGCTTCTTTCTCTCAGGTTATTCTTCAGTTGTACTGGTTTCTCTTTGTGAGGGAAATACCTTGCTTTTGGTTTGTCTTCTTGGTATTCCTATGGAACTTATCCTTAAAAAAAAAAAAAATTCTTGTCATCCATTAACTCATTACTAATTTCATTTTTTTTTGAAGTCCAAGCCTCTTACTGCTGACGCAAATTCCTGGCCATGACACGCCATACTATCCATCAATTTCTTATGAATACCCTTGACTAGCAATCTGAATTCTCTTTGCTCATTAAATTATGGAATTGAAAATACTTAATAGAGCATTATTTCTTCTTACAAAGGGAGAAATGATGGTCAATAAAATAAAGAAAAATAAAATAATGATGTGATGATCAACCTAATAATTCGGATACCTTCCACCCTTGGAGAATTTACCATTATACAACCCAAATTGTCTATAGCAAATCCTTTGCAACTCCGTTGTGTTTCTTTGTACCTAAGCAATAAATTAATCATTATCCAACACCCTAGTAGCAAATTTTTCCCTTTTGTCCCTTTGTTAATTTACTGTAGCAATATGTATATCTCCTGTAGCAGCTTTGTTCCTTCCTGTAGCAAATTTGTTTCTCCTGTAGGAACTTTGTTTTATCCTGTAGCAACCAACCCAAATCATATAACAGTTATTCTTTGCATGCCAAGAGGTGGTGGGTCGACCTTTTTATTCTTTTGTTTTTATTTTTTTATTGATTTTATCAATATTTTTTTATTTTTCAATTTTTTTTTCGTTGCATGAAAAATAAACTCAAAGTGATTTGAGTTAACTAAGTTGGCCCTTACCTACCCATTCACACTCCTTGTCCTCCATCATGACTAAATGATTACATCCCACTTTCTCAAGTCCTCTTCACTTATGTATTGTCCTCTCCCCCATGTGTGTGTGTCTTGGTGGAAAAGTGAAATTAACTTCTAGATAAGGCCGATGCTTCTCTCCTACTAAGTTTAGCTATAATTTTTTTTTCCTTCATACACTTACAACATTTATTTTGAGCTAACATAAGTCTGTAGAAGACGTTTTGAGGATTTCATACCTGGGCCTTACCCTTGATGTATTTTTGCAGGTGATATTGAGGTTGTTGATATGACTGTTGAAACTATCTTTGGTGGTTATAAAGCTTCTAGTGATGATCTTTTGATGGTTGCATGATGCTTCTAAACAAAGGTAATGGTTAATATGTTGGCTTCCTGAGGTGTCATCTTCTTATGCTCATTTCTCTAGGCATTAGCTTTGCTCTGAATTTTTTTCTCTAGAAATGTGCTTGACTGATCGAAGTTGTCATTGTAGGTCTTGTTGATGGTGGATCAAGATATTGGTGTTCGATATGATCAACGACCCTGTAGTAGCCCTGTAATAGTTTTGTGGCTACCCAAGATCAAGGATATGATCCCTAAATTCTTCATGTCGGTCAATTCTTCATTCTAGTGCTTCCAAGTGCTTTTGATTGTGGTTATGAAGCATTTGTGCAAACTGCTACAAGACTGTGTGTCTTCATGTAGTAGTCAGATAGACTCTCATAGGATGATTATTTCCTTCAGGTGATAACTTTAAAAATATTGATATTCATGAGTAATATGTTGATAAGGATCATAGGCATTTTTTTGTGGTGGAAGGGATGGAAGAACGGGTGAAAATGGGTTATTTTCATGGACAAAGATGAAAATGAGAGTGGAGAAGAGGTCAAGTGGCGCGGAAAATGAATGATGAGGCTATGGCGGACCCTTCCTCTTGTTCCTAGATGAAAATCATAAGATTTGAACCCTTTTTCCATGCCAATCATGCTCCTGTAGAAATTTTTGTCACTCTTGTAGCAATTTTGGAATACTCCTTTAGCAAAATTGTTTTATCCATATCTCTCAAAATTTAGATTGGATTGACTTGAACTTTGGTGAGAATGTTGCCATCATCATTATGCATCTCCTCGTAAAACATCTTGGCCAATGGATGCATAAATCTCGAGAAAAAATAAAAAATGGTTATAGGTGATGGAGGTCAATTTCTCGAAAAGTGTGCACTATAATTTTTGAAATTCCTTTAGCATGTTATCATCATCCATATGCATCTCCCCATGAAAAAAATTGACCAATGGATGCATGGTTTCCGAGATATGGTAAAAATAATTTCCTCCCTGTGTATTTTGACCTTCTGTAGCAAAACAAAAGCTTCCTGTAGCATTTTAGGACAACGAGGGAAATTAATTGGAAAGGCTTGGAAATAATGGGTATATGTTGGAAATGGATGAGGGTGATGGATTGACATGGCCTTGGTCCTATTGGAGCATATGGGAAAAGGAGGAGAAAGCCCAAGTTTGACTTCCTCTGACTAGGCTTTTGATCAAATTTTTTCCTTTTAGTGCTAACTTGTTCTTATTGCTTGCAAATATTGGAGAGAACCTGCATTCATCAGAGATAAATACATGGAGAAACAATTTTTTTTCTTTTTCTTTTTTCTTTTTTTCCTCTTTTCTTAGGCCTACTAGCTGCCTCAATGAGTTTTTCATCTATTTGGTCTATTTAGGTGCCTAAAATGAGGTTTTCACCTAGGATATTTTTTTTTTATAATTTTTTTTCCAACCCATTGATTGTCTCATGGAGGTTTTAAATCAATGAGTCAATACTCACACTTCAAAGGAGGTTTTCACATGAAATTTTATTCTCTTCTTTTATTTTATTTTCCTCTTTTTTTCTTTTCTTTTCTTTTATTCCTCTATCCTACCCTACTTGAAAAAAAAATCTCTTTCAATTATAGGAATACTTCCAAGGGAGCCATGTGCATAACAATATGACAGATAAACTCATGTGTAGGCTCAAAATGTATGCTTTGACATGTACCTGAATGTGAGGGACCAAATGCTTTGATTGAGATGAGATCCAAAATTGTTGAAGAAGAGTGTGTTGCTGCATCTTAAAGATTGTATGGAACCATATTTCAATATAGTTGTGATTCCCCTGGTCTACTTGCACATTTGGATCTCTCTTGTCTCCTCTTCTACCATGGCATTCAAATATTATTCTTTTTTCTAATTAGTATTTTGAACACATGGATGATATAATGGTAAACATGAGGGAACTTTCTCAATCTCTGATTCAGATGTCTGCTCTTCATCAAGTGAAACCCATGATTCTTTGGTCTCCTCATTTGAATCTTCTGTTTTTGAATGTTGTCCTTCAATTACATCAAGAGATTTTGTTTTTAAATTCTCTTCCTGAGATAAGATGAATACCATTTAGATAAAGAGGATTTGTTTGGAAGTGTTGTACCTCAACATTTTAAGTGGGTTGAGTTACTAGATTGTTTTGGTTCGAAAATGGTTGGATAGGTAGTTGAGTGGGAGTGGATCTTTAAGATGGATGTGTTTGGGGTTGTGGTTTTGGTGGAAATGGATGGTAGGGATAGCATGGAGTTTGGTATGGAGGATATTGAGTATATTATGGATATCTTCGATAAGGTCCTTGCGAACTTGGTTTCCAAGATTTCTTTTGGGGTTGAGATGGCCAAGATTGTCAATGAAAGGGTGTGTTCCAATTACTTTTAGATGGATGTGCATAACCTTGAAATTGTGAATTATGTTCTTGCATCATACCAGGTTGACTAGATTACCATAGTATTATTGGAGCTACATAACATAGATGCATTGGTGATTTAATTGCTCCATTGTCCTATTGGTAAACTTCCTTCAACCTCGTTAATGATGAAAAATATTTAATAACATGTGGTTCTGCATGGAAAACAAAAATATCAACATCTTTTTTCTCATCTTTCATTCTTAACATTTCTACTTGTTCACTTACATTAATAAGAATTTACATTTTAAAGTTATCACACAAATTTCCAAGTTCAACTTGACTTACCGATATTGATGTTGATTTACTTACTCTTGCCCTCCATCTTGATATATACTTTCATGTTTCACAAATTTCTTCAAATGATATTTGGTATACATCACCTCTACTCATGAGATCAAGGAGATCAATCCACTCATCCCTAAATTTTCTAACTAAGAGGGTTTTTAGTGTGTCAGGTCCTAAATGATGTAATTTTTCCCTCTTAAAATTATACATAAATATGTCCATTATATCCTCACATAAATATGTACATTATATCCTCAAGGATCTCATCTTCTTTTTGAGTCATTCTAAATATTTCTTCTTTAAGATCACGATCTTTATTATTTTCTAGAAATATATTTTGCATATCATTCCATGATCTTATTGAATTAGTCTCTAAACTCATGAACCATTTAAGAGCTCTATCCTTCAATGTTGTTAAAAACAATCTCAATTGGTGAGTGTTTAATAAGTAACCATAAGATATACAAATGATTTCAAATTCAAAGAGAAAGATTTCCAGATCCTCTGACCTCATACCATGGAAGTTGGGAAGGAAATATGGAGGCTTGTTCTTCATATGAAAACTGATATCAGCATCTTGAATGGGAAATCCAAGAGGATCTTCCTCATTGTTATCATCTCCATCCATTTATTCTGCATTCTCTTCCACCCACTCTTATTCTACCTGCAAAAGTGGATGGTGATGTGGTTCTTACTGCACCACGTGATCAAGTGAGGGGTGTGGTATTGAAGATTTTTTTTATTATTATGATTTTTTTGAATGATAACACTAATGCAATGCAATTTTGTGTTTTTGAAATAAAATATGTCAATGCAAATTTTCCATCTTTTTTCATAAAGTAAAAGAAATGAATTAACTAGGAAATAAAAAAATTGCATACTTTGACACCTCCCCAAGAATGACACCGAAAAGTGATGAGCCCCATTATTACAACAAGAATGTTGCAAGTCCCGAGGCTACCAACTTAAATTATCAACTCGAGGTTCGTACAAACATAAGAGGTGTCGGCACTATATGTGCAGCATAAAATGTGTCCTTCTTTCATTGATATGATTTAATGGAGTGAATGCCATGAAATAAAAGCCTAAAATAATTGTAGAAATGGAAATATTGCTTTATTTGCAAGAAGTGGAAAAGCTACTTGCTCAAATGTAAACATTAATCCTAATTACAAGAAGGTAAAGGTTATGCCATTTGCAGGAGTGAAAAGTACTTGTATATTTGTATAATGAAAACCTTGTACTACTTTCAACAATGTGAATCATTAGTATAAGTGCATAATGTAAAAATTTGCCTTGAAAAGAAGCTAATCCTATGCAAGAACAACAATTTGTAATCGAAATCCTAATAGCATGAATTCAAAGAAATAGGCCTAATCTAATTTGTAAAAATGAAATTCCTAAGTGGTGTTTATTCTTCCAAAATCATGGATTTAGAGCCTAGGGGTAATTATTCAAGTCTAAGAGACAAAAACCAAGCTTTTGGAGCAAATATGGTCAAGTTTACATGTGCTACATGAGTGTTACAAGACGTGATGTTTTGCTACAAGAGCGAGATAACTTGTTGAATGCCCAAGTAAATAAAATTAAAGTGGGATGGGAATTTTTTTTTACTAATTAGGATATCTTAGGTCTCCATTCCAAGTGGAATCACTCAAAAATACCCATATTAACATGTGCTAAAAAATAGCATAAAATTACTACTCTAAAAACTGGAAATTCAAAAAATAGTGAGCTAGTTAACCTACCAAATGCCTAACCTATTCAAGTGAAAATGATATGGGGTAAAATTTTTTTATTAACTTGAATTTTTTTATGACCCAATACAAGTGGAATAAACTCAAATGAATCTCATTAACATGTTCTAAAAAATAGCAGAACATTACTACTATTTTTCTACAAGGGATTTCCAAAAATTCTAGATTTGTAAACTAGTAGACCAATCCAAGTAGGTCATTAATGAATATTTTTAGGGTCCTATAATAATAGGATTCATAATTTTTGAATTGACTATGATAGTCTTGTAAATATTTGCATAGCTTGCTTTCTGCAAGTTGTTTTCCCATATTTTGAAAAATGAAAAAAAATAAAAAATGAAAAGAGGGTAAAAAGTCTTAAAAGAAAGATCAAAGGACATAGAAAAAGATAGACCCCAAAAAGGAAAAAGAGATTAAAATAAGACCTGAAAGTGAGCAAGTCAAAATGCCACTACTATTTACTTTTACTGCAAGAATAATGATTATGTGCAGATTGTCAATAAATACCATAATCCATGATTGGTTAAAAAGTTTAAACTTAACTTTTCATGTTTTGAATTTCATGTTTTAGATAGAGAATAAATGAGGAGCTCAACAGTTTAATTTGAGCCCTCGTATGAAATAAGGTTAGATTTATATAGATTTATGCTTTGGAAGAAAAATTATTTAGGGTTGCAAGCCTAAATGCAACCATGAAAATGAAGAAAAAATGTTAGAAATAAAGATGGGTAGGTAGAAAACAGTTGTGCAAACATGTAGTAAGGCATCATCAGGCAAAAATCACTAATTTCCTGTTAGGTCCCTATATTAATAGTATAGTCCCTTATTGTTGTTAGTGTAACCCCCTTATTGTTATTATTGTACCCTTGTAACCCCCATATTTTTATTATTGTGCCTTAAATTATTATTGTTAGGTCGGCTAGGATTACATTGTGGCCCCTCTAGGATTACATTGTGGCCCCATGGACTCCTATATATAGAAAGGAGGTTTTGTAATTTGAATCATCCAAGAATTGTTCATTCATGTAATGTATTGGAGGTTTCCCCCTCGAAGTGGCTTATTTATAAGGCGTTGATATCTCTTTTCTTCTATTTTTGGAGCTGATTTCACAACATTTGGTATCAGAGCTTGGGATTCTAGGGTTTCACTGCTCCAAACAATTCATCGTGGAATTTTCGCTATAAATTTTTTTCTACAAAGGTTCAGAAGGTGAAAATTTTAGAGTGCGAAGTCAAAATCTTGAGGAACATCGTCGAAAAATTTCAAAGCTTGGTTCGCTATATTTTTGGAGATATGATCTATGGAAGTTAGGTCTTTTTCACGCTCCCAAATTTCATCTCAAAGAGGTGATTGTGGGAAAATATTCATAACTCTCTCTCTGAGCATCAGATTGGAATTATGTAAAAAGTGATAGGAAGTACACATACGTTAGTTTCCTATCTATAAATTTTAGATACGAAGGAGCAAACAATAACACGTGGCAAGTCATACAATTTTTCTCTACTGAACCAGTCCATAATTAGGTCATTGTGGGAGATTGGACATAAATTTTCCTTGAAGAATCCAAATCAAGTCAGACTTGTGGCATTTGAAAGAAACTTTAGAGTACTACTACAGGGTTGAATTTCAGATATTGAGGATCTGCAATTATAGAGATAAGTCAATTTCAATATCAAGCTCCTCAAAAGCAAGTAAAAGGTGTGTATTTTTTTTTCCGAATTGCATAAATCTTGTTTGAAGAATCAAGTTGAATTGATTCCAAGGGCATATTATAGAATAGATATATGTATTGGATTCTCAAATTGTAGAAATTATATGCACTAAGCATGCATATGTCCAAGATCCACCTAATCTCACACTATTTAACTTTATGCAAGACACTGAATCTATTCCACTTGTTAATCTTTTGCACAAAAATTAATTGCACACATATGTGAAACATAAACAAAAATATTCAATCGCACATAACATAGTTTTTAACCGAGAAAGGCTAAAGCTGAAAACCCCAACTATATATTATGTAACATGGAGATCATATGACAATATCATACAAGCATACAAAGCTTATCACAAGCTCTCAGTACAGTACAATCGTCATACACTAATCAGGACCAATCTTGCAAATCCATGCACTGATCTCTGCCTCCTGCTAGCCTGCCTCCCCACGCAATCTCTGCTAAAGAATAGCTCTGAATGAATTCGAATTACTCCATCCTTGACTGTGCAATCCTCATTGGCATCTCCACTGAGTGTGTGATGCAATCAATGCATCACTATAGTCACAACAAATAGTCTATCTTGCCCTTTCACCTATCTCTCCACTGGTCTCCACTGAAACTGCCATGCACTGTAGTTAGTTGATGTATTGTTCAGTTGATTATTGAATTATTATTTTTGAATTAATTAAAAAATTAATTCACTCCACTCTCACTAGTGTATCAATCAGTTAGACTAGATACAACTAGCTCAACTGAGTCTAACTGGGTTAAACTGAATACAACTCCATAACTACTTCTTCCAATTGTGTCATAACTCTGCCACTTGAGTTATAACTAAGTTCTTCATGCATTAACTCCAGTAAACCCTCAGGAATAGCGTAATTCCTTCTATCAGATGATGTGCCACATCTGTGCACTGAACTAAAGTGCTCCAAGAGAATAAGGTTCTATTTAGAGTCTGATTATTATTAAGAGCTAATACTAATCGACATGCATCTATTTTTAGATTGATGATCTATAAATAGACTTTGCCCAATATTCTAAAAATATAATTTCATCTATTTTTCCAACTTGACCAACCATCCACAAATAGCATCCTGCAACTTCTAAAATATGATCATCATGTCTAAAAATAGACTTGCGCCAAAAATAGCCTGCGGGCCCACTTAGTGAAGGCGACTCTTTTCACTAAGCTCATCATCTTGTTGAATCTCAACACTCCCTCTCAATAAGATATGGATTATCCTTCACCCCAGTCCTACCTCTATGGTATTCGAATTTGCTCCTTGTGAGCACCTTCGTCATAATATCTGCATCCTGATCCTCTGTAGGAATGTACTGAAGCAACATGATCTTCCGCTGCACACAATATCTGATATGATGATACCGGATATCAATATGTTTAGATCTATGATGAAACACAGGATTAACCAAGAGTTTAATGCAACTCCGATTATCACAATGAATCAACGTGGGATCTAAATGTGAACCGAACAAACCAACTAGAATCTTCCTCATCCAGATAGCCTCACATGAAGCTAAACTTGCTGCCATGTATTCTGCTTCCGCTGAACTGAGTGCCACAGATATTTGTTTCCTACTGTACCAAGAAAATGCCATAGATCCGATACTGAAAATCCCTCTTGATGTGCTCTTTCTGTCTGTTTGGCTTCCTGCCCAATCTGCATCTGTGAAGCCATGCAACTTCACCTCATCCGTCTGTCTGTACCATAAACCATACTCAGATGTGCCCCTGAGATATCTCAGGACATGCTTTCCTACCTTCCAAAAGAGCTTGGTAGGCTTAACCATCGCTTGTGAAAGTTGGTTCACCGCATAGCATATGCCGGTCTTGTATTGACTAATGTCATGACGAACCCTGTTGTCAGAATTGATAAACAGTGGCATCCACTACCTCTGTCGATGTAGCATCCTCTTTCTTCCAATTTCCTGGAAGAGGAGTGTCGATAGGCTTGCAGCCTTGCATGTGAAACTTCTCCAGTATCTCCTGGGCATACTTGCCTTGAGACAAAAACAGTTCACCTTCCCGCTGCCATATTTCCAATCCAAGGAAATAATGAAGAAGGCCAAAATCCTTCATATCAAAATCCTTTGCAAGATCTACCTTGCATGAGTGTATCAACTGCTCATCACTTGTTAGTATTAAATCATCAACATAAAGTACAATGATTAAAATCTTACCCTCCACCATAATCTAGTACAAGTTTGCATCCGCCTCACTCTTGGTGAAGCCAAGTCTAGTGAAATAACTGTCGATCCGAGTGTACCAAGCATGGGGTGCTTGTTTCAGCCCATACAACGCTCTTTTGAGCCTGCACACATGCGACTCACTGCTGAAGATCTAAAATCCTTTAGGCTGCTCAATGTACACCTCTTCCTCAATGATCCCATTAAGGAACGCAGTCTTCACATCCATCTGATGAATGTGCCAACCCATCTGCGCTGAGAGAGCAAGGATGGTTTGTATGGAAGAATAACGTGCGACAGGTGCAAAGGTTTCTTCATAGTCAATCCCCTCAATCTGTGAGAAGCCCCAAACAACAAACCTTGCCTTATACTTCTCGACGCTCCCATCAGTAGCTTGCTTTACCTTGTAGATCCATCTTGATCCTACAACTAATTTTCCCACCGGCCTTGGAACAATATCCCAAGCACTGTTTTTGACAATGGAGTCATACTCCTCCACCATGGCATCTACCCATGTGGGATCCTGTGCCGCTTCTTCAAAAGAAGATGGCTCTATCACAATACACTTGCTCATAAGAGCCATGTATCCAGTATATCGGTCAGGTGACTATCTCTGTCTGCGCTGTGATGTGGGGACTCCTACATTCTGTGCCGCATCAAGCTTCAGTTTCTCAACTTTTGTGAAAAGATTTCTGCCTTTTCTGATGTTTGGTTCTGCATGAGTGGACTCCTCCACTCCATTAATCTCCTCTTGTGGCTGATCCACATCTAGAGGCTCATCTTTGGGAACAAGAAGTTCCTCTTTTGCATGCAAGTGTAGCTCCCTCTCAAGTGACAACTTCATGGCTTTCACCTCATTGAATTTTATATCCCGTCACACAGCAGTCATCCGACTGTTTGGAAAATACACACGATAATTATGGGGTGTTTCTGTGTACCCCACAAATATCCCAACTTCTACAGTCGGATCCAACTTCTTCCTAGCGTCCTTCGTCACATGAATGTAAACAGGTGAACCAAAAATCTTCAAATGAGAAATATCATGCTTCTTACCAGAAAATTCTTTTGTGGGTGTAATCATGCCAAGTACTCTATGAGGACAATGGTTTTGCACATAAACTGCAGTGTTGCATGCTTTTGCCCACAAGTGCATCGGTAGGCCCTGGTCATGCAACATCACTCGTGAAGCACCCACGATCGTTCTGTTCTTTCTCTCCACAACCCCATTCTGCTGTGGGTTATGAAGCACTATGAGTTCTCTTCGAATTCCTTCTTTGCTACAGAAGTCTTTGAATTCACCCAAGATGTATGCACCACCATTATCGCTCCGTAGAGCTTTCACCTGCTTCCCCGACTCCTTCTCCACCAATGCCTTGAACTCACATAACTTTGAGAACGTTTCACTCTTCTTCTGCATGAAGAAGATCCAACATCTATGAGAATAATAATAATAAAATATCACATAATACCTGTGTTTTGCTATTGAAGCAACCGAGAATGGTCCACACACATCTATGTGAATTTTCTCCAAGATCACCGAAGCACAGTTCTCCTTCTCATGAAAGGTGCTCTTCATAAACTTACCCATTGTACATCCTTTGCACTGATCTGACTGCGCAAGAGTACCCTTGGGAATTCCAGTAGAAATTTGCTACAAAATTTTCAAAGCGCCATGGTGAAGATGGCCCAATCTCATGTGCCATAATTCGCCCTCATCCCGGCTCGCCACTCCTTCTACTTTGCCCACCATTGCAGCGCAACCATCTACCTCCAGCTTGTAGAGATTCTTAATTCGAAACCCTATCTTCTTGGTTTGACCCATTTTTTTATGTCGAAGGAAGGCTTTTCCCTCACTTAAAACATCATCATAACCCTTGTCTTCCAGCATTGGGACTGAGACCAAGTTCTTCTTCAGACCTAGAACATGCATGAAATTATTCAACAAGAACGAATTACCGAACTCCCTCTCAAAGGTAATGGTCACAATGCCAGTCGCACTATACCGACCATCATCGCCCATCTCTAGATGCATCTAGAGGTCCTTCTCCTCCAAGTCACTAAACAACTCTTTGTCTCCCTTCATATGGAAAGACGCACCACTGTCAAGATACCACACCGATCCCATGCAGCTTGAAACCAAGTATGCGATCAAGGAAAAATCCAGCTCAAATTGTGAGGCTAAGGCCTCTCCAGCTATAGATCCAGCAGCCTACTTATTCTTCTTCTTCTGTGGACAGTTAGTGGCGAAATGTCCATGCTCGTGACAGTGAAAACACTTCACTTTGGACAAATCCTGCTTCTTGCCTTTAGCACTGGATTTTGAAGGATTTTTCTTCCCCTTCCCTTTCCTTTCTTTGGTAGCCAAAGCGAAATTCTCTTCATCTTCATTCTTTGATGAAGATCCATCCCTGGTACCCCACCTTATCTCCTTCTACACAAGATTTGACCAAAGTTGCTCCCATCTCGACAGTTTCTCCTGTCCATTGATAGAGTCTTTGTAGCTGTGCCAACTCTTCAGAAGCCCAAGGAAAGCCAATCTCACCATGTATTATTCATCAACAATAACCCCCACACTTCCTATTTCATCCTTGCAGTGGACAAACTTCGTGAGGTATTTTGGAATACTGTCGCCTTTCTCCATTTTTATTTTTCTGAGCTTGTCTTTAAGCGCCAACTTCCTCTAGTCACTTCTGCTTTGGAACAAGTCTGTCAAAGCCTTCCACATTAAGAATGGAGTGGCTTTCCCGTGAAGGCTGGACACAATATGGTCCTTCACACCTTCCAATAGAATCCTCCTCGTCTTTACAGTCTTCTTTTTCCATGCATCAAGTAATGCAATATCGCTAGATCCCGACTTAGGAACATCGCTATCGATGAACTCCTTCAGCCCATTATCCTCCAGCATTGCCTCCATCTCATCCTTCCAGGCTATGTAATTCGAGCTCCCATAAATGGAATACTCTAATCTCAACCCGTTGAAAGACATTTCAATGTATACTCGATTTCTGCACCAAGAATCTTCTGTAGCAAATTTGAATTGTTCACCAGCACAAACTCACTTCACAATTGCAATCTTCAATCAACAATGCTTTGATACCATGTAGAAATTATATGCACTAAGCATGCATATGTCCAAGATCCACCTGATCTCACACTATTTAAATTTATGCAAGATACTGAATCTATTCCACTTGTTAATCTTTTGCGGAAAAATTAATAGCACACACATGTGAAGCATAAACAAAAATATTCAATCGCACATAACACAGTTTTTAACCAGGAAAGCCTAAAGTTGAAAACCCCAACTATATATTATGTAACATGGAGATCATATGACAATCTCATACAAGCATACAAAGCTTATCACAAGCTCTTAGTATGGTACAATCGTCATACACTAATCAAGACCAATCTTGAAAATCCATGCACCCATCTCTGCCTCCTAGTAGCCTGCCTCCACTGCGAAATCTCTATTGAAGAGTAACTTTGAATGAATTCGAATTACTCCATCCTTGACTGCGCAATCCTCATTGGCATCTCCACTGAGTGTGTGATGCAATCAATGCATCACTATAGTCACAATAGATAGTCTATCTTGCTTTTTCACCTATCTCTCCACTGGTCTCCACTGAAACTGCCATGCACTGTAGTTAGCTGATGTATTGTTCAGTTGATTATTGAGTTATTATTTGTGAGTTAATTAACTAATTAATTCACTCCACTCTCACTAGTGTATCAATCAGTTAGACTAGATACAACTAGCTCAACTAAGTCTAACTGGGTTAAACTGAATAAAACTCCATAACTACTTCTTCCAACTGTGTCATAACTCTGCCACTTGAGTTCTAACTGATTCATTCATGCATTAGCTCCAGTAAACCCTCAAGAATAGCATAATTCCTTTTGTCAACTAATGTGCCACATCTGTGCACTGAACTAAAGTGCTCCAAGAGAATAAGTTGCTATTTAGAGTCTGATTATTATTAAGAGCTAATAATAATCGACATGCATCTATTTTTAGATTGACAATGTAAAAATATACTTTTCCCAATATTCGAAAAATAGAATTTCATCTATTTTTCCAACTTGACTAGTCATCCACAAATAGCATCCTGCAACTTCTGAAATATGATCATCATGTCTAAAAATAGACATAGTCTAAAAATAGACTTGCGCCAAAAATAGCCTGCGGGCCCACTTAGTGAAGGCGACTCTTTTCACTAAGCTCATCATCTTGTTGAATCTCAACAAAAATGGCCCCTTAAAAAATTCAACACCTATTAAGCCTTTAGAAGGCTCTACTATGACTCATGAAGATGAAGAATGGAAACATGACATATCAAAATTACAAGAACAAGTGAAACAAATTTCGCTCTCGCAAAGAGCAACAAAAAATGACATGGAAGTTTTGAAGAAAGGCATGGAATCTAAGATGGAAGGTTTGAAGAATGGCATGGAAGCTGGCATGGAATCTAAGATGGATGACATGGAAGCTAAGATGGAAAACATGAAGAATGATCTAAAAGCAGACATGGAAGGTTTGACAAAGTTGATACAACAAATGTTTCCTAATGGTGAAAAGATAGTAGAGGAAACTCACGATGAGAACAAAATAAATGCTAATCGTGATTTCATAAAATCTAATGTTGGCAGGAAGAACCACCATATTCCAAAAATGCATATGAGGAAGTTTGATGGAAAGGATCCTGTAACATGGATACTGCAGATGGAGCAATATTTTGATCTCAATAATGTGCAAAACACACAAAAGGTACGCATTGAAACTTTACATTTAGAACAAAATACATTTGTATGGTATCGATGGCTTTGCTCCCATAAAAAAATTATCACTTGGTCAATTTTTACGGAGGAAATGATAGAACATTATGAGGATACAAAGAGCAACACCTTCTTTAGCCAATTGATAAATCTCAAACAAAAGGGTTTAGTGGGGGAGCACATTGAGGACTTCCAAAAATTGAATATAAGGGTAACTGATATTCCAGAGGAAAACATAATTGATATCTTCATAGGTACTTTAAAGGATAACATCCAACATGAAGTTCATGTTTTGGAACCTGATTCATTGGAGAAGGCATTCAGGTTGGCAAGAAAAATTGAATGTAAAATTTAGGCGACAAGGAAGCCTACCTCTCACTTCTATAAAGAGGGAAGTGTTGCTACTCCTAGATTTCAAAAACCTACAAGTTTGACACCACAACAATTGCAAGAAAAAAGAGCAAAAGGGATTTGCTATAGTTGTGATAGAAAATACACTATAGGTCATAAGTGTGTTGATAAGAAATTATTTTACATAGATTGTGAAGAGGAAGAAGAAAATGAACAAGAAGAGGATATACACCAGGAACCAACCCTAGAAGAGGAAGAAATGAGTTCGACCATATCGTGTAATGCATTGGAAGGAATTACCACTCCTAAAACTCTCAAGATAGAAGGACATATCAAGAAGAAAAAGGTAATAGTGTTGATTGATTCAGGTAGTACCATTATTTTATTCATTGTAAGGTAGCCAAGGAATTGAATTGTTTCCTATACCCAACACTAGAATTTCAAGTGATGGTTGCAAATGGAGGAACTATAAATTGCTCTCGAAAATGCCATAATATCAAGCTAACCACGGGGGAATATGTATTGAATAGTCAAATTCTTTCCATTCCTATGGGAGGTGCTGATGTTGTACTAGGAGTACAATAGTTACAATGTTTGGGGACGGTAACTTTTGATTTTCAAGAACTTTTCTTGAAATTTTTTTTAGAAGGAAAGGAAGTCGAATTACGGGGTATTGCAGGGTTGCTAAGAAATATAATAAGCTCTAATCTCATGACAAAGCTTCTAAAGAAAGAACAACGAGGCATGATTGCACAATTATGCTCACTAGAAGTTCCAACATCAAAATCATCTATTTTTGCAGATCTCCAAAAAGTCTTGGACAATCATTCCAAGGTTTTTGAATCTCCCAAAGGACTCCCACCTATTCGTGATCATGATCATGCTATTCATTTGATTCCAAGAAGTGTTCCTCCTAACATCAGGCCTTATAGATATCCTTATGTCCAAAAGAGAAAAATTGAACGTATGATTGCAGAAATGTTAGAGGTGGGTATAATTCAACCTAGTCAAAGTTATTTCTCTGCTCCTATATTATTGGTACACAAGAAGGATGGACCATGGCTCATGTGTCCCGATTATAGGGAGCTCAATAAGCTCACCATTAAAGATAAATTTCCCATTCCTGTGATTGATGAATTATTGGATGAATTACATGAAGCAATTTATTTTACCAAGTTGGATCTTCGTTCAGGATATCATCAAATTAGAATGAATACTGAAGATATTCCGAAAACAACATTTCGAACTCATGAGGGTCATTATGAATTTTTGGTCATGCCTTTTGCCCTTACCAATGCACCTTCTACATTTCAAGGGTTGATGAATTCCGTTTTCAAACCCTTCCTTAGAAAATTTGTGCTAGTATTTTTTGATGATATACTAATCTACAACAGGTCTTGGAAGGATCATGTTGAACATGTTGACAGGGTGCTCAAACTATTGCAGGAGAAACAATTATGTGCAAAAACATCCAAATGTTTCTTTGGAGTACAAGAGGTGGAATATCTGGGTCATATTGTATCTCACGAGGGTGTTAAAGTAGACCCTAACAAAATTAAAGCCATTAAGGAATGGAAAGTCCCCAAAACCATAAAGCAGTTGCGAGGATTTCTCGGGTTAACAGGGTATTATTGCAAGTTTGTTAAGAATTATGGGAGAATAGCAGCACCTCTAACAACATTATTGAAGAAAGATGCATTTTCATGGACTCCTGAAGCAACTAAGGCCTTTGAACATCTTAACGAGGCAATGTGCCTAGCACCGGTCTTAGCTACGCCAGACTTCACAAAAACCTTTATTGTGGAATGTGATGCCTCAGGAAATGGAATTGGTGCAGTTTTAATGCAGGAAGGAAGACCCATTGCTTTTGAAAGTCATCCAATCAAGGGAAAGTATTTACAAAAACCTATTTATGAGAAGGAAATGTTAGCAATACTGCATGCACTAAAGAAATGGCGAACTTACCTAATGGGAAGACACTTCAAGGTAAAAACTGATCATGATAGTCTTAAACACTTTTTGGAACAATGACTATCTTTAGAAGAGTAGCAAAAATGGGTCACAAAGATGTTGGGTTATGACTTTGAAATAATCTACAAAAAAGGAAAGCTTAATGTTGTTGCAGATGCACTCTCACGAAAGAATGAAGAGGTGGAAGCATTGCTTTGTGCCATTTCTATTATCCAACCAGATTGGATAACCGAAGCAAGAGATGAATGGAAGAAGGACAAAGATGTATGGACACTCATTCAAAAGTTGCGGCAAGATCCTAGTACATCTGATACATTTAGTTGGAAAAATGATTCCTTATGGTACAAAGATCGCTTATATCTTTGTAAGAATTCCCAACTAAAACAAAATATTCTTCTGGAATTGCACACTTCTCCTTTGGGAGGACACTCAGGATTTTTAAAAACTTACCACAGGGTGAAGAAAGAATTTTTTTGGGATGGCCTTAAATCTGATATTCGAAAGTTTGTGGCGGAATGTTTGGTTTGCCAGCAGAATAAAGTGGAAACAATTAAGACCCCAGGACTTCTACAACCCTTATCCATTCCAAGTCAACGTTGGGAGGAGATTTCAATGGATTTTATCACAGGTTTACCTAAGTCCGAAGGAAAGAGTGTCATCATGGTGGTAGTTGATAGACTTACAAGTATGCACACTTTTGTGCATTATCTCATCCATTTAAAGCAAGTACAGTTGCTACTACATTTATGGACACAATTCAAAAGCTACATGGAAGCCCAAGGGTTATTGTGAGCGACAAAGATCCCATTTTTACTGGAAATTTTTAGACGGAGTTATTTTCTTGTTTGGGTACTCAATTAGCTCATAGCTCATCTTATCATCCTCAATCTGATGGTCAAACTGAGATAGTAAATAAATGTTTGGAAGGATATCTTCGTTGTTTTGTATCTGATAAACAAACACAATGGGTCAAGTGGTTACCTCTTGCTGAATGGTGGTATAACACTTCCTTCCATACTGCATCAAAAATGACCCCATTTATGGCACTTTATGGATATCATCCACCATCCATCACATCATCTTTAAGGGAAAATTCGAAGGTTCAAGCGGTGGAAGATCACATCGAGCATCAGCAAGAAGTTCTCCAACTCTTAAAGGATAACCTGAATTTGGCACAAAATCGAATGAAACAACAGGCAGATCAACATCGCAGTGAGAGAAGTTTTGATGTAGGAGATTGGGTATTTTTACGGCTACAAACATACAAACAAATGTCCCTCAAGCAAGCTAAGAAGGATAATAAATTATCGCCAAAGTACTATGGTCCTTACAAGGTGTTGCAAAAGATTTGTACTATGGCATACAAATTGGAGCTTCCTACTTCTTCATGAGTGCATCCAATTTTCCATGTTTCATGCTTAAAGAACGTTATAGGTGAAAATATTCCAGTTCAAACAATATTTCCAGAACTTGATGAGGAAGGAAAAATCATATTGGAACATGAAGAGGTCACGGAAACAAGAACTCGACAGCTACGAAATTGATCAATTTCAGAGTATCTCATCAAGTGGAAGAACTTACACACTGAAGATTCTACATGGGAGGATGAAAATTTTATACAGAAGCACCCAGAGCTACTCAAGCGTTGAGGACAACACTTTTTTGAAGGAGAGGGGCATGTTGGGTCCCTATATTACTAGTATAGTCCCTTATTGTTGTTAGTGTAACCCCCTTATTGTTATTATTGTACCCTTGTAACCCCCATAATGTTATTATTGTGCCCTTAAATTATTATTGTTAGGTCGGCTAGGATTAAATTATGGCCCCACTAGGATTACATTATGGCCCCATGGAATCCTATATATAGAAAGGAGGTTTTGTAATTTGAAACATCCAAGAATTGTTCATTCATGTAAGGTATTGGAGGTTGCCCCTTCGAAGTGGCTTATTTCTAAGGCATTGATATCTCTTTTCTTCTATTTTTGGAGCTAGTTTCACAACATTTCCCCTCCCCTATAAATATTCAGCATTCTAAATGATCAGTCAAAAAGGCTCAGAGCATTTCTTCGACTTCTGTTGGGACTAGGCCCAAGGCTCAGTGACTGATTGGTTAAAAAATATGGAATTCCCACATTAGACCCACATTCATCAGCATTTACCATTAATTCATAATCATTATCCCCTTTTCCTAAGTAAAAACCCATTTTTACTTAGTAAAAGTAAAACCTTAAGTAACTAATTTCATTTTCCTTTCAAAACACTCAAAACCCATGAAATACATTTTATCCTAAGTTAAAAGTGTGAAAAACAAAAGAAACAACAATGTTTTATTTTGTCTATCATTTTTCACTTTACTTAGATTTAAATCATGTATTTTCATATCCCCTACACCTCATCCTTTATATTATATTAACTACTA